>QUSF01000014.1:11032947-11314051 GCA_003676055.1 Chloebia gouldiae | reverse complement strand
GCTCTAGCATAAAAGAAAGAAGGAGTTCTGAATAATAGATGCAGGTGTTCATATATGGCCTTATGAAAAATTTAGAAAATTTAACACTACAGAATTTTTTAAGGGAAAAATGGTTACATCGGCACCTGCAGTAATGGTGCTACCAAAATAAGCAGGGAGTGAGAGATGGCTGCAGAGCTGTGACAAACGATGGAAGAGGAAAGGAAAACACCCAGAGGAAGTAAAGAGCTAAAAAGCTGTTCTTCAGAACAGTGACACGAGTAATGACAGGGAGAGACACACTCCTTTGAACAGCAGCAGACTTTGCAAGCAGGTTCATCAGCACAGCTGTGCTACCAACATGAGCATCCACAGTTTTTAGAACACTGACAGCAAAAAAAGGAAGGTACCAAAGTGACTGAGCAAGCAATAAAGATGATGAAAGTGTAAATAAATGACTGATGGTACACATATTGGCACCATAAAATGAGGAGTATAGAATGGGAGAAAAAGTAATGTTACATCATGGGGAGTGTTATGGGAAGATAATTCCCTGACAAGTGAATCATTTACTGCTAGTTTCATGAATTTTTATTAGCATACTTTATTAAGAGAAAAAGCACTAAAAATCTAAATTTAAGAGAGATTTAGGGAAATTGAGTATATTTCAGGGTTTGGGGAGGTTCAGGGAGCATGTTTGTCACAGTTCCAAAAGGGGAACACACTATGTCCCATTTTTGCTAAACTAGCACCACCAGAACCAGGAACACAGGCTGGACATCCAGTAAGGTGCCTGGAGCACATTTCAATTCTGAATTCACAAGGCATTTGCCACAGTAAGAGTCATATCTGCAAACATTTAGGTGATTCTGATTTTTTTTTGCACAAGGACTGTTTGACTTTCACTGAACGTGGCTGAGCAGACTCCATGGGATGTTTACCAAACTGATTCATGGCCTACAGATGCTAAAACCCATCCACAAAGGTGTTGAGGCAATAAAACCATCAAAATAGCTGACACATGGATACCAACACGTCTTAAAAAGTATAGAAAAAATTACAAATCACTTGAAAAACAAGGCACTGTCATTACATTATTCACCCTTTGAGGAAACAACTCCTGACATAAAAGCTGGATAAAGCAGCATCAGTGCCAAGGCATACATTGGAATTGTCTTTCAGCTGTCCTCTCTCCACATCAATTGCATCAGAGTCAAATAAGAACCTTTGACCCAACACTGACAAGTAAGGTATTGGCCATCCAGCGTAGTTCTCACAAATCACCACTTACATTCAGCAAAAAATAAATGACAGAATTTCCATAATTTCCCATGAGGTTTAAATGAATATTTTCACAGTTTTTTAGAACTAAAACTTGACTAGAACATATGCTTAAAGGTAATTTTTTGAAAAAAAAACCACATGAATACCTATTTAGCTTCAAAGGAACAGCAAAATTTAAGACAATTACATCTACTTTTTCTCTCCAGTTCACCTTAAAGCAACTTCACAGAATAAATTTAAAGTGACTTGATTTGTTCTATAGAATTTCTATAGGATTCACTCACCTTCTCCCACCAATGGTCAGCCATCTTATTTCAAGACAGGATTCACTACTAATTGAAAAAATGAGATCCTCTGGTACCACCTTACCTTGAACAAACTCCATCAGGCAAGAGAAATTTTTAAAAAACACTAGATAGATTCACAAGAAAAAAATGACAAATAAAATATTACTTGTTTTTGTAATTTTCTCTTCATAATTCATTAAACAAACCCTCATCCAATGCCACTTTCTTGGTTTTGACTTAAGCACATTACCTAAAGTACAGAAGCATAAAAAACCTTCATGGAGCACAATTCAGCAGAAGTCACAGTCTCACACTCTCACTGAGGCAGGTTGTTAATTTGAGTTTAATAAAGTCTTATATTTTTATGATACACTCCCTAACAATGCACTATGTGCAATTGTTTACAGCTCAACAATTTTAAAGGTCTGCTCTGTCAGTCCACCGTAATGTACAAAATCTCCAGCCCAGCTGGCTTTATATTCAGTGCACAGACTCTAGTTCACAGCCTCAAAAAAAAATATGGCACAGAAGACATCCAGACTTTTCTCATCAGCAGCAAATAATCCTTATCTTGAAAGCAAATTTAAATTATTTGAATGAGAGTAATGAGCACAGTGTAGAATAAACACAGAAAATGATGTATCTGGTATTTTTCATTAATATCCCATGCATGTATGTATTATAGTGATAAATATGTATTTTTGTTTTTCTAAAGCTGATTAACTGTATTTAACACTGCTGTATTCATTTTATGAGCATTCATATTTTATGAGCTGGTAAAGTTGGTGTATATTGTGATTTCCATTTTTCAAATGCTGCATCACTTCTGGGTACAGGAGAGGGCATTATGATAATAAATGAGTAAAACTTCAGTGTGTGCATGCTGTACTCTCCATTAAAGCTAAACAGAGCAGTTTGTGATACAACTGATTTGTAGTCACTGCTGTAAACAGTAACACACTTAAACAGAATAAGTTCATTGATCAGTAGACTTATGAAAATAACACAAAAAGAAAGTCCATAGAGGTACACTAAAAAAAGAACACCAAACAATCAGGAAGGTACAAAAGAGAAAAGGCAGGGAGAAGAAGAATGGAAGTTCAAGAGAGGAAACAAAGATATTCCTAGCTTTGCAAAATTGCACCAAATTACTTGTACATACTCAATTTTGTAACTACTGTTGAGAGATTTATCTAGTTTTTAGATTTAGGTAATTTGGAGCCAATCAGGAAAAGGACAGGCGATCCTGATTTCAGGTTCTGTACATTGCATTAGAAATAACAGACATGATTCCAAAAATATCCACTGACTTCCACGTGTTTTAGTCAGAAATCAAGAGCAACACAAAAGTAATTCTTATTAAGTCCAACTGCAATTCTCAAAATATACACTCAACACTCTGAAAACACCCAAAATCTCTGAAGGCATCAATTTTAAATACTCTTGTCTTGCACTGAGATACTCAAGTCATTACAGCCCTGAACTTTAGCTCATGCACAGAGGACTGGCAAGAGCTGGAAGTGCACGAGGGAGGCCAGGCTCAGGCAGGCAGCCACCAGAACTGCCCTGTGGGAATGCATCAGCTGCCTTCACTCCGTGCTCCTTGCATTACTTAAAATCTTGAACTTTGGGTGACTAAGGTCATTCTTTCAATGAGGAAACAACTCACACACCTAGCAATTAACAGCAAGCTGTGGGAAGCTATTAATACAAGTAGTAATGCTCTCAATGGCAAATAAACTGCTTTTTCTCTTAGTTTCATCCCCTCTATAAACTTCTTGCTCCAATTAATTTTGTCTTCTCTGTTACTTTGTATTTCACTATTGAACAGTGAAGACCCTAAACTGTTTTAGTTAATTCTGCTGAAAACTAATATACTGTCCCATTTGATGCTTCTCCATTACCAGGTTATTTTTTGTATTCCCATTTCTTATTTTCTTTTTGAATGTGAAATGTAAAATTACCAAGAGATGTAAAAAATAACCATAGAGTAATACTATATTACAATAGAGTTTACTTGGTAGGCATGGAGTAGTACATAATTAACTCAGCACAAAAATAAAAAGATCATATTAATTCATATGATAATTACAGGATGACTGATGCAATAGATATAAATGCAGTGAGTAAATGACATGAACATGATCCAAAAGGATCTGGAGCCATGATAATGAAAATAACTCATTATGATTTATTTAACCATTCAATGAAGAAAAGCCACCAGTGGTAAACAAAAAAGTCCATTTGTCATCTGAATGAAACAGTTTACAAGCAACTCTGAGATTATTTCCTCTTGTTTATAACTGAGCATACAAGAACACCACCTGCACACTCATACACAGGATTTGGTTTTCCCTCTTCCTTTTGTGCTGCTCACACTTGTGGCCCAGATAATTATTGGCTGTTAAGTCTGAAGCAATCCCACCAGATACCCTGGGCCACTGGACAGAGTGTTTTTCAGCAGAATCATGCCTGAAATGAGGATATACTGATGCTGATTGGAACAAGAAATGATCATGAGACAATATCAATTACAATAAAAATATCTTTATTAGAAACTGTCAGCCAGAGTAGGAATATCTCTGCACTTCTCCACGTGCCAATATCCTTCAGCTCCTGCAAAACAAGAGAAAAGGCAGTGCATGAAACAATAATGTAGTGCTCTATGCAGCACGTTGCCAATTTTTCCACACTGCTTACCCTTCTCCTCTGCTTCCAGCAATTACTGGCAGGACAGCATCTCTGCTCATTCTAGGCAGGACACAGAAGGACAGAAAGAGATTTGGTTCACTGTCAAAACCATTGATTTTTCTATACAACTGTAGTATACATTACAAGTGCACCACTGCCATGGAACATCTATTGGGATACTTACACACTGCTTTCCAAATCCTTGCATCATTTACAGAATGAGACTTGACATGTGGGTAGCACCTCCAAGCAGCAAAAGGGCAAAGTAGCACTGATTCACTGTGGCAGCACAAACATGGTGCACATCAGGTGTTTGGAGCCTCTTCTCCTGTGTCAAGATAACCTCAACACACAGTGAGCAACTTTCTACTACTGACAAATTCCCCCCACCCCAAACAACAGATCCCAAGTTCTCACAGACATGTCCAGATGGTACTCACTGCTTTGAAGCCTCCTCCCAGCCCTCTCCCAACTGGAGATATGAAGTGTCACTGGCAGATCTTGTGGCAGCTGTCTGTGGCACCACCTTTGACACGTGGATCTCACCTTTGCCCTGCTAGGCTTGTTTCAGCAGTGTACAACTTACTGTCTACATATTTTTGCATCTGGTTAAACTGCAGCTGAGCCCAAACAAAGGCCAAATCTCAGCACTGCAAGTCATCTAATTGCATTAGCATACCATTGTGTCACTTTTAACAATTCCTCAGGCTCAGCACAGCATTTACCTAAATACCATATTCAAAATGCAGGTTATGAGACTGACTGGGTATAAGGTCACATTTAAATACACAGCTGTCTGCTCAGTGTTGAAGCCATCTAATTACCTGTATTTCATAATAAAAAGTGTTTAACTCTGAGGCACACCAGCTGTGCAGGAGCCAAGGGCACAATCCCAAACCAGAGCCTACACATAATATGTGTGTGTAGAGACAGGACACAGCAAAGCCCCTCTGTGAGCAGATGAGATGCTGTATCCTCAGCTGAAATCCAACCTGGAAGTCCATGCCCCTTCTCTCTGAGGTGCCAAAGTTTTTGAAGCTGGCATGATGAAAAAGAGGCACTAGGAGGTACATGGAAACTTACCTGAAGGCTTGTACACAACATCCATTTTTGAGGCTTCAAAAATTCTTTTCTAACCCACATGTAACACTTGGACCTTATTAGTGCCCCCCAGTCAGCACACAGTGGAACTCAGTCCACATTCACCTTGGGAGTGACAGAATTACAATCCTTATGTAGCATTAGGGATGATGCACAACCCCTTTTACAGTCTGATACAGATCTCACCTAATGCAACTTTCTCCTCCTCCCAGCCCAGACCCCAGCAAAACAGAAAAACCCAGACCAGCTCTGGCTTTCTCAACTTGTCATTACACCCTATCAGTTTGTGGTTTTTAAATTTCTGTAAGTTTCATCACAAATTATTAGGAGGTTTAGTTAGAGAGAACAGCAGAAACCAAGTACTGAGGAAGGTCACCAGAGTAAGTTAAATGTATTAAAATTATTTTATCCACCCAGTTCACGGAATTACTATTTTGAGAAAGCATCACAATAAGGCAATTAATGATACACATAAGTTAACCGTACAGTAAACCTTTTAAATATAATGCAAGTTAATCCAACCCAGTTCACTGCCAATACAGAAAGTGCAGATAAATGACATATCAAGAAAAGTAAAATAGTAGCACGGAACCAAGATGGTAGATAGGTTACAAAACATTTAGGTAAAAGTCTTTCAACTAAAATAGAATCATATGCCCTAAATTGAGCCAAGATGTGAGGCAGCCTGCAACTTATGCAGCAGATGCATGCTGACTTTCGTTTAGCAGATATGTTTTCCTAAACAGGTACAACCACTGGCAGAGCTCCCTGCAGCCCCTGAGGAACCTCTGCTCTGTCCATTGCTCTTACAGCACTCAGGCATCAGCTGTTCCTGTAAAACTCTCTCTTCTGCTGCTCACATCTCTTTTCTCTAGAGATGACAAATGACTCTTCTTCCCAGCTAAGTGAATCCCATGGAAAGTGCTGAGGGTCTAAATCCATTTCATGCCTCAGGATGCTATTGTTATTTTGCAGCACACTTAAAAAGGACAGGTATTTCATAAGGCAAACTGAAAGATGAGGTCCCAAGAGCAAAGCCTTTAGTGAATTTAGAAAAGATCCCAAGAGCAAAGTCTTTGCTGTGTTTGAAAAGATAAAAGGCAGAAGGAGGTAATGAAAATGTGAGGCAGGATGAAGAACAAAGGGATTCAAGGAGCGATGATGATGGTCGAAAATATTGCAAGTATCAATGCCTAGCAGAACAGCCCTTCTTAGTTCTTCAGAAATTTACCAGCAGAGTACAGATGAAATCATTTAAATGCTTATTGATTAATAACAACATAATTATTAGAAAGTTATGGTCTCATAGTTCTGGGGGATGATTGTGATCAGAATCTCTAAAAAGATTTAGTGCAAACAGGAGCATAAAAACAGCCATACTATCAGCAAAATATCTACCTGCTTTATATTATTAGAAAGGCATATAGGGAAAGCTGAACTTAATTTCTTTATTTTTTAAACAGATATCCTTTAGAACACATACAGTTTTGGTCATGTAATTCAATGAGTGTTCATTCATCCTCTCTTCCAGCAAGGACTGGATCATTACAGGGTTTTGTAACAGATAAGAGCTTCTGAATGGTAACTAAGGCAAGGACCATCCTCGCAGACACTGGTTATTTATTATCATTTTCTGGTTGCTGCTGCAAAACATTGAGTTTCAGAGGAAAGAACCCAGGTCCCAGTTTTTGAGCTGTGCAAGGCCCAATGAACTTTGCCTTTTCATTTCTGGCATACAGGAAATAATACTAAGTTGTTGCACTCTTGGTTATCCTGCCCATCAGCTAAACAAACTTTTGCAGTTTGTAAAAATCAAAATGCATCAATCACAGTGTGTGACACAAGGTCACTGAGTCTGTCTGGTTAACTGGATCAGGTATTCCCAGAGTCTTACATCATTTTAGCACAATGAGGAGGCAGCAAGAATAGGCACAGTGAAAATATAGCATGCACCATCTTCTCCAGTGTTTACAGCTGCTCAGACTACAGAAAACAGAATACATTTCACACTGTAGTCATTGCAAGGAGATATATAAATTTTAATAGGATCCCATTCTTGAGTTACTTTATTACTCTATTCAATTAAATGCTATTTAATGATTCAGCACTTACAAGGTATTATATACCATTCATACTTCACTGACTTTAGTGAAGCTCCTGATTTTTTCAGAAAACATAAGTAGTTCTAAGGAAAAATATTAACTTTCTGTTTAAGTCCTAAAAATAAAA
The DNA here is from genome assembly GCA_003676055.1 of Chloebia gouldiae. NCBI lineage: Eukaryota > Metazoa > Chordata > Aves > Passeriformes > Passeridae > Chloebia > Chloebia gouldiae. The sequence continues at coordinate 11,306,480 of QUSF01000014.1, read as the reverse complement.
AAATTAAAAGTAGTGACTAAATATAACAACGCTACATTGGTTTTCTGTAATTTACCCATGGGGAGATTGAGATTATCACATCAAAATTGTTTACACCACTGATACTGGTTTAATGAGTAAGCAGCCCAAGGATAAAAACTAGTTCATGTTATGTCTGTATTTCCATCAAAAACTTCAGCAACTTTGCTGTTGCAATTTATTGGGGCATTTTATTTCCAGCTGTATCCACCATAAAGTACTGTTAGAGCATAAAAGATCATCATTCTGGATCATCAGAAGTTGGTGGTGTACGCAAGTTGCTGAAACAGTTGTGTTTGTTCCTGTGTTGTAGCAGGTTATTCCAATACTCACCTTTGTGTTTCATACCTTAACACACCTTAACTCTACTCCTCCTCAGTGTAAGAAATGAGTTGAAAAGGCAACTCCTTGTCTCAGGCACTGGCTTGCAGCTCAGAACATCCACAGATGACTCTCAGGTAGTGATTTCACCCTGCAGCTGGGAGAACATGCACCAGGCCAGTCTCTACAACAGCTTTCAGCTGCTGCCTCTTGCTCCAAAGTGACCATGTTTGATGTCACAGATATTTTCCCTCATCAACAAAATTTTCACCAGAAAGGTCAACCATTCAGCCCTGAAGTGCAGTTAACCACTTGGGTCAAAAAATGATTATAAGCTGTAGGTACTTGTAACCCCATACTGTAATGCTAATGATACATCACTTAGTTTTTTCATTGTATAAAAGTATAACAGCTACTTCTTTTGATTTTTTTTTAACAATCTCTCTTGCTCGCATACACATTACCAACCACCAGCCTGCTTCCCATTGACACAGAATTATTAATACTGCTTATATGTTTCCAGTTTGTAGGACCACGGTGACAACTTTTCCTTACTTTTGTGTTGGAAATGTGAATAAAAGAGAGACAGGGCACCAAAGCAAACCAGGTGAGCTGCACGGGGCTCTTCTCACACCGCTCTGCTCCCGTACGAGGAGAGGAGAGGAGAGGACACAGCAAAGTCTGAGCCCTCTTGCAAAGAAGAAATAGTTTTTGTGGTACTGAAATATATCCCCCTGAGAGCTGAGGAATCTAAATTCAGAAAGCCTGAAAAAACTTACTGCAACTGAGAATCTGAAGCAGACAGATTAAAAGATCTTGCCCAAAGCCTGTCCAGGAGATTGCATCACAGATGGATATTGAATCAAGTGACAATAAGACACAAGACTTTTTTTTTTTGACTTGATGTACTAGAAAGTATAAACCTTTATCACCAAAAGTTTCATAAATCTGGATCAGTGAAGAAACTACTTCAATCCACAATTTTAAGGACATAATGTCCCTTGACCACATACTTGGCTTTCATTTAATTCAGGAGGTGCAGCACATAAATACATCAGAACCATACATTAATTGCAACATTTGACACATTTTAAAACAAATGTGCCACACCAATATGCCTGCCTTTGTCTCTGCTATCCATACAAAGAAACAGTGTAAATCAGTATCAGCAGCAATATTAAAGTAACAGGTACTCAAGTTTTGGAATGCACAATAATGAATATTCTACAGAACACAAACCTGACAAGACCCAGACAGGAAAGGGGGTGTGAGACCATGAGCAAGGTTAACAAAATTCAGTGCAGTACATAAACTGAATGCATAATTCTTGTTCCCAAAGTACTGTTTGTGAGAGAAGGGTCCAGCAGGAAGGAGATTTAAACAAGTAATGGAAAAACAACAGACACTGCCTCTACTGAGCACTGGCATGGGCTGCCACAGGAGCTTGTGGGGGAAAACAGTACCAAGTGGTTCCCTACAGGATACACAAATTCATGGATCACAGCCCCCTAACAGGACAGTAAAAGGACTGGCTATATATATATATATATATATATATATATATACACACACACTTCACTGATCCTTGAGAGTCTAGCACAAAAAAAAAAAAAAAAAAAGGTAATGACTACACTTATCTACCTTCCTTGGCAAATGTACACTAAAGTAGGTTTGTAGTTTCAGATTTTCAGTGCACATTTCATCTGTGTCCTTGGACACCTCTACAGACAGATATTCCCACTGACGTGAGTTTTCAGCTTTGTCTACTGTGGAAGGAATTCAGCTGGCCCTGGCAATCCAAGTTACATGGTTTACATGGTTTTCAAACAAAATTTCTGGAAGATGATGATGAAAATGGAATTTCTAAGGCAACGGAGCCCACAAATACAATGAAAACATTAGAAAGTGTTCTCTGGATTACATACAAACAAAGCAAATTCAGCACTGTCACTACATTGTCGTTTTTCCTAGCTAAAAAACACTCTGCACTGATTGGCATTATTTTCTACAGTTCAGAGGTCGAGGTTTTACAGGAGTGTCCCTAATTTGATGAGCATATTGTCACCTGAACTCTCTGTGCATAGGGTGTGGATTTCTGCTTTCCTGCATGTACAGCAATGATTCCATGCATGCTTTCATTTCCTAAGTAAATCTTCATGAAGACTAGAGGGGGATTTAAGAAGCACAAGCATTTCACTTTTGCATATGATTCCAGAACTTGCTTTTTTTCTAGTCCACAGAAAACAACTTCAAGGTTCATTTTAGGCTGCTGTCATAATATTTTCAGGCTTAAGCACAAGATTTCATTAATTTTTATGCCATCAGGATCTGCTCCAATATTAAATAAAAAATACTTGAGAGCTACTCATATGAGAGGACTATTCTGAGCCAAGATTTCAGGGACTGGCTTTAGTTCATGCCTTAAAGAGATGTGTTAAAAAAAGAGAGGAAAGTGAAAGTCTCAAAATAAAATTAAAATAATTCAGCTTTGACTATTGGGTTACACTTTCCTGCTTCTTACATAAAGGTTCACTCAAAGGATATTTGGGAAGGCATCCCATATATCTATACTTATCCTCTTTTACATATATGCTTGTCCTTCAACTTGTATGCCTCAAGATTGCTGCTCACAATTTAAGCTAAGAAGGAAAAACAGGATATATACAGAGCCTTTCAAGTAATCATTCCCCAGCTGTGCTTGTCCACTAAGCCTTTGAAGACACTTGCATCGATTCCACTGGCACTTTACAAGCCTCACATAAAGTGAAGTGAAACACAAAACTTCTGGACCTCATGAACCAGTTCCCTAGAGAGAAAAATGCTCTAGGTTTGGCACAAAATCCAAAAGCAGTAGGAGAAAAATCCCTGAACCTGCTGGCTATCCTCTTGTTCCTGCAGCCTGCCATGCAGTTAATATTCATCACCATATTGGTTTCTTGACAATTTATACTTAACTGGAACTTAACATCAATAGGTTATAAGGCTCTTAATTATAAAATCTAAAAAAGTCAAGCAAAACTTAACATCGAGAAAGAACATATTAAAAGTAATTAGTTTGTGACTTCAATAGGAATTTGCCTGCTTTTTATTATAGTGTTTTCATTTGTATTTAATGGTTTATGCAAGCTGTTCTTACAGAAAGGACCACTAACTGTTAAAGATGGATCTCAGCTTCCTCAAGTCTGAAGATCACCAGCTGAGAGGTGATCTGTTAAGCCTGTCATTCCATGAGGCTATGAACACATCACAGAGCTGCAGCTGAGCCAACAGAACGTTATCTTCCTTTCCAAAATTGTAATAAGTAATTATTCACTCAATTTTTAGCTTTTTTTCTAACAAATTTAACTTTTTTTCACAGAATGATGGATCTTTTACTCTTTCCTTAGAAGTATTTCTCTGCTTTAAGAGAATTATCTTTAATGTTTCTTATTAAGCCTAGTTAAAATTAATATTGTAATTAACAACAAATTCTTAACAAAAGAAAATATCTGCTTTAAAATTTACTTTCCTTTATATGAAAAAGTTAGTAACTCTACCCTAAAATCACATATAAAATACTATTCCTCAAGATTATATGGTCACATAACCTTTATGCTATGTTTCATTAAATACCAATGAAATACTAAAACATCATTATGCAGGTTTTAAGCTCCATAGCAGTGGACAAGAGAAAAAACTGAACTTTCATATAATTTCAAATGTAATTGGCAAGTATAAAAGGAACCTAGTCCAAAACCCAGAGGTGGAGGTCATGGGAGGTCATGGAACCATTAACTTCCATGTTCTTTGGTCTAAGGAACCAAGATAAAGCTGAGCAATTGAAAGGAAGAAAAGTTAAAACTTACCCATGAATTCAATTCCTAAATGGTCTGCTATACTCATGAAAGCATGTAAAAGAAAAAAGAGAAAAGAAACAGAAATGTTAGAAACAGAGTAAATATAAATTAATCTATAAATTAATGGCAGTGCTGCAGAACAGTGTGGGGTCAGGGCCCACTGTGTGGGTACAGGTCCAAAACAAAGGCACAACTCTGACCCTCAAAGGAAATCCTAAGGTGGAATTTAGGGCACTCAGCTGTCACGTGAAGGGACACATATTTGGGGAAGGACATGAATGCCTTCATATTTGACTTTATGTTCAAGTCAGCTAACTAAAGGAATTTCATTTTCCCATCCTCCTGAACTCCTCTCTCATCCTGCTAACCACTGTCCTCAGTTAGACCAGGTTCTTGCTTTCATTTTCTCTGACAGGGACCAAAGCCAAAGCGATGAATGGAAGGCTTCCCCTGAGTCTGGCAGCTCTCAGCACAGCACAGCAGCCACACTTGCACCCAAGGTGACTCCTGGCTGGTCTCTGGCACAACAGAATCTGACAGCAGGAAAGAGAAGCCACATTCCCAGGCTGGCCACTAGACAGACAGGATGCAATGATTTCAAGGCATCTCAAAGTGAAACAAAAATCTTAATGCTTTTAGAATATTGACTGAATATTTCAGAGCCCATTTTTTTAACATGATGTTAAATAAGAATAAGCGTCCTCTAAGAACTACACAGCAAAGCTAAAAGATCTTCCAGCATAACCCAACAGTTAAACACTTCATTTTATTGCCAGCTCTGCTACCTGTGACAAGATCATGGAATGTTTGGGTTTCTGTTGAACATGCTGGGAATTCTTCAGCTTTAGCACCCTTTCAATCCATCTAGGAGAAGGCACTGAGCATCAGTTTGCTCAGTTCACTTAGCATACAAATCTATGGAACAGCTGATAAACTGCACATTTTATTTTCAGGCAGAAGGCACAATATGCACTTCAAAAGCAAAGAACACAAGATGATGGTATATGGTATAAATACCTTGTTAGCATGGTGTTAGGGAAGGCACATTATGCAAGTTTAGTGACAATAAAAATGACTATTTCCTTTTGAAAACACATAACTCAAAATCATACATATATGTATTCCACATAATAATCTTTTAATCTGTATTCTTGCATTCACGTATAAAGATCATGTACAAACATCCCTACTACATTTGACAGAAATATAAATTTTTATAAGAATGTAATTTTCATAAAAGCATGAGATCAGATATATCAAAAGTGCATCAAACATATGATATTTACAGAGATTTGTAGCTTTTCTCCCTGTCTAATTCTCCATACCTGTGAAATCTGCAAATGTTATCTGCATGCAATTCACACCTTTACATCGTTGTGTAAATCAGATCAAAATGCAGTTGAAAATTTCTTACTTTAAAAAACCATAGCAGAGATCAAATCATAATCTGGTCTCCAAGGAACTAAAGATACTGACACACTAAGGAAGATCTTATAGTATCATCTTTTTACGTCTATGTAGAACAGCTGAAAAAAAAAATCCTCCTTTCCTAACTTGGCTATGCACCTTCTCTAGATGTTTCCATTTGCAACCTACAATTCTCTCTTTAAGTTCACTAACATGGTTAAAAACAGTTCCTCAAAAAGTGGATATAAAATATACCTTTCCTTTAAAAGGATGAAAAAAGGCATTTCAGTTCATATTTGAGTGTCTTATACATAAGTGAGAATCAAGGATGTATGGAACCTTCTTGGGAAAGATGTTCACCTGGAAAGGGTGCAAACATGCCAGGTGATTTCTTTTAAATATCTCATGTGAATACAGCTTCAGCAACCAGCATAACGTATATTGCTGACAAAGCTGATTTCCCCAGATGACAATAAAAGGATGTCCAGCGGGATAAACCTTTACAATAAAATATCCAAGCTGCCAATCAAGTAGTAGTTCAGCAAGCTCTGTGAGCAGCTGTTGGGGAACAGGAACACAAGGAGATGGTAACTCTGGCAGATGCAGCACACGCTGGCACTGGTTATGACCATCCCTGGGCCACCCCTTGGCGAGCAGCCGCCAGCCCAGCGAATGCTCTGCCGTGCAAATCAGCGACTCTGCAAGCTCCAGCTGTGCAGGTGGCTTTGTCCCCTCTGAACAACAGCAAGAAACTCTCCCAGCAGGTCCATGTGAGAGACACAGCAGCAGGAGATAAGCAGCAGGGGTGGTGGGGGATGTGAGCTGTGGTGGTGACCCGAGACCGAAGCAAACACTAAAATGTGAAGTATTGACCCTGGCAATTCACAGTGTGACAAAGAACTGTTCTCTTGCTGTACAGCCGGGGTGCACGAATGATGAATTGCCTGCAGAGCACTTCCCTGGACACAGCAAGTGCAATGCCAAGTAATTCACCATCAAGAAATGGACTGTGGTAAAAAAAAAAAAAAAAAAGAAATGCATATGAGAGCTATAAATGTGCTGAAGCGTGGGTGCTGCTCCACAAGATGGGGTCATTAAGCAAATAATGTGACTCTATTTTACTTTTGTTATTGTGGTTTCTTCTTTCTTTCTGGTATTGCTATGTTCTTAGAAACTAATATATTTCTCAGACAGGAAGATTATTAACTTTTATTTTTTATTTTATCAGTATTTCTCAATTTTCATGTTGATATGGGAAAAATACTGTGCCTTCTGGTCCTGACACTATGGTAATATGTTGCCAGTAGTAAATCACTTTTAATTTATGCTGTCTAAATGCATACACACCTGTGAATACTCAATAACAAGGACAAGAGAAAAGAAATTTGCAGTCACTAATGGATTAATTTATTAGTGCTCCACTAAACAACTTACTGCCTTGTGTCTGGATTGTGGTTTGCTGCAGCTTTTTTCTTATTCATATTAAAACTATGAACAGAAATGTAAACTCAAGATGTAAATCTAACTGAAAAATCTTGGACATGAAAATAGACCTTAAAAACTTCTACAGATATTTTATTCTTTTCTAAGGACAAGCTGACTTTGGCATGAAGACAGCTTTAGGAAACCAGAGCAACAGCAAAGTATTTTGCTCTGCATATGAAATTTATTGCTTCAAATAAACTCATACGAGTTGTTAAATTGTCCTTGGCAGATGATTGTCTTGACCAGAAAATGCAACATGATAATATGCTGAGAGCTACCTTGGGACAGCTCAAATACTCTGAACAGATTATGTGTCTGGAAGGAACAGGACTAAGTTTTACTTTTAAGTATTAGACCAATAAAACTTGGTCTGAAATAAAGGAAAATCCTTCCATTCATAAAGCAGCTCGCTTAGGACTCTACCTGAAGATGAACTGCTGCTCTCTCATCCATTGTGCTTTATGATGTTTGGCAGCACGTGGTTATAACCCTATTTGTGTAGCTAATGGAGTGAAAGCCATAATCAGTTACTGGTGTGTATATATATATACGTGTGTATATAGATATGAAACTATAGGGTTTCTTTGAAGCAGATTATTTTTTGGTGCTTCATTTTGTGTGTGAGCGCACAGAGTAATGGGACAAGGGATTTGTCTATTCAGCAGGAAGGGTTCATTGCATCTATCTTCTCTCCTCATGGGCAAACTGACCAATGCTCTCAGAATTTTGTTGAGCTTTTTTTTAATATCAAAAAGAAAAAAGCAGCAGCATATAATAATGTGTTTTTAAAATCTCAGTTATTAAAGACCACAAAATTTGATTTTGCTGTTCGCTTTAGAGAAACTCTAGTAATAAGTTTCTGTAATTAATTTACACAAAAGTACTCTTCAAAACGTTTGGTGGGGTAGGAAAACTGATTGAAGCTGTTCAGAGTCATCAAATCAAAATAATTCAATTACTGATTTTTTAAAAATAGCTTCACTGAAACACATGACAGAAATTTCCCTCTCTGAGACATTTAAAAATGGATCAAACTAAATCCTGAGAATGATCTTGAATCAGCTAATACCTGGACCTTCCTTTTACTTTCTCTGATAAAGAGAATTACTAAAATTTTTCCAGATTAAAAATTTCCCTGGCAACAGGTGGGCTTTTCACTACATGTTAACTGGTGTGATAGCACGTATACAGAATATTTTGGTAATTTGCTCCGTGTCTAGACACAATAATGAAGATTATACATGTACACATCCCTTATAAGATACTTGGTCTGTTTTTGATGAAATTGCAAATAACAGTTAAAGAAATGATAACAACTTAGAAAGAAAGCAATAAGTCTATAAAAGGAATTTCACAATCTGCTAGATTCTCAGTGTAAACTGTGAAAGAACACTTACACTCCCTATTTGCATAGATGCAGTTAAGTCCTTGAAGTCCTCAATGCACAAAAGTAAACACTTAAGACAAAATGTAAAGGTTAATTGCTTTATCTATTTATTTGTTAAAAAAAATACAAAGGAGGGGAAAAAACCCTAGGCTTGCTGTGAGCATTTTTGTGGCTGTGGAAATATTTATAGCATAGGAGAGGTCTGTAGAATCCGCTCACCCACTATCAATTCCATAACCAAGGAAAACTTGAAAAACATCCATCAGAACTTCTTATATAAATTATACACAGTGCTGGATAATGGAATAAACTATTGATTTTTTTTTTCCTTTAAATGACTAAAGCCATGGCTGTGATTTTCACTGCAAAAGTGGAAAGATTGTTTCTAGCTTCTGCAAATAAATAATAGCAATGCTCCCATGTTCTGGTTCAAGATAACTTGGAAACTCCAACTATTTACTCCGAGGATTAAGCTTGTCTCTTTTCAATTATTTTTTAAGATCTTAAATTATCTCTGCAGTTAATAAAATAAGTTCTCTTTGAGGCACTATGCTGGATATTAATGGAAAGAACTTAGTCTAACCAAGCAACATAAGCAATCTGTACTGATATTCACAATCCTGTAAATCAGTACTGATTAATTTTTACTACTACAGCTATAAATTCAGCAGAAGTAATAAACATGTCTAATTTCAAATCAGTGAGTAGCCTATTGATATTGTATTTTTAAGCTTATTAAAAACCTGCGGAATGTATTTAAGAGTTTTATCAGATTCAGGCCAAAATGTTTATCATCAGGTGTCAGACAAATGCAGCAGTTTTATTTCTCCCTGTATAACCTGTTATTTTCAGCAATGACATGAGAAAGCAGGTAGATATTAAATGTTGCTGCTATATTGAGACATATTTTTACTGATTTTCTTAGCATTCATAAATCAACACAAGTGTTCAACACATACAAGGACTTTAATTCATCCCTGAGTACCAGCAAGTAAACAGGATATCCACAAAAAACCCTTTGTCTCCACTCAGACAACTGGGAGAGACTTTCTTACTGTATTTGCTAAAAATGTAATCCTGTTTCTATGAAAAGTATCAAATGTAAATGAAGCTGCCCGATAGACCTCATAGCTGATGGTGACAAGGTTATTTATGAGGTTTGCTTTAAATATATGTGGGAAATGATAAACCTGTGTGATCACGGTCAGATCAGCCTCCCCCGGCACAACAAGCCTGCAGTAAACATTGCACATTACAGTCTGGTTACTTGATTACTAACATCAGCACAAGCTACTATAACCAATGAGTCTGATAAATATTCCCAGAAAAATCAAGGTTTCTCTGCTATCATGCAGTTTTGACAGATCAGTAAACATGTGTTAGCACTGTAATTGCAAAAACTGTAATTTTTTTTTAATGTTCCTGTTCCTTACCAAAGCCTCTCATCTCCTGTAAAGTTTCTTTCCCACCCCTGCCTTTCCTGGCTCCACACACCACATCCATTTTACATTTCCATCTAAAAGACCAATCTCACATACCAGGTTTTCTGATTGTGCTAAGGACTACTCAAAAACAAAGCACCGATGTAGCTATGTGACCTACTTCTACAATTCTGAATTCTTTTCCTGGACTTCCACAACAGATAGGACAATGACTGCATTTGTCCAACTGTCTCAACTGCATGGCAGGTGATTTTAGCACTGTCACAACTGAGGAACCACTGGGAGAACTGGGATATGAACAAATATATCCTTCTATCCATCCGTGTCATTTCATTACCACAATGGTTCCTGCAGAGACCAGACTTGTCCTGCATGAAATCCTGGTCCAGCCTCTCAAGCCTGCTCCAGGTCTGCACAGTGGCATCATGCTGCCTCTGCAGATGGAGCTGCCTTTATCTGCAGGAATACTGGAAAATGGGTTTAAATGCAGTTATCTACACTGAGCTTGGATGTTCTCAGTCATTAAGCACTTCCACTGAATTTCAGTGGCAATTGGCACAATTGGTGATGCAGAGTCCTTTGGAAATGCCAACCTCTACATTAGCAAAAATGATCCTTTCCCACTGTGCTGCAACATGGTCTCATAAAGCTAAATTGGGAGGGAAGGAGAATCATATTTATTGTCAAAACTCAAAAAGCACATTCATTACTTCCAAAAGATGTGATCTGAAAAGTTTTTAGAACCATTTGTATGAATTAGATTTATCTTGTCATAAGTGTAAAAGATTTCACTTGACTGCAGTATTCCGTAGGTGAAAAAATCCTGTTCTGGTTAAATAAGTGAACATAAAATGTCTGTTAAAGTGGGATAAACCTATGAGTTTCTTAGAAATTACTACAGGGATTTTTGCACTATTATTTCCAAATGGGTGTTTGGTAATACGGGTCTGTGAAATATAACCAGCCTCACAGAAACATTAAATGAATTGCTAATAGCTCCCTCATCTTATGAGCATATGACATTTAATAAACATTTTTCATGCTAAATGTTACTTTATTCCTTCCACAGATCATTAAGCTGTCCTTCACTTGCCTACTACAAGAAAATGTTTCAGATGCAATCCTGTTTACTGCTCTCTAAAGGCATAGAACATTTTGTAAGTTTTTTGTCAATTTCTTAAAACTAATTACTTTCTTCAACTTCAGGATAAGGAAAATACATAATATGGTGAAAAAAAGAACACCACAGCTTTATTCCCTAATGCTTCAAGTAATTTAGTTCTACTGCAGACAAAAAACAAACAGGCAGAAGCAGAGTACAGGTATTTACACCAAGATTTTCCAATATTAATGGAAGGTTTTAGAAGCTGTGCACTGTACATCTCCAATGACAAGAAAGTTGACATATTTATTGATATCCATACTTTGCTGCCTAGATAGCTGGTCTGAGTTTTGCAGAGAAGAAATTGAGAGTCTCAGAGTTGTAGGACTCAGACCTTTTAGAAAAATGCTGTTTTTTATGTGTGTTGATTTGGGATTCTACTTTTCTTTAGGAATCCAGTTTTGACAACAACAACTATATTTGCTGTACACTTTCTTATGTTGCTTCATTTAAAATAACTTAGGATGAGGAAAGAGAATTACTTAAGCTTACTCCAATTACTCTGCGCATGTTTTTCACATATGGTCTAAGCTGCTGAATTACTGAGCCTCACTTCCAGCAGTTCTGTGCTACAGGCTCAGAAGACAACACAAAAGCATAAAGATTTCACCACAATTTTATCAATTAATTTACTGTCTTATGGGGAAATACTTCTGCATGTCAGGACTCTCTCAACCCACCCCCCTGAACCATCCATCACAACCTCCATCACAAGTTTAACACCAAGACCTCCAATGCTCTTCCAAATTTACTGAGTCTTTTCTCTAGGAAACCAGGCATGGAAGTGCCTTTATGCCTCAGATCCAGCTGCAAATAAGCAATCCCCAAGAGTGGGGTTCTTAAAGGAGTTTGATTCAAAAGAGTTTGTTCTCAGCTATGCAGATCTGCCTTATTTGGTTAGGAAGAAGAGTAGCATCACTCGTATTTGTTATTCCTTTCAATTTCACAGAGACACATACTTGAAAGCTTTAAAAACTGTTGCAGTGAACTTTATCAGAAAACACAGCCTTTGTCCAACATCTCTTATGATTCAAGGGAGGAAATGCAGAATGACAGCTCACAAAAATACTCCCATTATTGTGCAATTCTCCAATGCCTGCAAAATGTATAGCAGGGAACTGAGCTAGGCACATCTCTCCTTTTGTCAATGCTAAGCCCCTGTAATAATTTTCTAATTCGACTAGAGTGTTGTGGTTTCTTTTGAAAAGCTGCTGCACATTTGCTTGCTGTTACAGTGTGCAAGCCATGCACATACACAGCACAGCTTGCTCTGCATTCATGCTCTACATGGTGTTAAACATTACAGGGACAAAAGCTCAGGTATGTATAAGTGCTAGAGAAACCATTTTTTTGGTTTCTTTTCTTTAACTGAAAAATTTCTATCAAGATACTTTGTGAGTCCATGGAAATATTTTAAACTGGTAAGTAAACACAGACATGTGAGGTGAATATTTTGCCATAGAGTGTTTTCAGATTCATAAAAAGGCTGCTTGAAGGAGAGACTGCTTCAGTACTCAAATTTGAGTGCTCCCTCAAGTCACCTACCAGATACCTTTGCCAAGCCCAGTCCTTTGAGGCTGGTGCACTGTATGAGCAGTCCGAATGGAAATACACTGGCAATTGTCAGCTTGTTTATGACATCAAACCCCAATCAGAAGATGGGAGCAGAAGAGCTCTGTTTTCCTCCAAGCTAAAATGCTTTCTTGACATCTGAGGATGATTTGTTCAAGCTAATCAATATGAAGGCAGGCCTGATGGGGAAGCGCTGTGACTTGGACAAAACTCTGTGGTGCACAGAGCACTGTGTCAGAAATGCCAGACTTTTAAAGTGAGATACTGAGATAGTTTTTGAGATGTGAAAGCTACAGGGCTGAGGTATGGAGGTACCATAGAAATGTCTGTCTTCCTTGGAGCTGTAACAGTTCAAATGGTGCCACTTCTATTTGACCATGGGTGTTGGCACACATGTCCTGACAGCATCAGACCAACGTGTGTTTATGACCCCACAGACAGCATAACAAATAATGTCCCATACCATGCAGTCATGCAAATGCAATCATGGCTTTTTGCCATGCCTATCCTGCCTTGCTTATGGAAAGATATTCTGCTTAGAAGTCATTAGTTAATAATGAAACAACGAAGTAGCAGTAAAAATGAATGGCAAGAAATGATTTTCCTCAGAATCTGAGCATCTTGTGTAATTTTAGATGCAAGCCATGAATTTGTGACTTCAGATATATAGGAAACAATGGGAAAATTACTTAACTGCTTATCTGTTTGAACACTGTTAAGGGTTCAAATCCTTAACAACCATAACTACATTAGAACATTAACTACTATAAATACCCATAACAAAGGTGGTCTGAAATCATTAATGTTGGGGATGAACAATATGACTCATCCGTGAGATTTAAAGCAGACAGGGCTGTGATAAAAAGAATCATTGCCAGCTATCAGCAGCAGCAGCTATTAGCAGCAATAAAAAATAGCATATTGGAACAAAAGTGTATGATGTGCACACAACCCAGAATCACCTACAGCGAGAGCAGCCAAACCAAAGCTGCTGTTTGCCCTCATTTGTATATGGGGATGCACTGCAATTAATGGATAGGAATATAATGTGAGAATGGTGCCAAAGGGCCCCATATATAGAAATATGAAACTCATGGAGTGTTACTACTCTCTCAGAGTGATTCAAACAAATGAATTGCCTGTGCACAGATCAGATGCAAGCCAAACCACCAGGATGGTGCCCTGTGCTGATGCCTGCAGCACTGGCAGGGACACCTGGCCCTTGGGGCAGCTCACCACTGCTGCAGCACCCACGCAGAACAGCATGGGCAAAAAAGGAGAAAATCCATTCTGCCACCTTCATAAACACAAGCCATTACTTAAATCTAGGCAAGGTGGCTTAGATGAATGTGAAACTTAGGACTTCATAGGACTGAAAGAGCTACTATGGCCTGTCTCCCGTGAGATACCTCAGTAAAACCTGACCTTCAGATGATCAAAGGGCATTTGTTTCCTTTCTTCTCGTTTCATCTCAATTTCACAAACTTTAAGGTGCCTCAAAGAATTTAATAGTTCCCAATAAATCTCAGAGAACATTCCCCCATCAAAGATCTTTTCCCTTCCAGGTTTGAGACACTTTATCTTACTCTGAATTAGATCTTAACAGCATGAAGAACTACAATGTTTCCCTTATAAGACCTTACTACTAAGGCATAAATTATTTTGACAAACAAAAACAGGGCAAAAGGAAGGTCTGTATTCTTTTCCACTACATCAAACTAGATGTGTCAGCAAGCAAATTAGTTTTGTAAAAGAGTCTAGAAAATGGAAATAAAATAAAATAACCTTCTTAGATTTTTAGATTTTTTTGTGCTTTTTTTCGAATCAGTAGGACTTTGCTCAGAGCAAAGTTGTGAGCTGAAGTCACAATTTTTACCTCTTCTTTGGGCCATTCAATTTTTACAAACCATTGATGTGGAAAGAAATCTCCTTTTCCATGCCTGGCTCCATCTCTGGACCTTCCTTCACACTTTGAGCAGCTCTTAAGCTCTGCAAATGGGCACGGAGTGCTCTGTGAGAACTGACCCAGTGCAACCACAACCCCAGAGCAGGGCAACCACGGGTGCACATGCACCTCAGAGGGCAAGGAAATCCCCAGGCATGGCTAAAATTCATCAGCTTCCTGTCCCTGCGCTGCCCAAAGCATTTATATCACTACAAAGTAAATACAAACCAATACAGAAAACACCTGAGTTTTTTTCTTTTCCTTATTATTGGTAGAGCCAGGGGTTTGGAAATCACTTTTTTCTCGAGAGGTAAATGGATTTTGAACGAAGGTCTATACAAGAGGAAATGACTGAACACTGCAACATCTTCAACTTATGAAGTCTTTGGATAATGTGCTACTGACATGAAATAAGATTTCTCCCTTAAAATGTCAGACTCTGAGAAATCACACATGTATATGGTCAAAAAGTAAGAATTATTTGATCTTAAATGTAAATTCCAATAAAGTCTCTAGAAAACACTACAAGCTATTTCTAGCAGAAACACGGGATACTGTATTGAAAGGTCTTAGCAAGTGAGAAAAACAAAGGTGTATGGGACACAAGAAGCTGAAAATACTTTTAAATTACAGCATTATATATCAACATTTCAGAAGGAAAACAAGAAATCCTACTACGTATGAACATTTTTATTCTATTTTTCTTAGATGAAACTGCATTGTGAATTCATTCATTTAGGAATACAGTGACACTGACAATAAGGTGGGTTAAATGGACTTGCATATTATCTGCCAACACAGCCTGATAAACTGAGGCAAAAACTGGCAAGTGACCTCACAATTGACAAGACCATGGCTGCTGTGCTGGAATCCTCCATGAAAATCCCTTAATTTTTGCAATGGCATTATTACAGAGGAAACAGTCATAAAGGTGTGAAACACACTGTAAGATGCTCACAAAGCTCAATGTGGTGAAGGGAAAAGACATAAAGACACATTTCTGCTGTGATTTTTACTTGAGGATCACAATTTCAGGTAGCAAATAACATCAGTAAGAAAATTTACCTAAAAGATGGTGAAAAGGTGCCAAAGTTTACCAGCACAATTTTCCAGTCTCTGCTCCAAACCCCACTGAAGCAGAATTGCTCCTGACCTGAGATAAAAACTGTGATTTCACAGCAAGCTTTGGGAAACCGAGTGTGCTAAATTATCATCATTTTTTAAAAATAATGTTTTATTTTGCCTGTATATGGTTTCAAAATCAGGAAGTCCAGCTGTCACCTCTTTTTTCTCTAGCCACACATCTGTCTCACTGTTACATTGGTGGCAGGGTTGCAAAGGAAACAGAAGGGTGTTAGAAAGACAAGTCCCCTTACAATGGCATGGAGATGCTAAACAGCCTAAGGCTGGTGTTCAGTGAGTAGATTCCACCTGCATCACTCTAACCAAATTCCTTAATCAGATTGCTGAAGTATTTTTGCTTTGGAACATGGCTGGGTTGGAAAAGAGCAGAAAACAGCACTCTAGAATATTCTATTGATCCAAATCCTCCCTTTTCCAGAATATTTAAAGAAAGAGAAAGGCTTTTCCAAGGAGCTGCAAGGCTCTGGCAAATTATCTCTATTATTTTTATTTTGTGGGACTCTGGCTGCAGATCTTCCCAGTCAGCTGTTCCACTCATCACATTCACCAGAAGCAGTCCTTTTCCTTAGAATGCTGTACAGAATAACAATCCCATCCTGCTGCTTCCTCAGTCCATCAATTCAAATCTGGTCTGAAATCTGTGTGAAACGGGAGACTGTATTGCTGCTTAAGGTGACAAGCAGAAGCAGCAACAGGTATCTCCAATTCTGAGTGATCAGTAAATACCCCAGCATCAATGAAAAAATACTTTCTACTTTGCTATAAAACCATTACCTCTACCTAGCATGCAGATAAAAAAATAAAGTTTTTTTCGTCCAGGAAAAAACATTCTTCACATGTTTGTGAGGAATTCAGTAGCTTGTACTATCACTGTCAGCAGCAGCAACACTCTTCCCTCAAAGGAAAACAATTGTCCATTGCAAACTGCTATCCCCTCCTTTATTTTGCAGCTGTGTACTTTCAAGAAAATTTTAAACTGAAAAACCAGCTGTCTCTATTTTTCATTTGCCAAATGCCTTCCCACTGAGGATTAGAGATTTTCTTCCCTTAAATAAAACAGAAAAGAGAGCTTGATTAAATAAACATGATTAAAAACAAACTTAGGCACCTAAATACCTTTGTAAAAGATCTCAATAACTTTACATTTGTAAAGCAAAATTAAAGTCACTTTCAAATTGGAAACCAGTCATTTTAGATTCATACCTCTTAAGTGCTCTTGAAAATTTTATTTCTTTGGGGTAACATCTAGATTGTGGGGACAAGTGATTCCTGCACCAAGCCTCACATTCACACATTCAGCCAGGCTGGAGCAGGAACACCTGCATGCAGCTATTGGTGCATGAAGAACAGCCACTCAGGAATTATCCCAGTCCAGCAACACCTCGTGCTCTTGCAGATGGTTCTTCCCTGACGTTGCTGCTCCTGCTTCTGCCAGGTACTTCAGGTCAGCTTTCAGACACCTGCATTTATTCTGAAATATCCATTTTGCTGAGGTGTCTACTCCTACTCCTGCAAACTGCTGCATCAGCAGAAAGCTCACAGGACACCAACAGCTGGAGCCTTTACTCTCATGGGGGAAATTTCTTTGGAGATCCAGCAACTGCAGAAGGCAAAAGGCAGCTCATCTGAGCCACCTGTAGGATCACATTATGCTGCCCAGCTGAGGCCTTAAACCCACCTTAAGCTCCAAGGTGCAGAACCCAATTTTTCTAATGTGTAAGAACTTTCCTTTGGTTTTCAGTCTAAATTTATACTGCACCAACTTAAACCCATTCATTCTTGCACAAACACTATCTTTCAGCTTCAATCATTCTTATATTTCCTTTATGTTTATCCACTTGGCGTATTTATAGACCCAATGACATCTCTGACATATTTCCCAGGCTATCATTCCATACAGCTGCAATTTCCTGACAGGCATTGGAACATCTATCAATTACTGTACTGGATCAGCAATATTTCACTCAAAGAATGGCATTCAAATACTTTTTAAAAAAAGTGATCACTGCTTCCACCACCACTTCCTACATTCCTATAAAATACAGTATCTTAGCCAAAAACATAACACGTATCTATTGGTGCTGCCAGGACCACCAGGCACCAAAGAAAAACCTCCACCCATTAACAACATCAAGGAGGCAACGAGCCATGACAAAAACCTTTGAGTCAGACTCCTCATGGGACAGGAGAACACAAGTTCTGCCCTCAAAAGTGCAAGTTCACCCAAGGAGGAACAGCAAGGACTGTGCCAGCTGCTACAGCAAACTGTCACAATGAAGCCAGAGATTTTAGTTAAAACCCTTCTGCCTATGATGAAATTTCTCCCTCACTAAATAGATTTTATCTTGAATTATGAACCAGAGAGAATGTAAAAGAGAAAATGTGCTCCCGTTCATATTTGTGTGACAACTTACAGATAAAGTAAATCAAAACAGTTTAAAATCTCTTTCCTACAACCAAGATCTGCACTGAGGAACAATTTTTAGAATAAAAATATTTTGGTTTTAGAAAGGAATATAAAATTCAAGACAGAGGTCTTAAGATTGCACTTCTGAAAGCAACTTTTTAAAAAATCATGTTGCGGTAATTACAGGTTATGTACACACATAGTCATACAAGAAATGAAGTCATATGCTGTGCTTTTCTCTGTCTTTTGTGTAGGTGCTAAACACTGCTCCACAGACATTATAATACAAATACATTTTTATTTCTCTCTGTTTTCTTTTTCTTTTTGTTATTTTTTCTAATGCTGCTTAAATTGCTTGGACAACTTACAATAGAAATTTTGATGTCTTGCTGACTTCTCTTTCCTCTTCAGTCTGCAATGGCAGAAAGTTTAAATATATGTAGAGTAATTACATGAGAGTTGGTAAATACCTCCCTAACAACTGTCACAGTACCTGAAGAAATTCTTGCTGAAGAATTAATATGAGTTGAGGCCTGCAACATGAACCTCCTTTCTAGAAGATAATCTCAGGCAGTGCTAGAGTCATCTACGAACCTCTAATAAGTGTCTGAAGACAGACAGATATGACAAATGCCATAAAAAAAGGCACACAGCCCTAGTCTGCCTGACTTGAAGTCTGTCACTGTGATAGAGCCTGATTAGCTGCTCTGCAATTGCACATTTTCTTACAGCCCATTAGGTTGCTTTTTACAAAATTAAACACACTGCAGGGCAAAATAACCAAGTAAACCAAAACAAAACATTTACACTGTTTATAAATATTTTCTTAAGAAATTGCCATTTTGAGGATAGATGTTTCTCTCTTGAGCAAACTAAACATCATTCTTCCTAGTTTCTGCCTTTGGACATCCCCAGAACTGGTATGGAGAGCACAGACTATTTCTATGAAATGCATTCATTAAAAATACATCACATCTAACTGGACAGCACTAAATAAAATACATGTAGACTACAAGGGAAAACTAACCATAAGAATAATAACACAAATCCAACTCCACCATGCTGAGTAAGATAAATGAGATTAATTAGCATCCATCTCAGCTAAGTTAATGTCACATGATGCTACAGCTTTGTATCCCATTCACTGCTTTTCCCAGGTTGTGACAATTTCTGCTTTCTCTGCCCATGGCCATTGAATTCAGCCTGCTCTCTCTTTGTGGTCCTGTTTCTTTTTGTACAAAATCCCACACACTGGAACGTGGCCTCCCAGTTTTTTTAACACATGCTAGCAGGAGGAAGGTGGCAGTGGCATTTTTAGCGTCTGCAAAAGTTTCAGTCAGGATGCTCTGCTCTGCCACAACCTCACCCCTGCTTCAAGGGGGAACAGCTAAACATGAGAATGGATACCACACCTTGTGCCTGGCCTTGTCAGCCACTGTCCCACTCTCACCTGGAGTGGTAAGAAAGCAAATGTGGAAGACATTCAGCACTGGGCAGCAGGAGGTGCTGGTACCAGCAGATAAAGCACATCACGCTGCTGTGCACTAGTCCTGCCCTTCAAGGGAGTGCTTAATGCAGCTGGGAAAGATGCTATTTGTGATGGAAAGGTACAATCCTTGCATTTGTTCTGGACTGCAGTTCACTGTTAAATGGTGTATTTTAATGCATTTTCATCTTAAAAAAAAAAAAGGCAGACTGCTTACAGTTTTTTTTCTCAAATTATGCCAAGAAGAAATATAATTTGCCTTTTAATAGAAATGTCAAGGACCTATTCCCTCCAATTTACTATATAGATTTTTAAATCCCATACAAAAATGTTATAAGTTTAATTGGAAAAGACAGCATGACAGCATAATTTTATACAACTGGTTGCAATTATTACAATAGCAGCTTCCACAGAGCTCTCAGTGATTTTTTTTCAAGAGCATTTACAAGCATAAAGTGCAAGTTAGAAAAAAAAATAGTAATTTTCTACAGCTGTGCGAAGTGTATTAAGGAAATCAATCAGCAGTGACACAGATATTTAGAAATGAGAGATATTTTGTCCATCTGAGGGCACAACTGTAAGATTTGGTGACGCTAATAGGATTTTTTTAAATGAGCAGATTAAATAAAGCATTATATTTTAGCCCAGGTATATGGCACATAAAAAAAGAGGCAGACAAATGTGTTAGAAAACTATTCTGGTTGTTTTTTTCACTTAAGGGGAGAGTGAGATCACTATGACAGAGTATAAGCCCAGGAAAAAATGATGACTCCAGCCTTAGTGCTGGAGTTGTGAACAACTTACTTCTGTTTAAACAGGAGAATTTGCTCTTTCTTCTGTAATCATAACTGCATCAAAGATATCCAAGTATTGCCAGCTTGTTTTTCTAACTGCTAATTTCACAGAAGGTTCAGTTCTGGCTAAGCCCTTGGGTCAAAACTAATGTTATTATTATCTGCAACAGACACAAAGTCTTAATTTTAACAGATGATGCAGAATGGAGACTTGCATGGAAAAAATCAAGCAAACTTATGTCTTAAAGGGTATGTTGAACAGAGATACTAAAAGGAGCTTTGAGAGCATAAGGGCAATAGGAGAACAGAACACTTTACTTAATTAGACAATAATGAAAAAAAACTTATTAGGGAAGTTTAACACACTCACAGTCAAGTTTATAGAAGACAGCAACCCAGTTCTTTTCCTGAAGTGATTTCATGGTAATAAAAGTTCTGCAGATTCATTATGCTCTAGATTTAGTCGTTATTTACTTTTGAAGATATTCTCATGGGCCAAAACACCCTCTTTGACCTTGAACTTTGTGCTTTTGTCATTAGATTTCTAATGACACACTCAAACCAGATCAGAATAATGCAATGAGGACAGGCTGTAAAGAAACTGGGCTGTGAATAATACATGTAAATGATGTTGAAAAGGGACCTGTGAGAGTTCCACCTGTGAGGGTGGAAGACAGACAAAATTGCTTTTCTTCTTTAGGGAGAGGGGCAGGCATACCAGTATTTATACAGCAGGCAAATTAATTGGCTTTTGCTGAGCTCTGTGCTGCTGCAGCTAAACTGCTTCTACAACCTGACCTACATAACTTCCAATTTGCTTGGGAATTTCCTTATTCAGCCACAGGACAGCACAGCACAGAGTGAACTGCAGAAATTATCCTGGAATCCATACAGCCCCACGTGAAATAAATTTCTTGCAAGTAAATTAAAACTTCATAAAATATCTTTGCAGCACAAAATTAATCAGTCAAATCAGAAATCAGAGGATTAAAACTAATATAATATAAATCAGAAAGCCGGTATAGTAATTTAAAAGTATTGTCAATGGCAATTAGCAATAAGCATTTAATTTATGGGACTGCATATCCAGTGCTTTGCAGCAACACTTATATTTATACACTGACAGTCCTCATTTTCTCTGCTGTTTTCATTTCTCAGTCTCCTAATTTTCCTTGTATATTCAAACTAGGAAAAAGCCTGTAAGTTACCCTGCCATATGAAAAATACAAGTTTATTTTCCAGATTGACTACGCTGAAAATGGCCAAAAAGTAGCTAACAGAGAGGTTTGATAAGAAAGAAGTCTCATGAAAGCAGAATTTCTGTACAGGGTTGATTGAGCTCTGGACTCCGTCCCATTTGCAGGATTTGCACTCAGAAACAGTCTCAATGCACATATGTAATTTAAGGACAGATTCCAGGAATATAGTTTTGAGGGTCAAATGTTCCTCCATAACCCTGAGTAGATCTATAAAATCTTCCAGTAAGTCCCCCTTCTGTGTCAACCAGATGCTGGACAGGGAATAAGATACAAACAGCTGCTAACAAACCAAGTAGTTTTCACCTTACCTGCTATCCATTACCAGCTTTCCAGTCCTGTGTTTGTTCTCGGATATCCTATCCACTACCAAGATAACCAAACCAAGGCAAGCACGAAAAATATCCCTTGGGATTCAAAAGAGAAAAACAGACCTCCCAGCCCTAAAAGTATGTATGAAAATGTACAGCAGCCATTGCTTTATTTATGGGCATTTCAGAGGCATTAAGTTAATTTTCACACAGTCCAAGTATAATTAAAAAAAAAAATTACTTATGACCTATAGGACCCTACATATTATTAAATATCAACAGGTGCCAAAACTCCTCTAATAATTTTGCACTTTCTCTTTACTTTTTACTTTTGTGTGTGAGATTTTGCATTCTTGCGGAGCAGACACATTTTACATTCAAATACTGGTGCAGCTGCTACTACCTAAGGCTTGAGAGATTTATGGATAATAACACAAGTGCAAAATACAAGAGTGCATTTGGATGCATATCAAACAGCAGCTGCATCAGTCAATCAAACTGCTGGACAACAGATTCAAGTCTACAGATAAATGTAAAACAAAATAAAATTCCTCAGCTAGACCAACTTCTTCAGAAAAATACATTATGCATTTCCCAGTACTGACATGGATAATGTAGTACTTTTCTCCTTGACCAAAGTATGTCACACAATTTGTTTTCTAAGCCAATGTGTGTTAAAGCAGAGAAGAATAGCCATTCTTCTGAATTGCTATCAATAAAAGAAGTAGCTACTGTGTCAGTCAGCTTGTGCAACAATAAAACCCCAGATATGTATCAATGTCAGAATCCCAGCACACTCTGCACACAAAACATCCTCAGTTCATATACACCATCACTGTTGCAGGATGCACACACTGCTGCTTCCCAGTCACTTCACTTATTCTGACATCTCATTTTTACAGTGTAAATACCACATTCTGCCCAAAAGAAAGCCCCTCTGTGGATGCCTTTTTTGTCATGAACAAGAGACCAAAATAAATGACCAAAGCAGTCCCACTCAAACCTGACAACTTCATACAACTGCTTTTTAGTCTTTATCAATCAAAACCACTGAAATAAAAATAATGGTATAGAGGAGAGCTCTGAATTGAATTCTTGATTGAAAATCTGTACCAAAAGCCAGCCTTGTTTGAACATAGCTGTCATTAACAACTCTGGCAGTAAATGGCATTTCAAGTTTACCATGCCCTAGGGAAGAGCAGATACAAATCAGGGCACCCTGTGGTCATCACCTGGGGATTAACATTCCAGTGCATCGATCGAGCAGCTGCGTCTATTCTAACTTTTCTTTCACTTCTAGCTTTTTATGGCCAGCAGTTTAAGACACTCAGCAACCTCAGAGAATCCCAAAGTCCCTGCTCAGCAATATGCCTGACCTCAGGGCCAGATCCTGACCGTGAGCCCAAGGCAGCAATAGCAGACAGGGCCCTGCAGACCTGAACACCAAGTTTATTCACATCCATCACTCTGAGAATGATTTTCCACCTGCTCCTCCTGGGCTTCCCCCCCTGCTGCTCTCCACTGTCTTACACAATTAAAGCCCCACAAAACTCCTCTAAACCACAGTGTTTTTCTTGTACTCCCTGACTTGGTTTTGAGGTTTTGGACTGCTGAAATATTTAACTACTACCACATATAATCTGCTGGTATGGGATTTTTTATAAAGAATAAAATAGGGCGTGGTTAGGGAGTAATATTAATTCTTTTTCTAATCACAAATTTTTCCAAACTCCAAACTGAAGAATCTCTTAGCTAATGCCCAGTACACAGCTCCATTTACCACTTTTTAAACTTTACTATCGCACTTGGCAATATTTCCTTTCTGCTGCTCTTTCTTCTGCTCAGACAGGCCATCTGCCATCCTGCTCTCCAAACTATTTGTCAGCAACAATCTCTGTAGGCACGGAAGGATATTATAGGTGTGAATTACATTCATATTGTTCTTCTGTATTTTGGGTTGAGGACACTGCTATGTTGTAATGAGACACTGACTGTAGAGAAAAAGCAAAAGCTCACAGCAGCTAGAACAGAAGGGACATGTCATAAATTTTCAATGTGCACTTCCTATCCCTTACAACAAATTTATTCAAATTCTCCCCTGGCAATCAACCTTAAATGGTTTTCAGTGCATGTAGATGTTGGCAAAGGATTCCAAATTATATGCATTAGATTTTCTCCCTAAAACTGACTAATTTTCATTAAGCAGAGTAGACACATTTTTTTCGGTGAAAAATGTGTAGATGATACTCAGATTAATCAAACAGGAGAATCTTTGGAGTGATTTTATAGGAGTAATTCTAAGGATTGAAGCTCTGACAGGCAACTTGTCAGCCAATGAAGGGTTGTTGAAACTAAAGCATGTGACTACTAAAAATTCTCATTTATGTCAGCACATAAGAACAAACATTTTTATATAAAAAATCAAAATGGGAAGAGCTCAGTCTGGTTGTTCCAAACCACTTGATTTAGGGTCATGATTGGAAGGCAGGGAAGATCAAGCCTCTTTTAATGCCTTTTTATTTTTGACCCCTCTAAACACAAGCAATTTTTATTTTAAGGTTTGAGTAAGTTTCATTCTCATCTTAGTAAATCTCATTCTGACTTAAAGCTTCAGGAATTTTTCATTTTCAGGACGAACTCAGCTGAGAAGCTAAAACAAGGAGATTTTGAGTTCTCATTCTGGGAAAGCAAAAACTCATTAAGAATTCACTTTAGCAAGTCTCTTCACTTGAGCAAAAACTAATTGTACAGTATATAGAAAAAAACTTTAAAACTAAAACAATGGAAAAAACTCCCACAAAATCACTTGTTTTTTTAATGTCATCCACCTTGTCCATCTTGAATATACTGTGCAGCAGGGAGGTACAGAAAGATCTGGATTTTGTGTAACATAAGAATAAGAGGTTAACTATAAAAATTCTACTGAATTTTAGAAAGATTTTATAAATACTGAGCTATAAATAGTATTTATAAATACTATTGATCCAAGAAGCAGATTGCTATTGTTGCATTATTTCATTCACTTGAGATATACTTAAAGCATTCCAAATTAACAACCTAAGTAAGGTCCAGTTCAACTTAACCCAAGACTAAATATATACATATATATATATATATATATATATATATATATATAGTCTAAATTTTTATATAGATGAAAGTTTTCTTGCCATATTCCTTTTCTTTTTTAGTTTTCTCTTATGGTTAAAAATAAAAAAAGGAATAGAAAAATAATTTCATTTTCATACATGCTGAATTCCAGCAGTCAGCTTTGTGATGCTTCCAAGTCACTGAGTTCAGCTGAGCATTTCAGGATTTGTGATGTTTTGCCAACACATCAAGGCTGATGTCCCTGCTCTCAGTGCAGATCTGCCCTAGCAGATAGTGAAGAGTTTCCCTGTACTAAGGGGCAGACAGACAGTGAGCAGCTCTGACTTTGAGTCTTCCTCAGGTTGTCTTACTGGAGCTTCCTAAATAGTTAGAAGACTTAATCTTTTCTATGTATCACCTTATAAAATCTAAAACTGGATTTTTCTTAATTTGCCATATTCTAATTAGGCTCTGATGGAGCAGGAAAATGCATCTTGTCCATTTATTACGCAGGAAAGTTAAGATTATCTTTATTCACAGATATGCAGGGTGGCATGAAAAATCAGGCAGAGCTTTTCCTGCTTTCACAACAACTTCTGGTAAGAGCCTCCTGCCTAACACAGGATTGAGGAAAACAGAAGTCCTGGAGGGAGAAATAGGTTACCCTGAATGCACCTTCAAAGGCACAGAAAGCTCATAAAGCAAGAACCAACTGAAATGGGTCATGATCTCCCCAAGCAGATGCATCTCTATATTTAGCAACCACTAATATAGCTGTTGACACCTTAAGGAAGTGTCCTTATCACCACCCCAACTGAGCCCAACTTCTCATCTTCTACTCACAAACTCACACAGTAACATTGCCCCTCAGAATCTCACACTCACAAAACCGTTTAGTTTGGAAAAGACCTCCAAGATCGAGTCCAGCCACTAACCCAAATACTGCCAAGGCCACTGCTACACCGTGTGCCCAGGTGCCACCTCCAGATGTCTTTTCAATACCTCCAGGGCTGGTGAGTCCCCCACTTCCCTGGACAGCCTGGCCACTCCAATGCCTGACCACCCTAAACCAACCTAAACCTCCCCTGTCACAGCAGAGGCCATTTCCTCTTGTGCTGTCCCTTGTTACTTGGAAGAAGAGACCAACCCCACCTGTCAATGGCCTCCATTCAGGGAGCTGTAGAGAGTGATAAGGTCTCCTCTGAGCTCCCTTTTCCCCAGGCTGTAGTCACCATATTTCCAATGCCAATAAAATGAATAATAAATTACTGAGAATGGCATTGGTGAGTAGCATTTTTACTTTGAGTTCTTCAGACATCTATACATATGGCTGAACCCAGTTTCTTCTGAAATAAGTAATCTTTTCTCCAGAAGTGATTGTATACTGATTGTATTTTAATACAATATTGTATTTTAATACTGATTGCATTTTAAGGCTTTAAAAGCATTTAAATCTTTGAATATTTACTGAACACTAAACAAATCCTGACCACAAGGATTGCTTAGAACATGGAGACTGATAAAGACAGTAAATTAATATGGCATTAATAAGAGACCAAACTGTCAAAGACAGCTAGCTCAGACTGGAACACAAAGTCTTCACAGAAACAAAAATACCTTTTGCTTTTATATATATTACCATATATACATATTTATATTTACAACTGCTAATCTCCACAGACCAACAAGCTCCTTCAAAAGGACACTCTTCCCCCATCAGTGCCTGCCAGATGCAGGTGGAGCCATTCAGGGACAGCTCCTTCATCAGCAAGAGCCAGGCTCCCACATTAGAGCTGCTCAGCTTCTAGAAAAAATCTTTTCAGAAGGACTCATTAAATCCAGAGTTAAAATGCACTAGGCCATCTCATTATCAAGCAAATGGCAAATTTATTATGCAAACCACAAAAGAATGCAAATAATTCAGCTGGATGCTTCAAATCTGCTTAGTATCTTTTATTTGAGTATTTAGCTTGAGCAAAGATACCCACCAGTATTTTTTTTTTCAGGACTGAGACCTAAGTCAGAATCTTAGATTTTGTAAACTCTAGCACCTTCTATAATACAGATGAGCATTAAAGCAAAATTCTGTGTTGTGTTTTTTCTAGGGTAGGGCTATACTGTAAAAATAAACACATCACTACAGTAGAAATTTCAAGTTTACTGATTCACCACTAGAGCTGGCTAGGAAATAGCAGAAAAAGGTTAAAAAAAGGAATAAAATCTACAACCACAAACCTAAAGAAAGACACTGACTGACCCACTCCCTTTTTCTGTGCTGTGATCTAGGCATTCACCTGCAAGAGAGCAAAATCAGGTCAAGGACTTGAACCTGTCTTTCACCTGTCATGGACAAGTATTCTGTTCTCTGATAATTCTGGGCTTTTTTTTTCCTGTACCAGATAAGGTTCCTTCTGAACCTGAAAAAGCTTTCACAAAAAAAGCACTGTCGAGACACATAAAACCAGTCTGTATTGAAAATGCAACCTTTTTTTCAAGAAAAAATCAGTTTTACTAAAAGCAAACAAAACAAGAATCCAAGTTAAATTTAGATGCTGCTTTTCACAAGCAGCCCACACAGTAGATATTTTCTCCTGATAAGCATTAGGTATTAACCTCTCCCTGGATCTTCAGAGATAATTGTAGCTAACTCCTTTGGAAACAAAATGGAATGTGGGCATCTGTTCATTGTAAACATTTAAAGAACATTTTGGATACTAAATTAAACTGCAAATTATGTTTTTTTTTATTCCATTATGGAACAAAAGTAAACATTTTAGATAAAGAAGAAAGGGAAGCCTAAATGAGACAGACCAGTCAGCCTGTGAAAAGCTATTTGTGATTAAGACTTTTATCTGGAAGATTGGAAACAGAGTCAAAGCTTGGTGTCAAAGAGGGAATAAGGCCACGAGCAGTGACAGTGTGAAGGAATCACAGAAAAGCACATGGCAAATACTGAGTGGAAGGAAAGACTAGCGAAGAGAGAAGACTCACTAATAGAAATATAATTCAGATGCTGAAGGAAAAAGTCCCTCACAAATGGGGAGGGACATAAAGTTGTCAAGTTGGGATAGAAGGTAAAAGATTAAAAACCAAACATTCTGGTATCTTAGCAATATATGAAGTGTTCTCCTCTGGCAAACTAACCAGAGGTGTTAAAGTTGGGGAAGACAAGGACAAAGAGCAGAATTACTTGCAGAAAGACAATGAATGGACAGTGACAGGGAGGGCTTTGCCTGTTACTTGTTCTGTGTTTTGGGACTGTTTCTCTGTATGACTATCCAGAGCTGGACTGTCAAATGTATTACTCATGCAGTGTGCAGTCACAAGAGAAAAGAGCTTTCTGTTTCTCAGGCCCCTTATTAACTTGTGACTGTTGATGGCAGCAAACAATTGTACTTTTCCCTCTAGAGCAAATGGGTACTTGCAGTGAGAGCAAAGAGCCAGGACCCCTGAGAGCAGGGTGCTTGCTGAAAAGGCTGGAAGTGAATCTGGTCCTCCAAACAGAGTCTCATCAAGAGCCACCTCTTTGAGTCTGCTCTTTGGTTTGCTCCTGTGACAGCACTGATCTGGTTTGTCTTGAGAAATTCCTGCCATGAGCAAATTTATCACTGAATAATAGGAATACGTATGCACATGGCTGGCAGTTTTGACTCCCTAATGGTCAATACAAAACCCACTAGAAGATAGTAGTCATACATGGCATCAAAGTCATGTGAGGACAATGCCATCTTGAAGGATTCATTAACAAATGTTTCCAGTCCCAGTGAGATCAAGATTCTATCATTTGATCTTTCTGATCTGGGAAATAATAGCTACATAAATTGCTGGGTTTGCACAGTAAAGTTTTAACCAAAAGTGGCTATTCCCTGTTGCTAGATATAAGTTTTTTATGTTGGGCCTAAGCAATGAGCCTGGAAATGCCTTCAGGAGTCTTGGTGCTGTTTTTATTCTTAGTAAAAGTTTATAACTTTGATGTGGTAATCAAACTCATAGTAATACTGACCCATAATATTTTCAGTAAGACTGCCATTCTCGTAGGCAAGTATGTACATACACACATTGGCCTCACAGAATCTGGTCTTCACAGCAACACAGAGCACTCACTACTTTAATTTTGAATGATACTTATTCTTGCTTTTCTGTCATGAGCAGAGATTGTTCAAATTAGCTGAATCAACACTGACAAGCTCTAAGCAAAGTCAAAATTCTAACAACAATAAGTGCACTAATGAGCATCCTTGTAGTGGAGTAAGGACTTAATGCAAAGAGTGAAGATCAGCTAAGAACACAGAGGCTCTTCTGAGGTATTCATTTTGAAAAGATGATCAGAACACTCAGCACAAATCCTCTTGGAAGAAATTTTAGCTCTCACATATGAGCCTCTTAATGTTTTCACTCTGTTGAGAGTGTGTGTTGGACTGATCCTGAGCTTTGTGCTTGTGCAGTGCAGAATTCATCTTCCTGCTGTTCATTACTTACAGTCATAAAACTGTACTCTGGACAGATCACAGTATGAGGAACCCCACTGCACCTGCCCCCACACTACTGCATATTTTACTAGAATCATTTAATGCAGAACCACTCATAGGAGATGGCAAAACATTCAATTCAGACTTAGATTTAACACAGACTCTTTCAAAGACATAGGATTAATTGCCAATAAGAGAAATCCAAATTCCATTTCTTTTTTCCATGTGCCCTTACTAGCTCCTGCAACAGGCAATGACATTTTAAAGAAACCTATACCATGGCATCTCAACCAACCGTGAAGAATTCAACATCAGAATTGTGATGTAAAGTGAAGTAGTATTGCTAAAGATCCCCTTGGACAACTGAGTAGCTAATTTACAAAGACAAGAACCTGAAAAAATGAATGCTTTTCAGCTAAGTTACAGTCATGTTTTGTGCAATTCTCCTAAATGTCATTTTAAGATGGCCCATCTTTCCTTACACTTATCTTCCTGAGCATGAACTATGTCCATGACAGTGCTGAACTTTCCTCTTAGGAGGTCCAAAAATGTGATCTGACAAGTCAATGATTGACTGCACCTTATTAATCCAGGCAAAATCAGGGAAGTCCTTCTGAAAGATGGTGTGAGATTGACACCAACAGTAACATATTGTCAGTGGTATGAGTACACAAGTCAGAAGGGTTAGTTACTTAGGGGAACAGGTGAAATAAGGGACTTCCAGGGTGTCACAGAACATAGACTTCAACTATATTCGTATTTGCACAGCCACAAAATGGCCAACAGCGGATTTAGGAAATCATAATGTGTTTGTAAGAGGGACAGGGAGAGTTGCTGTTTCAGAGGCTCATCACTTCAGAAGGTTCTTGTTTCAGGAGAGCTGCACCGCCTCTCACGGAGGCCCGGGGATGTTCCCGGCTGGCGGCGGAGCGGGAGCAGCCATTCCCAGCCGCGGTCCTTATGGAACCCTGCAGCTCCATTCACAGCCATCTGCTGGGGCCCTTGGGCAACGAGCCCTGGCCGAGCAGCTCGACCATCAGATGGGAAACGTCCCTAAAATACACGTGCAAAAATCACTACACAAAGACCTGGAAATTCTTTAACTAGACGCAAGTCCCACATTTGACAGATGAACGGTAGTTTGGAAAGGCGGCCTTCAAATTCCCCTGCATGAGGTGGCTTTCATTCCCTTTTTGATTTATAGCAACCATGGCTTACAGAAAGACATGGTGATGAAAACTTCTTGTTAGCTGGGATTTGTATTGCTAGAGATCCCATTTTCTTTCTTCCTTGGGATTTTTACAGACTCCATATAAAATTACTCATTCAATTCCATTATTATCCTTCCCTATACATGCAATTTTTAAAGGAGAAGAAGGAAACAAGTGGTTTTGAGGTTTGTTTAGAGATTTTTTCCTTGCTGTCAAAGATACTGCACTTGCCTGATTCCAGCTTCTTTGTAAGAATGCCTACAGAGATGCAGCCTGCAAAGCTGAATTCCAGAAGACCATCTATGGTATAAAAACCATGGCAAAACCAGACATAATTGAATACTGCAAATTAAAACTTTTGAAAATAAAACAATGTTAAGTAACCAGATGACAACACATTCTCGTCTTCCAGGAGAAGAGAAGAATAAGGAACTAATGCTTCTTTAAAACTAATATAAGATTTTTGGTCTAATTCAGATTGAATTGTTCTCTTTTTCCAAATAAATGTCTATGACTTTTTATTTCAATATTATTTCCGCTAATTCCTAAATAAAGGTCCATATGAATTTAGTAAAGGCTGACATGTAATTTAAAACTGAATTAAATGGAAATAAACTGTAATCCCCTTACGAATATTTCCAGAAAGAAAGTCAGAAGGTGTGGGGAGTGCTTGTAGAAACCCACTGCTTTTTTTTTTTTTTCCCTAAAAGGACTGGCAATTCAAAGAAAATAGGGAAAAAACAGCTCTGTTATTGCAGACAAAAGTCATGAAAGAAATTCAGCTTAATATTTGGCAACAGCTTGCACGAGTGCACTTTTTTTCTGTTTTGACTTGAGAAGAGCAATACAAATTTAGAAGACAAATGAACTCACAATACTTCCCCCCTCATTAGAAAAATGAGGATTTCCTGATCAATATCCTGATTTAAGAAAACTTATTTTGCAGCACTGATAGAGAAAACAAGAAATTAAAAAAAGTTACTCAAAAACATCTACACTGCACATTCTGGACAAGTCACTGTTAGCTTATCCATAGAATAAAATATTATTAGGTGTTTCCTATGAATTTAAATTTTGTGTTTAGCATTGTAAGAAATAACCTTATCAAAACTGGTAGTGATTTTCTTTGCCCATGGCATTAGTGGCAAACCTGTGACTTCAATTAATCTCTCTTTGACTTTAATGTTTCAGGACATTCTGATAACAAACACATTCACGCTTCCAGTTATCACTGGTGAACACTTTTACTGAAGCTTTGTTAATGTTGCACCTCTGGTTTGGAACATTCCATTCCAGCTCTGCAGAATAAAGCCCAAATTCTTATTTTAATGAAAACAAAACAAATCAAGACATTTAATCCTATTCACAGAAAGTCAAATTTTACAGCTTCCATACAACCCAGATTTGAAAACGCATCTTCTTTTATTGATCATATCCCAAGGTCTTTGCATGACTGATGATCAAAGAGGAGGGAAAACATGTCCCTCATTGCCTGAGGGATATCTTTTCTTATTTTACCTTGCTGATGCTTCATATTCCTCAGCCTGTCTCTCATTTGAGGCATCTTTTCTCATGTACAGTTAAACTCATTGAAACTTCTGGAGAAATTGTGCTGCTTTTCTTCTTTGTTACAATTTCAATTAAGGCAATTCCTTCCTTTCAGTCCATTAATGAATAAGGACTAATCTAGGTTAATTTGTGATGCATTTGAACTGGAGGAACTCTGGTTATACACCTTTATAAAGAGACTGCAGTTGAGAGAAATAACAGATCCACTTCATGGAGGCTAACAGATCTTCTGGGGGCTTCCTGTCATTTTTGGGGACTTCCCTTGACTGCAGTCACCACATTTAGCTCTTTAAACTTAATTTTACAAGCCAATAGAATACCACCTTTGATTATTTAATTTTTGTAAAAGCTTAACAACCTAGAGCAACATTTTTTTTTTTTGTGAACACACAGGTAGTGTGGTACTCTGCCATTAGTTTGAAAAAACAGCATAAAATGACAGCCACTATAAAAGAAGGTTGGTCAACAACCTCTCTCTTCATAAGATTTTTCTGAGCAAAAGAAATCTTGAACAGATTAAATAATTAATGAAGAGGGGCTTAAAACCTTTTCTTTTTAAGACTAAGTTAAGCCACAAAATTCAGACTTGGATCTACAATTTAAAGGTTCTTTCTAGGATTAAGTAAGTCCCATGTTAAAGCTCCTCCACAAAACTCAGATATCCACTTCTGGATAGTCTCCCACTTCTAACTGCCTAATTCCAGGCAACCTTTGAAGTCTTTCCAACAGCAAAATCTTATTTTCTCCTATGTCTTCTAGAAATCAAAATACGAGAAAAAAAGGAAATTCAGTAGGAAATTTGGCAAATTCAGAAAGGTTAAGTAGAATTGATGAAAAAATCAGGCCCTAGAAAATCAGTTATTCAGTGAGGGGCACAAGTTTCATTTTATGTATTCAAATTATTTGGAAACATCTTTTAGAGATATTTCACAGTGGTGATGATGCTCCTTATCCTCTATTCGATAAGAATCCCTTTGCAAAAAAACCTTTGTGGTGTCCAGTGCAGTAGCACAGACTTCAAAGCCAGCTCTACTTAAAGCAGGAGGCTGAACTTCCTGAGTTCTCCAGACATCTCTTTCAACATAAATTATCCTATGTTCTTACATATACAAAACTAAGTAGGGGGAATAAAAAATAAAATGCCTAAGATTTTTGCTGATTTTCTTGGGGAGCTGTTTTTTTTCTGTTGTTTTTTTTTTTTTTTTGAGGACATTAGTGGGGGTGTTTAGTACATTTTTGGAAAGACATTTTTTTATTTGTAACCTAGCTATCATTTTTCTTATCTACAGTCCCAGTCTCCAGAAGAGGGAGTTTGATCCTTTGCTACAGTAATCTAAGAATGAGCAACTGCAGGTTCCAGACATGACACTTGCAGGTTTCTCTTTGATGAGATTCAAAGAGAAACATGTGTGCCACCTTGTCACAGGTTAAAGTGTTACAAGACCACAGGCTATATCTCACTCAGTAGGAAAAGACTTATGACATTTGAAAAAGCCATTTTAACAAAACTCAAGCATAACAACATGGAAACCAAGAGAAAAAAAAATCAAAGTTGAAATGAAGCATTTTAATGAAACACAGAATTGACATATTTTGGCATAAGTTTTATCTGGAAGCTGAAAAGTCTTGAAATCCTCAGAGCAGGAGTGCTAAACAAACCCTGTTTCTGGTGGCTGGTTTACACTGATTACAAGTGAAGTATGATCAGATTACTGAAGAAATTACATGATGGGGTTGACTGCAACAGCAGGAGTATGGCCTGGTGACCTATAAGCTTTCCAGCCCACTTTTATTCTTCTAGGAAATAATGCATTTATTCTGTGAAAGTATTGGATAACATTCCAAATATTTGACAGGGGATCCCTCTTTACTCAAGCTAAATGTAAGCAGATGTCATCAACAGCACATTCACCACCAGGAACAGCCTAAGCAATGCCATGAAACTCAAGTGTGCTGGACTTGTTCATAAAGCTTGATTGACGTCAGCCAGCGCTGGCTATGTGCAGCCCAGACAAAAGAGCCCTCAGCGCTTATTTCAGCTTTCAGAAATTTAGTGTTGGATTTAAAAAATTGCTTATTTCTGAAGCCACCTCCGAATTCACCCTTCAGCCATTCTATTTCTAATCCAAACACTAAGTTTTGGCAGTCCAAACCCAGAGTCTTTGAAGATGATAATACTGTGCTTGACTACTGTGCCAAATACTTTTTATACTCCTCAGGTTATGCAAATAACAAACATTTTTGCTACTGAGTGCTACTTATCAGCGTGGTATTAATTTTTTTTTCTCTCACCAGAAGGAAGATAACTATATTACTGATTTAACTCCTGAACTGTTGTTGCTGTCCAGCTGAAGCAGAAAGTTCAATTATCTTCCTTCCAGGCTTGACATCCTTAAATAAGTGCATGTGCACACATGTACACTGAGATATATCACATTATGCCAGCACACAGAAATGGACCTGAACTGGACCTGTCTTTTCCTCTTTTGAAAACAGATAAGGCTCAAATATAAAATAAATTTCAAAACTGACTAGAAACGTACCTAACTCACGTTAACCTTCTTCATTCATACCAAAATAGAGACTCCTTTTGGGACGCAGGTATATCCAGCAGATCCATGACAATGTCAAGCCAAAGCCCTCCCTCCTTACATACTCTAAATAATATAATTTTGAAAGAAAATCTCAACAAAAATAGTTTTTGTTTTCAGAAGGTATAAAAAGGATGTTTCAGCAGAACTTAGACTCACTGTCATGTGGCTGAAAAATGCTCTGGAAACAATCCAGCCAGAATCCAACCAGAGTAAGCATCTCCTAATAAAGGAAAGCAAGTCTGTGCAACCAATACAAAGAAAGAAACATAAATACTGTCTGCACCAGATAAACACTATGGGGCTTTTGTTCTTGTCAGATGCAGCTTAATCTGGAAGTCTTTTTGGATCTTTGTGTTGAATCTGCATGGATTTAACCTCTACTCTTGAGAAAGTAAAGCCAGGGTCCCCTGTAAAAACCAGGTCAGACAGGTACCATCCTGTCCTGCTGTTAATCAACTGTCCTTTCCCACATTTTTAGGATACAAACTACCTTTTTCTTTGACATATACACAGCTTCTATTTTGACACATGCACATAAAACTTGGCTGAGGTAAAATCTGCCGGTACACTACAAGCTCTGCATTTTACCATTAAAGGTCAAGCTAAGGAGAAAATAAACCAAACATAAAGCAACCTGTAATGGGAGCTCCACAACACAGAGAATTATAAAGCAACAGGTGCCTTTGAAAACAGATTTTCACATGGAAAAGCACAAGAAAATAAATTAAAAAGCACAAAGACTAGAAAAACAAGCATTTTTCTTAAAAAAAAAAAACAAAAACAAAACAACTAAAATCTAATGTTAAAAGAGTACCCAAAGCCAGAAGATGTAATATGCTACAGTTTCCAGGTATATGAACAAAACCAAGAGTTTGGATATGACCCTTTGTTGTACGTCGCTTCATTTAAAAACATAAGTTAATTAAATGGATTCACCTTAAAAAAATTCATCTTGGATAATATTTTTGGCATAGTTTTATTAGTCAGAGAATTTAGAAAGGGAAACAGTGGAGTAAGAGAAGTTTTATGCAGAAGTTATTCTGACATGTACTGGCCAGTGTAATAGAAAGTTACTTTGTCTCCACAGTACTACCTGAAAATGCATCTTTATTATTTATTGTTTATGCAAATAGACAACAAATCACTTGTCAAAGTGAAAAAATAATCAACCTTCACATAAACTGATATAAACTATTTCCGAGGAGATTATAATCTCTTCAGTGCCACACAAAGTGCATTTATTTCCTTTTGAAGGAACCACTTTGCACTCTATACCGGGTTTCCTTTTAGATTATGCAATTTTATTCATTTTTGAGCCAAAAGCAGAGAAGCACAAATGCTTTGGCTCTAAGCAGGGACAGCATTATTGCAAACCATAAGGAATGGTGTGCCCTGCTGGAGCAGCACAGGTTTCACAAGCGCAGAGAGCGGATGGCGTGGTTTTATCCTAACACACAGCAGGGGCTGGCTGACTACAGGCAAAGGGTCATCTCACATGGCAAGAGCAGCCTCCAGCACGGGTTGCAAATAGAAGAAAAACATTTGACGTACTTGGATCTGACAAGATTGAGTCGGTTTTCGGCAAAAATTGGTCGCAGCGGACTCCTTGGTAGCCCTCTTTGCACCTGAGGAAAAGGGGATAAATGACAAACATACGCATGCGGTAGTAAAAGGTTAATCTTAAGGTACCAAATCAACCCTGCCAACACTGAGAGGGACTCACAGAACTACAATATGCAACTTGTTTTGGCTCTAGTGGGAGCATGGTTATTACTGGAGCACAATGGAAGCAGGTGAAATAACCTGCGTTTCAAAAAATTTCCCCTCAAACCTTTGATTATTTTAGAAACTATGAAAACAAACATCATTCTATCATAACCATTCTTTTAAATATCAATTCAGTGAAACAACCAAAGAAGAAAACCTGTATAAAATATGCATATTTGCAAGTAAAATAAACCCTTTAGGTAACATAGCACTTTATAAAGCTTCCATACTGCACAAACCATGAGACAGACAACTTATCTTTTTCTGTCTGAAAAAGCAGGGAACAGTTAGCTAGCCATTAATTTTAATGCCAGTTTATGTTGTGCTTAAATGATAGATATCATCAGGCATTGTTTGCAAGCAGGAAGTTTAAGATGCCTGTAAGATTAGATTTTAAAGCACATAAACCAGAATACCCTCCTGCCTCAACAAACAAGAACTGGCTTTGACTGAGATTGTAATACTATTATTTATCTTGAAGCCTTACTTTGAAGGAATTCCATTTTCTGCTTTTGAACTGTTCTCAGAAGTCTCATTTCAACTAAGTGTATCAGAATCAGATCTTTAATTATTTATTCGTCAAGCAGTTTTTCAGAGGAAAGTGATGGACACTTTAATTATAAATGATAGCACCAGGGATTCCTTATCTCCCAAAGCTCTTGCACATCACATAAGCAATATGCTCAAATCAGCATCACCACCTTTCATTAGGGTTGACAACTGCAGCTTGAATGATGTGATAATGTCAGGAGAAGAAGCTATCTGTTCCTTCACAATGTTTGTACTCAGGCTTCCTCTAAATGTTGCCTTTTAATACGCTTTTGGTTTTATAAATTAATGGTTCAATGAGAAGTGCATCTCACCAGCATTGACTCAGGGATTAGTAAGAACATTTGTGAGAAAATATGTAAATTATGTTCCCATCAGACACAAAAATGTAGTAAAAATCCACAGTAAGAAAAAGATTTAAAACCCCCCTACACATAATATTTCAAAACCTCCCTTTTGGCCTTTCTCCCTGATGGACATGAGGTACTGCTTTGGAGATCACCTTCCTCCCAGTAGTCGCCTACCTATAAAATAACTGACTTGAAAAAAACTGTTCAGGTTTGGTTTCATTCAGATCCCATGACAACAGTCATAAGTTATCAGTCAAGGAAAAATGTTTTATTAATTAAAACAGTCCACTATTCAGAAAAACTGAAGAAGTTCACACGTACTCAGACACTGTTACATGCATCTTTTGCCTCTGATTATGAAACATCAGAAGCTGCCTCACATCAAAAAAGTCTTCTTCACAGTCTTGAGAGGAGCTTGTAGACCTCATACTGCACTGGTGGGGATTCTTGCCTTTCTATGAGCATTTTCTATTAACTTTTTGACACACGTTTGCACCTGACTTAGTTACAAATAGCATATTACAGACTTAAGACCCTCTATCCTAAACTGTTGGTCATAGTGTCACAGAGCTGTATCTCCTGGAAGAGCTGTGCCAAGTGCTCATCAGTGGATGTGGACATTTTCACTTACCTGTACCTCTGAAAAACAAGCAAGGGCAGTGTGTTTCTTTCAAAATTTAGTACAGAGGTGGATGATATACCAAAGAATAATCTTTTAATGTAACACCATAACCCAACACTCAGATAATACCTACTATGGTGAGACTGCACCTTGAATCCTATGCCCAGTTCTGTGGCCCTTGATTCAGGAGATACAAACATAGCTTGGTTTTTTAAACTGCATTAAGTTTTTCAGCAAAGATAAAAATTAAGTTTTCTAGTTCCCTTAACAAATTCTTTTTTAAATCTGTGAAAACAAATAATATCAAGCAAAATACTCTGTCATTATGACAACTGAGTTCAAATGTTTGCATGTTAAGTCCTTAAGAATTGCAGAATATGTATTTGACAGTTTTAATGCTACAATATGATAAAATTTGATCATGTTGTGGCATCCCATAATCTTAGCTAAAGCACCTACCATGTGACCTAAATAGGCAGATGTGATATGCACACACGATGCTCACTGGTATCACACCTCTACAAAAAGAAAGCACCACAACCCACTGCAGAAAACCCTATGAAAGCAGCACTATGGTGACACATACAGAAGTTCAGGAAAGTCCAAACGAGGGCACTCAATATCACCATATGCAGTGTGAATGATCAAATACATATTTATGGATGCATTAAGAAAGCCATGAGTTACCAGAGAAAACTTGAGAAATGCTTAGGTGCTGCTCATTGTTTCAGAAATTATCAATTGATTCTGAGACAAACAAATGTTTATTAGAGATACCATTAAAAAAAAAAAAAGAAAAATTAAAAATAGAGCAGAAAAATAACCTGGACAGGATATTGCTTGTAGTCAAACAAAAACTCTGATGTGCATGTGGGACCCCTGCAGCAAAGGCTGGAAAGGACAGCCTGAGATCCATTCCAGCAGCAGGAACAGCTCCTCTGCTGCAGCACTGCACTGTATCAGCAGGCCTGGGCTCAAGCACACACCATGGCAAAGGGGTCTAAATATGGTGTTAATTGCAGCCTCTCTGCAAAGTAAATATGAAAAAGGAATTCTCTATTTTGCATTCAGATTTTCACCCAAATGAGTGTGTCTGTCTAGGCTCTAGACCAAAAATATCAACAGGATTGTATTGTATAAATGGAATTAAATCCTTCTGATTAAATGGCATGAAAAGACAAGCACAGGTAAAGCTAATCTGCGCTGCTAAAATGCTTATATGCAAACAGCATATCCCTAACTGATAAGTGTTAAATTCAACTAAGATTATTTCATCATGTCTTCTTCACATCTTTTTTTGGCAATGTACTTTCCCAGGTGATTTTTTAAGGTCACCAGTAACAAACTGCATTGTGCATTGCACTTTGTGAAGTCAGCCACAGTGACTTCTGTGTGAAAACACACAGGCAGAAACACATCTCTCATTCCTCGTGAGAAGGCTTTTTTCTCTTTTTACTTAAGCACATTTGCACCTAAGTATTAAAAAGTAAGTACAGTACTAGACTTTATTCGTTCTTTCATTCTTTTTCCTAATGTTAAATAGTACTGATACATGTATGTTCTAATCAAAGAGATGACACTTTCTGTGGACATTTTCCAGAACTGTTTCTTGTACAACCTTATGAAGCCAAGGGAGATTTCAAATAGATAACTGTGTCAGTTGTAAGACTAACACAGCACTCCAGTTTCCTAGGTTTCAAATTGGATGCATTTGAAAAATTAAAGTGAATGGGTGTGAGGGTGGGGAAAATTGTGCAATAAACAAAGATGAAGAATAAAATAGACTTAAGACAGCAGAAAGGGAAGAAAGAGAACCTACTTAGAAGACTTAGGGTAGGACATAAAACTTAAGGCCAGGAAGCCAATACTATCACAATTTACATTTTCCTCAAACACTTCCATACAGAGTTCCACATCCCTATTAAGCCAAAATATTTACTTGCCAAGGGACAGCAAGGTAGAGAATGCAGGAGAGAGAGTGGCACCAGCAAACTGCAGAGGCTATGAAGGATGGTAACACTGTGAATCCCCATCCCTTTCCCCCTTCTCTGTGATATCCATCAATCTGAAATGGAAACAATTCTCCCTCTTCCCCAAATGTGGTGATCACATTGCCTCTGACCATGGGAAGAAGTATGCAGAAAATATTTTTTCTGAAACAAAGAATTTGGCAAACATAAAGTATGCGAGTAAATTTCAAATGAAAATTTTGAAAATGACATGTGACAACTCAAGGACAGACTATACCAGAAGTGAAAGCTGTAGGACTACACACCAGGAAAACGAGCATGTCCTAGGCCAAAGGTTATTTGTGACTTAAAAAAAAAAAGTCATAATAACGCAGTGCCCAAAAGATTCATTTATATGAACATATAATCTGATTCTAGTCTCATAAACAGGAGTAATCCAATTTGAAAGATGGAATTAATAGTACCTATGAAAAATGAAATTTAATTTTTGCAGTGAATCCAAATCCACACATTTCCATCCCCTTGTAAAACTGCAAATTGGCAGTCTCAAAGATGATATTAATTAGAATGATCCATCTCAGTGGATCAGTTGCAAATTATTGTCTCCTGACACCATTATATCCCCTGTTCTAAGATTCAGATGCCAATAAGAGAACATACTGCAGCTCTTATTTATTCTCTCTCTAAGAGAGAAACCCAAGATCATGATAAAAAATATTCTAATGGTCCATAAATTTTGATCAAGTATTTATTTTCACACAGAGAATGCAATACCCTTTATCCTGGGTCAGAGATAAATCTATGATAGAAAGCCATGACATTATTTTGGCCATTGGACTGTCCCACAGTCTAGGCTGAAATATGCTGTAAATAATGAAAAATAATTCCTTTGCTCTGCAGGTAAGCTAAATATAGATTTCTGCGCCTGCAATGAGAATTACCTTAACTGGAATATACAGAAATTTTTATTTGTTATTTGGATTGTTATTAGGTAAAGATTTTATTCAAAAGGGAAGAAAAATTAATCTTAACAGTGAGGGTCAGAGAGGATGTCTTGTCATTTAACACATGCAGCCAGTCTAAGTAGAAAATAAGCTTCCTTGGCTCCTCAGATCAGGCCACTAAATCACAAGTGAGAACACTGTGCTCAAAGCGAGAGAGAAAATGAACCCTTCATGAAAATCAGTGTTTTGCAGCCTCCTGGTCAGGAACCCACCTGAGGTGGGAGATTCATGTTCAGTTTTTAGTGTGAGAATGAAGCAGTAGAGACTCAAAGCCAGGTTTCCTATATTGCAGAAACATTCTGAGTGTTATCTATTCTGAGAAGAAGCTCCTTTCTTCAAGTTCTACTCCTATGATCTATGCTGTGCACAACATAAAACCTACTAACTAAAATTAAACTAAATTCAATATAAACACATAAAAATACATTAAAGTAAAATTAATGCATGGCTTTAAAAAGAACTAACTGGCTAAAGACATACTGCTTCTTGAACACACTCATGAATCCCTTCAGATGGGAAGGCCTGAACAATAATCCAGGACACTCACCCTCCTCCAATTTTCCTTTTTTTTTCCCCCCTTTCAAAAAAGTTAATTTTAGATAATCCCCACAACAGAGAGGCTACTTACTGTATAATAAAAGTTTCATACCATGGGTTTTAACCCATTTGATTTAGTTAAGACCTTGCAATTTATTATGTGACTGAATAAGATATGTATCTGCCTCTTCTTTTTCTTTCCTTAAAGAAACAGTACAACTCTTACAGAATGGACAGCATCAACTTTAAAAGGAAAACCAAAAAACCCAATTGTCTGTCAGTTTTCTTTAAAAATATTGTAATTATTAAAAATAAGTAGAGCAAGTAACCAGAAAGAAAATTATCTTGAAAAGGTAGACAAAGAATAGTAAAGAAAGGAGGTTTATTATATTATTTTCTGTGGAACCAGGCCAGCTGAAACACTCGAACATCATAGACAAATTATAGTCAGAAAATACCATATTTATGGTTGGTACAATTCACTGTATTCTTCAGCATGTAAATTGTCAGTGCAGCTCTCTGAAACAGGGAAGGACTTTTGGAGTAGATGGCATAAAGAGTAGAGGTCACAGCTACAAAAGCCTGAGACATCGCCCAGATTTAGATAATAAAACTTTCAGCTAATTTGTTGATTTCAGTGTTTCAGGATCCTTTAGCCTTGGAGAAACTAAATGGGGACACTTGAGTAAATCCTCTGTAGGAACCACTGAACTAAATGAGGCTTTTAACATTTGAAAAGGAGTTATGTGGATTTGACTTAAATGCCTCATCCATAATTATGCTGGAACTACTGAATTATCATTCCTCTCCTGATATAGATGCCTTGCCTTCTTCATCTTTCCTAAAAGGTAGGTCATAAAAAGAATTAAAAATTAACAAGAGATGTTAGTAAAGCCATCCAGACCAATGACAGCACCCGAACTAATGATAATTTCCCTTCCCTCAACAACAGGCCAACTTCCTTTAATTTGAAGGTGCTTCCTTAAAAGAAAAAAAGAAGAAAAAAAAGAAAAAAAGAAGGTTTCATATTCTTAATCAATGCACATAGCCTAATCAGAATTGTTACATAATGGTTCCAGACTACCAAATTCACTTACAAGTCTGTTTAGGTTTTGTATCCAAAAATATATAAATATATTATTGATAGTTACTTGGTATCAAATTCATTTGTGGCATATTCACACCTGGATAAACAGTTCACGGTCTTTGTGCTTTTCAAAAGATAAGAATTACCTTTGCCATCTGCCTTAATCTCCTTAACAACAAACTTTCATCTGTAAAACATAAAAACCTTAAAAACTGTCTGTGAGTACTACCTAATAAACCAAATGTTAAACCAACTAACAGAGCAATCATTTCTTTGCTGTTCTGAGTTTAACCAACCAGAAAAACTGAAAAGCTTTGATTAGGTTTTTCCACAAGATACCTCTGTGATCAATGATTTACTATGGATGATAAATGAATATAGTCTTTCATTATGCATGGCATTCATCAGCCATTAGAAAGATTTTTAATAAATGGAAAGTGAATTCATACCATATTCAAAGCCTCACACAGCACAGATGAAAGCCACATTCAATACTTGAAAAAGCAAATGAAAACAAGACCCTTGCTTTATATTATGGCTGCCCAAGATTGTCATCTTTATAAATAAAAACCCTTCAAAACTCTTCTTGAAAACATTTGCCAGGGATTAGATTAGAAAAAAAATTCTAAGAAATCAAAAGAGGACTAAAAGATGTAAGATTTATATTTGGTATCATGGTGTTTGCTGACCTTCAAGAGGCCATTTGTTAAAGATGGCAATTATGACAACAAATGAGGTAATTGTAAGGAGAGGTGCAAACTCACTTCTAAGTGGTTTAACAGGTTTGTTGGATGTGTCATTCCCCACTTTCCTCCCCACAAATATTACAAGCCCAACATTAAAATCTTTGGCTTCCAGCTACTTAATAAAAGGAACAGACCCCCGGACTTTTTTCAAAAACTGTCAAATACATTTTTCACTTTATTACATTGAATATTTCCCAATTCAAAAGTACGACCAAGAAATACTCAGAGAAATTTTTTTGTTTGTTTGTTTCAAGCCCAAGCTGGAAGTACAAAGGATCCTTTGCTTATCATGGCAAAATCATGCAAGACTTCCAACCTGGCCCTTTGGAATAAAGGCTGTTTTTCAAATTGCAGCAAAACTTTCTATTTAATTTTTTGGACAAAATTTAACATACACACAGGAATTCAGCTTGTCTAGTAGTAATATCTACATTGAATACTGCTTGTCACAGACTCCTCTCCTAAAAAGCTCAAGGTCACATCAAGCCAGTGCTCAGTTACAGAGACAGAGTGCCTCTGCCAGGAACTCAAAACCCCTCAGTAATGCAGTCAGAAATTTGCTTTGTACCTGCTTTTATACCTGGTTTGAAAAAAAATAATTGGAGCCACTCACAGGTGTCACTTAAAATATCCTTAACTACTCCCAGATGGTCTACACAGGCAATGCCCTCTGAGTTTAAGGCAGGAGATAAACATGCCTCTGCTACTGTATTTTCTGTGGTCTGCACACATCACATTTTAGAGCAAGAACAATTTGACATGC
The DNA here is from genome assembly GCA_003676055.1 of Chloebia gouldiae. Taxonomy (NCBI): domain Eukaryota; kingdom Metazoa; phylum Chordata; class Aves; order Passeriformes; family Passeridae; genus Chloebia; species Chloebia gouldiae. The sequence continues at coordinate 11,262,180 of QUSF01000014.1, read as the reverse complement.
AGTGTAATTGCCCACCAAAGTTCAAGTACTGGAATATTTTTTAGAATAACCCTTCCTTAGCATATTAAATATCATTTAGAACCCAGAGGAAGAGTAGTTTTAAAATTCAAATAGGCTACTCTCTGGAGATCTATAAAATTGCTGACTGAAAAACTAAAAATCTTTAAAGTTGCCCTATTATACAGAAAGTTTTAGTCATGTGTAGAATATTCTTTTTTCTGAAGAGAAAACTATGCATTGTAATGACATTATGGCATAAGTATCACTATATAGATTTAGCCTTCTGAATGAGTTTCTTGTATGACTTAAAAGAACACACATTACAAAAAAAATATTCTGGGGAGCCAAATATTTTGGTCCATGAGTTATTAATGCAACTAGATAAAGCTTCACCAGCCAAAATATTTGTAATTTAGTAGGGTTTGGATGAACATGTTTCAGACTATAGGGTGTGTATTAACTGCAGGAAACACCCCTTGACTACAGATAGTACCTGACCAAGCAGAGACATTATTATTTATTTGTGCAAAATTGAAACTTTTTTCCAATGGAAAACTAGGAATATGGTTATTTTCTATAGAGATAAAATTATGCACAGAAAAGAACAGCATTCACAAAAAGGACCTACTACATTTGAATGAACAATTTTCATCTCTTCTCAATACTTTTTGTAAAAGTAGGAAGTTGCATGAGCAGTCACCCATGCTCTGCCACCACCTGCCAAGCCCAACAAAAAGGGAAACTTTGAGGATTGGAATATTCTGAAATAACAGTAACTCCAATAGGTAGCACAGACCTGACATGCTTGCTGCCAGAACATCCTGGTCATACATACAAGACTTGCTTGATTCCATTTTCAAAATAATGGCAGCAGAAAGCAACAATCAGGAAAGTCATTGTGTCCCATTTAAGATCATTTTGTGGATTAGAATTAGTCTCTGACAAGATGTCCCTATGAAATTTGATGAATACATTTGCTTCTCTTGAATTCCTGATCATAAATCAACTGAACTGAACTCAGCTATGTGTTCCTGATAATTCTCTTCTGAATTCAGGTGAAAGAAAGGCAGCAGAGTTCACACTGCCTGTAGACAGAGCTGCAAAATCACATAAACACAAAAGGAGCAGAACAGGTCATTCTGATGGTATTCATTCTTATTTTAAAGGAACTCATTTCTAAAAATTAAAACCTTTAGAGGGAAAAGAGCACAGGTTGCCTGCTCAGCAGTTCAGCTCCAGGAGCTACCCCACTCTCCTCCTGTGTGACCTTCAGCCTGCTACTGAACAGCATCATCCCTGCCAGTGCTGCTGGAATCGCTGTGTCATAAGATCAGCACAGCCTTCCCTGTGGCTGGAATTTTTTGAGATAAAATTATCAAGAGATATGCAATTCTGGTGGCAATGTAAACACTAAAGCCATTCGGGTAATAAAATAAATATACCTTTGTCATTTTCTGCAGAAAGGAGAATTTGTGTATTGCCAAGCTCACTTATATGTTATGTTTTTCTTCAGAGAAAAAATACTGAGAATTTTTATAAAGTGAAGCTATGTTAATGAAACATGCATGAAACATTGATTACAAGGAAAATTAGGATATTCTAATTTTATTTTTTAGATTGAGCTTCTAAAATATTAATATGCCGAGTAACAACAAAGCAAATCCTGGCATTTTTATCCACTGTCATGCAGGATATGAGCCCCTTTCAAGAAATAGGAAATAAAAGCTCCTTGTGTTTTGAAACACAGAATAAAAACATGCTGGCTTTGGCTGGAGTAGAGTTCATGTTCTTCACAGTAGCTGCTTCAGAGCTGCATTTTGGATGCTGGAAGCAGGGTTGATAATACAGGGATGTTTTCCTCACTGCTGAGCAGTGTTTGCACAGCCTAACAAGGTCTTTTCTGCTTCTGGCACTGCCCCACCACTGAGGAGTGCACAAGGAGCTGGGACAGGACAGAGCCAGGACAGCTGACCCCAAATGACCAAAGGGACCACATGGTGTCATGCCCAGCAATATAAAAAAGCTGGGAGAAGAAGAAGGAAGAGGGTGACATTTGGAGTGATGACATCTGTCTTCCCCAGCCATCTCCAGCTGGGGGTGGCTGAACACCTTCCTGAGGATGGGAAGTGGTGAATTCATTCCTTGTTTTACTTTGCTCACATGCAGGGCTTTTGCTTTCCCTATTAAACTGGCTTTTCTTCCTCCCACAAGTTTTCTCCCTCTTCCCCTTTCAATTCCCTTCCCATCACTGGGGAGAAGGAGCAGCTGCAAGGTGCAACAGTCTGGGATTAAACCACAGCAAACAAGTAGGGAGGAAAGCCTTATGTCAGGGACTTCTGGGGCGGGATGCTGGGCACCAGGCAAACCACAGACGTGCCAAGGCCAGGACAGCTTCATCATCCAGACATGCTCAGCTTCACATTTAGCTTCAAGAGTTTTACTATTTTTCCTCCTTTTTTTAGGGCCTTAATGCTAGCAGTGATACAGAGATTCAGAAGAAAGATTCTGCAAGTTGTTGTGGAGCAAATCTGCAGAGAAACAGGGGATGCTGGAAGAAACCTGCTCTTTGCCACTCCCCTGTTGCAACAACAGAGCTGCAAACAGCACAGGCAGGGGCTCCTGCAGGTGCAATTGCCAGCTGAGTGCCCAAAAACACTTTGAAACCAACAGCTCTGCATTTGACCCAGTCTTCAACTTGTCAAAGAGACAGCACTAGTGTCTTTATGACTTACAGGTGTCACTGTCAGAAAATTCACTGACTACACACTTCAGTCTCATCCCTCTACCTCTCCTGATACCTTGTTCAATTCTCTAAACATCTCAGAAGCTCAAGGCTTTGTTGTTTCAGTATAATGCTATAGGAGATTATTCAAATACTGTTTATATCATGGCACAGAGGTAAACAGCTCAAAAGAGATTACTACTCACAAATTTACCGTGCTTTTTGGTAAATTTTGGCAGCCCAAGGTGTGTTCCATGATGCAGCAGTTATTTTATTAGGGTTAACTGAGTTAGCTAATCTAAGTTTACCTTGGACATTTCTTCATTCCCTTAGTTACAAGCTATTCTAAATAAAATATTGCCACCCTTGAAATTTTCACACTGTTGTTATTTGCTGGCATTTCTCTCCTCATAACTGCACATCTAAATAACTGCATTTATATAGAAATAGATTGTACAAAAGTCAGACTAGCTCTGCAGTGAAACAGTTTATCTTACTTTTGAGAATTGATATATGAAAATATTTATACTGTGACTGGAGTAATTACTCTATAAATTCATTATATGTTTACCTATGCCTCTAATGATGCTTTTTTCCCCAGTTGAACATAGTAACTTCCTTTAAACGTCAGTACATAGATCAGAAAATAAAAAATGACCAGTCTTGCTTTTTCCAATAATACCAAATAACCTTTTCTTTCTTGGTTGTCTTTACTGTCTTTCACATTTATTAGAAATGAGATACTCATTAATTTTATTTTTACCAACTCAGTGTGTTTCTAGACAGAAGAGAACAGTTCTGAAAAATATCCTCATCATATTTTGCTTATTGCTGAAATATGTTGTCTCTTCCTTTTAGAATTTGTTGCCCCGTTACTCCCCTCCACTACTTAAATGATCCACATAGTAAATTCAATTTGGATTATATCCTGCTAAGATGATTTATAGTATATTCTTCATACAAAACAACACTTACATTTTGAAAAATGGAAAAAGCATAAAACCTGGTTTAGAGCTATGCTATTCCATTTTACCGAGAAGAAGATTCAGTAACAAAATGGTGCCTTATTACATCCACTTGAAGAGCTGAAACCCATATTTCTCCAGCCCAAATATGTTCCTAGCAAGTGCTTAGTGGGGAAGAAAACTTCTCAAAAATATCTGGCTAATATTTTAATAAAACAGTTACGATAACCAGCATAAAGTGAGGGAATCCATATACTTGTAGTTTAAAATACTCTTAATTTACTTCCTACAAGTCTGAATTCAAGATTCATAAAGAAAGAAACATCAGCTTCACTTCAACTTGGTATTGCTTTCAATTTATTTTGTGCTAAACTATCTGTAAGCATTCACATGGGACTTACAGTGAAATGGTTTAATTTGATTTGATATAAAATTTTTAAATGGAACTTGATGAAATACAGATTAATACAGCCATGCTACCAACTTGAAGTTAACATAATTACTAAACATCTCAAGTCTTAAAAATAACATTAAGGAAGATACACACTGCTGTCCTTTTCTTTTATACACTTATTGAACTTTTAAAAGATTGCACTATTAATTTAATGCATGGGTTTTAAATCCATGTCCACATTAACTTGTTTCCAATATTCCTCTGAAGTAAAAAAAAACAAAACAAACCAAAACCATAGAATGAATGAAAACAGGTATCTCTGGGGCAAAAGTCCAGTTAACCTGAGCTAGAAATCAGCATTTTAAAGTCTCAGGTTAACATGATCTAATGTAAAGCATAAAATTAATTGCTTAGGTTTGTTCTTAGCCATTTTGACATGCCTGGCTTTATCATTTAACTCAGCCTAATTACAAGTTAAATGTTCAAAAAAAAAAAAACCCAAACCAACAACAACAAAACAAAAACAAAACAACAAAACCAAAACAAAACCCAAGAAATTTAACTTTGCGTCTGAATTAGGAAATTGGCATTTTCCACTGATTTTAGAACTTTTTTCTTGCATTACAAACCATATGGCTACTACACAAAAACAATAGAAATAAGTACATCTGCATTAATTTTAGCAGTCAGACAGGTAAAGATTTTTTTTATTCCAAACAATGCTTTTCAAGAGTCTCATTTTTTGATGGTAATCATAAACCCAAGAAAATTATTCATCTTCATCTTCAATTGTTCATCTACAAAAATATCTTCTCGGCTTCATAAAAAATGTTTTTTCCCAGTTATTAAATATAAAATTATTCCTTATTTAAACAAACTAAATCTGCAAAGATTTACAATTTAATATAAAGGCTCTGTCTCTAGATCTGCATCATAGAAAATTAAATCCATCAATCCTAAATTTTTTTTTCCTTTGAAACTTCAAAATCTACTCGAGTCGGAAAAAAAAACATTTCAAGTAATTAGAAGAGTTTTGCATTTCTATCACTGCTAATAACCTGAGTCCCAGAGTGCTGTGGAAGGGAATCAGTGAAGTAAATAAATAACATGGGTGTGTCAGGGAAGAACTGTTTTCCTCAGTACCTTCCTGGAGCTCTCTTTTGGATGGCCCCAGGGACCTCCCGTCCCTTCGCTTTCTGTAGTTTGCTTTCATCAGTTCTCTTGGGAAGGAGAATCCTGGCAGCAGGTTTGGAACTCTTCCCCCACCCTGTACTTGCAAACTGGATTAGTTCTGTCCTGCTCTGCTCCAGCCCACCTCAGGAGCAGCACAAAGCCCGGGGGCCACCATCCCCTCCGCAGCTCAGATCCATCCAGAACTGCAGCTCCCAAGGCCATGCTCTTGGAAGAACAGCACGTATGGAACCTCAAACTCAGCATCACTCCGGCACAGGAGCAGCTCTGTGGGGACCAAAGCACTGGAGTGTCTGGGATGAGCCTGAGATACGACTGAGCTCGAAGACAAGGCTCAAGAGGGATTTCATTGATGTGCAGAAATGTCAGGGAGGGAGGGGACGCACCACAGAACACAGAAATAAACTCTTCTCAGTGTTATGCAGTGAAAAGACAATGAAACCACACTGAAGTACAGAAAACTCCATTTAAACAGCTCTGGTTTACTGTGAGGGCTGCAAAATATTGTAACAGGTTGCTCAGACTATTCATCTTTTGAAATATTCAAAACTCGAGTGGAAAGTCCTGAACAGCCTGAAGTAACTGATCTGCTTGAGAAGGGGCTGGACCAGATGATCTGTAGAGGTGTCTTCCTACCTCAGCAATTTTCTGATCAATGAAAAGATAATTTCTCTGACAATTACAACAGTCCCCACTGCAAAAACAAACAGACAAAAAACCAACCCCTACACCAATCCCTTCTCACCCAATCCAGAACACATTCTCCACAAACGAAATAAGTTCTAGAGAAGCAACCTTTAGCGAAGCCCAGTATATTTCCTCAATCTCACTATAATTGTTAACAATAATTCAGCATCACGAGCCACAAATGAGAAGAAAAAAGACTTCCAAATCTGAAAATAACACCCTCTGCTTTTGTAAGTAAATTCACATGAATAATAGAAATCAGTCACAGAGGTTCCTTTAAAGCAATCTAGGATATGTTTCTCTCTCTATACATATATATATATATATATATGTATATATATGTTATTTTCTGCCCTCCATGCCCCAGAGCTTAAAGAGGTCTGGTTTCATCACCATTGCTTTCAAAGTAACTCACTTAGGGCTATAATAAAAGAAATAAATGACATAAATGAAATGCCATGTGTGAGGTGATTATATTAGTTCCATTTTCTCCCTTTTTTATAAAAACATTTGAGGACTTTTGACCTTTTTATCCTATTCTGATTGATACAGTATATTGCACTCTGAGGAGATAAAAAATAGGAAACATGAGCTAAAGCAGAGACAGAGGCAAAGCAAAAGATTGCATAGAGCTTGGAGAAAGCAATTTACAGCTAAGCAGATGGTTGTAAAAAAACAAGCCATTTTTCTCGAGTCTAGCTGATGTGATCTGTACTAATTCACTACTGGAAAGCAACTACCAAACCCATCAACACAATAAAAGCATTTGTGAAACATTGCACCTATTTTTTTCAACCACCTCTATCAGAGGCTTACTGAATTCTTCCTCAAGACACTTACTTCAGCAATCACCCATAGCCTTTCTGCATGTTGTTTCTATCTCTGTATACAGCACTGAGGATTTCAGAAAAAGGAGGGCCTTTGATGATTCATAAAAAGGAAGCAGCACTAGTTAGATTATAATGAAAGCACAGCAAAACCACTTCTGAAGTTCACTGTGTATAACTGAGCTTATCCAAGCCTTAGGCCTTCCTTGGGAAGAAGGAACATGTGCACAGGACAAAGGTTTCTCAGAGCAAGTGGAAATGAAAATAAGAATTAGTCTTGGGTCTGATCTTCTGATGTAGAGCCTTAGCTTTCTTCACCTCCACCTTAGTGTCCAGCCAGCATCCAACCATTACCTCAGTGAAACGGGGGGAGCCAAATTCATTGCATAGCCTTTCTGTAATTTCTGTAATCCCAGGGGGAAAGGATGCTCTCTGTGGATAGTGTGCCGTGACACCTGGGTTTAGCTGGGCTCACACCCCCCAGCTCACCCAACACAGCAGGAGTGGAAGGCAGCTGGGGTGAACTGCTCTTTTCTACAAAACTGAAGCTTGCCTAGCAATCCAATGTTCACCTAATGCAAGGTTCACATGCTTTAAGGCCGCAATCTGTTTTTTCATACCCATCTCTCAACCACAACTGTAAAACTTTTAAAGCTCAAGCTGACTTCCAGCCATTGCAACTGAGACTACCAAACAGATCAGCACAACCTTGCTTATCTTCAGGAGGAAGAACAGCAGTGCTCTCAAAAGGCTTTTTGCACTCTAATCCCCTTATCAATTTAGCACTTACTCTTTCCTCTCCAACCCACCACGAATGTTTACCTAACCCCTAGATGTCCCAAAGTTTGACTAATTCAATTTTAGAAGGACAATATTACCCCTTAAGCATTCTGCTCTACTTCCAGCTGCAGCCACAAGAGCTGCTGTCTGGTGGTGGGATTTCAGTTAATTAGATCAGTGTTTTAGGATTTCTGGCCATCTGCTGAGACAATAAAATTTCCTTGCTGCAGCAGAGAGGAAATGCACCCAGCTGAGTTGTACTCACCACTGCAATGCCTCCTGAGTGAACCAGCTCTTCCCTCTCAGCTTTCTTGACAAGCAGCCTGGCAAGACCTTCCTGAGAGGAAGCAGCTCAGGCCAAAGGCTACTCAGGCTATTCAGAACCAGAATTCAGATTATGATCACCTCGACATTTTGACACCCCAAGAACACTGTATTTAACCTGAAAAGCCTGCAGATCAGAGAAGTAAATCTCTGTAGGTGGAATGAAGTCTAAAAATTAAAGCATACTGTGGACCCACACCTCTCATGGGAACATCAAGTTTTCAGAATCCAATAAAAATGCAAGGATGCAGACAGCATCACCAGAGCTATGGTTGGATTTGAATGCCTTCTCCTCCAGCCTATGCACTGGGCTGGGAGGCTGAGCACTTACACCACTCTGAACTCTCAGAAACTGCAATAATTTCCTTATGTGCAGGGTGGATCAGGCTCCCTTCCTACTTGGTGAGAGACAGAGCCCTCTCCATAAGCCAAAGAACAAGTTTAAAAAGAAAACTACAATTGTAGAGAGAATTAAAGACTCACTCTTTGTTTTTCTTCTCTTTTTATGCTAGCACTGTGCTAGTTGTTTGGTACTTTATTATTTGTTTGCCTGTTTATGCACATACTTGAGCTCTCAGTAAACACAGGTTTCACAAATATAAATAAAACATACATGAAATATGTTGCTGTCTACAGTTTCAAGTCCCTCTGCACCTTCCTAATCTTCTGCATTTTATGCAGCCTATGTTCTGTAAACACAGATCCTGGGGCAGTTCAATACTCTTGCGAATGCTCCAGCAGTAGGGGACCGCTGTCATCTCTAACTATTCTAAAACTCTGAACAGATGTTTGACTACACAACATAACAAATAACTTCAGACGAGCAAGATGAGATGATTTTTCCAAGACATTCATAAAATTCAACTATGTTGTGTTTTTTTTTTTAATCCTGTAACTGTTCCAAAGCCAAAACCTGAATTTTTACAATAATGTGGATATTCTATAGCTTACCTGATTTTTTCATTGCCCCTAAAACACTATTCCTTAGTGACAGAGGCTACAAGAATTACATAAATGCCTTTTTAAATACAGAATGGCACTGAAGGTCCAAAAATGATGGTTTCAAAGTTATTTATTTAAATCATAAAAGAAACACCCTTTTTATGCAATTGAATTATTAGTCCTTATTTTCAGAGCTCTAATATGTGTAGGTCTAAGAGTAAATGGAACTGACATTTGGCCTCAGAGGATCATCCTGTCACACTCTGAGCTTATCTTCCTCTAAAGAAGCACTCAATCACATCTAACTTTCAGAGTGAAGTTTCAATAAAACCACTCTCACATCAAAATGTAGGTGATTTTTGGAAATTCTGGAGGAGTAACATCCCTTATATTACAAAATATTTCCTAATTATGAACCCTATCCTAACTCTCTGCTGGACAAATTACAACTTACCTGAGGAAAAACAACTCAAAACCCCCTAAAACTCTCAAAACTTGAAGCCAATGTGTCCAGCACCCATTCATCCCAAGAAGTGCATTGCACACATTTATACAGACAGGGAGATTCCCACTGCTTCAGAGAAGCTGCACAAGACTCCTGCTAATCACAAAGCCTCAGTACAATTAGTCATACATCTAGGACTTAATTTTGGATCTAGGTGCACTGTATTCTAGGTCCACAATCTAAGGCTTAAGTGGATTGGAGTTCACAGCTATTTCCTTACTTATTTCTGAATTTTCTTTCAGAAGAATAACCTATGATTCCAATTATCATCATTGTAGTCTAAGCTCAGCCACTTTCTAGTGCTTAATCAGTAATCTTTTTCTTAATGGAAGGAAAAAAAAGGTCATGTTTACTTATTTTAAATGAAATACTAGGTTTTGATGGTAATACTAGGTATTGATGGAAAAAATGGATTGATTGTAAATGGATCGAGATAACACCACCAGGCCTGAAATATATAAATTTAAGCTATGCAAAGGATTTTAGATCTTGTGGACTAACTCAGTGAAACTGGTTTCAGTATGGGCACAGAAGCTCAGAAATGCACACTATTTTTTGGGCTCTAAGAGAATGACATAGAACATCTTTAAAGTAAATAAAAATAAGCCCAGAGAATACTGAAAAGATTCCCAAGAATGCTATAACTTTATATAGAGCCTTTTATTCACAAAACTTATATTTTTTTGGAGAATGCCAACATCATCACTTTTTGCATCTTTTGGTAACAGAGAGATTTGCCCAATAATAAGTATCAACAGATTTTCTTCATAAAGGCTGATGTCCAGAAACAAGCTACAGTCCATCACTCATTAGACATACACAGAAAGACAGTAAGAATATTCAAATGCAAATACCTAGAATAAGGGTGGAAAGTGCCATCCAACACTGGACTGTCATTTTCAGCTGTGATAGACCACAAGTTGGCCAGTTGGCTGAATTTTGTAAAACAGTAACTTGAAAAGTAAATAAATAAAATTTGAAGGTGCCTGCGGCAGGCCCCAGTGGCATTCTCATCATGTGCTGGGAACCATCTGGAACAGTTCAAGGAGATCACGTGTCAAGAACAGCTGGATAGGAACCAGCCACCCAAACATTTCCAATAATTCAAGCATGCATTCATAATTTTTTGTTGCTTTTTAAAATATTTATTCATATCTTAAATGAAAAATAAAATCATGTCACAGACAGCTGGATTCCTCCCTCCGCCCCCACCTCAGATTTTAATCATTGAAAGATTTGATGCTCTTTATTCCTTTTCAAATGCAATATGGATACACAAAAGTGCAAATTTAGCACATAGAGGAAGTCATCTAAGCAGAAAAGAATGGTGGGAGACCTCCCTCTTCTAGATAAATCTAGGAGTAAGTAATGATGAAGCTTTTTTCTCATTCTGATTTCAATTAATCGTATCATCTGCTAGGAGCCATTCTCAGTACAGCAATCCTCTTATTCATTAACTCTCAAAATACCATTATCCCCTCAGGCAGAATGAGAATCTCTGCTCCCTGTTTCAGCACTAACCTGGAATCACAATGGAAAATGCAGCACAGAAGGATTCTTCATTGCTACTCTAAAATTATCACTTGTCTATAAAGAAAACATACTTTGGCATGTATTCCCTTTATTAGGAATGACAGTTGTATTTTGAAATGCTTTCTGAGGAAACAAAAATCTCAAAATGTAATCCTTTTATATGCTTCACAGTTGTCTTACAAAAATTTTCAATCAGACGTGTCCAACTCAGAAGTTCCACCTACATATTGGCCTGGAGAATATCCTCTCAATTTTTACCCCAGGCCAATTATGAATTATTGATATTCTTGCTCTATAAGAACTTATAGAGAGTCACAAAATAAGACAAGAGCAAACAGGTTGATTTGTGGATTCTTGAAGTCTGGAGTTACCAATCTAGATAGAAAAAGACAAAGAAAACAATCACCTCACTGGCAAATACTGATGGCAGAAGGACTGATGTGGCCACCAGAATCAGCATCTTATTTCCTCCTTTCCAGCACTGATTTTCTTGATTAAACTGCTTGAACACCAGTTTTGCCTGCATCAGTGCTTTCATTCAGCCTCAGGTTTTTCTTTTGAGTTGTACAACAGCGTAACAGCCCCAGCTATTTAAATACCCCAGGTACCTCAGTGTAGAGGATACAACCATTGTACCAATGCCATTTCCTGATGGATATAGGGGCCAATAAAAGAAACAGCAGGCCTAGTTTGAATTCCATTCCCTTAAAATATCTGGTAGATATACCCTAAATTCTGATATCAATAAGAGGTAGCAAATAAAATGTTGCATTTATACTTGTCTCTGAGCATCTTATCAATTTGCTTACTTAAAAAAAAAAATAATACGTGTCTGAACTAAAAGAAAACAAAACTAGGAAGTTCGGTCAGGCAAAATGCAATTTCTCTATCACAGTGCCATCTTACTGGAGGCAAATGAAATGAAACCAGAATAAAAATCAAACTGGCAATAATGGAAGACAGACATCCAGGAATCAGGAGAATCCCCTTTTCCAAGGGTTCCCTAGAATTTCACCACAGACCCAAGGCAGCCTCGTGTGCATTGCAGCAGGGCTCTGCATGCCTGGCAAGGATGAGAATTTCATGGTAATTGCACCAAACACAGACAGGCTGCACAGTTTTGGCATTTTGCCCGTGGCAAAGCAGCACCCTTTTCACCAGCAGTTCTAGCTGGAATTTAAACTGGCTGTCATATATATTTATGTATATTCATATATGCATATATATATACACACACTGGAATTTGAAAGCACATAACTCTTGCATATATCTCACAAAGATTGGAAAAAGGAGAAAAAAACCCTTCTGAAAAGGACTAACATGTCTCTGGCTTGCAAGCCATCAGCATCGTTGCAAATTATTTAAAGAGTTGTGCAATTTTGCCGGTGTGTAGGTTTATATACACAACATCCATAAAAACCCCCAAAACCACTGAATTGAGACATATTACGCTATCATTGTCTCCAATAACACATAAAAATACCTCATCCTGTAGTCTTTCTTCTTGGAGAAAACATTTTATAAAGAGAAAGTGCTCACAAGTTTCTCTGCAAAACAAAATTGTCAACAACCACCCTTCACTACCTTTTGTTAAATAAACTATAGGTTCAAACTAGAAACCACCATGATGGAACTATGCTTAATTAATTTCTGTAAGTCTGGTGCTAGACTGCTAATCATAGTTTACTTGCAAGAAAATGAAAATATTACATTTGGTAGAAGCAATGTTCACCTGAAGATGCTCACGGCCTTTTGAGAAAAGGCAGAGAGGGAGAGACTTCCTGGCAAGTAATGGAAGTGTCATGTCAGTCAACCCACCCTGAGATTCACCTCATGGTGCTTGTTTCATTGTTTGTTTAATTTTCCAGAAGATTATTTTTCATCAGCTCCCACAACCGTAAGAGAAATAAAGGATTTCATGATGCTGAATCCATGTCACTACACACAGATTGATTTCATTTTGGCATCTCTGCAACGTGACACTGCTAAAAAGCAACAATGACTTCAGGGTAATTAATTAATCCAAAGAAATGAATGAATAACTTCCTTCTTCACTGACAACAAGCAGATCCACAGAAATTTAGAACGTCTAAAACATCCTCAGTTTCAATCTGAAATAAATATTTGGCAATGATACAAAACCAATAAATATTTGATTGCTTTTCCATTTCTGCTTATATAATTTTCTATTGATTACCACTTGGATGTATCAATAAAACACGCCACTGATTTGATGGCGGCTGTTACACTTTTGTGGTTTTACCATGAGATGTTATTCCATATGCAGCACACGCAGGGGTACAAGAGGAGCTCATTGAAAAGGACAGCAATGCCTGGAAGGTCACCCACGTGGAACTGGCCCAGGCCTTTCTGCAGCTGAGAACCCCAGGACCACTGGAGTGTATTTCTCTAAAACTCTCACCGCGTTCAGCATTAGGAGGAAAGAATGGGTGGAGTGAAAAATGTAATTCCCCATGGGCAGAAAGGGCTGTAATCATGCAAAGAAAAGATTTTACACTCAGAGCAACAATATCCTGAAGGGAGAATGAATACCCCACTCTATTGTCCATGCAATAAGAAAAAAATGTTCTCGGATGAAAGGAGTATTCCGACCTCTTGGCATGCCAATGTTATTGACACATTCAGAAGCTGCATTTTTGCAGAGAAGATCCTGCATCCTGGCAGAATAATCCCTTTTAATATTACAGATCTATTTAATAAAGTTACTGTTTATCTGGATTTCTACAAAGCATTTTATATAATAGCACCTGACATACTTACTAAAACTGCCCTTATGTGGAAGTAACTACTCATATATTAGCTTGATTAAGAGATGCCTCAGACTTTTGAGTAAAATCACTCAGGTCTTCTGCCTGACTGGCTGGCTCTTATTTTTGGAGCTTGTTTGGGGAAAGAAAAAGTGGTTACTAAGACACTTTAAAGATAAATAAAAATACTCAAAATTTTGATGATGGAAAGCAATCATGGCAGAACTAAAGCAGGTGTGTTCAAAGGAAACTGGAGCTAGGTTAAAAGGAAATTATAAAAATTTTCACACCTATTTGAATTGTAAGATTCTAATAAATTTAAATTCTGAATAAATTTCAATTCTGATTAATGAACACTTTTATATTTCTGAAGGAGAAAACAATAGCATTAAAGAGCCTACTCTCCACATTGGAACTGAAATAAGAAAGAAATTACTTGCATAAAATAATGTAGACACTAATGGCAAGAACTGCAAGGGGACTCAATCTCTTCTTTCCAGCTTCTCTAAGTTCTGTACTGCACAAATTCATAAAACTGGTACAAGGCTTACCAGACAGAATAATAATTATGTTTTATAGCAATGTTGGAAATAATCTATTGCTATATTAAATGAAACAAATCTCACTGCAGTTTAGCTAGCACTGTTTACAGTTACAAAAACATTTAAATTACATTTTCTTGATGCATCTGATTCCAGTTCTAGATTACTCTTCTCACAGTGAGTTTCCATCCAGGAAAAACTGCTGCCAGAACTCCTGTCAGAGTACTGCCAGAATGAGTCCTTCAGACTGGGCTTATGGAAATGGCTGAAAAATTATTTGTTCATTATCACACTCTGAGGACATTACTGAAAATAGGCACTAAAGGGTTATAATTGAAGTTTTAGTTGTCAATGCCCTTAGGCAAGAATTTTACAGAGACAAAAAGTGTCACCAACTACTTCAAAAGCAGCTGATTCCATAAACTAAATGTTAGCCTGAAAGTCAAATCTAATATGGAGAATTTCAAGAGTGAGTCAAAGACTCAAAAATTCTCATCTGCTAACAAGAAAAGCCACTGATGAGAGTCGATCACTACTGATCTGTCATGTCAATTAAAGCCTGAAAACATACTTAACCACTGTGAAATAATCCCATATCTTCAAAATAAATTGCTTTCCTGAGTGAATATAAATTCAAAGAGGAGAGTAATTAAGGTGAGTTACTTTACAATCCCTAGCACACTGATATTTTCTCACTGTTTTTGGTAAATTCACTGCTGTTAAAACCCGGAAGGAAAAGGTTAATGCCCACATATCAGTTGCATCAAATGGCAAAAAGAATGGTTCTGTGACATTTTGCAGCCCAGAGAAGGATTCGAATAATCAGCTTCAGTGAGAGCAGTGGAAGTGGGAGAGGGAAGGCATATGAGGATGTACAAACCTTAACAGATGATAGAAAATGTTAATAAAAAGAAAATCATTTTTGCTTGAATCTCTTTCTGAGGGAAAGAAGATCAAGTGGTGGAAAGCATGTAAGAAGGAGAAATGGTGGTCCAAGGAAATAAAATTTGAACTTTAATGAAAAAAGAAGAAAAAGGAATCCATTGCAACACACAGTGAGAGAGGCAGTGAGAATCAATGAAAAGTCAATTTTCCAATATTTAGAACTGCAGATAGAATCCTTTCTTTTAGCTGAGAAGTATCAAGGACCAAACTCATTAAAACCAAAAAGAATCATAAAGTCCTACATTAGTTCCACAGCTGTGACCTCTGAACAGAGTCAGCAAAACTTAAGCTGAAAAAATCTTTTATGAAATAGATTGTTTCGTGTTCAGAAATAGCTATATTTAGGAATCAATAAAAGCACAAGTTTTCTGAATGTTGATGGATCCCATCTCCACCAGAACACCAAGTGCTGCAAGACCAATGCTTCAGCCTCAAGGGTCTCCCAGAATCTCAGACTGAGTGATCTTGGGAGGCACCACAGGATCACCCAGAGCACAGGAACTGCACAGGAATGAAACCTCGTGGATCCACGTTCCTTGTTCCCTCCCCTGGTATGCAAAATGACTGACTTTACAGAGGGTACAAATCCGTTTGCAAAACGGAGAGTTTAGGACCACTTGGTGCAGAAAGCTTTTTGTTTCCTACCCATTACACACAACAAAACTCAAGATTTTTCTAAAAAAAATAACAATAGCCTGGCTTCTACAGAGCCTATGCTGTAGCTTGGCTAAATTTGCCACAGAGGAATTTCTGTGCCCTTTAGTATTCCCAATAATTACAGAAAGACGGATGTGTAAGAGAATAGGGTTTTGTCAAGGTTTATTTCCCTTTCTCACTGACATTTAATAAAATGAAAAAGTGATATATACTGGATTAAATGTCCTAATTGTATGGCATGACTAGTTTGGATTAAACATGTTTTAAGGATTTAACAAAACAAGATGTGTCCCATACAAATGGACCCATCTTACATCTTATTTTTATCATGAAAGCTCAGGAAAGTAATTATAGAATATTTGGAAAATGTACTTTATAATTCTCTAAATCCTTCTTTACAATCTCAAAGTCTGAGTATGCAGTACTTAAAGAGCAATACTGTCAATCCTGCTGGTGTCATTTTTCTTATTTTTTAGCTCCAAGTAATGGAGAGTTCTAAATTTCTAAAAAAACATCCCAGCTCTAACATTTAATTTTGTGGTTTGCATTAACTGACATCATCATTGATATTATTACCCTCTTATTGCATTTCTGTTGACAAAAAACAAGAATCATTTATAGCTATGTTCAGTCCCATAGGGAAAAAAACATAAAAGATTCTTAACTGAAGATGTGGTGACACTGACTGGAACATTTAAACAAATTTTGATGCAGCTTCCACATCTGTATCACCCTAACAGGAAAATACGAGTCGGGTGAAAATACAGTTGACCAAATACGACTGTTCTCAGCAGAAAACGTTGTGAAATAGTCATCATTTAAGTCCTACTTGACCCTGAGAAAAGGAGTTACTTCACAGACTGAGTCTATTGCTAAACTGCTCCAAATACCTCTACAACCCAGAGGGAGCAACCTGTTAACTGAACAAGAACAATGAACAAGAACAATTTTATATATATATATATATAATTGATAAGCACCACCAGAATTCTGTGCCTGAGACCACTCCAGCCAACTCAAGTAACAAAACACTGAAGCAACCACAGGACTGAGAGAGAAGCACGTCTTACTTGGCCAGAAAGTGAACAAAATAATCTAACATTGATGTCTTCCAGTGCAACCTTCCATGACTAAAAGCCTGAACTATCAGCATTTTCAAGCAAAATAGGTATTTTTTTTCTCTCTGAGCAATTTCATTAAGATTTCAGCCTTGACCCCTCTCTTGTTGAATGAATAAAGGGCAGATCATTTTAAAATAGAAAGACAAAGTGAATGAGGTAAAAACAAAGTAAATCTTTAATTAGGTAAGTCCTCTTTTGTTGCCTGGTTTGGGCAAAAGCACTAGACCGTATGTTTCAAGTGTCTAAATTTGCCTTCAGGTTTTGGATTAATTTGTCTCTGTTGGGCTGTTTCTGTCAACGGCAACATTTTTTTTTGTAGGTTAGAATTTGCTTGCTGGCAGCCACCTGCTAATAACACCACTACAAATTAGTAGGGTGCTTGGGAACTTGGACACAGATTAAACAATAATTGAGAGGGTGGACTAAATCACATCTAGAAACCATTGTATCCACTTCAAGCTACCTCCTTCTTGTTTTGGAAATCATTTCTCTTTAGGACATTCAAGGCATCAATTAATGAGTGGGAACATGGGCTGTTTTCATTTGTGCAACTGAGCAGTCAGTGAGCTCCATTTCCAGTTCCCTCTCCACCACCACCCCACACTGTTTGTTTCAGGCATGCACTGACACTGTACCGACCTTGATGTGAATATTGAGCTGTCATAAATTCTGATCTCCTCCACATCATTGCAATGCCACAGCACATCTAGAAGATGTGGAAATCTAACCATGACAGGATGTTCAGATAACTATGGCTGAGCTCAACACAAGACCTCATCTGCCTCTGGAGACCCGAGATGCTCCCCAGATAAGTCTGTCTCTCCTGGCTGAAGTCTCTTTTCATTAGCCCCAGCCAGTTACTGCACTTCTTTCAAATCTGTTTTGACTTGTTCAGCCTTGCACTCGGCCAGGGAGCAGCACTAACCAAAGGCACGCTCACATCACTGGGATTTACAGCTCCCAGCACTCAGCCAGTGTCCTCTCAAACCTCTCTCAGCCATGTGCAACCCTGTGCACACGTTCCTGCTTTACCTTGATCTCACCACGCCTCATTTCTCACAGAGCACATATGTGAGTGACTGGGAACACTCGACAAAAGAGAAACTGTGAGAATTGTGGACTATTGAAATACCATCAGAGAGCCTTCGGTCTTTTGTCTTAATAGTATTCCAAGGATTATAGTGGCTTTGTAAATAACTGAAAAGTTTGTAAATAACTGAAAAAAGCACCTTCCACAGTATTTAAGTTTCATACAACTGCTACTAAATGACTGTAGTTTGACAACCTCTGTGAAGTTCAAAAAGCACTCAGAAACTGACAAAGTTTGATGCCATGAGTTTTTTCCTTTTTTTTTCCCCGTGTTAAAATCTAAAGGGTTTATCCTCCTGTAATAGGTAATAATGAAAAAGAATTCTTTAAAGGTCAGCAGGAAACCGTCTGTTTTTACAAAGCCAATGAAACGTAGCAGGTTTTTTATAGCCATTAATCTTTGAGGACTGAGGTAGCTATGGATAATATTTATTTTTAGCCATATTTATGTAATCATTTGTGTAACACCTGCCCACAATAAGGAGGAAAAAACCCCATGGTTTCTGCAGTTTATATTGTTTTAATGATTTGACACAGTCTATTTGGGACAAAGTCAGTGGTTACACCAGCTTATAGAGGACTAGGGTTTATTTTAGCAGATCAATCTGCCCCACGGTGCAGTAACCCTAAAAGAACAGAGACCATGGCTGTGTGTGACCCAGCCCTCATCCTTGCTGACTGTGACACGGCTGCAATGATGAGCCCTGATGAGCCCAGTTTCCTTAAAGCACAGCATTACAGCATTCCAGAACTTCCACTTCCACTAGAGCTTACTTCTCCTACTTCCATCATGACAACAAATTTGAGAGCAGCAAAGTGCAGTTTGCTGAAGCAGAAGCAAAGTCCCCCACTCTCACATGTTGGGAGGAAATTGAGGAGGGCACACTTCAGTTTGATTTGCTCTGCCTCTACTACAGAAGGGGTAGGAGCCCCTTGGTTCTAGTAAGAAGTGATGTCAATTGAATGTGCTTTCATCACTGTGTACACTCGACTGTCTCCATTATTTTTCTTCAGCATTTACTCTTTTTCACATTTGGAGACTTTGTGTACCCAAACACATCTGAAAAAGCAAACCTTACTTCTCAGAAGAGAGCATTTGGGTTACTTTTTGTTTAACCTGAGAGAAAGAACTGCATCTCTGATAACTCTGAGCAATTCTTTTAAGGGAAAAGACAATTTATAATTGACATGCAAAGATCAGAGTTAAATACATGGATAAAAATGGGAACTCCACCTTACTGAAATACAGATTTGGCTTAGTTGTGTCATTATTTAATGACACAACTAAGCCAAATGTAAATGACCATTTAAGAATAGTATTTTCAACACAAGAATATTTTATCTCTGGCGCTAAAGATAAAAACTGGAGTTTTGAAGCTCATATCTCAGACTGTCTTTGACTGAATCATGTTCCACATGGGAACTTTTAGAGGGAGTCAGAAACATGCCTTCATCTTCACACAATAGCATCAGAGAGACAAAGAAAGAAAATTTTCAATGTTGAAGTTCATTTCTATTATAAATCTTTGCACAGAGAGGTTTATTCTTCACTAACTATTGCCTTAGCAATGATGAAATGAATTCATTTGTAGTAGTAAAAAAATATTTCGGTAACATGGCATGATTAACATTTAACTCCTCAGATCAGTAAACAGTGAAAAGTGGTGCTAGAGTTTAAGTGGGTACTTAACTGAAAAGTAAATGAATACAGACCTTTCTTACTGCAGTACAACACACATTTCACTGCATTTGCACAATCATTATTCTTCAATATACTGACATTAACAGCCATGCAAATGACACCATGATTTTCTGTCCCTCTACTGCTCTTTTCCTACATGATTTTCTTTGAATTGATAAATTAAATTTACAAATTCTGTAGAAACTTTCACTAATAATGTCAAAGATCTTTACAAAGTGAATTAATCAAATAATCAGAACATCACAGTGAGGTATTTTATGCATGGCTATAGTAAAATATGAATGCAAATCTGGAATACATATAAAAGGAATTAATTCAAATGTCATGATAAAAAATGTACATTGTAATTTGGGTGTAATTGAGACTGAAAACTGGTGAGGACATAAAAATAGAAGGCCTTCAGCAGGCACCTTTTTTCTTTTTTTTTTAAAAAGTAATCTCTTACTTCAGCCACAGTACAAAATGAGAGAAAAATAAGGAAAACAGAGCACTGTGAAAAGCCATTTCCATTCTTTATGTGATGGTCTTAAAGTAATCAGCAAAATCTGTAACTTGAATAAAATGACTCCTGGGTACTTTGAACTGTGTAGCTGATTATGGACTCTGCTTTACTGTTCACTTATTTACCTTTTCTAAAATTTTGCAGGTGCCTGGCTGTACCTGCAGCTCCCCTACAGCTCCTTTGGAGAGCTCCTCCAAAGGCTGTGACTTTGGGTGTATTTGGGACAGCAGCTGCACTTCAAGGCAGCCTAAGCATTTGGAACTCATTCCAACATAAACAGCAATCATATACTTAATCAAAATATTATCTGTGGCCAGAGGCCTCATACCCATACTCATTATCATAACCTGTCCAGACAGCTGAAGTAGAAGAAACACACCTACCCCAGCTGCAACCACAGAATACAAGGAGGCATGGAAGACATTCCATTAATTTATTTGTAACATTATAAAGTGAAAATTGCTAATTAAATTCTCAAATATTCTCACAAGTGTTGATATTTGATACACAAACCTGCCACAAACACCTGCCAGTTCAACATGAAAAAATAAGGCTTGCTAAATCTCAAATTCAGCAGAGAAAATTAAAAGAATTTCAAATGTTTTTTTTTCAAATTATATATTGAGATGTATGAAAAAGAAGAAATTGACAAATTTGTGCTATTGCTTTGTTTTTTTTCAAAAAGATTTCTTCTTAAATAATGCTTCATTATTACTGCAAGGAGATAGCAGAAGTTTTCCCTATCAGCAGAAAGGAATCAAACTTGAAGGAAATCTGTAGAATCCATAATTCACCTTCTGTTTCTATACATCATTGTCTGGAAAGTTTATGCAGCTGCACACCTGACCAGGTAATGGGTTAAATTCTGCACCACAAGGATACTTCTGTCTCAAATTATAAATCAAGAGCTGTCTTTTCCTGCAAAGGTGGAGCCTGTGGTAGCTCAAACCCAGCTTGTTCATGCTTGACAGATTTCTCATCACAGCTATTACCAAAATATTTATCAAAAGTATTACAAGATGAGAGGCCTCATTTCAACAGAACTTGGCAAAATATGTGAACTGGAAGCTCTTGAATTCAAGAAAACTTGTTTTCTTTAAATTATTTCCTTAGATCAGGACCTAAAATCCAAATACCAGTCCACAGCTCCAAAACCTGCTTATGGCAGACTTTCCTTTAATTTGATGTGCTGTACACATCACACATTCTAACTTCCTAACTTCTCTTTCTTTTGACTGAAAGCAAATGATCCAAAGTCTTCCATAAAAAACAGACTGCAGAACACAGTTATTCTGGACAAGACAGAATGAAGTGTGCATCTCTACACAGAAACCTGTTTGCTATCTTGTTCCAGATAATGTTATCCATTTTCAAAAACATATTTCTGATTCAGCAAGCTCTATTTATCCACTCCCCAAACCAAAATTGTTTAGAATCGCATCAATTTTATGAGTGAGTGTGTGAGTCACCATTACTCCTCCTGATTTTCTAGGAATAGGCAAGCTACATCCAAAACATATTTACACTCTGCTGACCAAGAAAATCATTGACAGGAAGCCATACAAACAGTGGGGTCTCCTGTTCTTCAGCACCATGCTACACAAGAAAGCAGGTCACTTAGAAAGACCTGACTAGACGTGCTCATCCAGAAGACTGCAGTAAGAGACAAAATGCTTCAGAACAAAAAAGCAGGTTTTCAGTGCTCTCTTATTTAGCACTGTTTGCACCTCTGCAAGGCAGGGGTGCAGAGAACCTGCACCTGCATGTTGGACCTGCCACTGTGATCTACTATCAGAAGTGATATTATCTGGTGAAACAGCAAGAAGAAAATGTTGGTTGCAGTTCTATTTCACAAACCCTAAAACTGCAGAAATAATTTATTTCTGTTGCAAAACTACTACCCACACACTCTTCCCCAGCTACAAATTTTGGCTGCCAGAGAAACCCTGTCTCGCCCAGTGCTCTGAAACTCAACAGTGGCACCCAGCGGCTACTCTTTATCACATCCAAGTACCTACAATACACCAGGGAGCTTGGGAAGCACTTAAAAGCTATTTTTGTTTAAATACATGTACAAATTATTCTCATTAAAAAAGGCTCTTCTATCTCTGCCCCCTTCTAGGAAGTTAATTTTCTCACTGCAGTCTTCTATTTACCTCATGTTCTATTTTCTTTTGCTTGTTTAGGTTTTTCTTATTTTTATTTTTTTAATTTTATTTTATACTACATACTTCTAATTAGCTGGGCATTATTCTAACAGCCCTTCTCTTCTCTGTACAACAGTAGGTGCTGATTAAGCCTTCCCCCCTGTTTGAGAGTGTTTTAGATTGTTTAAATGTCTCTAGTCAAAACACCTGAGCACTCCAAGAAATTCTGCATTTTAAAAATCAAGTAGTAACATAAAAGTTAAGCAATACAGAGATTGACTTATAAGATTTAAAAAGAAAAAGATAAAAGGGACATAGCTGCTATACCCTTTTTCTATTAAATAATGTGCCAGATCTTTCCTAGAACCCAAAGTTTAATTCTTGTCCATAAGACTTTACAGGTAAGGCAGCAAAAGTATGTATCATAAAATATGACCAAAAAATAAACATACACAAAGGTGATGTACACACCACCTGCCTGAGCCTATTAATTTGCATTTAGATTCATATTTGTTCTAGGGTTTAAAAATTTACCATCATCCTTCAGATCAAGCTTTAAGCTCAGAACCCAACATGTCAGATGACAACAGTGCACACATCAAGGAAAATCTTTTCTGACAACCTTAGCTCTGAATTTACAGTACAAATTTGCATGTATTACTTCCATATGAAGATGCCAGGCATACTTTTGCTTCTTTTGCTTTGTGTCTGATTCCCTGAAATATCCTGCTGTTGTTTCCAACAAACTCCTGCATTTAGAGGAGGACATAGTAAAATATCTCATTGTCCTCTTCAGTTTTGTAACAGGACACTGGGGAAGGGCTCTGGAAAGCTGCTGAGGAGCATAAACTGCCAGGGGAGTGTGAGAGAGAATTCTTTCTTCCCTAAATTTTACACAGCATAAGAAGCTGCTCACATTTTTAGCTGTGCAGAGCAGTACAGTCTCCTGAGCATCAGAAATGGCCTGCTTGCAAAAATTAGACAATTCACCTGCCTGTTCTTCAGGAGGTCGGCGGCCAAAGCCTTTCCCCCTGGAAGCTGCACTTCACTGATAACCACACAAGAAAATAAAAATTGACCAAGGTTTCCATGGACACTGACTGAAAGGAAACAGTGCCTTGGTGACAGAACCATTTCTTCACCGAGATTTCTCAGGCTTATTGCAGGTATTGAATGAGGGAAGCACCACACTATCTAAAACCAAAGAATTAGTAATTTACCTTCAGTATAAATATTCAACTTCTCTGCTACACCACCCACTCTAGCATTCCCCACAAACCTGACCAGTGAGCAAGGTGAAGCAGGTAAGAGTTCTGAGAACATCCCACTCTATTCCAAGTACACATAAGGACGTGATAACAACTTATCTTGTTATTAAAAATACACAGCCATATATAGGACAGCAATCTAAGGAAACGCAGAGCAAGTGTGCTTTATGTAACTACCAAATGTTTTGGACATATGGTAAAATATTGGGCAAATACCTATCCCTTTTTAAAATATTTTCCTGGAAAAAGATGCCTCTCAAGCCATTGTAACATCTTCAAGCATGTACTAATCTCAATCAGAACTTCTGCACTGGGTGGAACACTTCTTAAAGAATAAAAATAGCCAAAGAACCAAATACCATAAATCAAAGATAATGTAGAACCTGGGCAGCTAGGACTTAAAATGACTTTCTGGTCTAAGTTTGTGTAACATTACTGGCCAAAATTTCTGCCTGCCTAATCACTACTTGTCTAATGCAGACAGCTGAGCAAAAATTATATTATTCCAAGAAGTCCTCAATTTTAGATATTAAATACCACATAACAACAAAAGAAATTATTGCAGGCCCTGAGCAAAAAAAAAAAAATACTCAGTTTTGGGCTTAGAATCTTAAATAAGACTTATGAGCTTAAATACCTCATTTAACTCAAATCCTGGCATGCAGTGGTGGCATAGTGCTTACCTGTGATCTAAGAAGATGCTTCTCAGGAGAGGAAAAGTAATCTCCAGATTAGCACTGGTTATGTAGTCCCTTCCTACTTCAAATCATACCGATTTGCAGTGAAATCCTGGTAATTATTTTAATACCAGGAAAGGTGAAGCTGAGATTCTTCTCCATCCTCTATTTCCAGAATTCCATCTTGTCCTAGTTGAGAACAAAGTCTCTCTTCCTCTCTTAAAACATGTTTCAAAGGGGTTCATTAGGTGTCTTTAGCAATAGGTGCCACCCTTCCTGAAGCTGGGATCTCAACTGGAAAGTATAAACACATGTTCATGTTAAAAAGGAAAAGGCCTTAACTTCCACATATGTTTCTATATGTGGTTCTGCTGAATCAAACAGACCCTGTAGTGCAGATCACTTCTGCAACCCCTGGAATACTGCAAACCCCTGATGTCCAGCACACACCAGCAACCCCTGCCCTGAGTTTTCAGGAGACTTACAGGGTTTGGTGGCTGAGGTGGTACAGAGAGATTCACTTAGTCAAATAGAGAAATAAATCATTGTCAGTGTTTCTGTACTGTCCACAGTAGCTCTGAAGTGTAACTAAAATTCAGTGATGCAGGTCCTTCCTGCCCTAAAGTTATGCAGCAGCTGTTTTAGAAATGCAGCTGTTTTGGAAAATCCTATGCATTTGGAATAATTATTCCAAATATTGATAGCAGTTTTTTGCTGTGATTGTAACAAAAAAATATTATTATCTATAACTAGATATTTTTCCTTGAACAAGCTACATCACTATTGCCTTTTCCAGCACAAAAACACTTTACAAGTACCTCTCTAAAGTAGGCTTGTGGACTAGGCTGCCAACCTAAAGGAACTTAGCACACAGTTCCCACTGAGAAGCTGTGGATTTTTCTGTAAAGCCAACTCCTTAACTAGCAGGATCCCATAAATACAATTGCATTTGTAAAGATACATACAGATCCATGCTTTTCTTAAATAATAAGTGTTGACATCATAATTTCATTCAAATCATCAAATTTAATTTAGCTCTTGCTTTGCACCAAAGCATATATAAAGAAACCCTCCATCTGTCACTGCAGGAATGACTTCTTTCCCTAAAATACCTTACATATCCATAGAAAACCAGGCCTAACTAATGATTCATTGCTAGATTAACTGCACAAAAGCCTGCTTTAGTATCTGCATGTAAGTGCTCAAAATACATAGCAAAATCCAGCGTGCATTGATAGGGTTCCCAAAGGCATCCCAATGGAAGTGGAAAATGCCTTCTATTAAAGCACTCTCCTTCCTAATGAAGAAGTAAATTCAAAATTCAGTAGGTGTCCAGGAAGTTAGAGAGTGCATATAAAAGAGCTGTTTTCTGTTATGCTGATCAGTAGACAGTTATGCCTTAATCTGCTCTTTAAAAGATAAATATCTTGCCCAAATTAACAGATCAAACACCTAATCTGTTGTACCACATGCACAAGCCCATTAGTGGGCAAATTATGGGCAAATCCAGACAGTCACTCACACACTATAATGTGCTTGGCAAAGCTATGCCTTCCAGTAGCTGCACTTAACTCTGAACTGCAGAGATCTCAGACAACAGCAGTTTGCTCAGCTAAAACCTCATCTTGTTTCCGTGCTGGTTTTATTCTATCTCAGAACAACTCGAGCGCTCAAGAATGTGATCCAGCCCATTCTTTCTCAGGCACAGCATCCACTAGGTTCAATTCCAGCAGATGAAGAGACAGGTGAAAATATTAATGGGGTGAGAACAAAGCAACACCAAATATCTAAAAACTTGTGATGTCTATCCCCTGAAAAAGATTAATCAAAAGCTTCACAGGATTTGTTTTTGTCATGATAGAAGCCTTATAACTGAACAAAGCACAGGGAGAGTACACAGTATTGTGCCAATCATCTGGATCTGTTCACCTGTTTTCCTAGCTACTGTTTCTGCCTGCACTGTGTCCATCCCTGGATGGCTGAGGACAGAACCAGCAGCCTCAAGGAAAGGCTAAACAGGTTGTACAAAAGCTCTGATCAGCTCCTCCATGGCATGCCCTGTTAGCACAACTGCTGAGACAAACTCACTTCACACAGTAAGACCCCACTCATGAGAAATGCCAGCATGGAACTCTCATGAGTACTAAACTCACTTGCAAAATGGAAAGACTTTAAAGCTCCCATGATGTAACTTTCTGTTAAAGATGTTGATTCAATATGATGGAAATGTTTCATACATTTGCATTCATATCATATTCTTAATAGCTCCAAAGAGTTATTTAATGTCAATTAAATGCTATTATAGTGTCAAAGGGAGTTCATTTTCAATAGATATTATTCTTCCTTAATACTCTGTTGCAGTAGTTCTACACTTTTATTTCAATAATGGTACAGGAAAGTTAACTGCCTACAAATGAACTGAAATAATGAACAATATAATTTTGTTCCCAAAGCAAATTATGCTGGTACTTGCCTGTTTGCCTCCCTAGTCCAAAACAGTCTTTTTGTTTTCCAATGCTGAACAAACCACGAGGAGTAACTACATAAAAAATTGCAATAATATATGAACTACTCTCTGAGCAGATCCTCTTCCTCCTGATTTCTAATGATGTATTATTGCCTCTTGCCTGGCTTCTACACTCAGCTACTAAGGATAGACTCCTCCCTTTTGCCTTTTTATTTATCAATGCTTCCTTTTCCTACCCTTCATCTGGTTTTTAGATTCTCTGTCATTGTAAGGACTCCTCAGGTATTCTCCTAGCAGCTTCTTCTTCCTGCTTTAATTAACAAGTCACAGCAGCAGTTTTCCTCAGTTTTCCTCCCATTAATTGGAAGCCCATGATTTTACATCACACTCAAATGCAGGTTTTTTAGCTAAATCTGGTGTAATTCCTCTTTCAGCCACTCCTTGCACTGAGACTCTCTAACAGACCTACGGGCTCTGTAAATTTATTTTACTAAATCCATGCTTTCTGTCAGCTTTGTCTCCATAGCAGGACACTGCTATAGGCCAGTACTTGTTAGCCAGTCTCCAATGTGATGTCAGTTTGTTTTATTATTTATTTATACATGCTTTCAGATTCGTCTCACATCTGTTCCATATGAATTGGCACGAAAATGACTGATCCTGTGTTGCAACAAATGTGATTGAAAAGCATGAAGTTCTTTCCAGGTTACATCTGGTCTGATGGATGAAGGTTAGATTGACAGGGTGATAGAACAAGACTGAGCATTTCTCTTCTCCTACAAGCCCTGGAAAAGCCTGGTTAAGTGAGAATTTCACAATTTGCTATCCTCTGTCACTGCTAAAAGACATGTTTCAAATACATTGTGAAATACATCCTCCTTTTTTCATGTTTAGATGCACCTGCTAAGCACAGAAATGCAGTTCTGGAGGGTGGCAGGGAAGCAATTATTGAGAAAGGGTAGAAAGGGTCAGTTTTACAGCAGAACACTTCGTTCACAGCACAGCACCACCCAGCATTGTTTTTTTCCAGCAGAAATCACCATGCCTGGCAGGAGAAGAACACTGAAAACTAAGTCTCATACTGACATACCAGACTACTTTCTAAGCTTCAGGTTAATTAACCTCAAAGTTTGTGATTATCCTCTGTCCAATATCTTAGAGCTGCTGCTACCTCTTTTACCTTAAGTATGCCACATATTTGAGGTTTCACAATATGTGTGAGCTATTGTGATGGGGTCTACTCTAATTAAGTCACAAGCAATTATATGCAGTCTAATTATGTAACCAGGGCTTGAGTTTGACATCTTTTCCCAAATATTTTGTCCAAAAGCAACTTGTATTTCCCAAGAACTTGCTTTCAGAAGAATTTTGCACAAGACTTAGTGAAGGCTGTGCTGTCTTCCAACAGCCCACATTCCCAGAGTCTCTGATGAGATTCCAGGATAGTTTTTGTCTCTGTTGCTTCCGTGCTTTTTTCTCAGTCTAGTACCTTGACTTCTACTCTTTTACTAATGTAGCTACTAACAAGGGGTTTTAACAGTGCTTTATGCTGAAAAAAGAGTAAATGATACCTAGATTGCTCAGTTTCTTGAGGACAACCTGTGTTTGCCTGAAAACATCCCCATCATAGCATGTTCAATCACAGTAATTTCCCGAGATGATTTGAACTGTAACAAGAATACATTCCTGAACATTATGACACAGTAAAACAAAGACCCATTCAATTGAGAAAAAAAATTATATGAAATTAAAGTGCTAGGTATTTGTAAAAGCATCAGTGGAACTCCGTTCTGGATACAAAACTCTGATGAAAAGGAAATAAATCAAGAGGTCACTCTAAAATATTTCTACAGAAAAAAATGCCACAGCATTTTGTAATTGGACTTGCAAACAGAGAGAGGGTGCCATTTTCCAGACATAATTAAGAGTGTATGGATAGAGAAAGACTGCTCACGGTACAGCATACAGCTAGAAAAACATCCAAAATCTGAAATATGCAGGATTAACAGTGAATACTTCAAGTATAGTTTCACTAATTAAAAAAAAGTCTTACTGTTGCTTCTCAAGCAGGCCAGGATATCCCAAGGTGCTCTACAAGCTCACTTGTCTTTGGGCAATTATTCCTAAGTGTGGTGGTGAGTCTCACAAATGTGCACACAGTAACTTTGGCTCTGTATCTCAGGAGAGACTTGGTCCAACATTCACAGTATACAGACCTGAACAACCTGGACATGCTGGCTGCTACTTTATCATCATAACCATAACATTCATGGCAAATATTTTAAATGACAAGAACTGTGATCCACCTTATGCTTTGCAGAGAGGTTTAGCAGAAGTTAAGGGGTTTTTTTAAACAGCAAATCCCATAGGTAAGTTAGTGACCAAAACTAATATTTAATTTTGACACCTTTAATCCTCCTTTGAAAGTGCTTATGTTGTTAAATATTTGAATTAGTACTTTGGCTTTCATTTTCTTTCATTTCATAATGAATTCCACAAGTTCGCATTTAAGACACAAACTATAGCATACTACAAACGTGACAATAGTAACTTTAACAAGTAGTTTTTCACAAATGGAACAAAACAAACCCTAACACTGTATCTGGAACTAAAGAAATTATTTTTCTCCTCACAATTCATTTCTCTATAAAGATGCAGACACAGGAAAGTTAGACCACAGTAAAGAGGGAACCCTCATGAGCTTCAGCTTTAAAAGTAGATTTCTCAATTTTTAAATTTTTTTTTTAATCTAGCTTTCTGTCAACCATCAGACAGCCAAGCACACTCAGTGCTTCCCTATTCTTCCTGAGTCAGTTGCAAAAATGTTCTATTAATATAAAAATGAAACTGGGAAGTAGGCTCAAATGCAGGCTGCCTTTGCACAGTTCTGTCAAGAGAACAGAGGAATAGAACAATCTTCTGTGCAGTGACAAACCAGATGAAATAACTAAGAAAAACCTCCTCAGAAGAGCTCAAAGGGATTTGCTGAATAAAGACAGAAGCCATGCTGTTTCCCTGACATTTGATGAAAAGATGACCTCTCTGAAGATTTCAGATCTTTCCTATGAACAAACACAATTGTTCCAAACAGAATCTGAAAAGTCATGATTGCAAAAATGGATAAAGACAAAAGGTTTTAAAGTCTGTTTTTAATGCCTTAAAATACTTCCAGGAAAAAAAAAAAAACGTCATTCTGGCTCTTTGAGTCTTCACTAGGTAAAAAACCAGCATATTTTACAAAGCACACATAGGCACAATACCAAGCTTATTGCAAATGAATACTTTTCTTTTAGTAAACTCACTGTATGTGTTCAAAACACATAACTGAATTCACAAAATTCACAAAAACTCAATTTTTCAAAATTACAACCGAAATTCTACAAAGTTTGCTTATTTTCCCATATGCTGAAGGACACTCTCACCTTTCCTACTGCCTAGCTTTTTGGAATCAGCAGTAATCACAGAACCGTGGAATGGTTTGGGTTGAAAGGGACCTTAAAAACCATCTAGTTCCATTCTCTGCCCAGTCTGAATTGGTGTCGGGATTCTCCTGGTGCTCATGGAGGACTTGCCCTTGGCCTTGTTGCAATTCCTGAGGTTTGCACAGGCCCAGCTCTCCAGTCTGTCCAGGTCCCTTGGATGCCTTTCCTTTCCTCCCGGGCCATGAGCATTACCCAGATTCCAGGAGGATCTGCTCCATGATCTTGCTGGGCACAGAGCAGAGACTAACTGGCCTGGAGCTTCTCAAGTTAGCCTTCTTTCCTCTTTTAAAACCAGGGGTTACTCATATATCATAATCATGCAACTGGACTTTCAAAACATAAGCTTTTCAAGAGTATCTTTAAGCTTCTGCCTATCTCAAAGCCTCTTAGCTAAGCTCTATCAAACTGGGGGAAACTGTTGGGATTTAGTACTACAGAACACAGTGCTACTATCAACAAAGGTGATTTCATTATTTTTATTCACTTTCTACCAGAAGCTCTGGTCTCTGATGTATGGAGCATATGTTATTTTAATTTAAACTTATTACTACTAAATATCTGCTGCAATGTTGATATTTTATTGTAATACGCATAGTCTCCAAATATCTCAGGTCAATGTGACTCAGAAAGCTCAAAGGAAAGTAGAAAAAAAAACCCATGCTGAGAATCATAACAAGGGTTTCAGCATCTGTTGTTCTACTTGGTTTCCCATAGCAATATTTCATTATAAGATTGAAAATTACTCATGCATATTCTTTCTTCCCTATTATGGGCCTCAATTTTACAAAAGCCTCTCTAATTTTCAATGAACAGGTTACCTTTTATATTCAATGCAAAACGAATGACCCTTAGAGAATTAATCTCCTGTAGCTCAAATCTCTTTTAGCCATATAATTTGACAGTAATATTATTTCAGGAATATTTCTGCTTTTTCTTGTGAAAGGCAATACCAAGGTAAAAATCCAAAGAGACTGAGAAGCAGTATGTATAGAGCACAGGTGAAATGAATACTGAGAAAACAACAACTCACTAGTAATGAAATAAATGGAAACAGCATATAGACATAGACTTCAAAAGGAAGGCCATGGACACATCTACTATGTTTTGGTGAGAAGTAAAAGCTTTGTTGCAATGGCTTTAACCCAGCCCATAACAAATAGAATGAAAAATATTTCAAGAGTGACTTACCATTTAAAGGATAGGCTTTGACTCTACTCTATTTTAAAGTGTGCCATATTTCAACATCACAGAAAGGGCTTCTCTACTAGACCTGGTACATCAAAATGTTCAAACCTTTTAGAAGTCTTGCGTCCTTTGATTTTCACATTGAAAAGTATAACCGATGGCATGTGCAGAATACCTATGCTACTTATTATCCAATGTGTATTTTTTTCATATTTTTATAAGTTGAGACTGGTGGCTGAGCTTCTTTTAAATGCAAAGGAGAAGGTAAGGCTGTTTGTGCGTGTGAAAATGCACCTATCAGTAGGATGATTACACTGTCTCTGGAGCATTAACTTTTTAGTTCCTCCTGAATTTGTACTGTGCTCCTAAAAATATGGCTTTGTTTCAAGATTTAACTCCCTGAGGCCAGCTCAGTGTTAAATAAGAAATCTGAGTTCACGCCTGTACCACACACTATGCAAAACTTACAGCAATTCCTCCCTGGAGTTTCTGCTTTAGTGTTTTTCTTCTCTCTCTAGCATGAACATCTCTGAATTAGTTTGTATGAAAAGGCAGTAGATGAGTCAAGCACCTCAGAACAAACAAGAGCTCCAGTTCCAGCCAGGTATCAAAGTCTGGAGCACGGGGGGAACAGCAGGCTCACCCACCTGCAGGACTGAGCCCAGCCAGGAAATACAGAACCACAACACGACAGGACAGAGGCAACATCCTTTATAAAGCTACTGGCTGAATGCCTGAACCACTAGGATTCTTCCAAAAATGCAAATGGGCACTTCTCTGTAAAGACTACAGACTCTCCACAGCCTGTGAGTTACTCTTCATAATTTGTCTTCACTGGTAAGATCTGGGCAACTTTGCTGGCTCAGCCACACAGAGCATAAGCACAGCAGAGACTAATGAACACAATGTGAGGCTGTGGTGACTAGGTAACTAAATTTCTGCTTTTCCTATGGTTGATTCTGTTTTGGACTGCTGCCTAAATTCAGGGAAAACAAGAACATAAAAAATTTGGAACTTGCATTTCTTTGTGCCTTTTCTTTCTAAACTTCAAATAGTATAGCTGCTCCTCTTGTATTTTTGTTCTGAAGCAGTGAGGAAGCATTTCTAGGGCACTAAAAGCATATTCAAGTGCTGACATAAGCTGAGTGTTCTACACTGACATTTAGGGGATTGGAGAGCATCAGGCTAAAGCTCTTCTGTGTCTGGAGGGACTGATTTCAGCAGCATGGTTGTATCATGTGTTCACTGCATTAGTCCTAGAGGAATCTTCTGGATGCATTCCTAAAGCTGCCAGTGCACTCAGGATAGAGGAAGGCTGCTCTGCCAGCACAACTAATGCATAATATAGTAACCAATTAGAACCTTTATAGGATAGGTAATTATCAGCACCTTTAAGAAGAAACTAGAATATCTAGCGTCACCTTCAGATCCTTGATATTTAGAGTCACAGACCCTCAAATCCCAATACAGCTACTACAGGTGAACCAAATTTTAAAGAGTCTTTAACTATGAACCACAAATGGGCTAAAAATTACCCAAGAAGGAAAACTTTTGTTTTGCTTTTCATGGAATCTCTATACTCTTTCTAAAAAGACGATAAATTAATTTAATCAGGACACAAATGTAATGGAATTTTAAGTGTTTTTGCAAATAATCTTTCTCTAGTAATAAGGAGTAATCATCTGCTACAATTATGTATAGCTAGAATTATTAAATATAAATGTGTAATGTCAATGTTTAATTTTGTCTGTTCCTTCTGTAAAACATGCAGAAAGATTAACATTTTAGAGAACTCATATTGTAGATACATGGCAGAAACACTCTTAAACTGTCAGATTAACATAGAAGAAAATCAGACCCTCATATTCTGGTCTTTTTTCTTTCACACTCTTTGGATTTAAGTAGCAGTGTGATGTTCCTGTTCCACCTACCTGTCACATTGGAAGCTGATTTTTAAATCCATTAACCTGATTAGTCAAAGTAAATGGTAGTTTGAATAGTAATTTAAACCCAGTATAATATAATTTGGAGAATACAGAGTTCATTTTAAATGTCAGTTCATAGAAGTCTATATATCTCTTATACAGGCAGAAGTTTTAAATTCTAAGGCTATTTCTACATATTAGCCCTAGTCAGAAAATCATTATGGAAGTTATATGTTCCAAAAGTAGATTTTAGGTAGTAACATAAAAAATGTATTTATCAACTAAAAATATCCAAACATCTCAACTGTATTCAAATTTTAAGATGACTGTGGGCAGATGACTGATTTTGAGGCAGAACTTTTCAAGACACAAAACAAGTCATGCAAATAATGCACAACATCTTCAAGACATCCTTGACATGATCCTTGGACAGAGATACCATATCCACACAGACCCTGGGATCTTTCTGCAAACCCGAGGTGACACGTGGTGACACCACATCAGTGGCTGCCTGAATCCTTTAGGAAATGCTGGACAGCATACTTCTAATTTTCTGGCCATATGGAAGCCAGGATATAAGACAAATTGATGTTAATTACAGTTTCAAGTGGAGAAAAGCTTTGTTTTCTGTACAAACTCAAGGCAATGTAAAATACCCACATGCCAGGTGTTTTATTTTCAGCCACATGGCCCTTTGAGGGCCTCCTCTGCCCATTGTTTTAATCTCTTCACCCTGCAAAGAGCCTCTCTCAGGCTCTCTCCACCAGGATGAGGGGTTATTTATAAAGCACTCCTACTAGCCAGGGACATTAGACAGCATCAGAGATGAGATTTTAGGACCATTTGCAAAATTTACTTTGGCAGCCTTGTGAATTCTGGAAGAAGAACCAGAAAAACACAAGACTAAAATTTTCTGCTACTTCTAAATTCTTCATAAGGCCTCTCTTCAGAGGCCTTAGACTAGACTGCAAATTAAACTTAAACTGCAATTATTTCCCTTCAGATCAGGACACTGGCCTAAATACAAGAGGAACTATCTCCTAAAATTTGGTTTAAAGCTAAATGAAAAAAAAAAAAATAGGCTACATGACTGACAGATTTACACCACACATAGGAGCAGCATTTTCTAACCCCACTCCAAATACTGTGCCTGAGTTGGGTTTCTTTTTCACTTTTGTAATAGTCATTGATTTATACTAGAAACAGTTTTATTTTAGTCTTTAGAAATTGTATTGAGATTCCCCCAGCAGTAGAGCAGTTTCTTCCAAAAGAGAAATAAATTTTTGCCTTGTATAATGTCTTATACAGCACTGAAAGCATATGATTTTTAAGAAAGTTATTTAATCTTGTGTAAAACCTGGTAATTTTAGCCATTGGTCTCTGAGGCTCTAATACAACTATGATACTCTTTATATTTCACTCAATCATAAAAACATAGATTAAAGCAAACAGTGGAGCTTTTAATAGCCAAGGGAAGTATGAAAGATAAAGAATTGCAAGGAACAAAGGATAACACTTGAGCCAAGATGCAATAGGAGACTTCTGACAAAAACAGAGAAAAGATTTTTGTATAAAGCCTTTTCCAAGTATCCTGCAGAGCTCCTCAGGTTTTATATAGAGAGGCCCTGCAGTAGGGGATTCCTAATCTCTATCATCGTCTTTACTAGAAGAGGTAAGAATACTCATCGGGATTCTTCTGTCAAATGAGCCCTCAAGTGGTCTATTTCTTCCTAAGATACCAATTGTAAAGAGAGTGCTGTTTCTTTCCACTGTAAGATTGTTGGAGTCTCCAATCTGGATATTTTAAGAACCCTATTGAATGGATTCAGTTTTGAGCTGTAAGTGGATAAGAAAGGTCAAGTATGTCAGATGTAAGATATTTTAAAATTAGAAAATAAGTAACAGCTCAGATACAGTTTCACTAAAAGAGTGATTAAATTACTACAACAGCTATATTCTCAAAGTCCTTAGAATGTTGGAGACAGATGCATTTATTTGTTAGCACACATTAACATTCATATTCTACTAATTAAAAATATTTGCCATTAAAATCTTCAAGGGGATGTATGTAAGGATGTAAACCTGCAGTCCTGAGACGTTGCTAGTATGGGGGCTGACAAGGAAATAAAAACTTTATGCTACACATTGCTGAGCTCAGATAGTCACACCTATGACCTGAGCTGTCTCACCAAGTCTTCCCTTTACCCAGCTGGAAAAGCTCTCACAATAAACAAGGCTCCACTGATATAATGCTACCAGAAAAGGCACCAAAATCCAGATGATAATATGGCCCACAGGAAACTTGTGAGGAATCAGAAACTCTTCTCATTCCAGCAGGCTGCAAGGGGCGTTTTGCACATCTCCAGCTGGAGCCACAAACCAGCCAGGAGACTGTAGAGACTCAGCCACTCTTGCAAAAAAGCCCAGAGCACAGAGATTGAAAATCCCACTGAGCAAAGCTCTGTGCCACAGTCACTGCCCTGCTGCTTCTGCCACCCAAGAGCCTGAGCCTGCTCCTGGGCACACTTCACAACAGAAACAAAACTATCACGGGCAATGGGGCCCAGCCAGCAAGACTTCTACTTCCTGAAATAAGAGGAGTTAATTTGCATCTTCCCAAATTGCTTTTGAGGTAAACCAATCTCTCTCCCTATTTTAATCCTACCTAGAAGCCTAAGATGTTCCTGAAAGAAACACACTCACAAATAAGTGTCTAATACAAAAAAGTACATAAATATCTGTCAGTTCATCCAAACAGTCCTGCCTGGCCTTTTATTTACTGCTTTACTCAGTAAGACAATTCCAGAAGATAATTTAGGTTAGAGTTTTATAAATTACAATACTGTCAAAGTCAGTTGAAGTTTATTTATCTGTGTGGAAGTGCATGATGATATCCACAGTGTTTCCACAGTGAGAGATCCATCTGATCCACCCTACAAAGGAAGGTTTGAGTCTGGTGTTTAATGAAGGCATCTTTGTGTTTTCAGATGCTACAGAGACATCTTTCCATTTTCATGGATCATTAAGAGTGCTCATGGGGCACAGCACTGGGACTTGCTGCCTGAGCCCTAACATTTGCTACTTAGCTGCTCTTCTCAGATGATTACTATTATTAGCTTTTGCAGGATGCATGATTGTCTATTTTATTTGTGACCTGTAGTGGATCCAGCTCTGTGTCCTGCAATATGAGAGCTGTTAAAATGATTCCCTTAAACTGCTCCACTGAATAGCACTAATTGATTTTAGATGTGATGATCATAAGCTGTCAGACTCTTCCCTCTAGAGGTCTGCCTGATTTAACAGCAGAATGACCAGGCTACAATATATTCAATTTTTTCTAAGTGATTAAGAAAACCTATATTATACAAATAACATCTTCCACAGCAACAGTATATATGAAAAATGATAAATAAATTTATCAATTATTTCTTCATCTGTTAAAAATACCACTGCATAAAACCTTAACACAAATTGAGAAGAAAAACAAAACAAAATCATGTCCCAGAGCATGTACCACTGCTATTGCTTTTCAGGGAGTTTTCATGGACTAATGTTAGTGCCAACATGAAATAACACTTGAATTGTGCCAACAACCATAATTAATGAACGTTTTGTCACTGAAAGAGACAAAATAGGATCATGAAAGAAATTAAAGGTAAAAAAGGAATCTGTGACTAATCACCAGAAATACATCCCTTTATTCATTGTTTACTACCAGAAAAGGATCATCATGAGTGATCAGTGTTATACCTGATATTTGCGTAACTGCCTTAAAATATCAAACACAAGAAATTTTTTTTAATCTTCCTTTTTGCTTTTTTTTTTGATGGTGGATCTTCTCCTAGTATCCAAACATCTGAGCTAGTGCAAACAGACAATTTCTTTCCATCCCACACACAGCCTCTCAAAGAACAATCAATCACTTTACAAGACTATTCTGCATTTTTAAAGTTCTGCTCATAGTCTATGAATTCTTCTTTTGTATACAACAAGATAAATGTAATCCATTAAAATTTCCTTACTTTATTTAAATTGCCTGTTGGTGTTTCAATGGTATCTATTCAACTATTAGATTTTTCTTAAAAAAAAATGGGCTCAAAATCCAGACAAAACCTTCCAGTGAAATGCAAATCAGACTCTTGATGATATATCCTTAGAAGGCAATTATCTCAATTTACAATTATCACATTATTAACTTATTTAGGGGAGTCAGACATAACACATAAAGAACCATTTTGCTACTCAGCACTTCTCGCACTTTAGAGTTTGTCTTGCCAGTTATAGCATTTTCAGGGACTTCCATTTCAATTTGTCAGAATTACTACCCCATACCCAAGAATGTTTACAACTCATTCCATGTTGACGTCATTCACAAATGCTAAGCTCCACTATTGCCATTAAAATAAAAACAAACCACTAGGACCAGATCAGGATGCTAATTTGGGTGCAAAAGAAAACTGCTGACAATTACTCCTTGACACTAATTTCCCAACAAGAGGCACATTTCCTTTTTCATGTTTCATCTTGAAATACATCCTAATTTACTTAAGAAAAGCACACACATCCCTCTCAAGACTGAGATACTGACACAGGTTCTTCCAAGTTATTCTTTAAATCATATATTCCTGCATGGAAAAAGGGTTCATCAACCTTCCCAGAAGCATAATTATACCAAAGCCTCACCAAAAGAGCTGACAGCAACAGCACTGCCATTAGGACTACAATGTTCAATTCAATAAAAGCAAATTTTTTTTTAATACTAATAAAGAAATCCACTCCAAGCAAATTGGTTTTCAGCATTCATTACATCTATATGAGCTACTGCCCTTTTTAGCAGAGAAAGTAAGCACAAATGAGAGAATACTTCTCAAATATTGCTCATTACCTGTATTTTACAGGCATTTTAAGAACAGATAAGTATTATATACATCTCCAGTTATAAACTGGGCAGTCTTTTTTATCAACTGAAAGTTATATTTCATGTATTTTGGCTAAATGTTACATTTCTGTCAATTAAAATGACAAAGATGACAATGGACAAGATTTCTGTGGGTGCCAGGGATGAATACAGTAGTACATCAATGTAAAAATGGAAATAAACTACATTTGGCATGCTTCATGATCCCATTAAAAGAACTTCCCCCTCCACTAACAGGCACCTCAGTCCAAGTTTGTTCTTTTAAAGGAAAAATCCCATCATGTCTTTACAAGACAGGTTTTCACTTACCACTTCTAATAAAATCCACCAACCAAAATAAAACTTATGAGTGTCCTTTTGCCTTGAATTACTTCACACTCCACAGGCAGACAACCAAGTCTGACTCTGGATGGCTGCATAAATGTCACACAGTGTAAGAATAAACACAAAGATGAGCAGGGAAGGATAAAACCTCAGAAACCCTTTTTTGTGACTCCACAGTCTTTTCATCAGACAACACAAAAGTAAAAAGAAAGATATGCTGATGACCATTTAAAAATGCAACTGGAATGTTTGATAAGGTTATTGTTCAGTTCTAGCTGTGATCTACTAGTCTTGAGCTATCTTCTGCACTCTCCATAAGAACAGACTGCAACACAAATTGCAACAGTGACTTGAATAAATATAATATTAGGTTTTTCAGATATATTTTCAGCCTTCAAGGACTAAATATATGTGATGGATAAAGCCCCAGCTAAACGTGTACTCCCACTGCACCGATTTAGGAACAGGGGTTACCTGAGAACTGAAAGATTAAATAAAGAAATGCAAACTCTGCTGGACTGAGTTTGTCTGCATGGAAAGGCAAAAGGTCCACAGTGTTCTACTGTTGCCATCACTAACTGCTTGTGTGCCATTACCCTGTGCCTTCTCAATGAATTTATTACTTACTAGGCACCTATGCACATACCCTGGCATCTGAAGAAGAGTAAAAGCAGCACCGTTTCACATTAGAAAAGATGAAGGATCTCAAAAACCCCTTTTGGTGAGGAACTCTGGGTGGTCTTGGACCACAGGAGCACTCAGCCCCCACGGCTGCAGAATCCATATCCTGCTCCACACAATGCTTCCAGCCTCAATAGCAACTCTAGAGTTAACAGACTGCAAAGAACTTCCAACAAATGCATGGAAAGTCTCCTATGGTTTAGTCAAAGGAAGAAATCGTGTCTAAATTTCAAGTGAAAATTGTTCCTAACTCGCCCAGATCCAGGCCTTTACAGGCTGTAAACTCAACAATCCAGCTTCTTCCTTTGGTGTCTGTGGAAGAATTCCTCCAGCTAACAGATCAAATCTGTCCTTACTTTCTGGGTAAGAACTTAGGATTTCTGGTGAAAAAAATAAATCAGAATTTCAGTAATGATAAAGTATTATGTATTTCACAGTAAAATTTGGTAGAATTATACAAAATTTCATAAGCCACTCAGATACTACTCTTCTATTCAATTTTCTCCACGAAGACATATTTACTCTCACCAAGAGTGTTTATTCCAAAGTAGAGCACTTGATATCCTGATCTCCCAAGCATATGCTAGGTGGATGAACAATACCATGTGGCTAAAAAAAGCCTGCATGCAACACTTCTTCCACTTCAATGAGAGACGGGCAGCCTACCAAAATTCTGAAAATCTTTTCACAACGAAGGATAATTTTTGTACAGAATTCTAAAGATAAAAATAGCAGATTAGGAGTATGTTTGTACAGCAAACCACTCTGCTTAAGGATCTCTGTAGCAGATCAGGCCCACAGCACAGGGGATATGCATTATGAAATGGTTCTCCTGGTAACATATGCAAGAATGTGAAAGGCACAGGCATTTCCAAAATGGGTCCTACATGCACT
This sequence comes from Chloebia gouldiae, assembly GCA_003676055.1. Lineage (NCBI taxonomy): Eukaryota > Metazoa > Chordata > Aves > Passeriformes > Passeridae > Chloebia > Chloebia gouldiae. The sequence continues at coordinate 11,222,016 of QUSF01000014.1, read as the reverse complement.
GACATGAAGAGTTCAGTGAGTCTCTGCAAAATTATGTGTGATGAAAATTGAGATGTCTCCCTAATTCGGTAAAATCAAATCCATGTCTTGGACCTGCTGGCCCAAGTAAGCATTTAGAGAGCACAGGGATGAGTCCTCCTGATCCCCTGGAGCTCTGGGGTGCAGTGGGAGAGAGCAGGAGAGCACACTGTGCACACCTCCTACCTGGCTGCCTGTAAAAACTGAGCTGGGTTTTCACATGGCAGGAGCAACAAGAGGAGAGAACCTCACTGATTTGACAGAGAAAAAGGTCAGAGATGCCCCCTTTCACTATATGTTTTTAAGCACACAGTATTGTAATTGTAAGAAACTCTCTGCTATCCTTCTCCCTGAAGTGCAAAATTACAAATGGTGATGCCAAGCTATGTTTGTGAACATTTAAAATGGGAATTTATAACAAGACAAATAGCTCAGAACACTCCAAATGTATGCTATATATGAACAGAAAGAAAAATAGTTCCCTTGTCAACAGCATGAAACATATTGGATGAGATCAGGATTATGACTGTCAAAACCTGTCAACAGCATTTAAAATTCTCGGTGTTCCATTGCATATTTCCCTGTATCACTGCAAATCCAAATAATATCATAAATGGCTGGAGACCAGGGCAGGGTTTACAAAAGTGAAAAACTGCTTTGTGCCCTGATCATAAAGAAGTTTATAAACTATGCATTGAAAATTACTGCACTTCTTTATAATTACTAAATCCAGAATCTTATAAAAATCTGAATCAGCAATTAAAAAATAAAAGTCTCCTATTTCTTCTATACTGTATAAATCAAAAGAAAATTGCATGTAGGAATGGAGCTTGTGAATGCAGCTAATGAACAACCTGCCTTGCAATGACGATGAAATTGAGATAAAATTGTCTGTCAGTTTTGCCAGACTCCAATAATTTGGACCTCTAAGCAGCTTTCAGGACACAACTCTCTGCGTAGCATTTCTGTCTTCTCTCAGGAGAATGACATAAGCAGTTTTGAGATAAAATTTTGGTTTTGGATCGGATCTTCCAACCTTTTCTACACTGTACACTGCCTCAGAAATAGTCTCAGAAACCAGTGGCTTTTATGAGCATTTTAGGCACTGCAGAAAGATGAACAGCTCATGTGTGATCAATGACTAACATTTCTAGCAAGAATGTGAGAGCTGAAATGAATTCTTAGCCAAAAAGTATTCATGTTAATAGGAAAACAATAATATCTATTGCTTCTTTATCTATTAATAACTAAATCCTACATACACTAAAAGTAGACAAGCAAGCATTTATCATCCCTTGCTACCACTAACATAGTGAGTAGCATCAAGAGAAATTTTAAAAACTGCCTTTGCACTGCCCTTCCAGCACATGTTCTCTGTCTCTGTCCTGCTCTTTATTATCCAACAATATGCAGTGAAGTGAATACTCCTGTCTGGACTTATCAGAGGTATTTTCCCACTCTGAAGTTAGGAGAGGTAGTTTTACATTGATAAGTACTTTTCACTTGAGAAGAGGAAAAAAATCACTGTTTTGATGGAGAACATCTCTCTCTCCTGAGGCCAAAGGAAATGCTTTCTTCTGCTGAATGAAAAAGCTGATCCAAGAATACTCAGGCCTCTGCTAGTGAGTTTGAAAAATCCATTATTTTGACACATATAGGTCTATTAAATGAAAAAAGCTCAAGCTGGATCTAACCTTGGGAAGGGACACAGCCCATTTATTACAGTTCTCATAAGGAAGGATTAATGTTAACTGTGTGTGTTGCTATGTGATCGGGCAAGGGATTACATGGGAGGAACATTTCAGTCAGAACAGTATGGCAGCTACAAGTACAGTAAAGCAGCCAATAATTTTCAGCATTGTTACCAGTCCTGTGATTTTAAAGGAAACACACTGCAGGATGGCATAGATTACATACAAAGAGTTTGTTATGCCAGAAAAGCAGAAGTTTCTAGAAAGTTTTAATTGGAGACAGCTTTTTCAGGAAAAAAAAAAAAAACAACTGCTTTCATTTCATATAGGAAGTTAGGTTTGCCATTCAACAGAGCATTAGTAGGTCTTCCATAAACCCACATATTAGTGAATGAGTTGTGAAGGTAACATTGAATTCAACTGGATTTATACATGTGAATGTATTTTGAGAGTGCAAGTCAAATATACTTGGCTAATAACAGGTATGAAAACAGGAGCCTTATGCACAGAAAGGCAACCAACAAGCCATTGCAACTGAACCAACAATACCTCAAGAAAAAAGCCTGAGATTTCTGCTTGTAGTGGGCTGACCTTGGCTGGTGCTCATCAAGTTGCTCTATCTCTCCTCTCCTCAGCAGGAGGTGAAAGGGAGGAAGAAAATAAGATGGAAAAAATTCAATTTATTTTCTACTTCCCATCAACTGGGGATGTCCAGCCACTTCCTGGTAAGCAGAGCTTCACTAGGCATTGCAGTCATTACAAAAGACAAATGGAATAATGAGTGCCCCCTGCCTGCTTTCTCTTATTGCTGAGCAGACACCATAATACCATGGAATATCCCTTTGGTCAGCTGGATCTGCTGTCCTGGCTATGGCCCCTGCCAAAATCTTGCCCACCCCCAGGCCATTGGCAAGGGTGGAGAGGCAGCGTTGCTGCAGTGCCAGCACTGCTCAGCCAGAGCCAGAACCCTGAGGTGTGAGCAGCACCCCTGGGTGCCAGCACAGCTCAGCTCAGGGAGGGATGCGAGGTGACAAAGATTGTGTCTTTCTATATAATTAATTATAGCACATAATCCTAAATTACTTAGAAAGTTTAATGCACCTTTAAATTTCATAAATATATTCCATATTCATTTCAAGAACTGTTATAACAAGTACTGTTAATTTCTCTATTTTGATTAACAACTGTGAGGAAGATTAAAAAGCTTGGTTTTTGTTGGGTTTTTTTCCCCCCAGGCACAATTCTACTTACTCAAGTAAGTGAAGCACTTGAATAAAGTGGAGATATATATCCCAGGTTTCACAAGAGGAAAAATTGGAAGCATCTCACTCTTTGCATATCTTTAGCAGGTTTCATTCTTTCCTGATATATTCTAGTATATAATTCTGTTTTTTGTATGTCTGCATATACCCACATATATAAATGTGTGCATGTATACAATTGTATACAAATTGTCACTGTTGTTTATTGTAATTTTACCACTTTAATAATCAAAATTAAATGGAAAATACCCATGTAAGTCCAAGACAGAAATGTTACTGCTACATATGCTGCTATCTAATGTTTTTTGTACTGCAACTTACTGTAATATTTTTTAGTTCTACTTCTTTATAAAGGAATCAAAGAGAGAATGCTGGGGCAAAACCAAGCAATTCAACAACACAACAATATTTAAATTTACTATGAACCTATTATTTCTGAGGAGATTACTTGTTCCATCTATTTTACTTCCAACAAGACCTTTGTTTGAAACATTAAGAAATATATTTTAGTGACAAAATTCTCCCACAGATGTTTCAGAAATCTGCTAACTTTCAAAATTAAGTAATTGAATGTGATTTCCATTGTACAGAGGTTCAGACTGGGTCAACACTGGGGCATTCCTTTTCCAAATGAAACACTTAAACACCAGAAAACTGGAAAAACCCATAATTGAGTAATTACTTTCAAATACAAGTTCAAAACCAAAGGAAGTCTCTATTCAGTACCTTTCAGGGACTGGAAACTTCATGTGAATAAAAATTCATGACAAGTTTAAAGAACTAAGAATATGAATTAAATCCCTTATGTGAAAAGTACATATGATATGATTGGCTCTTTGCAAATGAATACCATATGTGTTATGTTATATTAATTAGTATTAATGTATTAACCTTTTTTAAGTAGTGTGGTAGATACAGTTTTAGGTTATAACATAATGTTAAAATAGAAACTATGCGATGTAAGATATGTTTTTAACTAGCTCAAGAAAGGGATGAGATAATCAAGAAATTCTTCTCACAGAAATAACAGCAACAAGACACCTAAATCCCCAAGAAAAGAGTTACTGCCTCCTCATTGGAAAAGACAAACATTGCTCCACCTCCTCTCTGTCTTTAAGAGGCCACCAGGATTAAGGAGAAGTTGACAATAACCAGAAAACACCCTTTGTTTGAAAAGAATTTATGCATCATGTATGAGATATATGAATATGCAACAAGCTACTGCTTTTAAGGGTTAATCCTTTGTTAGCTGTGTGCTTTTGGGGCTAAATTGCCCTAGGAAGGCACCCGGACTGTTTGCATTTATTTGTTTCTATTGTCCTAACTCTAATTGTCCAAATTCTTATTACTCTACTTTTATAATCATTTTATTACTATTAAACTTTTAAAATTTCAAAACAAGTGATTGGTGTTTTTCACACCTTACCCACTAACTTTTTTTTTTCTTTTTAACATTTAAGAATAGGCAGATAGAATGGAGAAACTTTGCACGAACCCCTTTTGGCCTAAGCTTCCATCAGCAGGAGGGGTTGGTTGGTTTTTCTAACATCCAGAGTGCAGACACTGCTGCTGTGGAGGATGGACCTGCTCAGGCTCTTTGCTCAGCCTTTAATATGGACAATTGCACCAACCACTTATTTTCTAGGGCTTTGCTGCCCTAGCACAGTCCCAGGTGCTTTCTGCCCAGAATGCTATTTAGCCAGTAATAGACCAGAGCAACATTGTAAATTTAACTAATGCTTTAAGCTGCCAAGTACCTCAGTCCCTTACAGACACAGGGGATTTGGGCCATTTGCAAATAATGTGAGTTGTGCCCTCAAGAGTGAAAATACCCTTCCACCTCCTCTCACCAGCAGCAATATCACAGCTTCAAACTTCATTCCAAGGAATTGGCTCACACTTTTTAATGCAAAAGACAACTGGTACCTCTGATAATTTCTTTTTTGCTATCCCCAACAAACTGCATTAACATCATGTCTGCAAGGACTCAAATCCCAATTAATGAAAAAAACCAGAAAACTTGGGTGAGAGTGTACCATAGCATCATATCTGCTGAGTGATTCATCCTTAAATGTTCTTTTTCACTTTCATTCTCTCACATCTGGGAAGATTAAAAAAACCCAAAACAACAACAAAAAAAACCCCCAATAAATCTGTGCTATTATTTAACCTTTTCTTATCAGTTTGGGTTTTTTTTGATGCTTTTCTATAACTTTTGTGCTTTCCATATCTGGATACTCCATAATCTAATAAAATTAAGATATATATATATATAATTATGGAGAAGAAACCTTAGATAAATAATACGAAATAGAATATGATTAACAATTCAGTGTTTTATTCTTTCCAGACTAGTATTGTGAATCATTAGTATCACTGATTTCCACACCATTCCACTTGCAGTCTTAATGGAAAATAAAAATTCTTTTCAGTAACAAACATGACATAAGATTCAGAATTCAGCACGGAAACAGCAAAATAAAAAAACAAGATTACACAGCATTCAAAAATTGCTTGTACATACAGGTAGTACAATAAGATACTGGGCATCAAACTCTCAGTGCCTGAATCCATATAATGAAAAAGCACAAAAGCTACACATTTTTCAAGTCCCAGTGTACCGAAAAACTCCAAAAAACTGAACTCCTCAAGAGAAGTGAGTAAAGACACAAGTATTTCCAAAGATGCAGTATTTCAGAAAAATATTCAGAAGTCAGGATTCAAAGGTGAATGCAAAGCAGCACTCCTAACATTTTGGAAAATAATGCATCAGAAATTACAGTACATAGATAAAAAGGAAAGGATAATTATAAAAAAGGAATCATTGTGAATGCCAGTCATCTCACAGGAATACTTTGAATTGATTTTCTAAAATGACTAAACTTCTGGGCACACACTCCCTATCCAAAAGGTTAATGAAAAAGTACTTTAAATTTATGAAGTCCACTTTCTCAGCAGCCTTATATCATTTCACAACTGAAAACAAAACACACCAAAAACTGCATCAGGGCGGGTTCCAAAGCTCTTACCAGGTTGCAAACTGAGGGGAATAAGATAATACAGACCAAGTGAAGGTTATGATCTGAAATATTCTGAATCCATATTATAATAGAAGTCTAACATTTCTAATGTAGCTTATTGCAGCTTCTCTCTTCAATTAACAGAACAAAACATAAATATACTGCCCAGTAATACAATATTAATTAGTCCAGGTTAGCCATAGCTGTGCTGCAGCTTTAACAAGTTATCTCATCCTGAGGAAGAGCAATCTAATCCCAAAGCATTCCCAGTATGGGACCTGTACCTGCCATGGCTCAGTGAGAGGTTTTCACTCACACAAACCTTTCAAGCAGTTTTAAATAGACAGCCTCTAAAATCCCATACTTTCATGTGATTAGAAAAATAAGAATGCTTCTTTTTCCATTAGGATGTGGCTCTTACTTCTAACCTATATAGGTCAGAAGAAAACAATGAAACATTATTCAGGGAAAAAGTTATTTTGAGGAGGTTATTTAAAGGTCTCAGAATCATCTTATTTTCCTTTTCCCTTCCTATCTCAGAAGACTATATAAGTGATGCATGACACTAGAGTACATTTTTTTACAACAGAAAAAGAATTAAAAATTGCAAATTGAAATTTAAAAAAGACTTTTTACATGTGCTAGAATATTTTCAGAAACTGAGCAGTGCTGTTAACAAAATTCATCTCCAAAGGCAAGAGACTGCTGGTGACATCTTAAGACAAAACCATCAAAAGGAAGATATCACTGACTTTCTCTTCCATCTTTTCTCCTCTCTTCCATGCCCCAACACTTCAGCTGAATGAGCTGATGGCATACACCTAATTCTTTGGGGAAATGCAAAGATGCACTGTTGCAGTTTCATCACTGCAATGAGGTAAAAGCCTCCTAATCGGAAAAATAGAAAAGAGAGGATGAAACTGGGAGCAGCACTGCATTTGAAATAAGTGTGATTTATGGTCGTCTCAGTTAAAAAAAAAAAAAAAAAAAACAGATAAAAAATGAGCTGACGAAAAGTCCATTTGCCAACTGCTTCATTTTAATGAAAATATCATGGAAAAGTTATAATGTAAAAATGAGGGAGAATAAAATGTTTTATATTCAAGAAAAAATCTGTAGAGATAAAAAGGACTATTGCACCTGGAGCCTGTGCTACTCTAAAATAATCCACAAAATTTAGCTATTATGTATTCTGAGCTCACAGGCATTGAGGTTTGTTTGATATTAAAGTTATAATAATAACTGAGTTTTCCAGAGATACTGGAAAACATATTATGCAATGTTGGCTCAGAGCATTTCAACAGAACGCAATGTAAGGGCAGCTAATTTAAGCTTCCCATAAGGGTTTCCATGAATGGAAAGCATTTTGTTGAAAGCTAAAGCTTTACTGTTTACTATATTTGCTGAAAAAGACATGACAAATATTTTGGGATTAAAAAAAGATAAATGACAAGATTTAATCAGAGAAGGGAAGGAGGATTTGTAACTCAGTACTCACAATATTCATCCATAACAACAGGTCAAGAATTAAAATAATTCCTTGCATAAAGGGGAAAATAATTTAACTAGATATCTGACTGTGGACTTGTATTACCCTCTACAGAAATGATTTTATACAAGCAAAGAAACTTTTTGAACTACTGTTTTGTTGCTTTGGATTTAGTGAAAGCATGTCCCTAATAACATTGCACAAGTAAATCTATACACAATCGATCATAAGAGACATCATCAATAGTACACCTTTTTCTGCAAATCACTTTAGGAAAACTTTCTTTAAGATGTGTTAAGACATGGCATTGTTAATTGAAAACCAAAACAAAAACTGGAAATTAAGCCAGCACTGGAAAGGAATCAGTTTTCTATTTTTATTCTGTTTGAATGATATGAAAAGAGTAGGTGTATCACCTTTCTGTTGTTGAACAGCTTTTTAAATAGCACTTTTAGGATATGTTTATAGTTGACAAATGTGGCAGGGGGACTTGTTTTGGGTTTTAAACTTAAAATTATGTTTCCTTCCCAGTCACTTTCTACAAAAGTGTCTACACGAGCACAGTGGTCAGCTACAAGAAGTATTTGTTGTAGTTCAATACTTCTCAAAACTTTTCAGTCTCATTCATTAAACAAGAAAGATGTGACAATTTCCCAAGTTACTTGCTCTGAATATTAACTGATGGGTGTTTCACACTTGTGCTCAAGGTGAACATTCTTAATGTCCATTGACTGTGAATACTAAAAAATAATTTCCACAAATGAATAATTATTACTCTTTTGGCCTATCAGTCTGGAATGAATGTAGCATTCTTCCAAATTCTGCACAATCTGTAGAGTAGCCAGACATGAGGACAGCAGGACTGTAATATTTTCCTTACTGAACACTGCATGATACAGCTGGCGGGTCAAACTGGAATTTCTCTGGCTCCTGTACAAAAGCACTCTATGCTGATTGCGTGTATATATATATATGTGTGTGTGTGTGTGTGTGTGTGTGTTTTTAAATGATTATTCAAAATCAGAATATTTGCAAACAGGAGCTGTACATGAGAAGGGATCCACAATACCACCAGGTAAGGCTCTTTCCAGTTCCAAAGACAGCACTCTATCAATTTACCAGTAACAGTCTGAGTATTTAAAATGTTATTATTGATACCGGTTTCCTTCTCTTCTGACGTCCTCAGAACAACCTCTACTCTTGTTCCGACTTTTTGGGTTTTTTTAAGTATCCACAAAATACTGCCTTCATTTCCTCCTTGTTCCTTCTTCCCTACAAGTCAACAGCAAACAAGATTTAATATTGAACCATCTTCTTCCTTTACTCTCTCCTCTTCCACAAGTCCAGTGTTCCTGAGGGTTTTTCTGAATATTGACTCAGCCATCTCTGGAGATTTACCATGTACCTTTAGCTAAAAGAAATTCACCATGAATTATTACCTACAGTGTGCCATCAGCAATGATCCCTCTAATCCAATGCATAACAGACAAGCATCATTAACTAAGGGATTATTTAATTAATCATCAACTGGAACTGATGCTAAATTCTCTTATATCCTGTTGGACTGACATTCTGCATAGAGAGACATCTAAGAGGGACACCTTTTGAAAAACAACTTGTGTTTACTCACTTTTTGGTTTACTTTCCTTTTTTGAGCTCTGCATTTAAGATTCTTTCACTTTCCTCCCAGAGCCAGCAACAACACAAATAATGTATATCTAATCTTGCACTGAGCCTTTTACCCTGCAGGAAGATTGTCTTGAAATATTCTCCTTACCCTTCCAATCTAACTCCACATAATCCCTTTGAAAAATTCTCCAGAGTTTGACTTAGTACACAGCATGAATAACAATTCATATTGTATATTAATATATCCAGGAAAAAATAAATTCTACTCCTGATTGTCTTCAACAATTAGAAACAATAATTTTCCAAAGGAATAAAATAAGCAAGAGGGCAAAGTGAGAAAAATATGAAACAAGAGAATAAAATAACTTTGTAACCTACAGCAACAACCTTAAATTCAGTCTTAAATATTAGCTGCTCTTCCACGTGAGACTAATGCAAAGATTAATAGTCTGAATATTATCTTAGCAAGTCTCACATAAGCCCATTGACTTTACTGGAACCATGTGCACCAGAGCAAGAAGGAACACAGTGAGTCTCATTATAAATACATACTGTAGCATGCCCTGAAGCAAAAAGTTATGCTGTGGGAATGAATTAAAAATAATGTCCAAAAAATAAAATCTCAAACATTTAAAAAATATGTATTCAGCAGTCTTTCCATCTAAGAATTTCTTTCCATTTTTTTGGACTTCTTTTGGAGTGGTCAGGGTGTCTGAGCTAAAGCAATTAAATGCAATCCAGGTGCAAACTCTGTAACTGAAAACAGAAGTAATGATAATTGAAAATGCTGCAGTGAAGCACTGAAGTCTGACCTTACCAGTTAACAAAGTAATTATAGCAAGGGCTAACTGTAGGTTTAAAATTTCATAGTTGCAATGAAGAAGTTACAAGTTAAAAGAATGTCTGACTTACACAATTTTATTTTGCCTACAAGCAAAATGAGATTTAGAATCTATGTATACACACATATATATTTCACCTCAGATTTAGGAAAGCCTGTGTACACACATTCTGACACAAACAGCCAAGCTGACCTCTAAATTGTGTTTGCATGGAAAGAGATGCAAAATTAAAGAAATGCTTCTAATACATAAACACAGGGCAACAATGAAAGCATATTTTTGTTTCTAAGGCAGCAGAAAAGAAATCAGATTAAAGGCTGATTCAATGTGGGTGCAGGTGGGAGGAAGAATCATTAAGACTGGAAAACACTAGTATGAATTTATAGGCAACCGAAGTCTTCTACAAGTCTTTTTTTCTTTTTCCTGGACAAACATCTATAATGCAGACAGCATTTATCAAATGAAAATTTTACAGATGAGCACAATAACCAATTCAAAACAGGCTATAGATAATATTACCAGAATAGTGCTGCTCTGACTCACCTGTCATTGTAAACCTCAGATTTTTTTCTCCGTTACTGGAATCCACCCCCTCATCTACTTCTCCAATCTACACAGTGCCATTTAACATCATACCACACACTTAATAAAACTAATCTATCACTAAAACTGTGAAATAATTCTGAGTTCATCAAGCAGATCTCTTCCCCAGAAACCTGTAGGCCTGTTCAGTAATTTTTTCTCTAACAATTTCAATGAACAGTTGCAATACCTATTTATAATTTTTGCATGAAAAGTACATATACATAGCACCTTAATTTTCTAAGTTGAAATTATATAGGACATGGTGGAACTTCCAGCTTGCATCTCTGATTGCAGCATTCTGACAGTAATCACTGGGTTTTCACATGCAAATCAGGGTGCCAATCTTACAAACCAGCTTTCCATGGGCATTAAGATCCACATGGATACTTTTGTATCCTTACAGCTGTATGGATCACATGTAAAGAGCAGGACTGGAACCAAAATATGCAAAAAATCTTGCACAATTTTTAGAACGTCTATTACTGTAACTAAACATTTCCTACCTGGTCTATTTCTAACATCCTTGTTTCTGTTAGAAGAATAACGAGAACTAATATTCACACACTGTAGTGTTTTGAGGAGTTTATTTTATCATTCCCCTAATTCTCTGCTCCAAAAAGATGTCACAGCACTGAACTATTTTAACAGAAAGAGGAAATTTACTCTTTGGTTTAATAGAAAACAAACAAACAAACCCAAATCATAAGGACAGTCCCAGACTGAATTGCAGGATGATGCTGATACAAATTGGACCTAATGTACACTGTTTGAAACAAGACAAATACACTGAATTTTTTTTTAGTGAAAACTTGGAATTAAAGTTCCATGCTTTCTGAAAAATGTGTGTTAGCCCATTTACTTGGAGGGGGGAGACCTGCCTATTTTGCAGCAGGTGGACTTTGGTTATTCTGCAGGTGACCAAAGTTGATTTGGTGATTCAGAAATGTGGCCAAGTAGCAAACAAACCACTTGCTCCAATTTCAGCCTCAGACCTGTCCACAGATTCTGTCACCATTTTCAGCTCAGTGGAAGAGTTTCCTTGCTCTCAGTGACTGACAAAGGTCAGGTACCTGCAATATTTACAAGCTAACAGAGCACTCTGAGGCAATTGGGAGCCTGAAATACTGTATGACTTTATTTAGTGTCATCTTTCTGCAATTTCAGTTCCCAGCTCAGTTTTATCACTTTAAGGCTGTTCTTAAAGTTAGAATTTCAAACAGCACAATCAAGTCAGTCACTTCTGAAGTTAAGTGCAAAAAAAATGCAAGGTGGTCTAGTTATTCTACCATGATTTTTGGTTCATAGCAGAAGTTGGCCATTTGTCATTTATATTCTACCTGATGTTCAATGGTTGGAAGGGACCCTAAAAATCATCTTGATCCAACCCTCCTGCCATGGACAGGGACACCTTTCACTACACCAGGCTGCTCAGAGCTCCATCCAGCCTGGCCTTAAACATTTTCAAGCCACCAAAAAGAAAACACACTTCTGCAGACTTCCCTCAGCTAATGAACACCATTCTAGTGCCTTTCTTTCTAGATGGGTCCTACAAGTTACTACACTTGAATAAAAATCAGACCTGAAGTACTAGAGGTAGTTTCTGAGTTTTACATTCACCAAATTAATTAAATTTAGCCACCCTGTTCTCCTATAATAATTTAAACAACAAATGAAACAGTCACAGAGTGGTGGAACTCCCACACACTTCCACCACAGCATTATCATGAAGATCTCACGCCAAGCTTCTCCTAGTGTTAGGGAAAAGAAGAGGCAACACAGGACACTGAGTGACCAGCCAGTGGCCAATAAACAACAGATAAAATAAATATAGATGAAGAGAAGGAAATACAAGGGGAGGGGAATTTTTATATATATATCAGTAGTTGTTCAGAAATGCAAACTAAAAGTTAGAAACTTTCAGGAAAACAATACAGAATTCATTTAGCTATTCTCTAAATCCATGGTTTGTCCACATCAGTGCTGTGTGTCATCTTGGTCCTCTATCTCACAATGGGATACAGGAGAACTAGAAATTATTTGTAGAAGGGAAATTTAAGGTGGACAAAGTTCAAAGAACTTCTACAAAGAAAAAAAAAATCCCTACATAAGGCAAAAAGAATCACTTCAGTCTTTTTCCAGAAAGACATAGCTCAGGGGAGAAATAACAAGTACCTATAAAAACACTGTCCTCAAGGTCAAGGTGATAAAAATTGATTCTTCACTCTGTCTTCCAAAATAAGGAGCAGGAGGCATCAACTGAAACTAACAGGAAACAGCTTCAAAACCAGATGATGTGACTCATCACCCAGCAAACAGTTGATCTGTGAACTTCCTTGCTAATGGATGTTTAGAGAGGCAAAGGTTATATCTAGATTTAAGGAAGACTGAACACATTTGAGAAGAAGGAGATTGTTAAAGATTAATAAGTACACAGAAACTACATCCAGCCCTGCAGCACTTCATGTAAAGAAGAGCTGGAAAGGTAAAATAGATGCTTCAGCCACTTTTCAGTGCCATCATTGTGTACAGATAAAAGGTTTAAATGGACCTCCAGACTGACCTGCTGGTCACCCTGATGCTATGTTGGATATCAAACTAGTATTACAGTAAAGATATAACATCCTTCTATACTATTAAAGGAAAATTAGCAAACCAAATACCTGCTACATTTAATGTAGAATAGAACAGTAAACTGAACAGCTTGATAAAGCTCCAGCTGCAAAAGTATTTGGAAATGTTAAATCTTTGCCATATATTTAAGAATTTTATATTGCTCTACTACTTCCCAGCCATTCTGAACATAGAATTTTAGGGCCATTACTACATAGCTGAAATACTTAGGAAAAAACTACAGATTTACTCTAAACTTTTTGTAAGCAACATCTAGCCATTCTCTCACCACACTCCTGCATTCTGTATTTTTGTGGATGTTTACTTCAGTTCTCTACATAAAATACAACAGAATGTATCAGCTCCTACTAAATATTGTTGTTTTCTCTGTGATCATAAGTACAGTCTACCTCCAGATCTTACAGCCTATCCAGATAAGAAGCTACAGGTAGATGTTGGGATAATGGGGTGGACAGGGAAGGTGAAACACAAAATAACATTTTCTACTGAATTTTCCATGACCATGTACTGTACATACTTCTAACTTTCACAGCAAAAATGAATATAAATTACTGATAAAGGTAAAACTTAACTTTCAAAGAAACAGATCAAGATAGCTAGAATATATTAATTCTTGAAACAATGTCTTGGGGTTTTTCTTGTGGTTTTTTGTTTGATTTTTTAACCCATTATGTTTTGATGAAGGAATGAAGGAACACAGAGAAATATCTCCTCCAAACCCATGCCTTCTAGCAGAACACACTAAAATGTAAAGGATCATAGCCTATCTGCCTGTCCATACCTCAAGCATTTCACATTTTAATAACTGCAAAACTGAATTCTGAAAAATATTCTTAAGATGAAGCAATTTTTAATTTTTTTTTTTCCCTTTTGTTGCTATTTTCTCTACCTAGCACTATCAGGCATTTGACAGCTGGAAACATCATGTTTTAGCCAGGAACACACATCTTGAAAGCAGATGGTAAATAAGCTTACTGCAGAATCATAACAGACTGATAGAAATAATCATATCAGCAAAGCTACCTCAGTGCCAGACAAACCTAAGAAATATTTTTATGGCAAGGTTTACAGCGTGAACATTTTCCTTGCATTACAGCCCAGATCCTACAGCAGTGATAAAACTCAGACATGCACCTGAAATTTTATTGTGCTTTTTGAGCAAGCTGTGCCTGAGGCAAACACAGGCCTATGGAGCTGAAGAGCAGGGATGAGCAGGATGGTGACTGGATTCAGAGACCTTCTCAAGACCTTGGAAAAGCACAAGTGGATGTCTCGGTCTGGAGAAGCCTCTGCTCAGGCCAGGATAAGAATTGTCCCTGCATGTGATTGTGAAGGCCCTGCACAGCTGGTTAAATGTGGTTGTAAAACCCCTGCACAGCTGGTTAAATGTGGTTGTGAAGGCCCTGCACAGCTGGTCACATGTGGTTGTGAAGCCCCTGCACAGCTGGTCACATGTGTTTGTGAAACACCTGCACAGCTGGTTACATGTGGTTGTGAAGGCCCTGCACAGCTGGTTACATGTGGTGGTGAAACACCTGCACAGCTGGTTACATGTGGTTGTGAAGGCTCTGCACAGCTGGTTAAATGCTGCACCCTTGCTCCATGCCCACCTCTGAGCACACTCAGTGTAGGAGCTCCTACTGCAAATGCCCTCACAGCCCAAATGCCCAAATTGTTACAGCACACAGAAAGGAACATTGGGCTTTGGTTGGTAAGATTCTGCTGGACTGAATATCTTGCTTTCCTTATCAATTTTACTTCTCTCGGTAGAAAAAAATGGCAGGATGTAACAATGCTTTTAAGAAACCAGCTGATGATTGAGATTAAAGAACTCAGAAGGCTGTGAGGTTACTCCCTGTGTTAAAGAGGATCTGTCTGCCTACATAAAGTAGTTTCAAAAGTGGAAGGACTCAGACAAAGCTTTTGACGCTCTCAGAGAGATTTGATCTGTGCATCTCAGATAAATGAAGAGCTTGTTTTTTGTTAGCTGGAAATTGGAAATTCGTTCAGTGCAGCATTTGCCTATGGATCATTTGTTACAATTATGCTACTTAATGTATTCTAATAGCATTCATCTTCCTGAGGCATGTGAGCTGTTTATAAATAGTCTAGATAACATAATGACAAAAAACACATGTTTATTAAAAAAAATTTGTATTTCAGCTCAAGATACCTTACTGTAACCTTATTACAAACATCAAAAAAAGTCAAAGTAAAGCACCACAAAAAGATGTTTTATTTAAATTAATTCACATCAGAGATACTTGCTAGAAATAAGTTTTTCAGTATAGAAATTATAAAGCACTAGCTAAACAGGTAAAAGTGGTTTTACATATGAGCTGCTACAAACAATTAACAGCACAGTCCCTTTACTTCCAAGCTTCAGTAATTTCAGAATTTGCAAATTCTAAAAAAACTCCTAAACAAAGGACTTTCTTCTGAAGCTCTACTAAATTTTACTTGCTTCACCCTTTTATTTATTTTTTTTTTAACATGATGGAGAACAGTTTGGCTTTTGTCCTAAGACATGGTTTTATGGATTTGTTATTTAACATGAGAAACCTATGGTTTATTTCCAGGGGAAAAAAAAGGCAAGACTAACATATGAGTATCAGAAAAATGGCAAGATGTGAATGATAATAAAATACATAGAAATGTACCAGGCCTATGAGACAGGGCTGATTTGGACAGCATGACAGACAGATGCAAAGAGAGTTTGTCAGACCTAGTTATGAGCTACTGCAAAAAAAAAAATGAAATCCAAGCAATTAAAACAAAGCAGGAAAACTCAGAAAACATTAGCCCAAACCAGCTACCTTTTCTTTTCCCTTTTAATTGCAATTTCTTACTTTAAACCCCGATATAAGGAAATTAGTTTGGCTGAAAACCACCAAGTAGTCAGATTGCTGCAGCACATCATCTCCAAGGCTGAGAGAGCTAAAAGACTAAATTTCAAAGAAAAACCTTTTTTTGTCTTCCAGCTGCATAGTGGGAGTCTCTAGGTATGACTGTCCTCCATGGTGCAGAGTGACAGGGTGAGGGACAAGCAATACAAGTTGGAATGTGGGTGATTTCAGATAGATTTATGGGAATTTTGTTCCCCTTGAGGGCACTAACACCATGGAACAATTTGCCCAGAGGCACCGTGGAGTTTTCATTCATAGAGATATTCAACAGTCACCTGGTCATTATCTTTATAAAACTTAAGTTTAAAAAAACCAAACCAAACCAAACCAAGCCAAGCCTGTCTGCATTCAGGAAATGTTTGGACCACACCCTTGGGCACAGGGTATGATTCTTGGAGAGTCCTGTGTAGGGTGAGGACTTGATGATTCTGATGAGTCCCTTCCAACTCAGCATTTTCTAAAAAAAAGCCAACCCACCTAAAAGCCTAACATATTCTCAAAGAGTGAAATGCTTACCCTCCAGCACTTTAACAAGTGCTTATTAGTAATAACACAGTGTACTTGGAATTTAATTCCAGTGGATGGCTATAAACTTCCAGCTGTTCAGGTATGTGTTAGAAAGCAAAGTGTGCTGATAACACGATTTAGGTTACTAATAACACTGGACAAGCAGTGACCAAGTTACACAACCATTCAATAAATCATAACAGCATCAACACATCTTTCTCCCTACATTTCCCTAGGAAATTACTGTCAACTTTCTTAAAGACATGTCTAATGGAAATCAGAAGTTTCTTCCTGCCATTCAAAAGGGGAGATGTGACGAATGAACTGATTCCCAAGTCTCTGCAACCATCTTGCAAACTGTGATGATGACATTGTTCAGCCAGGCTCGAGTTTCTGTTCCCACTGCTCTGTCTCTGCATTAGAATCATGGGAATCTAATCTGGAAAACCAGTGAACCACACTTACCCCCTGCTCCATTAAATTGTGTTGGGTGGATTGGAGGAAATACTATCAGAACACGTGGGAATCCAACACCAAAACAAACTCTCTCACAGAAACCTCAAACATATGGACCAGCAGTTTACATCACCCATTTCAACAGGATTCCTTAGAGAAAAAAAAAACCCCAAACCCACAGCCAGCATGCAGAATTCCATATGGACACTAATAAAGCAGCAGAAGACATAGTTACACCAGCTTGTGTTTAAGCAAGAATATTGTATTATAAAAAACTTTCAGCACCACATCCAATAAAAATACAAGCTCAGACCTTAATATTTATTAATTTGTTACACTTTTCCCCCTACTTTTTCATTAAGATTTGAAAAAAAAGTAAACATACTTTTTTTAGACAAAGGAACATCTGACATATGCATTTTCAAAAATACTGAAATTACCTAAAATATTTTACAAAAAAACTTGAAATACTCATGTGAATGAGTTGAATATCAAGTTACATACTTCTACCACTTTCCAAAGAATTATGCTTGTTTAGCATGACGAAAAAGCAGTTACCTAGAATGAAATTCTCTCCTGGTTAGCTCTCTAAAAAGCCAGTTAACCTTCTCTCCTTTACCTTACACAGAAATGCACATTAAATCAACATTATAAAACAAAACTCCCCCCAAATAACCAACAAAAATAAAAAATACAAACAAAACAAACCAAAACCAAACTGCAAAGAAACCCAACTGAGGAAACAAACAAGAATTTCAAAGCAAGACTAATACTAAACAGTGATCACAGCACGTTCACAGCCACAGGTACAGAAATGCTTTAGAAAAGTTATTTTCTTCCTTACTGGATATGCAAAAAATTCAAAATGATGCTTTAGCTTTTATGAGGAATATAAAACAGCAACCACTAGTTTTGCATGCTTGTCTAAATGTAAATGTAATGGCATGAAACTATTACTGTTATGCATTCAAAGACATTTTCTAAACCATCCCAACTGTCAAATCAATCACTGTATTATTAATGTGTCATGTGTGATGTTTTTGAAAAGCTAAATATATCAAAAAAGTCTAAATTACTCTGTTTTACTGCTCATGTTTTTTATTATATATAATAGGTTTCAAGCTATTTCTAAATATGAGCATAAAGCTCTTTCAAGAAACACAACAAACTTCCTGGAGTTGGTATGAATCTTGCATTTCAAGACACAGAAAAAGAAAAGCAGGCAGGTTAATTCCCTGTTGGTCAATCTTGCAGCCCCTGCCCACTGATTCTCCCGAAGATCCTTCAAGTGCACAAGACTAAGCAGATACTGAGTATTGTCAAAGCTGAAAAATTCTTTTCCTTGTGGAAAACCACATTCAGTCCATTAGTAAAAAAGGACTTTTCTAGTGATTGGATTATCCACTGAATATATGATAAAAATCAAACAAGGAAAATATAGTTACTAAAATGCATTTGTTTTTGGCTGGAATATCATGCATATCATTAATTGTCTTGCTCGCAGTTTGCACTCAGCAGTCATTACTGGAAGGTTGTTATTTTATAATTATAACTTTAATATTGTAATTCAACATACTTGAAATACTAATTTCCTGCATTCTGACCCTTATGTCTCATTGCTTTTTTTGCCAAATATACATTTGAAGACTGGTATTAGATATGATAAATACATTTTTAAAAAGCAATTATATATTTCTCATTGTCAAAACCAGACACTAACTATTAAAAAGATTCAACACATTAAATGCAAAAAAAAATGGCAAAAACTAATCAGAGTAGATGACATTCACAAAAAGAAAATAATTGTATGAAGACCTCAAAAAGAAATTAACAAAATTATCCCATCTTTGATAGACTGATAGACTCATCTAGGATGAAAAGAAGTTACTGAAGAATTTAAGATGGGACCACGCAGTGCGATTCCACTCAATTAAGACTACAATTATTGCCAAATTATTCTTTTCTGCTGAAGATAAAAATGATCTAATAATATTGGCAAAACATTTCACAACACTCTGGAGGTTAAAAACTTTAAGAAAAAAAATCAGATTCTTCTTACATGTATTACTGACAAAAATAAAACCCTATGTCATGGCTTGTCAGATTATTCAGTTATTTCTCAGTATGGCAAGATTTACATACAAATGCAGGAGGAGGTTTGAGTGCAGAAGTAATGAAATCTTTTTTCTTTCTGCATTTTCCCTCAAACCTGAAGATATGTGAATTAAAACACTAGAGCCAACAAACAAGTTTGGCAGACTTTGCATGAGGGATTAAAACTGACTCAACATGCTATTGCTGTCAGATGTACCTGAACACTTCACAGGTATTATTAAAATGCAAATTATTACGTGTGAAATTCAAGGCCCTGCTGGGAAAATATCAAGGTTGAAAACCTAATCTGATGTTGCTCTGCAGTAGCATCAAAAACACCTGAATGCCAACTTACATGGCAGTCAGTAGAAATAAGAGAAGGAACTTAGAAAGAACAACCTGACCAGCTTTTCCTTCCCTCTCCTTTTTGGAAATAGTTTCTTCTGTGGGATTCCTTGAATACACTGATATTGCAATAGTGAAAATGAAACTGGATAAAAACGAAGCTTGATTAGTAAACATAAATATGGCTAATTGCTTCTGTTTGGGTTTGTCAAGTATTCTTATATTTACAAGTCAGAGTAAGAGTCAGAAAGTGATTCTTCAAGCATCTGAAATTCTAGATGTTATCCTAGAAGATGCAGAATCTTATTCCCAATCCACCTCAAGAAAAATCCTGCTTGAAGTCAGCATCTTGTGCCTTAAGCTACACAGCAAGCTGGAGTACATAACCAAAACACCTAGTGTTGCTTTTGGAATATTTTAATTTTATAGGTTATATTGATCCATCCTTAGTTTATTTACCATAGATTTCTGACTTGTTTCACAACACAGTAAGCAGAGCAATAATGGTAATAATGGCATGAATTCTTTAAGTTTATGTAAGGATAAGCTCCAAATAGGACTTTTAAATTTCATTACAAGCCATACAAAAAAGATATCACCATGAATTAAAAACCCCACATTATCTGTGGTCAAGGTGAAACAAAGGAAACTAACTTGTAGAGTGTTTAATTCTAAACTATGAAATCTATGCCTCCTCCAACACCATGCCTGTACTATTCTTAATTAATTTGTGTACAAGAAAATAATTTTTGTACAAGGACAAACCATTTTCTAAACAAAACTTTAAGACAGTTCACCACTGTTTACATGAAGTCACACACAAACTAATACTGAAGGTGATGCAGCAGCAATTCCTCCCCCTACCCCACTTCCCTCAAAAAGATGGCTCTTTCAATAATTATTTCTCTTGCCATAATTTCTCAAAGTACCTTAGTTTACATGCATATTTTGACACTGTACTTTGTTCCCCTTTTTTTCCATGGGGGAAAAGGAATGCAGAAAAATAGATGTTTGCTCTTTTTCCCTTATGTGGGAGCAGAATTTTTTTATCAAGAACCAATTTACATCAGGGCAGCCTCTCAGATGGCCTAAATTCTGAATATTTGTCTCAGATAGTCATTCTGTGTTTCCTGAAGGGCTTCTGAATTTAACAGTGCTGACACAAGCTCTCTTGAAGGAAAACCTCTAATACTGACAAGCAAGTCAACAATTGTTTCTGTTTACCATCTCAAGCACCCAACTCCTTTGAGGCTTACCCTGCACTCCAAAGCAGTTCTTTCCCAGATTTAAGGATACATACATTGCTTTCAAGCCCATCTCAATCACTCTCTATGTGTGCACACCAATTTAATGAAAGGAACTTTAGAAGATGACACATCCAGAGTTTAGCAGCTGCACTAAACAGCCAAACAGTTTTTTAAGTGAGAACTGCATTGTTTCTAACTACAAAATTCAGCACATTTTGACTACACTTAGGACTTAATTTTCCAGCACGTAGGATACACATCTCCTTTAGAAAAGGCACAACTAGGAATGCAGGTAGAAACCTCTCTTCTGTAGGGCAAGATAAAAAGAAAAACATTTCACAAAGTGGCCAAGAACCATGACAGGGCATTGGGACCATGTTGTGTAATCTGCATCCCTCAGTCACCAAACTTACACCAAAAAGGTCACGAGAAATCTGATTTTAACCTTATATTATGCCTGCTTTGAAGAGGACATTGAACAAAATGTCCCTGACGTGAGGATGCCAGAGATCTTCCAGGTGAAAAAGCAATTACACAAAACATTTATATCAAGTTCTGCTTCCAGTACAAACAACAGAAGTCTTTGATTACAATTCCAGGAAATATCAGTATTTTCCAGAGCTTTATTTTGAACTACAGATCATATGCTAAAACACTTCCTATTTGCAATGAGGAGATGTGCCCAATAGTCCCTTGAAATACTTTTCAGGCCACAAGTCTGCTAAACGCCAGCCCTGCCACTCTCACAGAGCTGGCTGTCATTAAATAGACAATATAATAGCTGCCACTATTTTACACAAAGCATCCACTTGGAAGCACACTAATAGAAAAAGCAGAACTCTATGTTCCAAACTGACCAGAAAACACAATGTTTTATGCTCTGCAACCTCCCAAAGTAATCTGCATGTTAATTTTTTAAAAATAAGTCAAATTCCTTCCCAAAGTAACATAGATGCTTTCAAAAATCAAACAAACCAAAATCACATGCCTCTTCTATCCACTAAACAAAGGAAACAAACCTCTGATTAAATCTGCTTAATTTGTTTTTTTCTTAGTTTTCTAGTCTACCACTTGTTTCTTGGGTCTCCAATTCTTTTTCAAGAATACTTCAGAAGTACAAGGTTCTGTAAATTCTACTTTGGTACTTCAAAAACATAAACATTTATTTTCACTAAATCTGTGTTCTAAAAGCAAACTAATCTGTTGGCCTGTCAATGACCATGGCAATGCATTAGGAAAAAAAATTAAAATTAAAAAAATATGCTAATAGGTAGCTTGCGTGTCTTTCAGAATCAAATAATTCTATGCCTTTGGCATTTAGCTTTCTTAATATAAAATTGTAATAAATAGTTCATAAGTGGAGAACTCTTATTCACAGACAGAAAAAGTATTACAGTTTAATTTTGCATTTTTCAAAGGCAAAATAAGCTTGCCAAGAGCTGGTTAGCCAACAGACTCGGAGCCCTCTTCTTCCTCACACTGGCACTACAGAATATTCTTTCATGCTTATATTCTTTCATCATGGTGAGGGTTGCCTGACAGTGCTTTGCAAAGTGGAACAAATTATCAGAAGCAAGATGCTCCCCATTAAAAACTACAACACTGCTTATTTTTGCTCCCCTCAATCAGCAAAACAGCATTGTAAATTCTAATAAGAAAGCAAAGTGGCATTTCCCTGAAAGGTTCAAAAAGGCCAGCTCACATATTTATACTGTTTAGGGATGGAATTAGGAATTTAGGAATTGCTACATGGTCAGCACATAGAGCTGCCAGGGTTTCAGCTATTGCCACTCACCAGGATTTTCAAATGACAGCCACAGGCCCACACTGATTTCTGTTGTTTGTTTTATCAGAGACCACCTACTCAAAACCAGTTCACTTTACAAGGAATTTTTTTTATTATATTATTACTATTTTAGCCCCATATGTAGAGCTCCTGTATAATTCATCCCCTTTCACTGAGGCAGTATTTAATCCCAGCCCTACAGTTATCTTGAAATCTGTAAAGCACAACCCCAACACACGTAAACAGAGCTCTGCTCACATTAAATAAAAAAAAAAACATTTTAGTGGTGCTTATAATGTAGTTTTGAAATTACTATCAAAAATGGCTTGAAACAGCTGAATAATTGAAGAAAATAGCCTTTACAAAAATCAAAGAAAATGAAAGTCACTGCAGGGCTAAATGTCAAAGTGCATGGAGGAAAACAAAGTAGCAAGTAGCTAATTGAACTTTCTATTATTACCTTGCAGGAAAGGAAGAGTTCCCAGCTATTTGCTTTGATCAGTGCAGAGCTACATTGATACACCATGAACTTCAGGGGCAAGTCAACTTTTTTCAAATGTGAAAACAAAAAATCCCATGCACATTAACATCACCCCTTCCAGGAAGGTAAATAAATGCATGGTATTCAAGTTCTCCACAGAGAGCACTGGCCAAGGGCACAGTGCTGAACCTGCCTGTGATCCGAGATCAGATCAGTCAGGGAAGGATGGCAATCACCTGAATGAAATTCATTTCTGACCAAGGACCAAACAGAACTTCATAATTGAACTTCATAATTGAAGTTAAACTCCACAAGCTGCACTCGAGTTGGTCTTGCCAGGCTTTGTGTTCCCTGTTCAGAGGAACCAGCAGATCCCAGAACACAAAATGAGACAGAAGACAGAACTCCAGGTGTGGAAGGCCTGGCTTAGCCAGCAGCACATTCAGCTGATCTAGCTCCAGAAGGATCAATGTCCTCAGAACCTGATTCTGTAGAATTGTCCTGTGTATGGAATCTGTACCTTCTTTCTTTAACTCCAGCTCAGAACTCTGGTACTCCCCAAATGGCTCAGAATTTAAATGATCTCCCCTTCCCTCCCAAACGAAGATATCTGTAAAGCCCTCTGTATTATAAACTACCTCAAATACTAAGTACAGTCCCAATGCCACTGTAAGTAGGAATTACCCCCAAAATAGGGACAACACATCCAATTGTGGACACATCCAAAGGTGTCTCCCAGGACACTGCTGCCCGATGTGGCACCAAAACATCTAATTTAAGATTCAGGTATTCTTTTTAGATCTAATTTATACACTGCCAACTAATTGATCTTTAGCAAACCTTATACATTAAGCAATGCAGAGTAGCACAAACATGCACAGAGGTCAGGTAACTTGAAAGAAGACTCAACATGATTTTTTTTTTTTGTGATATGCAGCATATTTATGGTATGTGACATCTGCAGAGACCTGCATATATAAAAAGTGTAAGCATTTTCCTACAATGCAGATATGAAAAAAAAGCTTGAAATAATAGAGGAAAGGCATTAAATATAAAAGCAGGGAGGAAAAGAAAAAAGCATTACTTGCAAGAGCAATTTTGGAACAAGGTATCTTTAGAGCTCAGTGGTTAGAGGCTTTGATGGCCCTAGATAATCTTTAACCCCCAAAGCTACACAAGAATAAATTCACTAAATTAACTAAATTTCCAAGTGCAAATATATCCTAATCTAATTATTCTGGGTGTGTTCATAGAATTTCTTATTCAGCCAAGAGCTTAAAATATTTTGTGTTTGTGGCAGCAGATGGGCTCTATTTCTTGATAAATTTGGTTTGAATGAAAGATAATGTCTAAAAGTAGAACATTACAACACATACCTTTAAATGTAAAAATGTGAGATGACCTTTTATATGTCATGTCTGCACAATACACTGTCAGTTGTTAAAAATAAGATGCAGAATACAGGGAATAGGGTAAAAAGTAAGCCAAAGGCACACTGGTTTTCTTAACACTTATAAAGGATACACATATTAATTTTGAGATTCTGTGTCCACAGCAAGAGATCACTTTCTATAGCATAAAACTTTGGTAAAAATCCATAGAGATACTATAGGTTTTTACAACAACAACAAAAAAAAATGTGGCCAATAATGCAAAATTTTTGCACAACACATTTTTATTTTAAATCAGAACTCAATTTAATACTGCTGATGCATATGATTTATGTAAGTGAACAGTGATTCTTGCAGTATACTAATATAATTTGAAACTCTGCTCAAGAAGTAAGAACTGCCAATAAAACCTATCAACTGTATCACCTCCAAAAAGAGGAAATTATCTGTATGGAAGAACACTACCTACATGCTCTTGCTTTTCTTCATGTGGCATGAGGATAGTTTTTTCAGGCTGTAGAGTTGTCCAAAATTTCTTTTGTGACTGAAAAACAAAATTAATTCCTAAATAGGCTGTGGAGAAGACATACAGACTGTAGAAGATAGTGGCTGTTAAACTTTACAGAATTCTTGACTTTCTGGAACGATCCTACACATTGGAAAAGTTAGACGTGCTGTCTATCACATCCTGCTTCCCTGTGGCATAATTTTTGCTCCCTGTAACCAAGTTACAAGGAGCTCTACAGGAAATCAAACTTCTTGCTATTCACGGCGTAAAATAAAATAAAAATCTCCACAATGACTAGCAATGCCAAAGCTACAAGAAACAAATGCCCTCAGGCAACACAGTCACAGCTCATTTTTTACCAGCACAGAACAAGCTAATAGTGTCTAAAAGGAAGCCAACAGTCCAGCAGAATTGCTGCTCTCAGCAGATGAGTGTGCTCACATCCATGGCTGGGCAGCTGCCTCTGAGACACACTGAATTTAACCACAATCAGCACACAGAAGCTTGATTTTAATCCATTTAAAAATGCAAGGCTGCTGCACAACAGTAGCAGTGTCCTTGCCACATGGCTCAACAGAGGAATAAATTGAGTCAGCTTTGGTAATAAAATGCAAAGTGTGAAGTAAAAGTTACAATTTTCTGGTACTTATTAACATATCTTCTTCTTGAAGAAAAAGTGTTTTCGTTTTGAGTTAGTGGTGTGTCCAGCAGAATTTCAACAGGGTACTTTTAACTTTGGGAACTGGGATGAGGCAGTCCTCACTAATTACTGTGCTTAGATTTGAGTAAGAAGGTAACTACACAAGCCACTGCCCCTCAGAAACAACCCCAGGCCACACAGTGTCACAGCCCATGCTGATAATGTCAATGTGCAATTCTCTTCATCCAGTTTTCTGTTAAATCATCATCTACCTTTGCTAAATTCACCCTCTGCAATTTCAAGCCAGCCTGGCTGATTTTGAAAAGATAGGATTTTTCACACATTGCACCACATCATCTTAATAACTACAACCTCCAAACAAAGATGTTCACCTCAGGTGTTTTCAAAAAACCTGGATGATCAAGCCCTAAGTAGCTAAGAAAGACTAAAAATCAAACATTCACAGATATTCACAGAATCTGGGCAACAATTGTAACTCAGTAGTTCAGACTCAAGGAGCTCATAACCCGAGGTGATGGTTAAGTCCTCTGGCAGTCCCACTGAAACACAAAATACAGAAGGGAAGGTTTGCTCCCTTTGACCTGAATGAAATGCAAGCAATGAAAAAAACTAATTGTTTGAAATACATCAGCATAGGAAACTGCAGTCAAATCACAGCAACAAAATCTCAGAGAAAAGGCTGTTCTGCAGTGGTGAAGCTCTGCAAGGCAAGGAGAAGACATCAGCCTCAGCATCAGTGCTAAATTCACAGCTTTCAATAGTCTAAGATCAGTAAATCAAACTACAGGCAGGAGATGTCAGCTGCTGAGAGCTGTGCAGGTCTCCAGCAGGAGAGCCGAGTGCAGGCTCTGTGCTGTTCATGAAGCTGGTTGATCCCTCCCTTAAGTAAGCAGAAGAAATCAATATAACTGAATTCTGTAGCTATTTCTGTGCTCTCAGCAATGAATCTGCTTGTGCTAGGGGCTTTCACATGGGGGATTACTGGAATTAAAACAGAAACCTTTTATTCATGAAATAAGTGGATAAGTGTTGAAATTATAACAGAAACGTTC
Organism: Chloebia gouldiae; assembly: GCA_003676055.1. Classification (NCBI taxonomy): domain Eukaryota; kingdom Metazoa; phylum Chordata; class Aves; order Passeriformes; family Passeridae; genus Chloebia; species Chloebia gouldiae. The sequence goes on along the minus strand of QUSF01000014.1, from coordinate 11,195,415 downwards.
AAGGTTGAGACCTAATAGTATGTCTGGAAGGAGCCCTTATCTTTTGCCATGTGAAGTAAGTCTAAATTAAAATGATTCTATAGTTCAGGCAGCTCAAATCAAGTACCAAAGAGAATTGATCCCTCCTCCTACTTGCAGTAATTCAGATCAATGCCAGCAGATAAAAGCCCAAACATGCCTTCTACTGAATAAAGCACCATGGGCCAGGAGGACTGAAATGCATCATGTCTGACACCTCAGCCTCTGATGAAAGGGTGGATCCCTGCACAAAATATTCTCTTGACCCTTCACATCACTTGTACATGGCTGAAAATACAAGGCACCTAACCTATTATTTAATCTCCAGAACTGTTTATGTGTTCTGAAAGAGAGGCAGGCACTTACCCAGCAGAGGCAAATTACCAGGCAGCAATAGATACAATACTGCACAGACACACAACAAGCTGGCACACAGCCCAGAACCCTACAGAGAAAATAATAGTTTTGGGTCTAAAAGTCTCAGAAGACCATCAGGGTTTTGCACCAAAGAACAGCAACAGGAAACTAACTGTTCTGTAGCCTTGAACTTTTATTTGGCAGTAGAGGCTGGATTACAGGTTACAAATTACACATTACACATTTATAACAGTTTATTAAAATTTGTCTACAAAATAATGAATGTAAATTCTTAAACTCTCCTGCTTATCCAAACAGCAGGTTCAAGCTCAGCCCTTGTAAACTGCATCATTTGCTTCTCTTACACAGTATGTACCACACAGGCTGGAAGCTGGGACTGAGGTATTCCAGGGATTAAAGAAAGCCTGTGATGTTCAGCAAAGCTCTTGGCCACCATGGGTGACAATTTATTAGCTCTATTGGTAAGGGAACACAGAAGAGTGTTCTGATAAAAATGTTGTGTACATCAACAGAGAGCCAAAACAGAATTGTGTGTGATTCTCATTTTGTTTAACACACAAGAAAGCTCCCCAGGATGGAATTTTCCACGTGAGTCACTGCCTGCATCTTCAGATGCATTTGATTCTTTTTTCCTTAATGCAAGAAACACAAACAAAACCCACGTGTGTGATACAGACCACTGAAAAATATAATTTTTTTTCTCAATTTTTTGTTTAGTGCAGACATTTCTACTGCTGACTTAACTGGACAGGCACAACCTGATTATCCAGAAACATGGACACTTACCTTTAAGGGAACTAAGGGCTTTTTTCCAGAAAGTTAAGGAAAAAAAAAAACAACATAAAATATGCATTGGCTCACACGCGCTATATATATATATCTATATATCTATATATCTATATATATATATATATTTGTTGTGTTGTATACAGGAATGCAAAAAATTCCAGAAGTAGATCAGGAAGACTTAAGCTTTAGTAGAGGAAATAACCCATAGGATTTCCTCTCTTAGTATTTCACATAATTGACTTCTTTCAGTAGCACATCCAAGCAAGAACTGTTTGTACAATAACAACCATGTTCAAAATTCAGCACGGGTTCATATCTGACACCTGAAGTCCATTTACCATGTACATTTTCCATAAGTTAAAAGAAAAAATATGTCAAGAAATCATTCCTGCCAAAATCCTCAGTACTGCATGCAGTGGTAACATACCTGGTTATCACATAGAGCACAATTAACAAAATAATGCCTTTTCAAAAAATAGAAGAAATCCCCACCTCTGAACTGGACAACAAAATGAGAGAGGAAAAAAGAATTTTTAAGAAATGGGAGTATTTTCCACATTAAAAAGCCTCACCCTTTGATTATCTCATATAGTGCAATGTCTAATTGAAGTTACAAAGTCAGTTCAGTGGAGAAGAAAGAAAATTTATTGATACTTATCAAACTCCTGACAAAGGTTTTTAAAGACTATAGCTAAATACACCCTAGAAAGAAGACAGTGGTGAGGTGAAGATCATTACAATTGCCAGACTGACACTTCAAACAAGTGTGTGAAAAGGCTGAGGCTGCACACAGTGCATTGAACATGCAGCATTCCCCAGACCTGATCTTTACCCAAAAGGAAGAGATGTGAAAACAGCTACATACATAAAACTACTGCATACCTAAACCCCCACAAGCCAATTGTAGAGGACTTGGGGATTTAGACTGTCACCTGCTGTCCCTGGAGAACATAAATATGCTCACATAACCTAAGCTAAATCCTATGATTTCTTTGAGCCAAGCTAGAACTAACTCTGCTAGTATACTTAATTTCAAATTAAATGTTGCCTACATCACCATGTGGTGATGACACTGACAGAAATGAGAAAATATTATCATTTTTAAAAAAAACCCCAAAATTAGGAATAAATTGAAACCATAAATTCGCTTTATGAAGTCTATATATTCTTTTCACAGTAAATCTAATTAAATGTGTAACTGCAGCCACCATTGTCACAGAGCACAATTACCTAAAAAGAAAAAAAACATTACAATGCTTTTAAATTTAGACCCTGAATAATGAACAAGGTAGTTGCTTGTCTTTAATGAATGGTGCTACTAAAAGTGGAGGTGTATTTTCCTGAAGTGAACATGGGCAAAGGTGGCTGGCACAGGTCTGGCCACACAAAGCTGTCCTAGCATTGCCAGAGCAAGAAAGTGAACACCAAAACATCAGAAGTTGTATTTATCTTGCAGGGAACTGCTGCTCCTTTATGAGTTTCTTCTGGGAGATTCACCTGATCAAATACACTCAAATCATGTGTGATGGAACTGAGCAGCAAAGCAGAAATTTTGTATTACTGCTCTCTTTGTTCTTTCAAAAAGACTGGGGAAAATATAGGAAGCAGTATCTGTTAGATAATAATTCCCATCCTTTAACCTTTTAAGTGACTATTATTCATAATATTGAGTTTCATATAAATATTCAGTTCTGGACACTCAGTGCATAAGAGTAGCAATATATAATTGCATCTGTTGACTCAGAGGACACCAAACTTTTGCCAGTTGTGATCAAAGTAGCTTTATAATCCTACCCATTTCTTTCCAAATAAAAAAAGAGAAAAAAGGTAACTCTCCTTCCCCCAAGCTAAACCTCCAGCACCAAAAAGTAACAAAAAAGTTTTGGCAAAGTGGCAAGAGGTTATAGACCTGCATTCCTCTTCCAACCTTGACTCTTCTGATATTTCTGCCATCACTCATATGAAGGAAATTGATGAAATTTAATCCTATCAAGTAATAAAGACCTATGGTTTTTTAAAGTACCTTAAGTGGAAAGGATTATGTTGGACATCATGAGTAAATAATCTTCTACAAAATAACATATTTGTTGTGAATCCAGCATAGATAGGAAGCTCTGCAGGGCTTTCAAAAATTCCTCATTTCCATTCGGGGGGTGGACTCTATCATTATGAAAAAACTCTCCAATGCTCCAACATAAAATGGGTCTGGGGAGATGTTGGGTTCTCATGAAAAGCACAACTGCCTTTAAACATATGGTATAAATAAAAAATTATTTGCATTTTCCATTTTTCTTGAGTACTTGCCCTGTAAACATCAGATGATCTCATCTATCATCCTGAGATGTCTTAGCTTAATAATTTCTGGACTATAGAACAGAAATTTCTAAAATTCATTTTAGATTATAAAGAGTTAGAACTTGATTTCAAACAAATGCTGCTCTCAAATTTACTAGCACTTTCTGTTTCTCTTTTTGAAACCCCAATAGTATTTCACAAAGAAAGTGTAATAGTAAGAGGTTAAATTAGCAATCAAGGCTAGATTTCTTTAGGAACCAGAGCAGGAAATAAAACCCAGGAGTCCTACATGCTCATCAGTAGTCAATGTGTCTGACTGCTCAAAGCATAACAAGAGGGAAAAAAATCAAAGTAAATGTAAATTACTTTGCCTCAAATTAGATACACATACTGTATTTTTTTTTTTCAAAGACAGGAAATAGAAAAAATAATGAAGTTTCTTTTCAACAAACTCAGCAGTACCCCTGGATGACACTATCTCACTGTACTCCTCTCCACAAATGTTTTCTACATAGATACAACTCTGTATCAGAAATAACAGCTGAATATAATGTCAAATGTTTCCTCTCAGTTTTCTTTCACTTCATACTATACCCAGATGAAATATATATATATACTCAGAAAGGTATATTGGGTAAATAAATTTATATCTTGTATCAAATAATTACTGAGCATAAAAATACCACACAGAGTGGTTTTATATATTTTAGGTTCAAAGGAAAATTTGTTCAATTTTAAATACTGCTATATTTTACAATACTACTCCCACCCGGAGCACAAGCACAGTTCTAATTCTCACATGGGCATCTCATTCTTTGTGCTCACTTGCTTGTTTTCCTGAAAAAAAAATTATCCTCTTTACTTTGTCCATAAAGACCAAAAACTACTCTCAATACCTTACATGGAAAGCTGCTCAATGGGAGTCACCCCTACTCCTATTTTAAGTGTTAGGTTTGAAAATACGTAAATATTAAAATTATGTCCACTTTTCTTGTTATTGGAAATAGCTTTTCATGACCAAAAGCTTGTCTCGGGTTCTTTTGACCTAAAAGTCATAGATTAAACAACTAATAGGTAAAATCAGATTAGATGCACTCCACCTACCTTGCTAATTGACAGACCTGGATTAGAGATTGTAAATGCAATGGTCAAATCCCTTGTTATCCTCTCACAGCATTTGGCTTTAAAGCCAGATTACCTGATGTGTATCTAAAGGAACAGCATTGATACCAATCTATCTATTATAAGGTTTACTTATGTTTCCCTAGGAGATTTAGGTGGGGCTGTTAAGGAAATAGAGTTGGGAAGCATTAAAGCAGTATGATTTTGGAATCAGTAGTTGAAACTATATAATAGCAATTTATATGGAAGAATTATTTAATTTTACAAACAAGAAGAGTAGAAAATATCCTTAGGCAAAGGGAGAACTTATTTGACTGCATAAGAAAAAACAGAACAGACTGTACAAGTTCTCCAGAAAAAACTCTGCTGCCAAGGAAAAACTGAAAACTGTTTTTGACACCTCATAACACTTCCCTCATACCTCTACTTTTTACAACAAATGATTTTTCCAGTCTCCAGAGACAAGCTATTGAATAGAGACAGGGCCAAGCCTACTTGTACAGCAATCTTTCTCTCCCAGACTAGAAACCTGATGTGTGATTTCTCTGCAATTTCAAATACAGAAACAGTTCTGCTATGCATTTATGAGAAGTGGAAGCCTTTAATGTTTGTAGGGGAATTCCACAGCATCAACTGGCCATGAGTGCTGAGAACTTCTCGTGAACACATGTGCACAAAAAGACTGATATTGCTTTGTGAGAGAAAGAGATTAAATTTGTTCATGGCCTGAAAATTAGCTATTGTTAGTTCAACATTTCATTTCATGAAGACAATGAACTTTTTTTTTAAATTACCAAAAAAGTTCCTTTATTCTCATGAAGAAGCTTCAATCTAATTGAATTTAGATAAATGGATAAACTTGTCCTCTGCTGTAGTGTGAAATCCAGCCACAGCAGCCCTACTGCTCAACCCTTTTTTATTTTTTGCGTTACGGAAGACCAAGTATTCCTACAATCCGAAGAGAAGTTTTGAAAGGGTATTTTTACTAGTGTCCACATTTTGTATGAACACAGTTTTGTGTTCATATTATTTACACAATTGTGTTCACAATTATTTACACAATTTTGTAAATTTTTAGGATAAAATCTGCGAGATAAAACTCAAAAAAGGATGTAAATACCTATCTGCTGCTGCAAAAACATATTCATGACCAGGCTCACAATACTCTGGCTAAATTTATATGCAATTTCCACTTCCATTTCTTTTTGCTTTTTAAAGAAAAGCATGAAGTTCATCCTTTTCCAAAGTTCACTATATCCATGTGTTAACACAGGTAATTCCCAATGGACCTGAGATTTTATTAGCAGCTGTTTAAATACTTATTCAACAAGCTGCATACACATAATTTACTGAAGAGTTCTCTAACTAGCGATTGGATTTTTGTCTCTCAGTCACTCTATTAATTGCAGAAAACCACTGCAGTTATGAAGATTAATGAAAAAAGGGGTTAGAAAATTCTGGCATCAAACATATATGGTTGTGTATCACTGGCACATTGAGCCTCAGAGATTATTTGACAAGGTGAGATAAAAAAATAACTTTTATTTTCTGGTGATAATAAGGACTGCTTGAGAAGGGTAAGAAAATCACACAATTTCCAGTAACGTGCAAAATTACCTTCCAAACCACGTTTGTTAATATCATTCCAGAGAAAAGATGGAATACTTCTCAATAGATATGAAAAACTGTGGGAAAAAACACACACCAAAAACCTGAAGGCTATTTTCACACATAGAAATTCAGCAAAATGCAAATACTAACTTTGTGTGCCGCGGTTTTTAACGTACATTCCTGGTATTTTTCTAAGTATAAATATTTAAAGTTACAAAGATACAAAACTAACAGGACACCAAAAGTAACAGGAAAGGACAGAATTTTTGTTATTTTAACTTCATTTTTTAAAGTCTCTTTTGCTCTAATTAACATTATTATCCTTTTAAATATACGTTCTAATCTAAACCCAAACTAAATTTTAAATACACAAGAACACATTGATGTAGATATTGATAGTAAATTGATAAAAGATACTGGATAAGTGATCATAAAATCAGTACTATAAAAAGAAATTTCACTTCAGGGTTTGCAAATTTCCTCCCTAAAATTTCTACTTTCTTTCACCAGTTATTTATCTGTTCTTATTTTTTATAAATAACATGCTTGGGAAAGAGCACGTTTTGTTCTAGCAAGGAAGATGTGAAGAATTTAGCAGAATAAGCTCCATGCTAGGATTATCACAAAGTGTTAATTTGGCAAAACCAGCTCACAATAAAATCACAAACTATTTATTCTGCTACATAAAGATAGAATTTTCAAAAATGTGAACAAGAAATTCTTTAAAGGACTGTTTCACTGACAGAAGAGGTCACATGATCCCTTTCTAGGTACAACCACATGATCCCTTTAGGTAGAATTCTAGGCTATGAAGTCACATGCGTCTTTGTCACTCTGTTTTAAAGTTTATTTCAAAGTCAGGAAGACACACAACTGAACACTCCAGTGAGTTTATGACTGATTTGTTTCATTTGGACAAATCTGTGTCTCAGAAAAGAAATTATGCTAACTCCTCGGTTAGATAGAATTGCTGCAAAAATCAGATAAATGGAAATAACTTGCATTTATTTCCATTCTGGTTTCATTCAAATCTGAAATTCTGTGAAAAAAAAATCATATGTACGAGGTGCTTTATAATACATAAATAATCATACAGTACAAAACTAAGAGCCCTATTATTAACCCACAAAGCCCTGGTGACACTGATCCTACACATATCAGCTGTTTTCCAGCCTGAGTTTAGTTACAAGCTGCACAGGGACCCCAAGTCCTTCCAGCCAACCACAAGAACCACAAGCTTATGCCAGTTAGCTGGGACATCCCCAGTTGCAAATTTGAAAACTTCTGTCTTACTTAATAGTTTTATGCCTCTATGGGTATCTTGAAAGCAGAATTTATGGGATGAGCAAATAGTCTGCAATGGCATTACAATTTACAGCACATGCAGAAATCTTGCTCAGGTTCAGATCTCAGTAGCTGTGAATCAGACATTAAATTACTTCCAGTCAAAACCAAACACTGGGTACTCAGAGAAGCCTTTCAATATAAGCCAAGTGACTAAAGAATTTAAAACTGTGTGCTGACCATCTGGAAACATGGGCAAACGCAATTCACACGTATTCAATACTGTCCTAAAAACAGGGCTTGAAGTTAACTCAACGTATCAATGGGTTGGATTTTCAAGCTCCCTTAATTTCACACTCAAATTGAAAAGCAATCAGATTTTACTATAGTAAGTTTACATCCTAAACAGAAAGAGTCTATTTAACTCATTCAAGCAAGACATAAAACATTATCATAAACTAATAATTATGTAACAATCTACAGACTTGTGAAACTATGGCCTACAATAAAGTTCTCTGGGCTACTCTTTAGTCTCTTTTGGGCAGCACCATCCTGACACCTTTTCAGGGCTAGACCAGACACTTTTTTCAAATGCTGCCCAGACCCACAAACTTCATAACAAAGCAAGGACATCCAAAGCAAATTCTCAAGGCAGCTGTCAAAAATATTTACAAAATTATAAACTATGAAGAAAGTTGCTTTATTTGGTGAGCAGATATTCCCACTTAGGAGCAGATCAGTTCATTACACAGAACAAGCACTGTTCTGCCTGTTTGATACAGCCAGAATTGTTCTTGAAAATATCTATGAGAATTTCATGGGTATCTGTTGTGCTCTCTTTTGTCCTGCAATGAAGATCTGTGTGCAGGTCATGTTTTACGGCTTCAGGGATATCTGTTTTCTTATTGATTGAAAATTAAAATGGTAATTTATGCTTCCATACTGGACCACTGCAATGTTTTATTTCATTGATTTTGTGGCAGTTCTTTGCATGCATTTAACAGCTTATGTGAAGCCCTGACAGCAAGGTCATTTCAAACAAGCCATTCCCAATTCTGCTCTCTTCAGCTCCCCACAAAGCCAAATCATTAGCTTCTAATTAAATTTTGTACATTTGGGGGTTTTATAATCTTTAAAGGTTATTAAATATCAAGTCAAAATTTCTCTTTGTCCTCTGGTGTGTGCCCTGCTTCCCTCATAGACCCAAACCCAGCAAAGCTTTTCTTTAAAGGATTTCCCCATTGATTGAGTGATATTTTTCCCCTTCTAAGCTTTTAGCTGCTGTTAACCTTATGTGTCAGACCAACAATTTGTTACAATTAGGCTGACAAACTTTCAGCTTTTAACTTCACTCTCAGAGCTCATTTATTTGATCTAATGTAAGCTTAATTACCCGAGTTGCTAATTCTGTTAAAAAACAAAACAAAAAATCCACCAACCCTGAAATATTTTACCTGCCATGAAAAATCTTCCAAAAGTACATTGTGATAGCCTGATAATTGACAAGGCTTTGGTTCTTCTGAGCATGTACTGATTTTAGACTCAAAGGACCAAGATTAAATGATTATCTTTTCAATAGCACACAGGGTGCTTGCAGGGCCCATCCCCTGCAAATTACTTGGACAAAACCATCTAGGAAAATAAAAGCATGAGTGTAAATAGTAAATATCATGTGTGGAGTGAGCACAGGGAATTGTCTGCAGGAGGTTCACCTAAAATTGAACATGTCAAGAGGAGCTCCTCTGAGCCCCTCTGTTCAGAAGGCAGCTGTGTGCCACAGAAATGCACATGCACAGACACTGCACTTTGCCAGCAATCTTTCACAAGACCTGCTTTAGTATTTTTCCTATTGCTAAGAAAAACTATAATATTAAAACATTTGCCATGTGCAAAATTAAACCACTGGAAAACCTAATCTTTCTTCATGGCAAGACATTCAGTAATTACTGAAATTATGTAACTTCACTATAGAGTTTGGAGTCTGAAATTTAGGAATTACTTTTCACATGAGGAACTCCAGAGAGAGAAGGTGATAAAAAAGAGTAATTTAATCACTTTTGGATTACTATAGATCTATTGGATGAAATTTTATCTAATGTATGAAATCTTGTTGCTGCTCCACATATGTACTTCAGAAAAGGGAGATGCTCTTATATGCAATATATTTTAATAGCATGTTTTTCATTGGCCTTTATTGTTTATCATTTACTGTTTCTTTATGCTATCTACATAAATGCTAAACCAGCAGAAACTTATTGCTATGTATTGTATCCAAGTTCTGCATCTCAAAATACAGCAGCCAATCTTTGAAAGCTTGTAAGCACTATAACATTTAACACCAGATCAAGAAAAATGCCCTCCTTGAGTTTGTCTTTGTTTCAGTTTGTCAGTTCCTGAACTTTTAAAAACTTTAACAAATATCATTTATCCTATTATCACTACTGATCATTAATACTGTGAAGCCCACTCCAGTGAAGTTTTTCTGATGCTTTCAGGAGATCAGGGACATAATACAGACAAGTGTGCTGCATGACTGTTTTGGCTCCTCATTGCTGAAGATAAACTTACTTTCCTTGTCTGTTTTGAAACATGAACTGAGGTTATAGGATTGCTGCTCGCATAGTGTTTGCTGTTTTAACAGCAGTAATTACTATATTTATTCAGGAGGACATATGAACAAAGAGATGATATCTCAAGACTTCATTACTGAGAGTCCAAAGAACATCTTCAAAATACATTTTCCACTGGATGGCTCTTTGCAGCTCTGCAGGAGTCTCTGTCCTGTTCACAGCAAGCTTCTTTCTAGTTAAATGACTGAAAATAAAAATGCTATTTGCAACAATTGCTCTTGTACATGATGGGGATTTGAGTTTTCTATAAAATATGTCAGTCAGCTGATCTCTCCACAGACTTACAAGAAAGTCAATATCATAGTTAAATTTAAGACTAATACATTTAACTGCATTTTAAATAATTAATATATTTAATGGGTTTACATAACAGCATTTACAGTTTTCTGTTGTAGATATAGTCTTCATGCTTTCAGTCACTGGCTTCACCCAATATTTATGGGTAATAGCTCTAATTGTTATTTCAAATAAATGTTCTATTGCTGAAATAACATCCAAACTAAAGACTTTGCACACTGATGTGGAATTGTGTATTTGTGCAAAAATCAAGGCCAGCACCTTGAAATTCCTTTGCAGGTACAAATGTAGGTTAAAACATAGACTCATATGCAATATCGTAAATTAAAAAGGGAAGAGAAAGAGGTGAGGAGATAAGTTCACTAATTCATCATGATTTGTCACAGGGAATATAAGGAGCTATTATTTAATTATAATAAAACCCAAAAAGCCCATTTGCAAGTACTGAATAGTTGCAATAGTGATTAGTAAGTGTTGACAGCAGCAGAAACCAAGTATTTCATAAATATTGGGTTGTACTGGTTTGTGTGCCTGGTTTTACAAGAGCACAGACACTCAGTAGTTACTGTTGGATCTGTTCATGGCTGCAGAATTCCACCCTCATTACTGCATCAATGTAAGGGAAAACATTCCTTGCACAGAACTTGGGAACGTGGAACCCTGGTGCTTGAGCTGAACTAAGTACTCATGCTCCTGGCATAGCAAATCCATGTGGGGCTAGGTGGAATATGAGTTTGAGCATGTTCTCAGCACTACTGACCCAGGACTAACCAGCACTGGCATGCAGTACATTCACCAATCAACAAAACCATTTTAGATGGACAGATCCCAATGGTAACAAAAAGCCCTGACAAAAAAACCCCTCAGGCTTAAAAGAGGCCATAAGTAAGCCATTTCCTTGTTTTTATTTGTTTGTTCTTAAGACCAGATCCTAAAAGAGACAAATGTAAGAGCAGAATATTGATTTGGTGGGTTTTTATATATGCATAAAGGATGCTTTTTTTACTTGATTGTATCTAAGACAATGAAATGACAATCACAAAAGATTCAGTTCCCAGCAAAAGGTAAAAGAAGATAATACCTGTAAACAGAAGTATCTATAAAACCTGAAGTTAAGAGACAATGCAGTCTTCAGTCATGAAGATTTACATCTGACCTTGCTGGTTTGACAGGTTGGTTTATAAGGCTAGGAAAAGGAAACTAATAGATAAATGGGAACAGGCTACAAGACCAACTGCCAAAATATTAGCATCCAAGATAAGATTGTAGGCAAAATTTCAGTAAGTGATACACATGCATATAGAATCTATCCCATTAAATGCCATTTCTCATTACTCATTTAGGTACTGATGTGATTAGATATTATTTAAGGCACTGATCAGGCTCAGATGAATGTAACGTCAGAGGAAACTGCAATCAAAGTGCAGCATGTGCATTCCCCCTCGTGTGACAACAGAGACCAGACAGCTCCCCCAGCAGACCTGCACAGCCATCACTCAATAATCAACATCCAGCTCACCACAAGAAAAACACCTACCTCGTGAGGATTTATCAGGTCAAACTGCAGATAATAAGCTTGGCTGTCAAAAAATATATCGGGTGGCTCGTCCTAATTTTGTCCATCAGACACAACTGAAATATGTTTCAATCATCAATTTTCAACACTATTGTGTTAGTTAATAAGCCCACTTTACAAAGTCACTGGAGTTGTGTGTTTTAGAGATAATAATACAAAATATTCTATTTTATAAGTTGTTATGGCATAGAGATCTTCTAAACACACAGAGAAGTCAAAGACAGTTTGAAATATATGGAAATCTCTGATTGTGACAGTGTTTTTTTGATCTACAAATTCCCTGAGATCAAGATGTCCCCATGGCAAGTGCAAACTTCTACCAGAAGGGGTTCAAAGTCTCAGATTTACTGCAGTCTAAATGCCAAGACAGGTAAAAAGGCAAAACAACTGCTTCAAATGAACTCTGACTCTGCATTCAAAGAGGACAGAAAGTATAAATGTCAGCTGGTCAATAATCATTAGGGGTTAAAAGCTGTTGCCTATTTTAGGAGCAGATTACTATTCCTGAAAAGTTCAGGATTAAGTCACTGCTAAAATGAAGGAAGCAAACCACTGAGATTTAATACACATGACAGATTCTTCCAACAGATATCCCAGGAATGTACCTCTGCACTTTGACAAAAGATCAAGAATTCTCCAGCACAATGAGACACAGTGTGTTTCAGTCAACTGCAGTGTCAGCTCCAGAAACTCCTCCTAAGGAAATGGATATATTTTCATTTTTACACTTGTACACCTTTTTAAAAGAAATAGCAGTCAAGTACCTAATTATTATAAAGCATAACACAGCTCCTATTAGCTGCATACTACCTAATCATTTTAGGATTCATAATTGTAAATTTTTCATATGACTATTAGACCTCTCTGTTATTCCAGCTGAGCATAAATTGAAAGGAGAATGGCACTTGCATATCTAGGCTTTTCGGATGATAATAAAGATATTTATTGATGCTTTTGTGTAATAGAAATATAATGAAAACTAACATCTATGGTCTAAGGATGATGCTAAAGAAAAATATGCCAATCTCCTTATTCCCCACAAAACACTAATAAAGCATTAAAGTGACTTGCAAAAGCTTATATGTGTCAGTAATTAACATGAAAACTACAATGTTTAATTATAATGCAAGCTTCTGACTAAGAACCCACTCAAGTCAGTTTTTTAAACAGCTCTAGCTTGTACAACACAGCCTACAAAGGCCTTTTATTTACAAAGGCCTTTTATTTAGAAAGGGGAAAAAAAGTTTTTCATCTATTACTTTCCTGTTTTCAGAAATATCAACAGCTTAAGTTGGTGAAAAAAACTGATGGGTACTCTATCTGGCTGGTTTTTACTATAGAGAATAGCTGGATTTCAAGGCAAGCAATATTGGAAAAGCTTATCTGGAATTTTGCCTACTTACAGACACTAAGCCTTCTTCCTGGATACTCTGCAAACATTTTCAAGTAGTGAAAGGCTAAGATTGTAGTTTTTCTTTTCTACTACATAATTATGGAACTCTGATCCTTTGGTGAACAATGATTCATTAGGCATGAATCTATGTTTTCTTCCAAATGATGTAAGCTCATTCTGTCACGTGCTGCAGTTCTCTCTACACCTAAAAACTGTGTCCCAGAATTACCATGATAATTCTTTTCAGAGGTTACACCACCTAATCCCTAAGAAAAATTAATCTTGATTAATTTTCTCTGCTGGAGGAAATACTTTTGCCCCACAAGGACTTTCACCAAGAGAGGAATAGAACACTGGTGCCTTCTGTGCAGCATGAACTCGGGATGAGAATAGCTGGGGTGAAACTGGGTTGCAGTGACCATTTTCTCAGTAAGACCCTGAGGACACCATGGCTCTCAGGACACACTGCCAGGATCTAGTTCAGAAAGGGATTTATCTGAACGAATAATTAAACGATTAAGAGAAACTCTGTTTATGCTGTGGTGAGCCTCAGATTACTGCTAGACATCCATGACAAAATCCCAGACAAGCAAGCCAAAGTGAACATTTAAACAGAATGAATGAGCTTGGGATGACTGTGACGGACCTGTGAGCTGTAGGGTTTCATAAAATGTGTGGTGTGAATGTGGATTATTGAAAACAACTGTGAGAAGAGAAAATCCAAAACACAGAAACTTATCTTTGCAAACCATGAAAAAACTACCAGATGCAGCTACAGACACAGCAGTGTCTTCCTCCTATCTAACCCAACAAAACAAAACACTTGGGATAATTCTGTAACGGTATTTTTTAACAAATAAAAAATTAATTTCAATTCTGTCAATATGCGGCATTTTGTTTTCTGATTTATGTTTACATCACGAGCAGATCAAACTACACAAAGAGAGCAAGTCACTCTGGACAAGAGCACAATAATTTTGATTCAACAAATAATAAGATTTACTAGAAATTTCATCCTGGCAAATATAGTTATCCATCATGCATAATGAATTAACTTTGTGCTTTATTTCAAATTCATACAGTCTATTTTTTGCTAACATGTTGCATATACTGGCAGTATCTTGGCCATTTCCTTCTATTAGGAAATATTCTACTGTGCACTACTTGCAAAAATGAGATAGATATAAAAAATCTTTAGTGCAGTGTACCAAACATTTGCACTGCTGTAAATCATTATTATTCAAACACAGAGTGCTCGTTTTACAAGAGTGAGCATTTTAAAAGTAATGCTATGAGAACTTGCTAGTTCTTTCCAAAAGAGAGCAAAAAAACCCATATAAAATTTTAGTTGTTGCTGCTATTTCCTTCCTGAATTTCAAGAAAATAATGGTTGGTTTTTTTTGACAGAAATTTGTTTTGCTATGTTAGAAACTCCTGGTTCCAGGAGAATTTTCAAGTTCCCATGTAAACCCTCAGCCCTGCTCCTAAAAACAAACAATACACCAAATAAACTTATCACCTCTATAAATAACCATGAGAAAAAGATCTCTTTACCAAATGGAATGATCAAAATGGTCAAATAACAGAGACAACAAAACTACTACAGTCCTTTTTGACAACATCTTCTATGGTTTGAACCAACACTGCAAGATGGAAATCACGCTGTGCTTTTTGAGTCCATTTTGGCAAAGCCTGCCTGTGTCACACATGATCAGCATCTCACATCAGCACTGCCAGGGCAGCTGCAACATCAAGTTCTGCTGCTGCTCCCTAATAGCAACTGGTTTAGTGTATAGAGCTGGTAGCTATGGTAGTATGCTGGATGCTTTACAAAACAAAAGGACCATTGTTCTAAATAAGACCAAAAAAGGACATAGAACTTGGACAATGCGACGACATGAAGTCACAATGATTTCTGCACTGGTTTTGAGTTAGTAGTTTACATGGAAACAGCAGCAATTTACATGGAAGTAGCACCACAGATGTATGAACAGCATTCCCTTCCATGTGATTTTCCACAGTTCACAAAGACTTTGATGGTGCTTAAAGGGAAAAACCTCTATATTTAAGCAGTTGGTCTTATTTAATTGTTGCTGACTTATTAATCCATGAAATAATCATCTTATTTCCCCATGTTCTGTCTATACTAACTCAGAGTTCTCATTCTCCACCTTTTCCTCCAGAGTCCTCAAAGACAATCAGCACATGGTTACCCTGCTGCCCTAACCTCAGCCACAAACCACAGCCTTATAACTGGTATGGTACCCACTTGACAAATTTATGAAGATGATGTCTGAAATAAACTTTTCCAATTGAAGGGAGTGGGGGGGGTCAAAGTCTTTTTCAGGCTTCTTCTAGTATTTCCCTAATAAGATTAGCAAAAAATTCAATTTTTAGGATTCGGTCGTCCTCACAAACTCTCCTGGGAACTCCAGTCACTGTGAGAAATTTAAGCAATTCCTCCAGAAGGCAGTCCACTGGGAATGCCCATCCAGGACAGCCATTGTACGAGGACTTTACACTGCCTCCTTCCAATTTCTCATGGATTGGACCCTGAAAGTCAGAACTTCGCTATTACCTGAACAGTGTTAGAGGGGACCTAAGGATAGAAGAGAAATTAAAATAACTGGACACAAAAAGGAAGGGCAGAATTGAAGTGAAGCCTGACTTTCCATTCATCAGCCTCAAAGAGTCTGCCAGAGGGATCCCACCAACTTCAGCTCCCTGTCACTTCAGATATTGTATTTATTAATCTGGTTTGCACTTTTCAAAATAGCCAAAAAAAAAAACCAAAAAAAAAAAACAACCAAAACCCAAAACCTTAAAAAACCCAAAACACTACGTGTTTTTGTGTGAAAGGAGGCCTGTCTGCGAGGATCTTCCCGAGACCAGTAAGATCAAATTTAGGCTTTATTTCATTTCCAAATGTTTTTCCTTCTGTCCTCAAAAAGCTTTTAATAAAAACTAGCAAACAAAAAAGTATTAGTTTCCAGATGTTATTTTGTAAGTTGCTTTTAAAAAAATAAAATAAATTTTTCTCATAAATTCAGGATAAAGCGTCATAAAACAGGAAAGGTTCAGACAAAATGCTTGCTGTAAAGATTGTATACATTCACCAAAAGACCAAGAACTGCTGTTTTCTGAGAAATATTCAGCACCTGATGCAGTTTAGTTTATAAACTTACATAGTTTATAAACTTATATAGCTTTATAGTAAATGCTTCACCTGCAGAAGCAGTTCCACAGATAATCTGACTTTGCATTCCCCTGACACATATCCTTTGCATTTAATTAATTAACCAAGAATCACTGGGCTATTATAACTACCTTAAGTGCTTGGAGCTGGACCTCAGATCTGTATGCTGATTCAAGTGAAAGTGCAGATATTACCCTAAGCTTCTCACAGTGGCTTCTTCAACAGGACAATTCTTGTGAAAATTGCAGTTTTCTACCCAACAAAGCAGCTGATGAGGCACAAACACAGCCCAAAAGGTGTTTCATTACATGCTCCTGGCATTGTCTCTGAAGAGACTTTATCTAAATCTTCTGCTTATTATATACTGTTGGCAGGTTGCCTAAAGAGTTCACCCCTCTGCACTGGAATAACTTCAAGGAGTACATTTAAAATTCAAACACTACGTTTATGAGTATAGGATAAGGACCAGAATATTTATCTATTCAATACAACTCACAGAAAACAATTTACCTGACTAATCTCAGATGCCCTACTTCACACAACATTACAGGATCCACATGTTTTTGCCTCACTTCCCCTCTTCCTATTTGAGAGAGCAGGAAGGGCTTTCCTAGCAGTAAAGGATAGAGAAAACAGGTGGTTGGTTTTGTTTGTTCTTATTTAGATGGCTCTAGAGTGCTGGTAGATTAAATTTCTGGTATTTAGCATTTTGATACAGATGGCATATATTTCTATTTAAAGGACTCAATTGTCCAGAGCTTATTTCTTCTTCTAGTGAGATTTTTTCCCAGATCTTCTGGGAGAATGTCTGCAGATAGGATTAGATTGGAAATGCTATTGCTTTCAGTGTACTTAAGACACTGGCAGAGATGAGAATTTAAATGAGAGATTTCAGATGTCTGCATTATGCACTTCACAAATTCCTTCTTGCCTAAGGGAGGTAAGAACAACAACAAACCTAACTCATTTCCAAGTTAATTTAAAAGCAGAGTTTGATGGCAGAATATTTGCATATGTTAGCTTCAAGACAGATGCAATATATGCCATCAATATTTGCACCCATACATTTTAAGGTATGGTTTCTTTTTATACAAATTCTTTGTGTGTACTATAAAAGCTACACAAACTTCTTCCACTGGGGTCTTGGAAAATAAGGCGGGGAAAAAAACCCAATTCTTATAATTTGACAAAGCATTCCTTTGCAATGGAAGGACTTAACCAATTTGTGGTTTTCCAATTTTCAGGATATACCTCTTCATCTTGTATTCAGTTTCAGATAGCACACACTGAGCTTTCTGTATGTGTCATGGCTTTATTTTGCTTTAGAATTAGGAAACAGGAGCCAGTTTTGAGGCAATTTATCCTATTAACAGATCAATCTTCTTACTAGAAGTTTGTATTTCGTATAGAATGGATTTTACTCTTCTCTACAAGCAGAGATGTGCTACACAACCAGGATGCCTTGCTAAATTATGATGGCAAGATACAGATGCAGAAATACATGTAGGCACAAGAAAAACTGGTGATGAAACAGAAAGGTTCCCCCAGATTTAAGTATCCTTGATATTGAGACATGGAAATAAATGTTAGCACAGCACTGGTTCCTGATCTCCCACTTAAGTGCAAAATGAAGAAATCCAAGCATTATTAGCAGCCTCAAGAAAAAGCCACCTCAGCTGCTGAGCTGGAAACTACATTTCTCACTTCTCCCTACTGAAATTCCAGGTTACAGCCCAACTCTTGATTCAACCAGCTGAAGGGATCTTGCCAAATCCCAAGGGAGCTGAATTTGGCCTCTTTCTCTTCCAGAACTCAGGAAGAGATGACAGTTTACTTAAAGCTTCCAGAAATATTTTTGTTTCACTCACATTACTGGTTGTTCTAAAAAAGGATGCATATCTCTTATGTCTGGGAAGTAACTGTATATACATAAATTAAAGCATTAACTGTTTTAATTTCATGCTGCTATCTCTGAACTACAGATGTGTGGCTTTAAAAAAAACCAAAATGTAAGCAAGGGGATGCGCTAAGCCTGTAACTACATTTTTCTGTACTTGACATTAACTGAACATGGATTTACATAAGTCTTTAGTATTCTGGGAAAGAAAAAATTAATTCCATGTTTTTTCAGTACTGCATTTTCTTAAGCGCCAACATTAACTTTGGATGCACATCTAAACAATTTCTTTATTTCCTCAAACTCTTTCAAAAATATTAATTTGAATAAGCATTTCAAACAAGACAAAATGGAACTAAGATTTTTATGTTGCTTTCATAGATATTTGCTTAAATGGAATGAATCAGGTGAATTGTTAAATTGGAGTGTAATTTAATTATCTGGGCATGCATTTTACCTGTACGGTATTACGACTTTTACCTTATTTTTCCCACTGGAAAAATACATCTTCACCATAACCTTAAGCAGGTGCATAAATTTCATGACTTCAAAAGATGGAAATAGAGACAGAAAATCCCACTGGTTAGTAATAAATTTTTTTTCAAAAGGGAAAGCATTAGAGTATATAGCCTAAAGTGCTCAGCAGAAAGCAAATAAAACCTGAAATACTATGAATACTTGCTACAGAAACTTAAAACTATCATTAAGTGCAAAGCTTTCTCTAATTCTATATTTCATTTTTCTGCTAAATTAATTTATCCTCCCCCAAACAATAAAACTAACACAGAACTATTTTCAGAAGATGTTTTAGAGGGATAAATGGATAACAGATGTTTTGTCAGTGACCTCTGTGTGCAGAGCTACTTGAAGGAACAATACAGCAGCAAGAACTGTAATAAACACTGGCTTATTGCAGTACCCAAAACCTTTAATGTGTGAAGGGGGAACTTCTGCAAACACATCAAGGAAAATATCTGCCAGGACATTTGATATGAAAACTATTACACCGCTGTATTAAAAAAAACCCTTAGTTTTGCAGATATTTCAAAGTAATTTGTTTTCATAAGACTTTTAAATTGGTGTACGTATTCTGCAAACTGAAAGTACTTTCTACCATAGAAGTTACAGCAGAAGCTGTATGCAATAATCTAGGGGAAAATCTGTAAATAAAAAGCACTGTAAAATGGAGTGTTGATACTGTCAAAATTAATCAATAATTAAAGTATTTTGGCAAGAAGATTTCTCAAAAGCCTCTATCTTCTGAATGTCAAATTATGAAAGCATGAATCAGATGTTCTTGTGTTTCATGTGAATATCATATAATATGTTCCTGC
Organism: Chloebia gouldiae; assembly: GCA_003676055.1. Lineage (NCBI taxonomy): Eukaryota > Metazoa > Chordata > Aves > Passeriformes > Passeridae > Chloebia > Chloebia gouldiae. The sequence continues at coordinate 11,175,595 of QUSF01000014.1, read as the reverse complement.
ACTATTGCATCTGGGGAGGTTTTAGAAGACTCAATTTACATTTAAAAACTTGTTTGTTATTTACTGAGTTCTTATACCATAATATCAGACTTGAAGGGGCTTGATTTCAGAGGACTGTTAGAAAAAGAATAGGGATAACTGAAAAAGTACTGATTTTGTATAGGTGAAATTTGGTATTTGGACCAGTTAATTTAGTTTTTATTCTAAATAACTCCATCCAATTAAAAAAAACTCAAGGCTTATATGTTGATTGCAAAAAAAATCAGACCAAATTATAAAAATTATATAAGACTGGATAAGATGAAAAGAGTTAGGGTATATAGGTAACAAGTAAGAGTCCTACAGATATTTTGGAACATTTCACCTTGAGGTTTATGAACCATTTTTCTTCACAGTTCATATCTAAAAAGGTTTAAAACAAGAAACCAGGTATGTGACAACAAAGCCATGCAACCACTTCCTCTTATTTCAGGGGGCAGGAGCTTGAAGAGAACACACAGAAATGCTTTGGGTTTGGGGACTGTTTTCTGGTTCAGTCTTTGGGGATTTTTATTTGCTTGTTTTGTGAAGGAGAAAAAAAATATCTAAAATTATACAAGAAAAGCATGATGGTTTCCAATAAAAAAGACAGAAGTAGTCACATTGTAGATGATATTAGTATTACTTAAGGCAGTAAAGGTTGTAATTTATCATGAGCACTACCTGGAGTAAATGAACATGGGCAAGCTGAGGCTACCCTGGGAAAGTGCACTCCCTGTAAGAGACTTCTCAGGAATTCCAGCTTCCTGACCTCTTACAGGCTGAGCTCTGAAAAGGATGAACCAGGCACAACACTTTAGGCACATTGGCTATTCCCTTTCAGCTAAAGAAGCAATCACAATGCTGAAAGCAACCACAGCCTGTGAGAGCACTGCTGAATATACAGGTGATGGAGTAATAACACAATGGGGTATCTATATTAAAAGTTACTAAGGAGCTGCTTAACAACAGCTTATAGATACCTAACTTTGTATTTTAACTTTGCTTCAGGCTTTCCAAAGTAAACATGAAAGTAAAGGCAGAGACATCCCAGAAAATGGGATACAACTACACAAATATAATCTAGCTATGTGCTACAGAAATGCTCATGAGACAATAATTTTCATAACAGGAGCTCTGTTGATTGCCCTTGATATGGAAAATATCCTAAATTCCAAGCACAGCCTTCTTCTTCCTTTAAAAGCTTGTAGCTGTATGTTACAGTGTCATTTAATACAGTGGATTCTTTTGATGAAAGTATGCTTGGAATATAATGACATGAGTGAGAATTTTTAATGTATTTGATGCTATTCAATAGCAAATTATTTCCTGGACTTGCATTCTTGAAAAGTGTCAGTGTAATACAAGATGGGGGAATGCACAAAATGGAGTAGCTGATATTTTAAAACACCTAGGTCAGACTGCCAAAGCCTAGAAAACAAGCCATGTAACTAAATCAGGGAAATTATATTCTTAGTTTTTTAGATTTTTAACTTATGGTTAAGTGCACATATCATATGCCAAGCTCAGAACTGTTCTAAAGTCCCATCTGTTTGATCCCTTTCTATTGCTTTTACTGACAGCAAGGACTATGCCTGGATTACAGTTACTATTATGCAGAAGACTCACAATAAATCCTGACAGTATATAAACATTTATCCAAACTGGATTTTCATTAAATGGGGATTCAATCCTTCTGCTCTCATGACAGATTTTAAACAAAGCTGAGAAATGCTGGTATAATTTTTTAATCAGCTAAACGTAAAAATGGAAAATTCATGCATAAATATGAGCGAGACCACCAAACTCAGAATTCACCAGAGCATTCATGCATCAAAACCAGACTGTCCAATGAAATGTGAAAACTCTGGGATTGTAACCACAGTAGCACACTTCAGATGCTGATTACCTGCTGTAATTTGGTCAACTGGAAATGATGTTTTATTTACTGCACACTTGTGAGTCTATTGTTTCATTCTCCATCGTCAGAAAATTTACTCAAGCTTCCTATTGCTTGAAGGAGAGCTGGAGGACAGGAAGACAGGATGAAAGGTGGATCTCATCCAACATACTCAAACCTATAAAGAGTGCACCAGAGTTCATCAGCAGTGCTGAGACTTCCTGTGCATACACAATAGTCCTAATGGGTTCTTCCAGAGGAGAAATTTAAGAGTACAATCCTCTTCTCCCCTCAAAAGTTTTAGCTTCTTGCTCAACCGGTCCTAAATGGGTTATCTAAGGAAAATGCAGAGATTAAAAGCAAAAAAAATAATGTAGGAAGAGTCACAAAAAGAGCCCCAAAACCACAACCCTTCAAACCAAACTAAGAAAAAAAAAAAAAAAAACAGAATGATTTGGGATGGGGTATTTAAAATAAAACTGTACAAAGAAAACTTGAACAGGTCTTTTTAAAGCCCAGATTATGTAATACCCCATTAAACACTGATGTGTCAGAGTTGACTGTGTACTTGATTTTTTTGGTGTAAATTACAAATTAAGGCACCCTCACCATTCAGCTCAAATTCTCAAGGTGGCAACATTGAAAAAATTTAAGCATATGGAGAAGCTAAATATGAAGTTTCCCTACCGATGACCTAGCCTATCCTTAAAACAAGCTCATGTTAAACCATTCACAAAAATAAACACTGAAGTCACAGCTTTAAAATAGCACAAAACATCCAGTGGATCTTGTTTGTTACCTAACCACGCAGGAGAACTCTTGCCAGTTTACAACCCAGGCAATTTTTCACCAAGAGACAGAGAGTAAAACGCAGAAGTCTGAATAAAAAATTGAATTACAGAATTTGAATTAAATTTAGAATAAAAGGAATTAAATCTAAAAAAAAAATTAAATTCCTGTGTCTTCAGGACACTCATCTGTAGGTGAACAGGAATGGAAGATCCATGATCAGGGCTGTTTCTGATCCCATCTCCTGTGCTCTCAGTGGCCCCTGTAACACATCCTCCTCCCTGCCCCTGGCCAAGGGTGCACCTTGGTCCCAGTCCCCACAGTTGTGGGTTCAAAGCAGGAATCCCACAGAGCAGGAAGGAGCCAGAGCCAGCTCTCTGTGACACCCCACTGCCAACGTGACAGCAGGGGCACGTGCCAACCTTCCAACAACAGCACCATGGAGTTTGTGAACTCTGAGAGGTGCTTGAGCTGCCAGCTGAGCCTGCTGGCATTGCCAGGATGGGTCAGGACGATACAGAAGAGGCCCAAGGTGTAATTCAAATATTTATTAATTGCTACCAAATCTCTCTTTCTGTCCCTTTATAATTAGCATATTTATCCTTAGACACGCACCCACAGCAAGAACTTCACAACTCTCTAAGAATATAATCTACTAATACCCTTCAAACCTGGCCAAGTGGGATAAAAGTTTTTGCTCATCCAAGGTCCTCTGTCTGCAGCTGTTCCACATGGCAAATTCCCATTTCAGTAAATTGGTGCTCTGCTCCCAGAACAGATGCAAAATCACTCTCAGGGATAATATACAATGCAGCCTGATTCCAAGAACAAAGTACCATTTTACGTCCTCATAATTCTGTATTCAAATTATTCTTTTTGATTGCAGTGGGAATTCCATTAAAAAAACTGATTTTTTTTTTTTACTAGTTAGAGGACAATGAGAGTGTATCAGTATTGTATTTTTTTTATATGGCTACATTCTGGCTGTTATTCTTGAGCACTGTTATAGGCTACAGACAGAAAAACACCTGCACCCCACTCATTACAGCACTGATTCTAACAAAGATATACTCAGTCTACCCAGCTAGGGATACAGCATTTAGGGGTCAAATTTAAATGTTTCTGTCAGTATAAAAGTGGTTCTGAACAAGTTGTTGCTTGCAGTGTCCAAGGTCCTCATAAAACTAAACGAAGTACTACAACTAATCACCTTTTACATTTTAAAATTTTTCTTCTTTTACTATATGAAAATTGTTGCCTTAAATGGGTCTTTTGGTGCTGCACCATTCAAAGTACCCACCATAAAAAAAGATGTTTAATTCCCAGAGAATGTGCCACTGCCTGGAACTTGTACAGGCAACAAAAACCTCAAACACAGGGGAGCCAAGGGACCCCCAGAGATACTGCTACTTCCCTATGGAAGGAAAACACAAGGAAGGTGATGAAAAAATTTCACTCTGCTGGAAAGAATGAAAAGTCAACATTTTGGCTTGTTGAGTTAACAGGGGAAAGCTTGGATGGAAAACTTCTAACCATTAGCCAGGCTGCACTATCAGAATCACAGTAAATAAATGAGAATTTGGCAAAGATATAGGAAAGATCTTGAAAGTTAAACAAGCCAACCAACAAAAACAAAACAAAATAAAAAAGAATTCAGATCTCAAGATATATCTCCTGCCAATTTTTAAAAATGTAATTCACAGTTTACAAAACCAGTCTGTTTAAAGAGGTTATCAGCCAATTTAACAATTCTCATATACATCCATTTTTCTCTGCTATGTTATAGAATTTTTCTTCAGTTTGAATATTCTATGAGAAACAAATAATGGAGTGATATAATTCCATTAACAGCTCATGACATTTCTAAGAAATACCAAAAAACCTCATCTGCTTTAAGAAAAAAAAAAATATTTGTAGTATTATGATGGAAGTAGAAAAAGACATCAATTTTCCAAAGCAAATGATTCATAATATTTAATTTAAGCATTCCATACAAAAACATAAAGAAGGCAAATGAACGATCACGGAACCATACACAACTGAATGAGAAAAAAATCACCAGTATTGTATAAAAAAGTGAAAATCTTGGAAATATTCTTCTGATGATAAGCATAATTTCATCAATCTTTAAATTCATAATTTTCCATTTTCAATCTAGGCTTATGAGATTTTGAAACTTTTTTTCCGGCTTTTATTGGGACTTAGCATTTGAAGTCTCAAATCCTTCAGGAAATCTTCTGTCCTTGACACTTTTTATTATTTATGGTAGAGTTCTCCACACATTTAGGTGTTCAGGTTAGAACTTGGGCATATGAGTGTCTCAGATACACCTTTTGTTATGTCTGCCATACACAGTAAATTAGGTCACAAGCAGTCCAAAATGAAAATATGTTCTTCTGTATAAGATATTGCTTAAATAATTGGGGGTCTGGTGGGTATGTGTGTTAAAATCATCATCTTTAGGAACATATTGCAGTATTCCTTCTGCATATCACTCATTTTACTGGTCTCTATGGCTAACTAATAATAAAAATAATTAGTGATCTGGCTTTCTTTTCTGATATTCTTTTCAATACATTCAAGATGGCCTTGCATAATAGCAGAAGTTCAGGAGTATAAAAGTGTACAACAGCAATAGAGCAGGTTCAGATGGTTATCACAGTCACATTTTATTTTTCAGTAATTAAACTAAAGAAACCCTAATTCTTAAAACTACTAGCCCTTCCTCTCTCTCAATAAACAGTACATACAGCTATTGTCAAACGCTCTAGCTGGAGTACCCAAAATAAAGGAATGTTTCTGGTATGTAGGGGAATATAGGACTCATATGTAGAAAACCCAACAAAATGAAACAATAATCCTTACACGATTAGAAAATAGAATATTGAAGATTTTTCCTAGCTATGGAAAGATCAAAATGTTCCTTCTTATATCTACATATTTCTATTTATAATGATCACAGACTAATAAAAACCCACCAGCTGCGAGGGATGCCGTCAAATTGGAGGGAAAAATTCCACTGCTTTCCAACATTCTACACTAAAATTGAATGTTTATTTTTTTTTTCCCCTAATGCTTCCTCCCTCAGACTGAAGGGCTTTCTGGCACTTTGTGGCAGGTGACTTACCGGCAGTGTTTGTGGGATCCCGTTAAGGTTTCGATCACAAAGCATTCCCCTTCGTTGAGACAATATGCCAGGTCCTTGTCTTTGCATGGCTTAAAGTGCTCAGAGCGCTCCGTGGAATACGTTGTAGTGTCTGAGGAGAAAACAGGCAAAGGAAAGAAAAGCTGTAAGGAGAAATACTGGGTATTCCTACAGTACCTGAGAAATAAATCTGATCATAATGGGCTCAGTAACATCAAACATAGACTAAAAGAAATGGAAAGCCTGGGGCACGTGAACCTCTGTCTGACTGCAGCATTATTTGCAATTAGTTTTCTTAAAAGATTCACAAGAAATATCTGCAGAAAAACAAACCAGACTGCAGCAAAGTTGGAGTATAATCTCAATCACTTCCAATTTCCATGGTTTCCCTGCTAAAATGTAAAGACACCTACTTTGTATCCTTTAACTGGACCAACATTTTCATATTACTACACCATAATATGGTTTGAAATAAGGTGCAATTGTTTTTCATAAAAGCCAAGCAAAAGCAGTTAATACAATGTAAATTTTTAAAAAACCAAACAACAAAAAACAACAACAAAAATCCACTACATTGAAAGAGAAAAAAAAAAAAAGCCAAATACCCAAGGTCAATGCTAATTTGATTCACCAGTCACAAAAAAACAGCTGAAAACTCAAACACAAGCAATGTACCAGTGATTGTGTCATTTCACACAGATCATCTGTAGGAGTATCTGAGCCCACCCCAAAATCACAGGAAAAGGCTTGGTTACAGGCAGAACTGTTGGCTGCACCACTGGAATACTTAGTTAGATAATTAGATTTGGAATAGGCTGCCAGTATGTCAGGGTGAACTATCATTCCTGCCTTCTAATAAATCTCTTTAACCTTTCTAATCCAGTTGGATTAATCAACAATACAGTGAAATTTTCAGAGGAAGATGCCTGACTGACATATATTTTAATTTTCTTTGCTATGACAAGGTTTTGTCTAATGAAGTGTGATTTTCAAAGTAGATTATGATTTCCACAGAGCCATGGTTTAATCTACATATTCAATCTTAATTCAAAAAGTTTAAATTCCTAATCACTTTGCAGGACCTGATATACACTGAAACAATAAGAGAATATTTCATTGTATATCATACAGCCTATCACAAAACATTACTTTGACTGCTGTCAAATAAATGAAGCAGTGCTCAACAGCACAGAAGCTTGCAAATTCAAAGTTATACAAATACTTTAACTTGGTGTTGCTCATAACTGAATATAAGTTAAATATCCACCAAACTAACATCAAAGTTGAAAACCAAAATACTGAACCACAAGACACCTGTAACTACAGTTTCACAACAAAATTCATATAATCCCAAAAAAATGTCAAAATAACGCTTTGTTCTCAGTATATTTTTAACAAAACACCTCTACAAGTTCTCCTTATATGCAGACTAAATGACAGAAGATTAATAAAACATATTTGAACATAATAAGAAAATCCACACTCTATACTTTGTTTCAACACTTCTTTGTTTTTCCTCTCCAGAGAGAAAATGTTGTAGTTTAGTGCTTTCAGTGGAGAGAAAAAATATCCTGGGAATGAACTCTTAACAGTCTTTCCTCAAATGTTTCTACAGATTCCAAACAAAAGGCTGGGCCATTATCCCCAGTAGCAGCACTTACAAAAAAGATACAGGCTAAATGGAAACTATGTTTTTAATGTTTGCAAGCAAACCCTGAACTGAAATGTATCAAGTTGAATTTGGAGACAATACAAGAAGTTTATAGATGCAAACAGTGACTAGCATCTCACTGTTGGCATTTCAAGAATGATCAGCTTTAATGAAAAAAAAAAAAAAAGAAAATAAAAGTCCTCACATAGAAAAGAGATAACCCAGTTACTTTTTAAGGTCAGTTTTACCCAGGAGCACTAAATGACCATTTAAAACTTGATTAGGCAAAAAAATAACTATAAACATGAGTAACCAGTTATATTTCTACCCCTTTTAGATATGGAAAACTGAAGGTAACATCAATTGAAAGCACTCTTGGTAATTACAAAAGGTAAATAAAACTGTTTGATGAGCAGAAACTCAGCTTGATCCAGCTTTAGGGAAGAGAACACTCATATTTGTGAGCCTGCTCACAAATAAGAAGAGGCAATCTGTGCAAACAGCTTTGTGAAGGCAGCTGCAATACACAGGCCAAAGGAATCTGAGGTGCTCCCAAAGGACAGGAGCAAAAGGAGGGAGACCCAGCGTGGCTGAGCAGTGACGCAGGGAATTCTCACAGCTCACCCTTTGAAGTGCAGGAGACTCCTCTTCTACCATCATTAAATCAAGAACACTTTGCCAAGGACAGCATTTTAGAGTTTTACAGTGAATATATTCTTTAGAAGTTTTGTTCTGCTTTCTTTTAATTATTCCTGTGTTTAATATTAATCAACCCTTGTGTTTTATTTATAAATGGGCATAAGCTGCAATACTTCATTTTCTCCACTTTGACACAATCTCCAGCTTTTCTGTTGTGTTTTGTCCCTCACCTTTCAAATTAAGTGCAACAGTTGTAGGTAACAATGATGCTGGCAGCTCCTTATGGCAGCCTTGGATTGCACTCCTAATGCTGAAAAATGCTCAAGAATTGGTAACTTTTTTTTTTTTTTTAATAAAAAATCTCATTAGAAGTTACTTTTCAGTTAGAGCCTTTTCTAGTTTGGAATATTTGTGGAAGTCTAAGCAGGTTGATGCACATGGACACTTCACAGAGCTGTGCACAGATCAGGTGTCTGAGCTCAAAGGGCCTTAATCAACATTTCAAAGCTGTGTCACTGCCTGATATCCAAGATATCCCTGGAGCTTCTGGGTACTTTCTGCTGGAGAGAACTCACATATCCCATTCATGAGTTTCATAAAAGTTACAACCCTGCTGTTGTTTTATGTTGCATTCACGAACTCTGCTACAGCTTCATTAAATACTGATAAAAACACAACCTAAAACCTGGTTCTAAACATAACTACAGAAAGTACAAAATAACAGAAAACACTGTAGAGACTACACAGTTTTCCTGGTTCTTTATCTAACAAATAATAGATCCTATTGTCTTTTGCTTTATTTTACTCCTAACCAAATACTGAATTGACTTTTCCATGGTGGAATTGTCCTTCACAGCTTCAGAAGTCTGGTAAATAAACACCATTGTATTGTGATGTTTGAGCTTTTAAGATTTTTAAAAAAATAATTAATAAAACCTAAGCATTCAAAAAATTGAATAATACAGCTCCTTAATTTATTTTTAGTCTTTGAATATGGTAACAGTCCCAAATGTTTACAAGTAACAAAAGGGGAATCTCTGTTAAGCGTTCAGATGTCCCTGAATTCAGTGCATATTCCTCAAGGTATTTTTCCATGTTTTTAATTGCCATGAGTCCAGGTGTTTCATGCAAAAGCAGCAGGGGATCTTGATTTCTGCTGGAATCTTTCCAACTAAGTTGGAATAAAAAAAATTCTAGGCAATCTTGTTCTTATTTTTCTTGCCTTACTATATCAGCAAATGTTTACACATGATTCCCATACTCCAAAATTCATATATCATTTCCAACCTTCAGTTAGCACTGTGTAATCAAATGAATCAGAATTTCATTCACATTTCAATACCTTTTATAAACATAGACTTGGTTTCTAAAAACATCCAGTCTTTGGGACTGTTGAAAAAAAACCAGTAGGAAGTTTACAGGTATTATTTTATTTTGTTTAAGTCTAAAACAATCTAAAAAGTATTAGTGAAGTCATATTCTTGTCTCATTAATATATGTAATCGTATTTATTGCAGTACAGGATGGCTTATTATAGCTGATTTTTGAGTGATCTTCAAGGCATGATGTGGTTACTAGAAATGCTATTTGCTCCTTCAAGGCCACTATTTTCAGTGTTTCCAATACTATGCCCTGATACTGATAAATGTGTAACTGCCAGGGGAAAATAGAGAAAAGAAAGAATGCAAGATTTAAAATATCCTGGGAAACAGCAGCATTCGGGGCAGCTGCTTCTGCACAGATTGCAGCAGCAGCCATTCCCATCCATCACATCTGTCCTGCAGCATTCCAGCTTCAGAAACAGATTTTACTGGTTACATCTCCAACAAAGCAACTTTCCTATGCTAGCTGTAAATGATACCCACACTCCCTGGCCCTCTCACTGTAAACTTATTTTCCAGGCAGACATTACCTGCTGTAGGGAGAAAAATGACCCAGGAGAACAAGAGATGGGGAGGCCTTGTATAACTTTTGTGAACCAGCAGGCAGGCACCCAAACTGCAGTTACACAGTCATTAACACACGTAAGGAAAAATCTCGGTAAAGACATGGTTCATTTTAACACCAGAGCTTACAGACTAAAAGACTTTTTAAAATGCTGCATATTTTGACTACTACTGTGTATTACCAGCTTTACAGATTCAGTATCAACATGCAAACTGGCTTTTCCTTTATCTTTTTATCCATTTATAACTGATCATTTCCCAGAGAACCATTACTTACCGAGGCACCAAAAAAGCAAGATGCTTATTTTAAATCCCTGATCCCATTTCTAAATGCATTGCAAAAAATAAGCCAGATACAGGCAACTGAATTGCCTCTGAAAATGTAACTCTAGTTATCAAAAATATACCTCAAGAAACCCCAACATTTTTAACAATATATTCCTGTATCACTACTGCATTCTACAAAGAAGGCAGCATAAAAAAGTCAGTTAATAGCACATAGGGAGTTAAATTTTGTGTTTGGTGAAGTCAATGGCAATGTATTTACAATGATTCAGTATAAGCAGGGTTCCCTGAAGTTCCTATAGGGTCATTCTAGTGCTTCTCTCCTGATATCTCAGAATTATCTGTGGTATCCCTAACTAGAAAGAGTCTTGCACAAAACATGAAACTTACACAAAGAATAGTTTAGCTGTGATTTTGCTTATTCACTTTCTTAACCTTAAAAATCATAGAACCTAAAATTTTTATTTCTGTGCTTTTAGAAGTATCATGGCCCAGAAAGGTTATTTCCCAGTTTCCTGCTTCCCTTATTCCCTCTCCCCTTAGAAACATAAAAGGCAAAGATCACAGGTCGAGATAAGAGCGATTTACTGGAAACAGCAAGGAGAAAAGAAAGGGAATAGTTACAGCAACAATACTGATAACAAAATGTACAATGAGAGGACGACCTACACGTGAAATGTTCACCAAGCCCAGGACAAAGACAAACAAGGAGGTCAGACCCTCTGGCCATCATGATTCCCCCCTATTGGAAAAAAAAAACTCCTTCCTTCTCAGATGTGAGAGTCCCTTTCCTGCCCCTGGCAAACAAGAACTGCGTAGCAGAAGAAAATACCAAGTCCTAGGAAGATACTCATTAAGGCAGAAGGAAGGGAAACCATAAATATTTAGTGTTTATTTTGATTTAGCTGATGGTAGCTCGCTCTTAAGTTGTTGATAAAGAAGTTGCAAAGAAAACATTCCAGACATCACCATTTTTAATGCAGAGATTTTGCTTTATTAGTGCTACCTGAACACTAGCTGGCCCTTAGTCATGAAATAATTAAATTTAAAAATTCTAATAAGAAATTATGAGAATTAAAAATTTAAAAAAGAGAAAAATTCATATTTTCAAAATAATAACAGACTTCTTGTTCTGAACTTACTTGAACTCCTTTGCATATATTTATATATTATTAAAACCAAAAGCTTAATTAAAAATAGGAAAACCATTTTTTTGCATTTAGAGAGGCAGTTTTGTATAAACAAGCAATAGAATCGTGGATGTCGATTATTCAAGAAGCTACCCCTTAGCCATTTTTGTGCCAGGGAAAATTGTATTTAATCCAATAACACTTTTGAAGCCTTGATTGCATCATGATATAAAACAAAGTTGTGCTAGAGATATAGGACTCGTTGGAGATTTTCTATTATTCTTCAGATTCAAATGAACAAATCAGTATAATTTAGCTGAAATTATACTGAACATTATTTTTATATATAATATAACTGAAAACTCAGCCAAATGCATCAAAACAATGTCATTTACAGGGGTTGGCTTCCCAGCCAGACTGGGGGGAGCTGCAACTGATATCAGAGGCAGCCCCGTGTCACCTGCACAACTGCAGAGACAACACACAACACGTCCAGAGCAACAAACTACAGTCATCTCTCCAAAAATCACACATACTCCCTTGTCAGCAACTCCTAAATTAATTCTTTAAGTGTGACCTTGTTATTCATATTTTCTAAACGTTTTTGCAGTTTGAAATCACTATACACAAGTACTAATGCATATATTGAAAAACATATGGAAGCATTTTCAAGTTACTAGTGTGTTATTAGCAAAGATCATGTGTTATTTACTTGATGCAAGAAACTCTGAAATATAAAATAATCCCTTTACTTTCATGACTTAAAAAAAAATCCAAAGTAATCAAGCATTAGTTCTAAAAAGAATGTGCAAAAATATACCCACCTAATGCTCTGTCACAACAAACTCCAAAGCAGGAAAGGAAATAATGCCAGTATCACTTTGAAATGTAATATCTGATCACATCTGTCAGAACTTAAATACTGAACCCTAAACACCACTAGAATTCATCTCTGTATGGGCAATTTGCACATCAGAGCCTGCATTCTCCTGTGCTGCTCAAACTGAAACCAGGGAAAGCTGAACAAATGGGAAATGACTCAGGAGAGAGCCCTGTGAGACACAAAGGGCCAGAAGTTCGGTGTGTAGGAGCCAAAGAAACAGGAGTGACTAAGACTCTAAAAGGTTTTAGTGTTCAAAGTGAAGAATTACTCTGAAACTGAGTTATGACAGTTCTGATGGGCTCTCTAGGTACAGAGTGCTTTTATCAATCAAATGCATTCAGTTATCCTTCAGTAGGACTTATTAATTGATCTAAAGGAAGTTAATAGAGGAAATCAGAGAGAAAGCAGCATATCAGAGATTGTGTCAGAAGTGGATCCATTGCCCACACCAGGGTTTCTCTGTTCTATGACCCCTGCAGTCCCACCCATCCCAGCATATTGACATCTCTGGAATCCCCAAAGCCCTTGAGAATGGATGGCACCACTGCACCAAAAAGGGACACCCGCTTGAGGATGTGAACATAGCTCCAGGAGATAATCTCCAATAGATGGAGAAACCAAAATACTGTTAAATTTAGAGCATAAAAAAAAAATACTAAGTTCATTTGAAAAATAAAATATAGACTTCAAGAGGAGCAAGCAAAACATAGGAGGGACACCCCAAACCAGAAAACTGTGTGAGTTAAAAGATGCTAGAAGAAAGCAGATATAGCACACATCTGTGGTATCTGCAGTCACCAGCACTCTGAAAATTAAAAACAACCACCAAAATCCACCTCACATGAAATCTAGTGAATCAAATCAAGAAGAAAATACAAAGAACTAAGTGAACTAAATAATTCAATACTGCTACAAAATGAGTATAAAAGTGGTTGTTACAATTATTGTTACATGTAGTAAAAGACCCAATTAACAGTCCTCCAAATCTTTTTACTTCTTGTATCACAGCTGTCTTCTTTCTCCCTCTGCCTGTGAACCATTGTGTGGGGGTGGGAGTTTAGATGCAAGGACCAGAGGAGAGAAATGGAATGACAGAAACCTTAGATCTGGAAGGAAAATATTTCTGTTTGGAACATACAGGGACTTTAGCTTGCCCAGTTCTTGTTAAAGAAATGCTAGAATTGATAGAGGAAGTCTCATGGCTAATGGCAGCTAGCAAATGTCCTTGCTGGGCAGAAACTCTTTTCCAGCTACAGATCTGGAACAATCTGTATTTGCACATCTTTCCACATTGTGGAACAGGAAAATTCTTCTGGAAACGGAGTATCATGTGATTTTATAGATTTTCATAGTAAGCAGTAGCAAAGTGAAAACAGAGGCCAATGACTCCAGACGGCAGAGACACTGGCCTGATCTATGTTCTAAGGTTTATTATTTTTCTGGATCATTTACCATTTCCTTAAAGTTGTACAGGAACTACCTAGCACTGTGTTTCCAACATTTAATAAATCACTTCTTACAGTCACTGCCAAGCTACTATAGGTTTAGAGGAAGATACCTAATGGAATAAAATAATTCTTCTAGTTATATGGGGAAATACATTTTAAAGTAAAAATTCTAATTATCAAAAAGATGTGAGTAGATTGACTGGCAGTGATGCACTATCCCCAAGGAATTGAAATAGGTCAAACAATACAGTGACTAGAAACAAGGGAAATAAGAAAAGCTATTTTAACTTTATGCTTCTGCATATTTCCAAGGCATGCAATCTAAAATTTATTCATTACTTCATTTATAATTCTGACATTCTTGTTGTGTGGACATGTAAAGTCAGGCCATGAAGCATTAACATTACTCTCCACATTTCCTTTCACAAAGAAACCCACATATTTTAAATTATGCTTTATTTTTTAAATCTCATTTCCTCACTTTATTTATTTTAATTCAGTCTTCCAGAACAGAAAGGGGACGGGCATGACAAGGTAAAGCATCTTTGCAACAGTTCCCTCAATCTGCACTGCTCTGTCCTTGTGTATGCATTACCTCAGAGGATTTCTCTTTTTCTCAGGTAAGGAGAACAATTTTCCAGCTGGTTTTGATGTGATGCTGCCAGAAGTTCACACCCTGCAAATCCCCTTGTCTTTACTACCAGCACACAACAAACCACTCAGCTTTATTGGCCAGCATTTTCCAGTGCCATTAATTAGGTAAATCACATATAGCTTTCTAATTTACACACACACTGCTTCAACACAGCCAAGAGTCAGTCAACTGTGCTAAGGAAGAGCTAGATAATGAGGCTCTTGGTGGGCTACCACAGCTTCAGAAAACACAGTGCAGTCAACAAAACTCAAGCTAGGGTCAGTTTGGCCAGAGATGTCAAAGGTATATCTAACATCCGTACAAATATGCTGCAATATTTCACAGAATAATATAAACACTTTTTTTTTCTATTTAATGAATCTTTGGCCTTTGGCTCATATTCAAATCAATTTAGTTGCATCCCCCTCTGATCTTCAATTTAACACAAAATTATGAGTTCAACATCCGTGATACAAATTTAAGTCACTGACTATTATGTGAAACAGATTTTTCTGCTAAATTCCCCGCAACTGAGACTATTACGTTGGTAAAAAAGTTTAAAAATTGCAACCTCCTAATAATAAGCTGGCTGCTTATTATTAAATAATTCACAGCCTTAGTGCAATAAACCAATATACATTTTCTCATTAATGGTAAAGCAGGGAGCAAAGGGAAGAGAAAACATGGAGTTTGGGACTATAAGGAAAGATGCTTTCATGAAGGCAGAGTATAATGCACTCTGAAATTTCTCCTGGGACCAGCACCACTACAAGCAATATTCTGGTGGGGCTCCTGTTTTACACCTCAGTCTCCACAAGCCACAACACTGTAAAGTTGCATTTGGAAGCAGATAAATGCTCCTACATCCAATGTGCTCTACAGTTCTCATTTTATAGCCTGTCACCATACTCATCCTGAGCAAAGTATCACAGGGTCTCACATGTGATAACTAAGTGCTTGATTATCGAGTTTCAGGAAATGTAATTAGTTAAAATCTTCATTTCCCATTTCAGTGCATTAATTTTAATGTTAAATTGAATGTTAACATGTATTTTCTTCCTATGGTGGAGATGGTTTAGAGCATGGGTCACTGGCAGGTAAGGGGAAACATGCACACAACTCTTTTATATAATGCTACCAAGAAGATTATGAGGCATCAGAAACTTAATTAACACCAAAAGGAAGTCTAACCTTTTTACCTTCCACATTTAACAATCTCTACAGCAGTTAGATGCTCCCACAACCATCAAGAGAGTACATCTAATTCAGTCTTTTAACAGTGACAGCAAGGTAGTAAATGAGTAAATTATTGTCCCTCTTTTCTACATCTTTCAAGTTCTTCCAACTCCTTCTGAGACCTGAGCACCAGAAGAACACAAAGCACTCAAGCCTTAGCATCTGCATTTATTCAATGACTTATTTAAAAAACCCAAAAAACCTAACACCCCACCATCCACTCCTTTTCTAATAATTCCCTCTCTGCTGCATACACAGAGCCTGTAGCATTGCAGGCACACACCAGGGCCAAGCAGCACTGACTGCTGCTGGCTTCTGGTTACCATCAGCCACAGAATTTCTCTCTCATTGCCAAGCACCTCTGGGCTCACAGGGGCACCCCGAGGTGCAGCTCACCAGCAATTCCAGCTGCCAGAGCTTTTTGGGGTTATGGGTGTTTCTGGTCATCGCAGCCTTCATCCTGAACCACCTTTGAGTGACTGAAGCACTACAGCAGGTCTGCAGTAAACACACTTGGTTATCAGTAGAATCCACTTGTTTTGGTGTGACTTGTGGTTTTTTGGTTTTACATAACTGAATCAGCCTGTACCATGCATCCTTCAACAAAACAGTTGCAAAAGCTATGATTAAAAACATTCCAGCAATTACTCAACTCCACTGGAAATCATGAAGAAAAAATACATCACTGAAAACTAAGACAAACTAGAATTTAAAAGTTCTGAAAAACACTCAGGCTAATTTTCTATTCATTAGTGATGAAACAAACATGCTTTGCCTTCCCATCTTTAAACTTTTTTTAAGGAAAATTATCATATATTCTTTTAAATGAGAGCTTACAGAAAAAAAAAAAAAAAAAAAAAAACAAACACAAAACAATGCAGAAAAACCTACCACCTTCTAATTTTATATACCTAAGAAAGCAATGTAATTGTAGGACAAATAAATTCATTGGTCAGTTTTCCCCTCCAATGCTACACAAACTCACAAAACACGAGGTCTGTAGGGTGGGCTTCTAGCAGTGTAAATTCAATGCTACACAAATCTCAATCTTCCTCACACTAAAAGTTACAACAAAAACAGCATGACAGAACAAAGCCACCAATAGCTGAATGTCAAAAAGGATAAAGGCAATGTTAAAATAGCATCAACAAATATGCACTGTAGCAACATTTTACAATATTTGCAATTTTCCCCTATTTTGCATTAGGAAAGGAGAAGAATGAAACATCTGTAGCAGCTTTTCCTCTTGCTCTGAGAAGCTTTAAGATGCATTCTCACACTGCAGTCCTCTCCACTCTGCAATTAATTGATTTAGATAACACAGACTAAGCACAATTGTAGCATTCATCTTGCAACAAAACTAGCCTTGAAACAGAAAATAGAAGTATTCCTTTGCTTTCCTACACTCCTGAATCAAATCAAATTCATGTTAACCTAGGTTATCTACCAGGGTTAGCTAGCAGAGAATATGAAATTTCACATACTGAAGTTGCATTCTGTTTCATTACTCAGATTAAGGCAATATATAATTGAAAGTGAAACATCTCCTACCTTTACCCATGAGAAATTTGGGCAATATCACAAGCACTTTGTTCTCACTGTACTGGTTTGATGGCCGCAAAGCAGTCAGCTTTGCACTGCTAAACAAAACAGCTTGAGGTTCAACAAATCAGCAGTGTTGGCATCTGATATAGCTCAAGTAAGGGGGAGGAGAGTCATTGTGAGATGTCACTGACAACTTCATTTCCACTTCTGTGCAAATTAAATGTAGGCTGGGGCACAGAAATGGAACATAATTAGACATAAAAAGTAGGACTACGGGCTCTGGTTGACTGAAGATACTAGTACAGGAAAGAAAAATCCAATTAAACCAATAGTTTAACTCACAAACTGCAGCATCAATAATCCTAATAGAACTACAAAACAACAACCACAAAAGTCCAGTTCTGGAAATGCAACACTGAGCATCTCCAATGGCAGCTTAATTCCGTTGTAAAATATCTCCATTGGAAAATGCATCATATACACTGCTCTAGTGCCACCACATTGGAGAAAAACATATATACAAGCAACAGATGTAATCACTGAAATATGAGAATACAATACGAGCAATTAACAATTGGGTGAGAAAAGATAACAGGGAAACTACATTATCCTCTTTTGATGGCTCCTAATTTTTAAAACTGCTATATACAGCAACTGAATAACTGTTCTAACTTAGACCACTTATACATCTTTCAACCTGCTAACCAGAATAACAAGCACAGTATTTCACAATCATTATTGTGTTAGGCCATTTTTAATGACATTTTATAACTAGTAGGGGATTTATTGTCTACTCAGAAGCTGCCCACCAGGCAGCAAACTTATCACTACTGCAGCTGCCTCTGAATTTGTCATGTTACAAAGCTGACTCAGACAGTGATTTCGTGCCAGAAGATCTTTGGCAGCAGCAGCAAAAATCCTAGTAATATCCTCTGGAAAGCACAACTGCTACTCTTGGAAGGGTAGAAAAGACCAAGAAAAAAAATCAGCTGATAAATCAGATAGGCTAGTTTCAAAATGCTTCAGTAATCACTGTCAGGAGTTCACAGGAGATGAACCCTATCACCAATCAACACTTCTAACAGCATCCCATTTCAGGTTTGTGGAAAGAAGTCCAGGCAGGAATACTCTTTACAGTATTTTGCTCCCTCCTCTTCCAATGAATGGTTAACTTTTGACTTCCTTTCTCCACTCATGTTGCCTTTTAAATTATTCTCATGTAATGCTGCCCAGGACACACCAACAGGTACATATATACTTAAATATGTGAGGCTTTAAAAAATGGGCAGAGTGGATTCAAACGTGGTTCCTGACACAAACAGTTCACCCAGTTTATTCAGGTTCAAATCCAGTGCTTAACTGGGAGATCCAAGACACAACTCTCTGCTCACAGCAAAATATATTTGCTTCTTAGCCATTCCTAAGAAAACACAAGGATCATTTCCTTTACAATCTACCCTACTGCCCTCCCAAGTAAATCTTCCCAGGGCAAAGATTGCTTTGTTGGTGCAAGTTCCAACCAAGGATACCACAGAAGGAAGTAGAATAAGAGCCTGAGTAAAAAAAAAAAAAATAAAAAAAATAAAGGAAGAATAAATCAATCAATCAGGTGCTAAACCATAATTTCTCCAAAAATAAATGACATAGGCTATCAGGTTGTAAAATGGTCAAAAGATAAGAGAGAGGAAAAGGAAAGTGAAAAAGACAACTAACAAAAAAATGCTGGAAATTCAGGATATCAAGAAAACACAACAAAAACCTGCTCATAAAAACAGGTAACGAGTCCCTTCAGGAAAAACACTGAGAATTACAAAAAAAAATCACTTGATATCTCTATGTAAGACTACCTTTTACACAGCTGGGTTGTAACTTGAATGAACTCAAGGGTGAAGAAGTATCACTCATTAAACAGTGGGGTACTTTAGGTTTGTAAATAGCAGATATGTAGTTAATAATCCAGTATTTATTTACACATCTTATCCATTCATTTCACAAATCAGTTGAAACTTTTACTTAATCTGCTTTAAACTGCGGTACAAGCATACCAGTGCTTCTTCTCTAATTAGACCAATATTAAACAAAGGTCAATGACATCACTTCCTAAAAAGGGGAAAGTCCCCAATATCTAACCTAACATCCAAGCCTGGTTTGGAAGTACTCATTCAGATTGAAATTACAAGGAAATTAATTTTGAATCTGGGATTTTTTTTTTCCTTTAAAAGAGTTATTTTTACATTGCTTCAGCTTTCAATTTGTTTTTGCCAACAGTAAATTTAGACTGACTGTTCTAAAAAGCAGTGAAAAAATGTGTGATGGTTTGGACCTAATTAAAATCTGAGCAAAAGCATGGAAAACTTGGGGGCAGAGGAAAGCACACCATCAGAAGTTCTCTACCATGCAGACAAAGTGGAAATCTTTGGCTGAATTAGCCATCTTTTGCATAGGGAAAATCTTCATAAATGAAAAGGTGATTTAAACAGATCCCATGCCAGCCCCCTTGAAGAGGCACTGGCACATATAAGAAAGGCATACACCCACATCCAAGAGAAGAAGAGAGTCAGAATTTCTTTCCTCAAAGCTGATCTCATTTTTGCTGCAACAGCCTCTGTGGGGCACTGGAGGTTGGAGTGAGCTAGAACAAACTAGAACAATTTTCAGACTATCTAGTTTGCATAAGCAATAAGGTTAGCATCTGGTGGCTCTAAAAATAAATGTAACTCAAAAAAAAAAAATCAGTCCTGAGATGGTAGAATTAATGTTTCACATCCATTTTGGCAGCTTGTATCTCTCCATTTGCCAGCTACTCTATTTTCTTGCTGTTTTCTCCAGTTGAGTATGCTTCATGGTTATTCAGAAGATTTATGTATTTTCTTATGCTACTGCCTTAGTAATGTCAAACATGCAAGATGATACTTTCTGCTAGCTAATTCTCTTCCCACTAGATGACAAGGACTTCAAAGACAGAACAAACATCTTGAGTCTTTATTACCCAACTTCCCACTTGCACACACGCTGCATGCAGTGTTTGTTTGAGGTGGCAACTTGATAGCAAAGCAAGACACAGAGCACATCACTTCTGCTCATCTTGTCGGTGCAGATGAGCTGCTGGAGTTCAGCATCAAACAAAGGCAGCAGCACACCCAGCCACACACTTAATCATAAGGCTTGCAGGCTTATCTCTGAGCACACACGAGATATGGACACTGCAGAAAATCTCAGCATGTTTTCATGGTATATCAAAGTTCCAGTCAGAAGGAAGTGGCTTTTGAGTACTGAGATCTGTACCACACCTGAACTGACTATGAGAAATGAAAAACTGACAGAATCCCCAAAAGCCAGTGTGGAAGCAAATCAGGACATTCTGACACCCACTACAGCTGGATCAAGTCTCAGGTGGTATCAGCCAAGCCCACAGATCTGTACCACACACCATGGCTATTTGGTCAATACCTGAACAGTGCTGATATTTGGGGTGCTCCAAGAAACAAATACACGTCCCCAAATCCACGTACTGTATCCATAATTATCGTAATACGACCAATTAGTGCTGCTAATGATTGTTTCAGAAAACAAACAGATCACTGATGCTGCATTTTTCCATGTCAGCACAACTGCAGATGCATCATGAGGCCGTGGGTCTGAGAAACCTCACTTGACACATTCAGAGACTGCAGTGCCCTTCCACATGCAGCAGTGCAGTGTAACCACTTCTGGTGATTTTCCCAGGCTCTCATTTCATTACAGAATTATCAAACAGATGCAAGACTTCTGAGGAAAGTGAACAGCCAGGCAAACAGCTGAGAGCTTGTACATTTATAAAACTTTGGCTGAAATTCAGCCTTCTAACAGCTGCAGCCATATTCATGACATTTTGGAAAAAAAAAACTGAACTTCACTTCTACGAAGATTTTGCTTTTGTGTGCAAGTTTTTGCTGCCCTATTTTAGGATTCAGGAAGGATTCATCACATCTATCTCTCTCTCTCAGGGTAAAGCTTAATTTTTAATGAATTGTAATTAAGAACTGAAGCCCCACCCTCTGTCCACCCCCACAGAGCTTATAACTCCAGCAACCATCTCTTCTATTCCCTTCCCTCCCTCTTCAGTCCTGGAAGCAGAGTGTAGAGAGTGGGATCCTCCCATCTCTTCACAGAATTAGACAGATGAACACACTGGGAGCACATCAGGAAGCAATTCAGATTATGGCATTATTTCAAAAGATGAATATTTTGAACATTCCTTGAAATGCCAGAAGAAATCTAAGGATCTGTAATTTTTTTCAATTTTCATATCTGGGACAGATTTTACATAGGGAGAACTTTCAAGGGCTGAGGGCTTAGTGTTCTGAGCTATCCTAAAAATCAGAGTATAGCAAAAACCAGGACAGAATCTGCCCTAAAACCAAGAACAGTTAGAAGTATCACTTCGTAGATGTTAATATTCTCCATATTGCTGTGAGCTATATTTGATATTATTTCTCTAGCATCAGAGCTATGCAGAGTGCTTCACAAAATGCAGGAAATGGAGATTTACTCCTAGGAAATTTGTCTCCCGAGTTTTAAGGAAAAATACACCATGTAAAGGGTCACAAATTACAGAACAACTAAGGCAACCTTCCTCTGATTGTTATTCAAGTTGCCTTACAGATGGCTTTCAATAAAGGCTTTATGGCTGAAGAATTTGATATGCAGTCATTGCAAACATCCAGGCTTTTAGTACAGTGTTCATAGTTATGACATAGCAATGATTTTGAAAAAAATAACAACTACAAAATAAACAACAATTTCTGCCCCCCCCCCCCCCGTGCCTCTTTGTTTTTTCCTGCAGACCCACATAAGGACTTATAAACTTCACCCCCTCCTCAGCTTTTAATTCCACTCTTTCCACACTGCTTTGATCTGGGCTTGCTGACAGACATGAATTTCCCAATCCCATTCTGAACTGGGTGTCTAATTTTGCAGATATATTTCATGGCTTTAGGTTCATTACCGAGTTTCTTCCTCATATAATTATGGTGTGCAGGAGTCTGTACCTGCACAAACACTGTTTAGTTTCACCAGGACAGAGGCCACAGCTAATAATGTGCATGGGTTGTTGGCAGCAGTGAAAAAATGTAAGGTTGGTGAGTGCTCCTATCTGTGTCTGATTGTTTATGGAATCAGGCAGGTGCCACCAGGGATAACTAATGATGATTATGTGCAGGATTTGTGCTTGATAAAATGACGTCATTAATCTGATAATCTCATCATTCACCAGTTTTTAAATCAAAAT
The DNA here is from genome assembly GCA_003676055.1 of Chloebia gouldiae. Classification (NCBI taxonomy): domain Eukaryota; kingdom Metazoa; phylum Chordata; class Aves; order Passeriformes; family Passeridae; genus Chloebia; species Chloebia gouldiae. The sequence continues at coordinate 11,153,077 of QUSF01000014.1, read as the reverse complement.
GCAGTCCTGTATATGAATGCATGCATGTGGCTACGTAGATGCACTCTTGGTTGCTTGTTTATAAATGTATCAGTTGTTTGGTGAAAGATTTATGGGGTGGATTGCTGGTAAACAACTTTGGCATCTCATCTCAGTTGTATCTGGGGAGAGGCTATAACATGAAAAAGACTAAAAGGAGATTATTCTGTGCTTCAGCAAGTATCTTAAAACTCAACATACAGCAGCTCCCTCCCCCTGGAGCTTTGGGTAACCCTGGTGACATTGGTATTTCAACAACTACAAGTTCACTTTGACAGAGATACTGGAAGAAACAGTAGAGCTACTTCATTATTTTCAAACCCAGCAATAAACTTGGGATGTTAAAGGCTTCAGCACATTAGTTACTGATCTTAAATCTTTTTAATGATATGAAACATTTTAAGATCCACTGTTTGCCACAGATAGAATATTCTGAGTTTATTTACTAGGATCTAAAGTATCATATTCAAGCAAAGCTTATAAAACACTGCTGATAGCAGTTAAGATTCTCAGTTTGTTCCAGTTTAAGCAGAAGATGCAAGCCTCCCCTAGGTTAGCACTACAGAAAGCTTTATTCCACTAGATGCAAGTTTCATTAGCTAGTCAGTGGGGAAAAAGCATCTTGAATAAATCTCTTTATCACAACAGCTCTTTGGCCTCATGACTGATATGCTACAGGACTATGAAAGGAATGGAAAACATAAAGAGGAAAAATCCCTCTATTCAGCACAAGTCCATTCAGAAAAGCATGAATATAAATGCCATCATTTTTCTGCCTTCTTCATCTTCACTTTGCCCCACTTCCATGGAAAGCCTTCAGTGTGCCCATGAGTACCTCTTGTCCTTTATGCCCCAAAACCACTTTAGGATGCTTATGCAACATAAGGTTTTCCAACCATTCTCTTTGGAAGCACCCGGTAAAGTAACTTGCCAAAATAATAACTATGATGCAGAGTACTGTAAGGAAATTACTATGAAAAAATAGTTTATTTAACTCAAAATACTTTAAGCCTACCTATCTCATTTAACATAGTCAAAATTATGTACTTTGTAATGTTCTGTGAGGCAAAGCTTTTCTACTACAAGACCTGCATCCATACTTGCTTCCCTTCTATTAAAAAAAAAAAAATTATTTTAAGAAACTTTTTTTCCAAGAAGTACAGTCTTGAAATAACTCACTCTAATGGTGGTGGACTGTAAAACTTAAAACAAATTATATATTTATTATTTTTATGACAACACTCTCTAGCAATCATTGTCATTTATGTCTTTTAAAGAGCACATGATGTTGCCTGTGTAAACATTATTTTTTTCCTCTGATTGGTTTCAATAAAGTAATTTTTCCAGGCAGAACATTTGAATTACCATACATTGAAAAGCAGAATGAGAATGTCTTATACACATCTGGTTTGGGTTTGTCAAGTGGCTTGCTGTTCATACATTTTCAGCTGTGTGGAATAAAATTGTGTTGATGAAGCAGTAAATATTTTTTAATTGAACAAAACACAAGATGAATTCCGAGAACATTCCACTGTTAATTACTACAGGTACTCTGCCAAATATTTACTTCAAAAATCATCAACAAACCAAGCTAACAGAGCAGAATAGACATTTGCACAGTGACCCAATGGGTTCAGGCACAGAATCTAGCATCTTGCTGCACATCAGACAGCCTTTTTAGTTACCATCTGCAACAGGAATGTCATCTTGCTTTTTTTGGCTTCTATTAGTCTAGCTTTTAGGCACATGAAATAAAATCCATCCCTGATATCCTTTGGACATTCTCTGGAAGGTGTGCTGACTAGCATGGCCTTAGTTGAGAACCCAGTTTACAGAGTTTCAAAATAGCTCTGCCAAATCCCTCTGTAATTCAGTTAGAAGCAAAGCAAAGCAACCAGCGTAGCCAGTAAATCCCACTTGCCCACAAATCTCGCCCTCTAGCTCAAGGAAAAAAAAAAAAGAAATTAAATCAGAATACATGCAACAAGGCTATATGATAATAAAAGAGACAGGTGGGGAAAAGAAACCAAACTAAAACAAGAAAAACTCATATTCTTAAATTCTTTTCAGCAAACCAAAAAGGGAACATTTTCTTGGCTTCTCTTAACCAGCTGGCATGCTATCTTCTCCAGACAATGCAGAAGCCCTGGTTTCCTTTTTTGTATCTCTCAGTTATCCATCTTCACACTCTGCATATCCTGGCGATCAGAATCTCTCCCAGAGACTGTCCTCACTGCTGAGCTTTCCAAGACTGCTGCTCATCAGGCTAGTCTTGATTTCAACTGCTGATTCATCAGTACGTGCTTACCTCAAGGGGTCTAGCAATGACACTGTTACACAGAGCAATTAACTTTGGTCAGTCTGGGAGAGCTTATAGTTCAATTTTAACAAACCATCACACCTACAGAGAGGTTACCTGCACGAACAGCACAGCTAAACCTTGCACTTCAGCCACAGCAGGCAAGTGTTTCTGCATCCTCTGCTGGCATGGATTACAGAGGCTGTCAGCCTCTCCAAAACCCACAGCATGAACCCCCTGAGTGTCCCCTCAAATTAAGGGCACAATACTTGGAGGATTACCCGCTGTCTGAAAAACATTCATGTGGAAAGCTGCTGAACTGCATAGAGGTTGTTATTCAGGAACTTAGGTCTGCACATGTTCATTTAAATGTTCTCATTTTAAAAATAAAATCACATGACATTCTATTCCGATGCATCTGTAGAATCAGTGATTCATCTAATCAGTTTGCTCTTGTGAAGTCTGATTTACTGAGTTGCTCCAAGTACAAATAGCTCTTAAATTGTTTTACTGCATTATTTCATGGCAGTTACATGAGGATGAATTGAATTTTTTTTCTTCTGTTCAAAGGCAGAGCTCCTGAAAGTATCATTTGTGTTAGGCCATGACCTAACTTTCATTGATCCACACCAACATTGAAATCTTAACCCTGGAAAATCTCTGGATTTGGGGAACAGTGTGTTAATGTTGGCTTTCTGGGAAAGGGATGAAGAAAAATCTATATCAGTGTTCCTAAAGATAGCTAGCTAGCATTCTGCCTTTCCATGACCAATGTTCAGGGAAGGTTTTGAACAACAAAATATAATTAGGTTATATTAGTATTCATATTTATTAATTTACTGTTTGGATGCTGTCACCTCTTCCTCAGTTTGCTGCCTGTGGATTTAGGCATTCAAGGTTTGCAGGTCTGCAGCATCTCCACCTAGACCATTCACAGGTTTGAAGACTGGAACAGCCTAAATGGTTCCAGGGCTGAGTCCAGCCTACAGAAAATGCCTCTGCTTGCTCCCACTGCAGGGAGTTCTAAACTAATTAATACGTGATCTGCTCGCAACTTCTACTCTCAGAAGCACGAAGCTCTCATCAGCTAAGTGTAAAACTATTTACTCAGTTCTCAGGTTATTGCAGCCCATGATGAGCTGCTGTGGGTAAGAGCAAGCTGTAAATGCAAGCTAGTGAAATTCATTCCTGTTCTCATCCGCCCTGAGAAGATGGCAGGACTGATTTCAATCAGCATTTTTAGAGGCAGGCTGTTTACATGACATACCTACAATATCTAATGACAGCCTAGCATTTTAGCATACAGTCCTCTTTCCCTTCTCATCAAGAGTTTTCATGTAAAAAAGATTAAAAAGAGCAGGAACTGTGCAAGGTTTGTGATTTATTTAAGGTCGCAGAGCGAGAAGTGCAGTTGTTTCATCCAACACCCAGCCATTGAATTAGTGGGGTTAAGATCCCACATTTCAGCATGATATCCATTCATGAGTTATGTTCTTTATGTTTGGTTAGAAACAACAAGAAGAAAAATCCCACAACACCGGGAAAAAGTAAAATTTGCCTTGGAAGTACAAGTAAAAGCTTCCCAGCCTGCCCTAATCTTCAAGGATGTATATTCTGCAAGACTGCTATGATGCAAAGGAGTTGTTGGCCTTAATGGCAAATGAATGTCAAGGCATCTGAATGACTTGACAAAATACATTTTATTCTAACTACGGTTTAAATGGCAAGTAAATAGTCAGGCCTGCCCGTGGTTTTAATGGAATAATTACGTAACGGACATCTTTCAACTTCACATTCCAACAATTATGGCTTCTTCCACTAATAGGAACATTTTTATGCAAAATATTTTAAAAACTCACTTCTCCAGAAATTTAATTACTCCTCATGAAATAAAAAGGAGTAAACTAATACCAACCAACATTTAATGAAATGTCAGACAATTGTATCAGTCCATAATAGAAGTGGATGTCTGCAGGGAAGCGATACTCAGTTCAAACTAGCATAATATCCTAACACAATGCTGTGTCAAAATCACTGATTTGTCTTGGGTTGTTTTTTTTTTTTTAATTTGATATTTTAGAACAGTTTTTGTACTTGGTTTCATATTTGAGTAACTCAGATAAACTATCAGGATTCCTATGAAAGGTACACGTAAAAACACTACGCAAAAAACAACCTACCCCATAAGCACAGACAGCAACCCAGATTAACATTTTTTTGAAACCTATAATGCCAATTGACATTATGCCAGCAGTTGAAAATGGTGTCCACAGTTCCAAGTCAGTCACTGTACAAAGGTATGTTTTGGAAAGCACCCAGGATACTTAAATTTTATTTACACTACTCAAAAGAATTTTTCCCCCCTTTTGAAAAGCCTGGACCAAGTCTTTTTTACTAGGCGAGTGAATTTAGAAGTCAAATTCTCTCACTACACATGACTGAAATTCAAATTTTTTACGATCCAAAACTTGGTCCAAAAAAAGGGATTCAGGCATATATTTTTAATAGTTAAGCACTTCATCATGATCCCAGGAGCTGCATACATAACTGAAAACAAAGCAGAATCCCATACCACCTACTTGAAAATAGCAAAGATCCAAGTAGCTCCTTCACACTGGAGGGAAGTTTCCCAAAACACCCATGTGTCGAGCTGAAAGTCTTCCAGGCTTCTTTTGAGCTTATTTAGACCGTTTTAGACCCATTTTACAGGCGAGATTCCATTTCAGCCAGCCAGACTTGCAGATTTGCACTGCTGACCCCAACACTGTTACAGGCATCCCTACCAGCGGCCAGGAGCTGGCAGCCGGGCTGGTGTCACTGCACAGGGACCTGAAGGCCACTGTCACTGCCCTCCCACCAGCCTCAGCACGGCTGCCTCTGCACCAGGACATCTTCCTGCACACCCATGGGCACAGAGCATCTGCTGCTTTACAGCCCTGCAGGAGCCATCCTGGGCACGTTCAGCACTGCGTGTACAAACAGCGTCCGCACCGCACAGCACCGGGGTTCCCTTGGCAGAACAAAGCATCACAACACAGGTTACATCAGGAACCCTGAAGTGAGAAGTGCCATGAAATCTAGACACTACCAGTAGCCTTAAATGCTCCTTTAGGAACATAGAACAGGCACTGTGATAATTCTACACCTCTTCAAAATTTATATATATATGCACATGAGGAGAGGACTCTCCCTAACTTAATTCTGAACCCTCCTCTGAAGGTTTCTTTGCGTGACTAAGATCCAAATAAATGTATAAGCCCATAAATAAATTCAGCAGAAAGTGTAGCTAAGAGACATTGCATTAGTCAAATAATTTCATTAGGATCGAAGATTCACTGTTCACATCGCTTAACTCAACTGAAGTTACATATAAATCAGCTAGGAAAGTATCATTAAGGAAAAGCTGGCCTCAGTTTTGTCTTAAAAAACCTTTTCTACAAAAAGGAAATTTATAAAAGCAGAGTCATGGCTTCCTGACATGTATTATAAAAACCAAAATAAATAAACCAAGAAATGGCTGAAGAGTTATGTAAAAAAAAAAAAAACAAAAACATCAGACTGTACTAGTCACTCCAAAAAAGTTTAGTGGCTGGACATATATTTGGTAATACTTCATTAGTTGCTTAGGAAGAAGACAAGATAGAAGGATGGCTAAAGAAATTACAAACCTATTTTCAAAGGAATTATTCATTTCTTTCCCAGAGTTTTCCCATCTGTAAAATCAAATACTATTTTGATTTACTACTACTTAGTTTTAAGTAAGTCTGTCCCCAGATTTTACTACTTCACCAGGCTACTCAAAATATATTTGATCACTGTAAAACTTACCTGTTTGCAAAATACTGATCTACACATTTTACAGCCTCCTTCTCCAGTGTCACAGCACATGTTGCAGTTGAGACAGCCAGAACACAGAGTGTCACCATACAATTTCAGAACCCATACAGAGAAACACCACTCCACTTCAGAAGGCTGCAAGCACCTGCCCTTCTTGTTCTTTAGCCCAGCCTTTTATACCCCTGATTGCTGATGCAGTGCCCCTGTGTGCCCTCTGCTCCCTTTGGTGGTTGCTCAGTGCCCTGGGCACTCCCTGGCTCATTGCTGTCAGTGCTGCTCACAGCTGTGCCCACTGGGGATGAGGCTGGGCCCAGCCCCACCCCAATCACCACAATTACAAGGTTCACAGTTGTTTACCTACACCCCAGGACCTGCACCTCTCCACTCAGCATCTCCCTTCTTCTGAAGCATTCACTCCACAATTTCACATTTGCTGCGCTGCTCAGTGTCTCTTCCTTTCCCCGAATGCTTGCAAGGAGATAGACTCGCAGGCACTGTCCTTTGCTGCTGAGAGCTGGTTAAGACAGACCATTTCTTGTCTTTGTTACAAAAGCCTGGCCTCAGTGATCCACACACACCGACACCACTACTCAGCTCTGCTTGTTTGGGAACGCAGCCAAACAGCTGAAGAGGCAGAAAGAAAAACCCACAAACCATCAGTGCGTGCAAAACACGACAGCTATTTATTGCTCAGCAGCACAGGTCGTTCTAACACCAGTGTGATTCTCCTGCACACAAGTCTGCACTCAAGTACTAATGCAGAGCTTGGCTCTTTCTTTCAGGGGACTTTCTAAACCCAGCCAAAAATTCCCTGAGTAAGCAGAGCCCTTGCCTCTACAGCTTTCTGTGGTCATTTCCCAGCACTCCCAGAACAATGGATAAGGATGCAATAACAGGAGCCTCATGAGAAAGGTCACAAGCAAATGCTCAACAGGTAATAGCAGCATAATGAGAGGGGTGAAAAAAAAAAGGTCAAATTCATTCCTTTGACTCAGCTTCTCCACATAACCTGTGAACAGGAAAGGAATCTGATGGTTTATAAAAGTAATTAGAGCCACACTGAACACATATGTAATCCATGAAAATAAACTGATAGATTTCTGGGCAAAACAGAGATGCAGCTAATGCTGTAAAAATGCAACTGTAACTCTGAATTTTGAGACCGAATCATTAATGTTGGGAAGTCAAAACTTCTACTTAAACAGGGACAGCTTTGAACTTCAAGACGTTGCTCAGGAATTTGAGCACATCTCAAACTTGTGAGAATCCACAAGCTCCTTGAAAACCTGTTGCAATGCTTAGTTACCTTCAGAGTAAAGATATTTTCCTTATATTCCATCGTAGCCTCATTGTTAACATTTCTGACCAGCACATCTTGTTCTGCTGTGCACATCTACCAGAGGTTAGTCCATCACACACAGAGAACTCATTTGTCCTCACTGATTTTTGTCAGACTTCTGTTGGCCCATTCCTTCAGCCAGACTAGTGAAGGTGAAGAACAGTGACAAAAGGAATTCCAAAGGACACAGATGATAGGATAAATATACTAGAGAAAATAATCTTTCAAATGTGCTGGGAAGAATTAATGGCCACTGTCTACCTGGATATCTCCAGAGCTTTTGACACAGAGCCCCATAGCCTCATCCTAGAGACTCTGAGGTGTTATGGTCTGCACAAGTGGTCACATGGGACCCAGGTGATGGGTGAGGAACTGACCAACCATGCCCAGAGTGTGGTGGAAAATCACTCCTCAAAGCAGGGTGCTTAGAGAGTGACATTCAGACCAACACAATCTAATGTTTTCATCATCCATGATGTGGATGATGGGATCAAATGTACCCTGATGAAGTCTGCCCATGATGGCAAACTGAAGGGGAAGCAGACACTTGGAAGGGAAAGTCACTCTGCAGGAACAGACACGGATAGGCAAGAATGGGCTAACAAGAACCTAAGAAGTTCAAATGGACAAGCCTAAGACCTTGTACCTAGGAAAAAGAGAATCCAGGTGTACAGCACAAGCTGGAATCTAACCAGCCTCTCCACAGAGCTCTCTGGGGAAGAGCTCTGTGGAAAGGGCCCCAGGGTGCAACAAGGTCAATGTGAGTGAACGCTGTGCTGCTGCTGCAGCAAAGCAAGGCTACAGGAGGCTGGGCTGCAGCACCAGCAGAGACACACAGGTCATCATCCTGCTCTACTCAGCACTTGCCAGGTCACATCTGGGGTACTGTGTTCAGTTTGAGTTCCTGCTATACAAAAGAGATGTGAACAAGCTGGAGAGGCTCCAAAGAACAGCCACAAAAATGGTCAAAGGACGGGGAACTGCCATGTGAAGAAAGGTTGGGAAAAATGGGTTTGAGAAAACCAGTTTGGGAAAGCCAGCCTTAAGAAGAGAAGGCTTAGAGTTGACTTTATCCCTGCATTCCAGTGTTTAAAGGATGGCTACAAAGAATATGGAAACTTCTCATTTACAAAGAATCACAGGGAAAAAGTGAGGAGTGTGGGGTCCATGTTTATCCTGGGGAGATTCCAAAAGGAACTTTTTTAATAGTAAGAACAATCATCCATTGGAATAATTTCCTGAATGGAGTCGTAGATTCCCCAGCATAGGCCACTTTCAAGATTTGGCTGGACAGAGTTCTGATCCAGCTTGTCTGGACCCTGCTTTTGTCAAGAAACATTGGACCAGATGATCCTTGAGGTCTCTTCTAATCAGGTGTTCTATAATTAAAGGCAAGTAAATACTTGTGCTAAGTACTGGTCTTCTTTGTGAACATGAGCCCCTGTCTCCCAAATTCTTAACTTCAAGGCTTCTCTGATGACCTGAAATGCCTCAATGGGAGACTTAGTTAATAATTTTGTATTTTTTACATCAATGGTTCAATGACAGGTATTTAATGTGCAGAGAACACGCATCAATGGCCCATGCCATTGGGCTGTGTGCAAGAACTGCATGCAAAGATTTCTTCTTCCAACAGAGAAGATTTCATACTTCCAACAACTTCTTCCTGACATACTGGGGTTTGATGCGGAGCCTGAAGGTACCAAATTTAATTTTATTTCCTAAAATATCTAGAAATACATGGCACAGTGCTCATCTCCTTCAGACAAGATCTGCCTTGATTAGCTTCAGATGCATCCACTGGTTTGTAATCAATATAAACGACCACATTACTAATTCATCACAACTGCAGTTCTGGGACAGGCATCCATGTTTCAAGATGTTGGAAATGTGTTATTAAAAGATCTAAAAAGTTTTCTCCTCAAACTGCTCTAACCTTGGCAAAGGAAGGACTGGTGAACATATATTCCCCAGACACACTTTGCCCATTCCAAGCTACTGACCTTTACTACACATTTGATGAGATCACCATATGCCAACCTTTGTACACATCTCAACTATACAAGATGCAAGGGGTTAATGAACATTAAATATATGATATTAAGCAACAGAATGCATGTCAGAATCCATATAAATACTTAATCTGGAGAATTACTTAAAAAGTATATTTCTGCACTAGTAAATAATTAATCCTCTCTGATCAATACAGAAATGACAGTAATTAGAGAAAATAAGACAGCACTGAAACCATTAAGACACTTTTTTGAAGCTGGGATGTTTTTGATGCAGTTATGTTCTTTGTTTACTGTAAAGTTATTCCAACAGGGACAGAGAACCACATATTTTGGAGTGCTAAAACAGTCCAATGTTTATCTTAAGCAACACTTCCAGAACTGGTGCAAATTGAAAAAAAAATGCAGTAAATTTGCCACAATTTATGCAGCCCCTTATATCCTAGGATACCATTCTCCATTACTATAGATCATCACAGTTTAAAATATTTGTGCTTTTGCCAATGTGTCACAAAATGCATTTTTTTTTATTCCTTAGAATTGTACAGCAATCGTTTTAGTTGGGCCTCATTGATTATAATTTCTATTTGCAACAAATAAGATGCACACAAGCAAACTATTTCAGCCCTAATGAAAACAAAACCAAAAAATGTTACAATTGAAATGGCATTTATCAGCTGTCAGACTGATATGTGAAACTGGGTTAGCATTTGAAATACCAGTCTGAGAAAATAGTGTTCTGATTCCCTAACCTTGTTGTTTTTTTTTTCTTTAAATAACAATTAACATGCTGAAACTGTGCAGCAACAAAAGACGCAGTTCAGCTTTTCTTTTAAAGTTTGCATAAACATGCCAGCAAACTAAATATAAATACTAAGTCTGTTATTACAATACAGCCTTTAAAAACAAACCAAATCCTTTAAATTTTCCCTGAATGTATTTGTGCATAAAAAGAACTATCTCATCTCAGTCCAGAGGAGTTTAAGAACTTTGAAATTGCAGTTAAGTTCCAGCATCTACAAAGAGAAATTAAGATATGAAGCTGGGTAAGCAACAGAACAGTAAAGGAGTCAGTGTATAGATAAACCAATGTAATAGCATTAAAAGGTAAAGCTTAAAAAAAAAATCTGAGAAAATTTTAGTCCATTTTGAGATCTCAACCTTGTGGTCCCATTGCATGGGTTTCAGTTGTCTAGCTATAAAATGAAGTTCTTACAATCCCTCAATAACTTAAATTTGGGCTTAAGATTCCATTGGTGTACAAAACAAACAAAAGGCAGCATGTTGTGCATGTCCTACATACCAAAGCAGTTTGAGATCCAACATTACATTTATGCTTGAAATTTAGGAGCTAGTCCAGCAATATCCTGACACCTGAGGATACTGAGACAGCCAATGATTAAACACATTTTTAAGGGGAAAACCAGCAAAACCCAAGCCTCATTCAAATCTAATGAACATTTTAGAATACATTTAGAGGTAACAAACCAATAAGTATATAATGTAGTGTTAATACAAAAAGAAAGGTTTATTACAGTTAATTGCTCTATGTTAACCAAAGTCATATATGATTTTTACAGAGTAGTCTCTGGAATTATCTGTATCAAGAGTAACACCAAAAATTACTATAAAGCAGTAAAGAATCTGAATTTGAAGTGAATTGCTGTGTTACAGTTACATACTTCAATACCATGATGTCATCTGCATATTTTTCAAAGTGGAAAATAAATAGAAGATGATAATCAACTACTAAAAAACTTGAGCCAAAGATTGCACTATTCTTTGTGTGGAGCACCATAAGAAGAAACCACAAAACTGCATGTTTCTACTACCAGTAATATATTTGCCATCACAGCTCATAAGGAGGTGTAATATTAACACAGTGCAAAGAGCAATGAAAATATTTGCAGAATAACCAGTGCCAGAGATGTCAATGATAAAGTAAAGAATTTCAACACAGACTGTTCTGAAAAATATGAATAAACAGATAAGTAGGAAGATTGGTTTAAATAGTAAAGGAGAGAAAATGGGCAGATAATATGCATGTATGAATTACAGCTCTCTGCAGGCACAGGGCTTCCTTCAGCAAATCTCCAAAAATAGGGTTTGGGATCCTGTTGGTTTGCTAGCACATGTGATATTAGCAACACCTGAGATAAATATCATAATGGAAAGGATGCAGCGCAAAATGAAACATCTCACATGGAAGTATTTTCCTCAAACATCATCCACAAGGTTTCATAACGGGAATCTCCCTCCAAAAAATCCCCTCCAGCCTTACTACCCTGCACAGATACAATATTTATACTCTCCTGAAGTATTGCAGTGCTTTCCTTGCTACCTTTCCAGCAGAGACATTGCCACTTTTACACTATGCACCACTTCAAAGCCATCTCTTTCCTCAGACTGGAAAATTCCCTATCTTTAAAAAAAAAAAAAAGAAAAAAACCTATGCAAATGGAAAATTAATGGTTACAAACACAGCCTAAGTATATTAAAACACAGTAAGGGCAATGAAGAAGCCCTCCCTTCCCAGCATCTGCTTTCTTCATGCAGATTTCCCCCCCTCCTCCAGCAGTACAGGGGAATCTATTTGGGTGTTGCTGTTCAATTAAAAGTCTAGCAATGCAAGGTATTTCAGTTGCTGATTAATTACTACTCTGTGCATGCTATACTCTTTGTTTCCAGTACTGTTGTGCAGCTCTGCTTATTCCTTGAACCCATGTATCTACACTTACTGATAATTTGAGGTAGGACATGAAAAGGTTCAGTTTCCCTGCTTGGCAATTTTTCCTGTTTACTTTTACTGGGGTTGCTGCAGGGATTCAGAGCTCTCCAAAGTTCTCAGACAGCAATGTTTAAGCAGCAGAAAAGGAAAATGTGTGCAAAAGAGAGGGACTTAAACACAGAGACTTAAGCAAAGTCACATTTTGCTTGTTGTGGTCCAGCAGAAAGAACAGCACAGTGCAGGTGACAAATGAGAGGAGTCTGTGCTGCCGGTGTAATCCAAGATATATCTGGTAAAAACACAAAACACAGCAGGAGTGGTGTTGTCTTTGAGATATGTCTCCTCCAGAAAAAGGTCAATAGTGATGAGGATGGAGATACAGGGGCAGCACCATACAGGGGACTATCTGGGTCTACACTATCAGCACTGACAATCTGACAGGGGCTGGTGAAGGGTGGCTTTATCAAAAATAGACAGATTGATTCAAAATCACTTGGAAAATTGAAGAATTTTTTCAAGCTAACAACGTTATTCTAATCTCTGAAGCGACTTTTAGGCTATTGATGCTTTCACTGTACTGCTGACCTAAAAGCAATTCAAAGTGCTTTTAATCTTGTCACTCCACTAACATGTTTAAAAATAAATTAAAAATCTGGGTCAAAAAGAAGTGTTACACTACATTAAAATAAAAGCTTTCATAGGTGAATAGTGAAGGGAGAATGCCAAAAAGGGTAGAAATATGTAAACCTGGGTCTCAGTGCAAGGTTCAAACATTTGATTAGAACAATCTCAGTAAAAGTAGGAAGTATATATCTTCATCCTGTTCAAGTGATTACTTTTGTATTTTCAAGTACATACTAACAACAATGAAAAAACCCAACAATCTACTAATATTACTAAATTGCAAATCTTCCCATTGTTCCAGCAATGTAATAGGTGTTATAACATAATTAGGAATATATATTTCCATCTCTTCTGTGGGCTTGCCCACAGTGCTATAGTGTATTCACAGGTAACTGTAAGATGTAAAGATTTCAGTCAGACATTCATAAGAATAAGACCTGGAAAGAAGGACTAGAGAAAAATAAACACACTTTTTCCCCAAGAAACTGAATAATTCTCATGTTATTTTTGATAAATATTTGTCTAGATTTTTTTTCAGGCAGACATTGTTGTGATGTTACCCCTCTAAAGTTCTAGACTCCCACAGAGCTGTTGCCCAGCTTGTTTCTCTCCAGTCTCTGTCACACAACTTTAAATTTGTCCCTGTTTCAACTGCACTTCATTTCTCTCCAAACCTTTCCCTAAGGTGTCTGTACCCTTTTGAGTAGCAGTCCTGTCTTCTACAGCACACCATCCAGCCCTGCTATTAGACATAGCAAACTATACTGGAGCCTGGTTCAACCTCTAATCTTAGTACTACTTTAACTTTGATAACAAATTAAGAACTAGGCTACAGTGTTTTTCCAATCAATCAGTCTCATACACACCTGAAAGTCATTTCACTTATACCATATTGACTACATTGGTTCCTAGGACTAGAAAACCCTCTCCAAACAGAAGAAGGAGTTTAAAATAGGAAAAATAAGTAATTACTTTGATGCAGTATCATCAGATGGATCTCTTCAGAGAAAATTGCTGTGTTTAGGGAAATCAGGACAACAAATATTAGGTGGTTAATGCTCCTTGGACTACTTACCCTAGCACTTTGGTCGGCATGTACTTGTTTTCTATGCCACAAAAACAGTAACCTCTCTCTTGAGTTTATAATATATTAATTGAAAAAAAAAAATAAAAGTCTTTTTCTAGAACAATCTTCTTTCCTACACTGAAAGTGAGCACATACAAAGAGTGACAAGAACAGTTAGGTCAGCTTTTAATGTATCTTTAACTTCCACATCTTTTATACTTTGTCTACTGCCTTATTTTCAAAGTAAGAAATTCTCATACAAGTGCTCATGACTGAGAGGTGGAGCTTCCGGTTCTGCAGGATTACCTGCCCATAACTGAGCAGGGTAAAGCTGGAGAGGAGCACTGCAAACACCAGCTCTGGCTAAAGGCAACAGCAGAAACTGCAGTAGAAGGATGCTGCCAGTAATTCAAGGGAGTGGATGAAGTTTCTGCCTTCCCGAACCAAAGGAAGGGCTTTGCACAGCTCTGTGTGTCAAACGAGCTGCAAACAGGGACTTGTGCTGTTAAACAGTCAACAGGACCTTCTGCTTCTGCAAGCCTGCTCCCCTGACCCTCCAAGTCCCACCCTCTGCTCCATTTCAGTGAGAATTTCTGAGGCCAACTGGAAACCTCGCTTACAGAGGAAATGTGCTTTTTGCCATACCAAAAAGGCTTGGCTGCTGTGCCTGCATGGGTTTCTCAAACAACACAGGTTCTCTGTTCATTCTCATCTTATTCATCTGTCACTCCACATGTTCCTCTGATAAAGGAAAAGCAAAGTAAAGCAATTTGGTTCCCCTGAAAAAGAATTTCATTTTCTTCCCTACAACAGTGCTATGTTTTGTTTTTTTTTCCTTATAAGCCCATTTTATCAGCTATTTCTACTGTTTTTCTTTTCTGCGGTGTTCTGAGCTGTGCAGATACTCCATTTGTCTCTGCACCAACTGAAAATTCAGGGAAAATTTGGCCACATAAAAAAAAATAAAATGCAGATTAGTAACGTGCAGTTATATATGTAGGTTAGTAACCTGCATATATAAATCTTATTTTTCTAGCACTTGTTCTGTTCATAATTGTTTTTAAAAAAAAAACCAGACTGCTACATTATCTTGTGCATCATTCAGAAGGCAGGACTTCTATACAGGAATAGGAGATTTGTCCTCTAATAATAGGATTTCTTTATACCCATAAATGACATCAGAAGATCAGAAGCATGATTTTGCCACAAATATTCCATTTGGCTTTGAGCTGGATTTTAAACTGTCTCTGTGTCACCCTTCCCCAGAAGGGTTAACAGGGGAACTAAAATTGAAACCCAGTGGCTCAGAAGCAAGAACTAAAATACTCCAGCATACAAGTTAACAAAATCAAACTGAATAATCATTTATTGCTGCTGAAATATGCCCACGGTCAAGATCAAAAAGAATTTAGAAAACAGGAAACTTATCCAATTTTCTAAGCCTCAGGCTTGGAATGAATCTGTAACCTGGAGAATACATTATGCAATGCTTGCTTGCATCAAATGAGAATGTGACACCTTATCTCAGCCTCATTATCTTAACATCATATTGTATAAAGTGAATTAACAGAAATTACTCTGTAGATCTCTTGGAAAGTCAACTTTTTTTTTCCACCTTGTCCCCTTTGAGAAGTATCAAAACTCTTTCTTAAAGATAACTAGAAAACTAAGTATTCAAGCAAAAAAAAAAAAAAACCACAACAAAAACCAATCAAAAACCCCACTGCAAGTCCCTAATAAATGTCTCAATTCAATGGCATCTTTTTGCTTTTTTGAACACAGAACACCCAAACTTCTTCTCATAAATGTTGAGACACAACCTTTTAGAGCTTTCTAAGAAGTGTTCTCCATTGTCCTTCCTTCCCATCAAAACCCAGTATAATTTAATGAAACATTAAGGCTCTAGAGGAATGTTTTTTTCTGAGCATAACAGGAGTACAATTTGCAACCAGCTCTAACAAAAGACAGTAATCTCTTCCCTCCTGTTGGCACTGTAATAGCAACAAAGAAAAACATGGCTTTTGTAACCAGACATCAAATACAGCTTGTCACAAATCTACTCATCTCTCTTCCTTTTAAAGAAGCATCAGCTTCACAAATCATCTGTTGTTACAAAATTAAATGCTTGTTTGGCCATAAAACTGCTCTATTTGACACATCAAGTGTGCTGTTAGGTTACTGCTGGTTCTGTTTTATTATACTTATTACTATTTATCATGTGAATTCACTCACCTGAATTGGTGCCAACAGACAAGGCAAGCTCAGGACTCCATTCAGTGTTAGCTGATAATAAATGGTGCTGCTTGCATACAAGTTCAGGAATATGTATCCAGCATTTGCCACGTAGTTGACATAAATACATTATCTTTAGACAAACATTTGCAGCAGAAAGCCTAGTGCTCAATTAAGACAAGTAAATCAGCATCTAAAATTCACTGTACAACTCACATTTTATGAGTGTAAACCCCTTGAAAAGTCACAAAATTAGTGTAACATCCAGCACCTGGCAAGCCATGATGTACAATACTGACAATGCTTCACCTCCACAGACTTTCTGAGCAGCCTTCAAATCTCACTTCGTGTCAAAACACAGAAAGAAGATGAAATCAGACACGTTTATAGAACAGCAAAATTACAGACTAATATAGAACAGCTTCAGTCCTAGTGAGGGATCTGGGAGGAATATTTGAGTTCCCTACTGCAGGCATAGAGACTCAAACATTAAATCTTTCAGGCTATATGACTTATTACTTCAAACCATGCAGACCCATGGAAAAGAACAGACTACCTGTTTTCTCATTATCTATAAATTTCCTCACCACTGCAGAGAAATGATCAGACAAAAAGATTATTACATCTTTGAACAAAAATGTGAAGGGTTGGGTAAGAACTGTAGATGACTTAAACCTAACTTCAGTATTTTAAGCATCTCATCAAGTAAAACAAACCAGATACCAATTTCACAAGTGATAAAAAATTAGAAGGGAGTCTCACCAATGCCAACAAATAATAATATCCTACAAAGACTGAGGAGAATAAAATCAAATCTCCCTCCAAAAAAAAGAAGCTGAACTCGGAGAAAATGGACGAAATTACAAAACTGAAGGACATGATGAAAAGGACACATTAACAGCTGGAGAGAAAGAAAAGATATCTGTGCCTATGGCCATGCCAGTAATGAGCTCAGACAAGGCTAAATCACACCTGAGCTGTACCCAAAGGCAGCTATTCCCTTCAAAGATGGACAATAACCTCTCTGTGTGGTTCTTGGTGCTGTGACATGCTAAAAATTATATGGAACACTGGGGAAACAGACTTTAAGAATATTTTTTTTTAAATAAACCAGCTCTTTCAGTTGGTACTTAGCTCTCCTCAGGTCAAGACTTAACCATGTCTAACAGGAAAGAAATGGAAAAGTGCTTTCCCCACAATGACATTTACCAAATTTTCAGCAGAGGATTTGCAGCAACAAAACCAAGAGCTAGGAACACAAATAAAAGTGGCTGATTAGCCTATACCCAAGCAAACACTGACACTTCTGCAGTGTCTTGGTAAAGGGGTCCAATAATTGATATATTTGCATTTAGAAAGAGATAAATTCTTGTGCAGTTTAAGGAAGAATTTTGAAGCAATATGAACTTCTTTAAGCTAATTCCTAAGCTTTTACCTAAGAAATAGTCTCCTTTAAAAATTAAGTATCTATAGCAAGGGGACATTCAATTTTTTCCTCACAAATCTCAAACATAATTTGCCAGTAAGTAAAGGCATTTCAGTACATATTATTCAGCTCCATGTCTTAAAGCAATTGAGGAAATTCACTATCATTACATAAAATCCTTTCATAGCTATTCATGACTGCATAGTACTGCAGAAAAGTTGAAAGACCATGATAAATCATCACTGCTATCATAAAACAAACAACATAAAGAACTCTATACAAGTTGTTAAGGGATAAAAAAAAAAGTGCAAAGATCTGAATACAAATTTAAAATATTCCATTCTATTAATTCCTATGCCATTTCATCTAACAGAAAACAGTACCCATGGCCAGATTCTACCAGTTATCACAGTTTAAAATACACAAACTAGCTTAAAAAATAAATTGGTACAAAGAAATGAAAGCATCATTATTTATCACTTTATAAATTGTTTAAAAATTTGTCTGACTCCATCCTTCAGAGCAAAGAGCAATTGTAGCAGATGCAGAAGCCATGCCTATAGCACCATCTCAATCTGCAGCCCATGCCACACTTCACTGATGATTTTAATGGGACCTATACTCAGATTTTCATCTATGAAGTATACAAAGAGAGTGCGTTTAATTGTCTAAATACAAACTTAACCACATGCATATGTTTGAATTTCGTGGTTTGCTATGTTGATAGTTTTTTTCCAGATCCTATTGTTCATTATCTTCAAAAAACATCAACATTTTATTTATTTATTCATAACATCTTTCCCTCAGTTTGGTGTTTATCTATTTTACATCCTGTTACCTCATTATTTTTGCTTTGGTCCTTCCCTTCTCAAACACAAGCTGAATAAGACATCTATCATAGTGTTTTGAACTTGAGCCAAATTGACATCTCAGTATTCATACTAAAACCACATAAAATTTCTACATCATTCAAATTAATATTTCACAGACAAATTGGATGACTTTGCAGTTCTTACTGCTACAACTTTAGTTCCATGTCACAGTGAAAACTGAGATACTGAATGACAACTTTCAATTATTAATTCTTTGTACTTAATAAATTTTACATTGGCCTTTTCTGCCCATATCAGCAAGTCATCATTGGATTACATGCAATATCATTTATGAATCTTCTTTAGAACATATATAGAGAAATAAAATCATGTGAAGAAACTTCTGTTTGCCCAAGTGACCACAGAAGAGAGACTCCAGAGCTCACAGAACAAGGGTGTTGCCCATTTTTCCAAACAAGTACCTGGGAACACCTCTGGGTATTGCAGTACAAATGAAAATTCTTCTTCTGTGTCTAACCAGAATTTTCAGGGTTTAATACCAAATGCTTCCAGCTTGATAACCTGTTTTAGATCCTCTGTTTATGTCTAACCCAGGGCACAGCTGTTTGTAGTCCTGCTCTGCTGCTAAGGTGTGTCCTGTGTTCATGCTCAAGAACTCACCTGAAAATGCTTTCCTGAAAGATTGTAACACAGTTTTAGCAGTTCCCTGTATTTCTTCTGGTTTTTTTTTCCCCTTCACTTCTGCCTTTTCAATCTTACTTTTATTCTTCCATACACTTTAATTAAAATCACTGAGCTTTTGAAGTTTTCCATTAAATAAAGGCATATCTTGCGCACCAGGTGGGCAATTACAAGCACTCACTGCTTGGGCTGCTGGTGAATTTTTCAGATTAACTCACCTAGCTCTTAGAAGAGTAGAAACACATCATTAGACAACATTCACATTCAAAGGAGGCATTAAGAAAAGTGAGACAACTGCATTTCTCTTCGTTTTAAAATGTAAACAAAACTGATGATACAGTCACTTATGAGGGAACAAATAGAAGAGGCAAATACCAAGAAGATACGTGGAAGAAGTTCTCAGGACTGTAGGATTTTGGCTGTTATATTTAAAGACTTACTGCTTTCCTGTTTCTTGCCAGAATTTTTTAGCCAACTCTGTGACAGACTCAAATGCCACACTACAAAAAACTAGGTAACTCAAATGAAACCACTATTTTGAGTTAGCTATTTTAATTTACACTCTGCATATTATGAAAGCATTCATCTACTATTGCATAGGTAATAAATCAGGAATAAAACAACCAAATAATAACAAATATTGTATCATTTCAGTCATTCGTTGGGCCAACATGACAGGCAGAAAATCTGCTTGAATAAACTTCACTGAAAAACATTAAGCTGCAAGCTGCTACATTACAGTTTATCTAAGCAAAATGAACAAAGGATTTGAAGCATTTTTCCTTAAATGTCCTATGAAACCCAGTATAAATCTATTGATATTGAGCATTGACCAATACACAACTGATGTAACTTCTGGAAGAGGGACAAAATTCATGGCAATTCATACTAGCATAGTCATTAAATCTGTTTCTTTACCCCTGACAGACTGATCAGACCCTGCATAAAACTGTTGGAAATCAAGTGCAGGAGTCCAGAGCCACGGCAATCGACATCCCTGGACAAGTTCCCAAAACGTGCCAAGGAGTGGTGAAAGTTGACCATGATAGAAGCATATTGCAGCCCCTGAGAGCTACAATCCTGCACAGATGTCCTTTTCTGCTGAGGCTGGACAGGAACACACCAAACTCAGTGAAACTTTTCTGTTGGCTGCTCTGAATGACTACTTTCAAACTCAAATAAATGCACAACTTTCATGGATGTGTGGAATATAAGGATATCTTACTAAGGGCAATTTAGCCAGACAAAAAGAAGATGGGAAAGTAATAAATTAACCCAGCCAGCTGAACAGAACTCAAGAAGGAGAAGAGGGCCCAGATAAAGCAGCAATAGTGCTGTTCCCCATCTGCACCTCTGGAGATTTGCTCAGCCTTGTTACTGGGTGAAACCACAAACTGGCAAGAGAACCAAATGTCTGCAAATCAGAGTCCACTCAGGCCACCCAAAGGCCTGTACCTGGAAACAGCTTCTCAAATGGCACGGCAGAACTTTCTGGCTTCCCCTCCTGTTGCCTTCAGAGACTGCAGAACTGATAAAATATGATGATCAACACTGATTGCAGTGACAAAATTGGCTTTTAATGGCAATCAACCTGAGTTATAACTGGCTGCTCTAAATTAATCAGAGTGACACAGTACAGCTCCAGTTTCTCCATACACACTGACTTATTAGCAATGTTACATCCTTTAACTGGAGAGCAGTCTTTCTCAAGCTACTGCTGTTATTTTAAATACCTCTCACACTGTGAACAAATTTACTTACCAATACTCTCAAAGCAGCTCTCTAAATCTCAGATCACTAAATTAAGCAGTCATTCAAGCAACTTATCTCATTAATCATGAGGAGGCAAAGATCTTATGATTTACAGTCAAAACTAAAACTAATTTTCTCTCAAAGGCCAAAACAATTAACTTGAATATCCTTAAAGGAAACATAAGAATGAGACAATTCATAATAGCTTCAGACAATCCTAGTGGGATTGCACTTGGCTCATGTGACTGCATTTTTTTTCTCTTTTCCAACTTCTCCTTAATTGGAAAATTAAGGAACAAATCTTGTCAAAGCATAGATTTTAGGTGTGTTTGTGATTCTCCTGGTTGAATAGAATACACATCTCCCACACCTTATTTTCCTTTAAAAAGGCCTATTTAGTCTACGTAGGCAACATCAACATCACAAATGGCTAACAAAATAAATTCTAAAAGACTAGAACTTATACTAGTGGCATATGTAATCTCCCTGTTATTTTGTGTTTTCATCTACATTGTTTCATCTTGAATGTTTATCACAAACCTTTCTATTCCATGTCTTTCTATATGATCTCATTGAGTTTCCTAGACATTGAATTTATGGTAAAAAATAAAATATGGATCTCTGAAGTAGCTGTTCACTTTGTCAAGGAATATAAAACCTACAGCCCCACTATTATTGATAGAATACGATCTCTATGGATCTTCTACATGGAACTCTCATTGCATGTGGTGTAAATATGAGTTCCAGAAGTTGGTGAGCAGCTCAAAACTGTACCTACAAATCACTCCACACCTGCTAATAATTTCCTTGCAGACATGAGCCCAGAATTAGATTCTAAAAATTATGTGACCTGTTTAGGACATGTTCAATATCTGTAAACCTTCTACATCACTGAACTCTCTCAAGAGAAATATGAGGATACTCAAAACACCTCTTTTTGCTCATGCCATTTAGACTACCTTCAATATCTACCATGTGATTTGGATTACTTTCAATACCAATCCTGATATATTTCAAAGGGAGTTACCTTTTCTTTGCTGCATACCCTCATCTGAGCAAAATGAAACAAAGTAATGTAATATTTATAAGGTAATAAGCACAAAGAATCTCATAAGAATGTGTTAACTGGGATACAGATGATCCATGATCCCCTAAATACTCACATGTGATTTACAGCAAGCATTCCTAAAATAAAATGCATTTTGTCTTAACATTTGTCTCTTTGAAAAGCCTCCGTAGAAACAGCAACACCAATAAATATTTTACAACTTTATGCATAATAATAACAATAAAAGTCTTCTAAACTAACATATAGAAAAATCAGAATTTCAAATAACTTTTCAAAAGAAAAGTTAGGAGTCACATGATTTTTTGTGAAATAGGCACATCCACAAAATGTGTGTTTAAAGCACTGGCAATCCAGCCATGGTATGCTGAAATGAACAACAGGTTCATTCCCCCCTTTCAGACCAGCAACAGCAGCTTGTACCACATTTCAGAGCAGGGTTTCTGTAAAGCCAGCTGCCCTATAAGCTTTGTTGAGCCTTTTAATTCCCAGTCTCAGTGACTTCAAAATAACATCAACTGCTCTCATGGGAACTTTGGAAGCTACACTGATCTAGGCTGAATTTCCCCAAACTGACAAAGGGTGATGAGTCACCTCAGCACTAATCCTAAAATCACTGGAGTGTAGCAAGTGTCCTCAAAGGAAGGGTGAGGCAACACAGGGACACTCTCCAATCTCAGAGCTGGGCTGGATTCCTGCCATGACAGGTAAACAGAGATTCTACCTGTGGGGACACACACATATAGAAATCAAATCACTTCTGTTAGCAGAATTTGATATAATATTGCCATTTCAACAGTGTGTCTTACTATATTTAGAGTGTGAAATTTTATTGATACACAAAAGAAGCAAGGAATTCATGAATCATGATAAATGGATTGGTTTATTTTTAATCAGCTCTAGTAAGAGCCTAAATGCAAACTTAATTATTTCCCACATGACTTTCTAAAATTTTTGTTAGCACATACATTAGTGGTGAGTTCTCAGTTTAAATTCCAATTCTTTTTGCTCTATTTCACAAGTATGTACAAATAGAATTTGAGCATTGTTTTCTTCATTATAGTAGCCACTGATTTCAAAGAAGGACTAAATTACCAAACTCTGCTAAGCATATTTCTATTTTATGTGAAAAAACTTCTGGGAAATACTTTTCCTTGGGACTTATTCTATACATTCCAAGATTTATAATTTTCAACCCTTACCTATTATATCTAAACACAATAAATTCAAGAGTGCCTTGATCTATTGTACAGTGACCACACAAAAATATTTATGTGACATATCTGGAGTAATGACCCCAGAACCAACACATTTTAAGGAACAAAAAAGGGTAAAAGCATGCAGTCTTTTACAATTACAGGCCCTCTTCAGTGGAATTTAATTCTGGAAGCCTCAGCTGTGTGATGAGATCAAGGGTAGAAACTACTCCAATTGCAAGACAGAATGGAGAGGTCACTTAGTCTTGAAGGCACCTTTGTACAAAGATTTGAAGCTTTATAGATTAGGAATTTTGTCAATCTGGAAATAAAGGTTCTATTTGATTGTCCTTAATAAAACAAAATCACTGCTAAAATGAGTTCTTATGGGGACATTACAAAGAGCAAATCACCAGCTCTTAATCTTAATAGATTTCAAAAGAGACTCAAAATAAGCATATCTAAAAAGAAGTCAAATATCACCTGGAAGCAGCTCAGTTTCTCACAGAGAACAGACAGAAGGCCAGAGAAAACTCTTTGCCTCCTATTTACTGCAGAGTTTAGAGAACTTATGCTGCTTCCATGAAGCATGTAACACGAAACTTTCATCTAGCTATAGTCTGTAGGCTACACACTGTGGTAAGATTAAAAGAAAGGTGGTCTGGATGAAAATGAATTAGTTTTGCTTGCAGTCACACTTATTATATAATTCATTATAGCAAATGAAAGCTAGAACATATTGACATTTCTGGCAGAAAGCTTAAAAAATAAAAGAGCTGAAGAAAACTGAGACTTTTCACTCTATTAGCTGAGGACAGCACATAGAGAAACAAGAAATCTTTACTAAAGCAGAACATAATGAAGCAATTTTAAGGCATTAACTTTGCACCAGAACAATATTCCTTGTTGTGCAAGAAATCCGAGGTGGGCATGTTGCCTCTCTCACTTGAGAAGATAAACATGATCCTGCAAATTAATGAAGCAAAATCAGAGTGGGACACTATGAGAAGGAGTTCTGTACTTCTGTACACTTCATAACTAGGTAGGAGCAAATAACTGTATCTGAACCTCCCAGGAAACAAGATTAATGGTTTTACAGGCTGCCTTTCCTGAAAACTACTATTCTACTGGAAATTGATTCTTCCTCAGTTAAACAATATCAGTTCTACTCCTTTGAGCAACTGAGCTTTCTTGCACTGCAGATGACATGAAACTACAGGAGCAGGTGGTGCACTGAGGAGGCAGCACACTCAACTCTAACATGCTACTGAGGTAATTGAAAATTCAGCAATACTGCACAGGGTAATTGAAAGACACAAGCAGCTTTGATCTAATATTGCCATTATCTGGTATTGCAAACATCCATCTCTCAATCACATACACAGTAGTTTTAACATCATAAAAACAATTTCAATGCAATTATAATGAATGTGCAAGTCTTCTAATTTAATAAGGCTATATCTGGTTTTACTACATCAAAATTTTTCTAATGTTTTATTATATAAAAGCAATTAGGATTCTACGAGCAATAAAGTAGGGGGATTTTTTTTTATCAGAAAAGATGTATTTGGTTAGAAGCCTTCTTAGAGTAAGCCACTCATCATTCTTATATTGAGCAACACTTGTCTTTGCCAGCTTTTAGGACAGGCATAATCACTTCTGCTTGTTAGTAACAGGAGAGAGACTATGTTCATGGAATATTTTGAAAATTGAGTACCTGTGTTACAAGCCCTCAAACTGAGCACAAAGAAGTTATCAGCAAAGCTGTAGAGTAAGACATCCTTCACCATAAAAAATACAAGGAAAACGGCTCTACTCATCAAGTCTGACATACAGGTGAGGGATGACATGGACACTGAAGAGGAATGCATAGGGATTGGCTGGAACGTTCTTCCCAACTAAGCTGCATCCAGTTCCAGGCTTAAACTGTATTGAGCATTATAAAAGTCCCTTGGTTCAATAGGGTGTTATGCTGGGGAAAAAACCCACGGGAACCCAGTGCACATGAGTGCAGAAGTGCCCCTGCCCTCCCAGACAGACCTTCTGGGGCGACCACGGCCATTGCTCAGGCTGTGCCCTCTGACATTTCCCTTTGCACTTGGAGCGACGGCACCAAAGGCCATTTACAGGATCTCACTTTCAGACACATCCTGTTGCAAGTTCTGCTGCTCCACTCCTGTAGCTGTGGTGATTTTTCTCTGCACACATCTCCTCTTCAGGCAAACAAGCAGCTCAGGCTGAAAATTCCATCCCAGTGCCACAGACCTTAGCAGATTGGGACACAATGACATTGAGCACTTTTTGCTTTAACCTTCCTCCTCAGCCCTGCCCCATCTAAGGTAGCACAGGGTAAACCACAGCCAGGACACACCCAACATCCTACACCAGCTATATTCCTGGGGCTGCTCTGACTCAGGCAATCAGGATTTTGGCACACAAGCTGGTTCTAACCTGAAATGGGACTGCCAACACAGTAGGCAACGTGACCCCATTGGCAAGTCCAACTGGCTTCCTTACCAACAACAAATAACTGGAATTCAAGCTGTGCTGGATTTAACAGCCACTTAAAACCCAGGCTGCCAAGAACCTCGGCATTTTGTGTTGTAAAGCAGACACTAAGTTACAGGAAGAAAGTTTCATTGTAGTATAAGCCATTAAACACTCGCTAAGGAGTCAGGTAAGAGCAGATTTTTTAAAAACTAATCCCGAACTTCAAAGTTAAAGAAGTAAAGAAGCTCCTACTGCTTGAGGAGGCTGTGGGATATGAGAGGTGGCTTCTCCATGAGAGGGAGACAAAGGAGCACAATTCCTGATATAAAAGGCATGGTCAGTGTGCAAGAGAGACCCAAATGACAAACTTTACCCACCATCTGCAGAGGCTTTGAGGGAAAGAGGAATGGAAAATGTAAGAGGCCCTTGTTTAAGTTATTTTCCTGATCCCTGCCCCTCTCTATCACGCTCTTCTTCCAATAAAATATGTACATTTCAATACTGGAAAGAATTACCTCTGCATGTATTTCTTTCATCAGCCTGGCACACATTGTAAGATAATAAGGAGAATTAATGCATTTTCATCCTGCCAGATGTGATCTGGAATCAGAAACACCCCAGCTATAAATGAGTTCTATCAGCTCCACAGGAATCCTTTATTTTATTTTTAAGTCACTTAAATAATCTAAAAATTATTTGCATCCACAAATTTTCAATCACTGAATGGTTGGAGGCTAATTGGAGAATTATCTTTCCAGCAGGGAAATATCCACACTTATTTTGCATGGCAGTTTCTGCCCACTGTTAAAGTAATGTTTGCTTATTTGTTCTAACAACGTATGTTAATAAATGCATGGGTTTTGAAAGAGTAGATAAAACCCCTTGGAAACAAAATCTTTCCAGTCAGTGGTGCACCTACATCCTCATGGCACTAAATCCTTACAGCTGAAACGCTGGGACACATTCAGTTTGCCATGCCTACAAATAACCCTGTTCTTCCCCACAACCTTCAAACACACACAGAACTAGACATTTTTAAAATATGATTTCTTAGTTTTGTCCCAGACAGATATTTTTATTTTTTGCAAGCATTCTCTTATTACTCATTCATATTGGCAAAGTTTTTGCTTATTTGATTAAAACTCCATAAAGATAATATGTTGTGGTTCTAAGACACCTGATTTGTCAGGCAAAACAAAAATTGCAGCCAAAAAAGCATTAACTCCATCTAAGTTTCAGGAGAACCCAGAAAGGGTGGCAAGATCTTGCCCAGGTCACTTTTGAAGATCTCCAGTTCCTAACACAGCACCTGCAGGTGAATTACAATAGCATGGAATTTGCTACAGACACAAAGCTTCTTAGCCATGACTTCAGTGGGAATTTGCCCCAACAGAGAGCCTGGAATTGCTTAGCCAAGTTGCACTTGAAACTTGAGCCAGGTTATGTTTGCACTCACACTTGTCAACAGCACAGACCTCGGGATAATCTCATTAGCTGCTGCATTTTAACAACACAAAACAGATTCCAGCACCAAACAAAACAAAGAAACAAATCCCCACAACTCCACAGCATACCTTATTCTCTAAGTCAGACTTCAAAGACACTAATTCAGAAAAGCCTTCAATTTTATCTTTTGAGATCATTTCAGAGACCTTGGCTTCACTCTGCCCAAGAAAGAGCTTTATGTGATCTAAGATGGCATAGTCTAATAGGAGAAAATTACAGAATTCATTTCATGTACCTTCTCTCATAAATGCAGATCAAAAATTATGAGGAAGTTGATCACACTGGGGAATTGCAATATTTTAAATAAGGTAACATTTGGTTGCATTTAGCAAATAGAAAATAAATCAGAAAAAAACATAGACAACATTATAGTAGAGTACAAAGAAAAAATTTGATACTGGCAAAAATTATCTCAGAAAATAATGATGAGAAACTGCTGTGTTTTTCTGTGCTAGTCTGAAGTCACAGGTATTAGTAGCACTGTTAATTGTACAAGAACACCACTTTCAGCTGAGGTCCAGTGCACTCTTAAAAACACATTGAGCCCAAGGGAAAACCCACTCTAGTCAGGACAGGTGTGCTTAGAGATGAATGGAGTGGATGTCTCGCTGCTTTGCACATGTGGGACAGCTGGTAGATTTGCTGCCCCTCTGTACTGGACCAGAAGAAAATATTTAGAACACATCAAACATGAGACTGGCCCACAGTACAGCCCTGCACAAAGATTTGCAAAAGCTTCATACAGCACACCTAGCAAGACACACCCTGCCTGAGAAGCAGGCTGACAAATAAGCACTCAAATGTCACAAGGATTCCCAGGCTGTAATTCAATGAATGCCTTCAGTGACGCAACTATTAAAAAATATGCATGGCAATATCAATATTAGTCATCACAAACTTTGCATCAGCACTTTTACAGCTTGATTCATGCAACATGCATCAGTCCTCAGGTACTGTTGTGTCTACTTGATTTTATTATGACACTCTTAGAAAGGTTATACCTTATTATGTAGAAAAAATAACGACCAAAAGGAATGAAATTTCAGGTAAGTTTCACTCAATGGACTATAGACAAAATAATGAATGAATTCACTTAGTTAATAGTTTGTAATCTAGTGACTGACTACACTGCCTCTTGCCTCCTATAACCACAGCACGTGTTAGAAAAACACAAGACTTTTAGCCAATGGCCAAAAGCAGGTGTCACTGCTTTCACATGTACTTAGGACAGCATTTAAGTAGGAATATCTAACCTATGCCAGCATGATAAACAACCTTGGTTTTCCTGGATGCTTTGTACCAACAGCTAAATTATTAACCTACAGAGGGACAAACCAGAATTTGATGGATTTTTAAATATTGTTTGTACATAAAAACTATGTAATGATTTAAAACAAAGTAAAAGAAAATACTGAAAGGCTTCTATTCGACTCAGAAACTCACAGCACATAATGCATTCTCCATTCCAGAACAATTTAACTTTTTTTAACAGTTATTTTAATTAGATCCACATTTCTGTTGAGTTTAGGGAGAAATAGATGTGCCATGGCTCCTACTGTAAAATTAAAAAATATCTGTTTATTGTATACGTGAAAACAAGTCAAAGTTAATGATGCCTAAAGGCTTTTGCCTATTTTCTGCTTTTCTACAAAAAGCCTTAGAAATCAGTAGGGTCCATAAATCACTTGACTATTCTGCAAATCTTGTCATTACACTTAAAATTTCTTGCCCCTCTCTGGGGTTTAAGAATCTGCTTATCACTGCAAATGCCTTGCATACATTACAGACATAAGATTGTGTGAGACAAAAAACCACAGGCAGTAAAAAGCAAACTCCCTTCAGCCTGTACCTCCTCATTGTCTATAGTTAGTAACGCCATTTAGTCATTCCTTGCTTTTATGCAGAGTAAGTTTTGCTTCTCCACCACTTTCCAGGTTCTCATTTAAAAATCAATGAGACTTCAAAAGAAATGAATACATTTTCTTGGAGGTGTGCACAGTTCTTCCAGAGCATGGATCAAAGCTGGAGTAAATTTCTATAAACACTCTCATTATTTTTGGAGCATTCGCCAACTCTTTCAAGCATACTGGGGATTTCAAATTGGCCAGTAGGATATGTCATTAGATCCAATTTCTATGGTTTCACAGACAGATTTACCTTCTTTTTTTCAAGTAAATGATTATACAACAGAAGTCTGTCATCAGCCCCTGCTCCCCACTTTTTAATTGTAAATGCATACGCTGCAAATCAAAGACACTCAAGTTTTGAGCTCATCAGACTGCACTCAAATAAGCATCTGAAAAGTATAAATTAAGGCCAGTACTTCCCTAATACATATTCCCACAGACTAGTGCTTCACAGCTTTGTGCCCATTAAGTGAGGCCAAAGAAGAGAAAGACATCAATAAGGTAAGTTGAACAGTCAAAGGGATCAAAGTCCAGTTAAGATTAATACTAATTGCACATTAATCGATCATTCTAGAACAGTGAAAAATGTGAAAAAAACAGCATATCTCAAATTACTGGATTGATAGGAGTTGTAGGCCTTTCCATTTTTCATTTATAAATATGGCTAGACAGGATATTCTTAATAAACATACTTGCACATGCATCCCTTATACACAATCCAAAGCAGCCAGAGAGAGAATGCAGACTAATCATTCAGGTAAAATTCCTCTGCACAAAAAGAATTCAGTGGCTCCAATAATTTCTTCAAATAAGGCAGCTGATTGTAACTTCAGAAAGCAAGGCCAAGTGGCTAACAGGAAAATCAAAGCATTTTACTGTCTGCATTGAGAAGATTACACTGTTAGACTAAAAACAATACAGACAAAGGCTGATGAAAGAGGAATCCATTTTCTTTTGGAACTGAGTAGTTTGACATTAAAGTATTTGGACAATTTTACATTAGAACTCCATATCAGAACCAGCAGTCTCAGTTCTAACGTTTATGGTCTTTCCTTTCCTTTGTTCAGAAACATACTTTGAAATGAATGAATGGATGTAATATTATTGCATAGCCAAAAATAAATTTGTAGCAGAAGTAGTTAATTGGTTTTTCCACTGTTAGTCCACTCTCTGAGGACATACAGGGTGAAACCAAATTCTCTCTCCTTTTTCCATAGAAAATAAGAAGCAGATTACCATCTGTTGATCCAGACTTGCACCCCTTTGCCTAATAAATGGAGTAATTTGTTAGACTAGAATCAGGTTTGTCACATCTGAACAGAAATCCTTATGCCAACCTTAGAAAACTGGCCAGTGCACTGGACAATAAACACTGCACTTGGTGGTACTTGCACACATTTACAATACAAGCACTGAAGCTGAAAAAAAAAAAAAGCTTTAAATAACAGGCTTTCCAGAAGATGGTCAGCTAAGCAGGGAATGTGAGAGGTTCCTGCAGTTTCACACCAAAAGCACTGAAGGAAAGGTGAAATATGCCCAAATAACATGAAACAGCCCAAACCTTCCAATATGAAAAGCTTGTTCTTGCATCTCTGACCAGGTTCAAAATGCACACATCCTTATATAAGCTCATTTATATGTCTTAATAGAATTCTTAACCTCCTTTTTTCCAAAGCTCAACTGTAAATATTTCTGTGCTACATTGTGATAAAATGAAACCTCACAGAGAAAGAAACAATATTCTTGCTCCATAAAACATGGTTTGGAAACTGTGCTGAAATAGATTCTGTAAATGCATGCAGGCTGCCTATTCTAACCAACTGAAGATAGTACAATTCACACATAATTGCCTAGCTCATTACATCAAATCTTGTAAATATTTTATTACACTGCTTTACAGAAAATGCTCTTTGAATCTGCCACTGCTGCACAATCTACACCTACTCAGCCATTAAACTGGAAAGGGGTGAGTGCCATCACCCACAACAGAGAACACAGTATCAGAAGCTGTACAGCAAAGAAAAAGCCAGTAACTACAGACAATTTATACTGGCTAGTTTCTCTGCACAGAAGCCTAAAAATTTAAGAAGGTCTCATTAAAGTTTTTCTTGTCAGTAGTTCATTCCTTTAGCAAAACCCCTGCCCCACAAAAGGATGTGTAAAAATGGGCAACAGATATAGCACAGAAGCAGCTATAGCAGAAGCCTGCTACACAAGCCATACGTTTTAGGTGGAAAAACAATACTTTATTAGGATTTTGCCTAAAAATACCAGCAGTTCCATTCCACACAGTAAATAGCAGTCTCAGCTTGCTTGGTTCCTGAGGTCTCCTATGGAAAGCAAACTACAAACGAGACATTGCCCAGAGATACTTAATCCTTTCATATTTGATTTCAGTCCACTCACTATAGTATGAGGCAGTCAGAATTTATGCCAGACTGTCTTTCCACACTTCATTCACAACCTCGCTTCATTAACTTGTCTTCTCCCCCTCTCTCTTCCAGTTAGCTAAAACGCTATTAAAAATTTGTAGCTAAAAATGATTAAGGTGTTCCCTTCCTATGCACATTGAATGATACAATCTGTTGGAAAAAGACAACTGTCAGATTTGTCAAGAATCATTGACTGTCATGCTATGCTTTTGTTACCTAGTAATGGAAACTTGGGTGTGTTTAATTTGTAACCAGTCAAGTCAGAGTAGGATAATGAGAATTTAAACCGAATCTTAAAAGCACCTTTACCCCATCCCTCTTCTTCTCAGGCTTGACTTCAATCCTGATCCTCTACCTCCTGCCCTAAGCAATGCAGGGGAATGCCACATCTAAAGTCCACCCACTACCAAAACCTTGGCATGCAAACCCATTTCACAGCAGAAGAAGCCAATATTTCAGGTTTCATTTGCATTTACTGACAAACTGTTTGTACTCCTTACATGGAAAACACTGCTATAATTTTTATACAAGTGTTTTAAATATAGAACTGGTCTTTAAAAATGAGTATTTGTGGAAAAAATATTAAAGGTAATAAATAGCTGTGATATTCAAAATGAGGACAAAGCTATGAAACTAAATCAAGGATCCAGGCATCCATATTTCTTAGAAGCACAGTTTTTCAGTTGAGAAGTAAGATGTAGCCCTGTAAAGAAAAGCTATACATTAAACAACTAAACCCTTTAGAAGGAAAACAAACAAACAAAACCCACCATGCAATCATTATGCATAAGTATGCAATCATTACTGCTCACAGGATAAAGAATCTACAAGCAGAAATGTTACCTCCTCACTTACTATTGGAAAAGAGATTGGTCTTTGGTTTATTAAATCAATGGCAGTGGCTACTACAGGAAGATCTAACATATTTACTAAGCTAATTTCTGAATATACTGAATAAAAATTCTTATTTGTCTTAGTTGGCATTTATCCCCTGAAAATTACTGGTATACTGCTATGAGCCAGTATCTTCTCTTGGGACAGATTTATTAATGGGAATAATATCTGGGGAAAAAAATTCTAACAGAAATAACTGAACACCACATCTGGTACAAGATCTTTCATTTCAGAAGTAGAAAGGCAGAACTCTCAGTACTAAAATCAAACCAGATCCCAAAGCACACATTTGGTGACACTGCTTGATTATTTCCTTGATTAAAGATGCATCTTGCATTTTGACTTTGATGTTTTTGTGACTGAAGTGTGACCATATTTTTAGCATCACTCTTTGTGGCACACAAATCCTGTTTATGGCATACATTTAAATTTACTATCATGGTGGCTGATGTTTAACCTATTATGTGCAATCACTTAATATCACCCAACCAGCAGTGAGCAAGACATGGAAAACTCTTCTACCTTTCTCAAGCATCCATGGGTTTTTCTAAGTATGCACCTTGGTAACTAATGAAACAGCCAGTCCACATGTTAGCAAAACACAACACTGTTATTTATAAAAATGTTTTTAACTGGGAATATTAACTTTCATAAGTTCTGTTACTAAGGGTGTAAATACACCCTTGTGTATTTACAAAATGTGAAAATGAAGAGACCACCAACTTATTTCACTCAGCACTGTATCTGTCTTCTTTAGTATCAGGAATAAAATGCTCCTCCATCTTCTACAGTCCCTTGTAATAGGCCATTTACATCCACATATATATATACATATATATTACATATTCTTGTAAGAACTTTGGGGTACTTTTATACCTATAAATAAACAGGAAGAATTATTTTAATGAGGAAATCATAGGAACATCTATGAAGCTCAGAAAGACATAGTAAAACCAGCTGAACTCTAGATGAGGGTACAGAGAGTATGTATATAAGCTTCAGCAGCATGGGTCAACTTCCAAACTATTTTGATGAAAAAATAATTTTAAACAAAAAAAACCCTCATTTGTTCTATTTATTTGGCATTGACAGCTCCACAAAAGTGATGCTTCTTTTCAGTGACATTTACCAGTGCAGGGTGTTTTTTTTTTCTTTTAAATAATGCAACAAAGTTGGATGACCTTTTTCACTTGTGTCTAAGCAGTCACACAAGCAGTTCACTCATTCTCTGCTTACCAGAGAAAACCATCTCAAAGATGCTGATCTGAACCACTGCTTAAGCACAGGCTGAGTGCTAGAGAACACAATTCATTTCACACAGGCAGCACCTCAGGTTTAAACCTGTGTCAGTACTGACATGCAATCTACATGCTTGGTCAGAAAACATCCCTGGGCTCCAGGTAAATTGTACTCCTTTTCAGGAAAAGCACGTGTGAGTACCAAGTGAGCTGCTCCTCGTGGTGTCCCAACACCTTGCACAGCTTCTCCAGGGTGTGCTCGACAGCACAGACACTGCTCTAGATCATGATAAAATCTCTCCATCATAAACAAGAGGTAACACTAACAGGTACTTGCTAGCACTGAATCACCTCTCTTTATTGCAATATCATTTTAATTAGCACTTAACAAGACAGGCCTGTGAGATGTGGTGAAGCATGGGGCACACAAGACGGGTTCTTAAGGCATCCATTTCTGTCTGTTTAATAATTATGGTGATATGCTGAACACCACCCAGGATATTAGACATTCATTAGGATGTTATCTTTGCTCTCTAGGAGGGATTTTATGTTTTCATATTACTTAAATGTATGCTGGAGGTAACCAGTTTTAAATACTCATAAACACAGGGAAGATTAAGTTTTATCTGTGTTTGAGTTTCATGAGCTTACACTGTTTGAGAAACTCCAAACTTGAGATAAAACTTGTGCTTTTTATTGATGTGCTCTGTGCTTGCTTGATCCCCAAAAATCTCCCCAAACACAGCTAGTGATCAAACCACCAGCTCAAATAAGGGAGAGTGGAGAAGGATAAATCATTATACAACTGATTTTCATATGTAAACTCCGAATCCTAGGAAAAGGAGACATAAACACCAATCGGTTTCTGTCAGTGCAGAAAATAAAAGCAGATCTTACAAAGGCTTTTGCTGGTAGAAGAGGCTCCATAATTTATTCCCAACAGTATTTTAATTTAGCCAACCTCAAATGAAACAAGAAGCACAGAAGGAATTGCAATTCTGAAATGTTTTTCTCCAAGTGTTTCCCAGGATTACTGTGCCTTAACTACCCTTGCTGAAGTCTGTACCTTACATCAAAACCAGCTCTTAGTTTGCCAGTTTGATCCTCTAAAGCTTTTCCAATTACTCATCTCCCCTGACTTCTCAACTATCACAGAGGAATAAGGAGGGCTGCAAAGAGCAGGAAAGGAAAAAGAGAGGATAGAGAAATTGAGTTTTGCAAACCTGCTTGCACAAAATGAGAACATTAGTACAGCACTGTAGAAGATCTATTTCAGTAGCTTCTCATTAGAAGCTTTAACCTAAATGTGTTTTTAAAAATACCTTAAAAAGAATATTTATAAAACTATTGATCAATTTTCCTGCTTCATCCATCAAAGCACACATATTTTTATGGCAGACTATTCAAAGTAGAGAAAATGTAGAGTGAAACTTGTACTACAAACATTTCTTTTTCAGATTTTAATTCTCAGTATAGCAAAATAAGTTTTAAATTCACACTCTGATGATGAAGAAAAATGAACATGACCAAATAACTCGCTGAGCCTCATATTTTTCTCTACAAGCATAGGCAATTTGTTCAGCTCAGGATTAAATGCATACCTGAAAAATTTTCACATCTGAAAGAAAAATAGAAGGGCATGAACTTCTTACAGGAAAATGCAAAAACATTCTCTTTTCTCTCTAAACCCAAAAAACATTGGAACCTCACTTTATTTGAACAAAGGATAGCTTTTCTCTAGCATTTAGTTTCACTGAAGATATGATTTTATCCCTGTTACACAGCATTTTGTGTAGAAACGGACCTTCTTTAAATTCAGAAAAACTGCAGCTCAAAATAAAACATATCTATTTCCCAGGATTACTCCATTCCAAGTACTTTAGCTGACAGGTGCACATTAGCTTAAAAGCTAGCCCTTAGTTTGCAAGCTTGATCCACACATTACTTTTCCCCAACTTCCAGGTGTCCATGCACAAAGTTGTATCCCTGATCCACATAGGAGAGTTTCCTCTCATGAATTATGTGAAGCTACATAACAAACACATTACACAGCTGTGCTGAAGCAGGAAGGGAACAGCTTCATCCACAGCCACAAGGGGTGGCACAAATGCTGAACACGTATGGCAGCAGCAGTCACACACCTTTACCTCCACTGGCCATACTTAAACTGAAGCACTCAGGGCAGAAGCCACAGAAACAGTCCTGGAGATGGAAGACTCTGGTTCCAGTTCAAGCAGCTGCTCAGCTTTCACCAACACCACACAGAGATTCAGGCTCTGTACGGAAAATTTCTTCACTATTTTACTTACTTTGAAAAGGGGTACTATGGTAATATTTTAATGAAGAATTCAACACAATAGATTAAAATATTCTCCTAGCAGCTTACTAAGTTATTTATAAATACCAACACCCACAAGTTTCTATATTTTACAAACATCAATATTTATCCATCATTGTAAGAATAATTCAGTCTTGGTGATCTCATGAGCTGTATTTAGCTGATATTACACAAGTCACAACAAGCCCTCTACACCAGCACCCAGCAGGACACACCAGATCCCATCTTTTCCCAGCCTGCTACCAAAAGCAAGCCTGCAGGAGCTCTGCAGTAAGCCCTCAGCCATGTCTGACCATTTAACAGCTTCTCTGCTAGTGGTGCATAAAGCCAGAGAAAGGGACAGGTACAAAGGCAGAACCCAGCCATCAGTCTCGTTCTACCTGAAAC
The DNA here is from genome assembly GCA_003676055.1 of Chloebia gouldiae. Lineage (NCBI taxonomy): Eukaryota > Metazoa > Chordata > Aves > Passeriformes > Passeridae > Chloebia > Chloebia gouldiae. Next base: position 11,116,776 of record QUSF01000014.1, on the reverse strand, counting down.
CAGAGGTGGCAGCTTCCCCTGCTCAGGCACCCCACACACACCCACACTGAGTTTTCTCCTTGCTGCTACTCTCAGGGAATACAGTTTGCTTCTGGAACAATTTACAGCTTTTAAAAACTGGACTATGTGACTTGCATCAAATACTTGCTTTTTCCTGCTGTCATCTCTCATGCGCTGTACCTGTCCCAGCTCAGGACCACAGCACATCCACCACGTTACATACAAAGAATCAACATCTACTGCCATTTCAACAATTTATTCAGACCTCATTTCAGCATAAAAGATTCACAAGGAAAGAAGACTGAAGGACAAATAAGGCATCATAAAATATAGCCTGTGGGTCACTGCATGAGCACAGCTATAACAAGAGAATAAATCACAATACCACAATAAAAAATAACACTTACTTACCAACAGGATCCACGTGCTGATCTTCTTTCCTACTCACAATGGAGCTAGGGCTGCTACAGCAGCTCCAACCCCAGCAGCAATGTCACAGGTACTTTTAAATCACCAAGCTCACCTCTCTGAGGAAGAAATTACCCACATAACATTGAGCCTTTCCCTAGGGTCAGGACTTGAAGTCACCAGCAGCCATAGACATAAAACTTTCAACTTTTCTTAAAGAGAAGCCAAAAGTCCCCAAAGAACTTTTCTGTCAGGGCAAGGCAGCAACTGCCCCACACCTGCCTTACCCTCAGGTGTTCCCAATCTCCTGGCCCCACCCCCAGGCTGCCCCCAAGGACAGGGAATAAAGTTATTTGAAGTTATTAACATCTTCAGCTGGGCTGGCCACAGCTGTGTCAGATCCTTGCTACAAATGTTCACATATTTAAACACACCCGAACGCACCTGGGTGGCAGGAATGGAATTTACTGAGGTTGCTGGAGAAATCAGTTTGAGCACAAAGGGATTTTAATTTGGAATAGGTGATTTACCCTTCAAGGTTACACCCTAGAGTTAAAGAGCAGATGGGAAGGAAATATAATATATCTGCAAAATAATATTTTATTAATGATACTAGCTGAAACACATCAAAGCCTTCCTTCCTAGTGGTTTAGTGTGTTCCTACACACCCAAGCAGGCAGGAAAAGCTGTGGCAGGGAGGAGAAGATATCTTGCTCCAAAAAAAATATAAATAAACCAGATAGTATTATTAAAACTTTAATCTCACTAGACATCCTAGAGAAGCACCTATAGAGCAAGGCTTTGATAAGGCTCACTGATTGCTCGTGTTTTCAGACCATCTTAAATGCAGAAACAAAGAAAGAGCTCTGAGGAAAAGACCTGTTCAGAGGAAAAGTAGAGGAAAGAAGCAGCAGCAAGAACCCATGTTCTTCCTGTAGGGATTACAGGATCACCCATGTGCTTCCTGTAGTGATTAATTACCTGTGAGGAATGCTAGGAGTCTGCTCTGGGGGCACTTCAGGACAGGTTATTCTCACCAACAGCAGCCTCACTGTGCTGGCAGAGCAAAGCAGATTTTACCAAGGACTGCACTCCTAAGGAGAGATGCACAACTTGACAGGGCTCACTCAGAGCAAATAAATGCCAACAAATTAAAAAATTGTATAAATGAAGAATTAAAAGTAACATATTCCAACCCATTTCTGGACTATTTAAAAAATAATTTTACAAATACCTAAGTGTTTTTATCTACGCAAACAATTTGAATATAATCTTTCATTTTAAATCATGTGAGTACACCACATCCATGAAGTTGGAAACAAATCTCAAAGGGAATATATGTATCAACAAGAAGCATTTGATTTTCTCTTTATAATTAATGGTTTGACTAATTTAATATTACCTTGCCTCTATATTTATAGCGAAAATTTTAAATGACACAGTTAAGATATTCTTGCTCATCAGAAACAAGCAGGATTAAAAGATTTTTACTGCAGACAAACTAACATGAAATTCAAAAGATCATGTTGTTTTTCTAAATATTGGGGGACTATTAAATTTATACACAAATATTTCTTTAAAGAAAATAGATTTAATCTTCTCTCAAGACTCAGGATATTCTGTAAAACAATTATTGGTGGTTATAACAGCCAAATTGATTGTTTTCCAAATTTCCAGAATACCAAAGCTGCAAATGCACAATAATGTTTTGGGAGATTTTCAAATGAAAGTGAAACCACTCCTGAGCCTTCATGTTACTGCTCTGACCTGCCTGGACTCAAAAGCCATTCTATCTTCAAGTATGTTTAAAATGATTTTTTTTTTCCTCACTGCATATCATGTCTTTTACAGAGTACAATATCTGGGGAATTTAATGTTCTTACACCCTTCAATCCTGCCAAAAATAGGATGAGCTCCTTTTTAAAGTTCCAGTAAGAGACATGACTGGAACAGTCTGCATGAAAATTTGCTTCCTTTCTGCTTCAAATCACCAGATCATATCACTCTTCACAGGACAGAGAAGAAAAAATCATAAAGAATAGAGATATAAAAACTTTAAGATACAGCCCTTGTAAATACTCTGCTAGGCTCTGTAAGCTTGCAAGTTTCTAATGTGAAATTTGTGAAATTCTGCTAATGAGTTTGCTGGAGTAAAGGATTTAAATTTTTTTCTACTGTTCTTTACCTCAATGATAAATGAGATCTAACAATTAATGACTATTTGTGTTCTGTCCATCAGAAATGTTACATGGATCAAAGATGAGCAAATATGTCATACCCTAAAAGTGCTCAATAGAGATGGGAGAAGTAAGTAAATAAAACAATGACCAAAGATATTGACATAGAATCAAACTGTTATCATCAGTTGGGATTATTTATGTACTCATGTTAAATCGAATTCTACCAGAGTTCTAGAAAATTAAACTTTAGAAATGCACATAAAAATCTTGGCTGTAGCCATTATTCAATCTTCAAAAATTAATAAAAGTTACAAATTAATGTTCATCTTTCCAGATTTTTATATTCATATAAGTATTGGAGTGAATTTATTAATCAGAAATGTTCTAATATTTGGTCATTTAATCACACTTGATTAATTCTGGCACAGCAGTTTTCAGCTGGGCTGATTTCATTCAAAGTTATATGTCTGACTCATGTTTATGATGTACATAACAGTTAATGTTGCAAGTAGTACAACTAAACATTAATAACATGACTGGTTACAAAATCTGTAGGACAATTAGTCTTTATGTATTTTAAACCCATTAAGCACTGCTACATTTAAACTAGATGTTACTGTTTGTAAATGAAACAGTTCTTTGGTCTGCACTTCCCATGTTAGCTCAGTAAATTAATTCTTTCAGGGCAATTAAAAATCTAAAATAATCTGGAAGCACAAAGTCCTGCTGAAAAATGCAACAATATACTAAATGGGTGGGGTTTTTCTCCAAGGAATCAAATTGTGAAATTGCTGTTTTGCAGTTCAGGCAGGATTTTTTTTTTGTCATCTCTGACAGAATCAGCAAATGTAGCTTTGCCTTTAGCGTTTGGTGTTTACATGGACCTCCTGATAAAAAGTAGGGAAATGTCAGGTAAGCACAGAAATGACTGATGTTACATTTCAGCGTTATTAATGCTATTACTTTCCACACTTTTTCAGATACATGACAGAAAACTCATTCACATCAGAAGGTGAGAACATTAAACAAGTTATGTGTTTGTTTATAAAAATATGGACTATTTAACAAAACAATAGATTTGCTTCATTTACTAACTATACATACAATCTGGTAACACTGAGATGTAAGAAACACAGATACAATCTGTACAAACAGAAACATATTTTGAGAATAAAAGCTTATGCAGGTAAATATTCTTGCAATGAAACAGCACTTTAAAAGAAGGAGCTAAGCAGAGAGATGTTAGCACGTGTTAAGCAAAAAAACTCATCAGCTGTAGCAGGCAAGATGAAGTTTTCAAACCTTTTGTGCATCCAGACCTCTCTGCTCCCCAGTTAGAAGGAGAAATAAGCACTGCACTCTTGCAATATCCATGTGGAACACATTGTAGGCAGCTGTGTACACAAAGTTCCACAGCTAATGAGAGCACCATTCTAACAGCACAAGAAGGGAGAGCATCTGCACACCCACAACAGCGCTTTAAATCAGAGATTTTTCTCCTGTCCAAAGGGTTTGCGTTCATCTGTGCATGTTAATGGACGTGTACATCTGAAATTATTTAATTCAACTTTCTGAAACAGGAGAATATTTAAAAAAAATACTTTTGGCTACCTTAATAGGACAAGTTGTAGAATGTTTTACCACATAGAAGACTTGCCAAGAAAATGTAAGGCGAGAAATACGAAACTGCTTTGCTTTAAATATAGCATTTGATAACAAGAGCTGCAATTACTAATCAAGGACATCAAAGACAAAACACATACACTCCAAGAGAGTTTAAATGTAAATTACTCCTTCAAAAAGACATAGCTTCATGCAATGTAATTAGATTCCTACCAATTATAGTATTAGAAGATTAATAGTAAAATACAAAACATAAGTAGGAATGGGAACACATAGGACACAACAGGAACCTTTTTATTATTTCCCCAGAAATACCATTTTTTATTTATGCTAATCATTAAACAGGCAGACTGAAAAAAAGAATGATAAGCTGGGGCTATAAGACTGAGATTTTCTTCTTCATCACTTCTCTTTGTCTGTGAAATGCCATCTTCCTGGTATCAAAACCTGTTTCTCAAGGCTATCTTCCAGCATCTGCTTTTTCACAGCCCCATCTTCCTCTTCTCTAACTTGATTCAATTTAATTTAATTCAATTTAAGGAAATCCTTCCTTAAATTAAATAATAGTGTTTGGTTTTACAGGTTACATGTTCTTGCGGCAGATTTTACAGCTTTAAACAAATCACAGAGGGAATCTTTTCAGAACTTTCCTGTAGTGGGTATGGGGGAGACTGAGCTAAAATGAATACAAATAAATGAAGTCCAAGCCCTAGGAGTCTCTATTACAGCATTTTTCTATTCATAGATGAAATATAAGACAATTTTAATTAATGACTTTTCTTCTTCATATATCACATTACACTTCAATTAAAGATAGATTTTAAGTCTGTGGTTTGACAGTGCAGTAAATCTGGCTTTAAATTCAACAGCACTGGATCAAAATCAATAGAGTCATACAGGATAAAAATGCTGACCCAGCACAGGCCCCACCTGCTCGCTCCAAATCATTCCGAGCATTCACAGAGTAATTTCATACCAAACATTTTTCTGCTGAATAAGATGTCTCAGTAACACTTTTCTACAAGGAGACCACAGAATTAATCTTATGACTAACCAAGGTGACAGGACCTCTACAGATCCCTTGTTCTGTAATCTGCCAGAATATTTGATTTCCCACTCGATCACACGGAGATCAGCTTTGTACAGTAAGGCACAATTAAATTACATGGAGCAGCCTGTGCCCAGGGTAGACAGAAACACAGATGCTTCTGGGGTGAGAAAGCAGCACCCAGGTCTTCAGGGGCCAGGAGTGCAAATAAACTGTGACTGGTTTAGGAGTGCAGCTGGCTCCAAGAGCTGGCTGAACTCCTAATTGTCTCATTACTGACAGTTCCCTTTTCTGAGTAAATACCTGTTTCCAGTAACTTCTGCACTCTCTGTCCTGGAGGAACCTTAATTCCCATCTCTGGAAGTGGGCTGAAGGGTTTTGTGCCTCCAAGATACAGGAGGACAAATGAGCCCAATGGCTCTTGTTCTTCAAGAAATACTGAACTAAAAGCTTTATCTGTAATGACCCCAAGAGGACACCACGTTTACATTGCTCCACAAAGAAACAGGATACAAGAAAGGCACAAAGAAATCTGCACAAAAATAAACAAGAAACCTAAAAAGTAAGGTTTTATTTGAGAGATAATCTGAATAAAATTTGAAGTGTTGGAATATGAAACTTCATTTTGAGAGTAACAACACTATGGAAACCAAACACTGTAAAAAGTGTGAATTTTGCTTTTAAATTGCTTTCTACTGTCTCAGTTTATAAACACTTAGAATCTACAGCTTTGCAACATAATTCAGTTTTATCTAATACGGTTTTCCCATCATCTGTCACCAAATAAATATCTCAAATAATGTGTAAGCAGTTTTACTTAGAATAAAAGTCTGTAACATTGTAATAGAAGTCTTTAATACTGTTAGAACGTGGAAGTGGCATTTAGCAAATGCAACCAGAAAACACAATGTGATTCTGTAAGAATTAATATCCTAAAATGATGCACAATGAAAACACAATTTCCATCAAATCTGTTTGATGCAGCCTGTTTTCTCCAGCACACCAAAGCAGGAGAGGTGTCTGGGATCCTGCAGGGAAAGAGCCCACAAAGCTATTATGGATTTTTGCCTATCCATACTGCAGCATAAGGAATTAAAAATACTTGGATTTTTAAAATTTTTTATAAAGATGATCAGATGCCTTCAAAATTTGCACCTTCTGTTTCCCTGACTTACACCTTCTCACCTGATTAGGCAAAAGACAGAAGATGCCTCTGAAGCAAGTTAGACCTGGGGAGGGGCTGGCAAGGATTTCAAGCTGGTGAAATACAACAGATTCTACTGTTGGTGCTTGGCCAGTGGGAATTCCCAGCGCTCAATTAGGGACCTCTAGTCCCTTGTTCTGTCTCAGCTATGCAGAAAACCCCTCTGGGGATCTGTTTTGCATTTAGTGTCAAAAAAGGGAGTTTTGTTTTAGGGCTGAGAGCAGAATTGTTCATACACAGCAGTTCAGATAAGTAAAAATGCAAAACTCAAGACTAGCATACCCTTGTGGGGTTGATGTTAAGAAAATTCACACATGGATTCCAGAAATTCCTAGTCTGGGTTTAGGTCTCTCTTTAATCCCCATAGTTTATAACCTGTGTTTTACAGATTAAACTAGATGCATATCAAGAACAAAACCAAACAAAAATTATAGCTCTCACACAATTCTATTTCTTTCCTCACTATACAGGGATAAAAAGTGCTCCCTGTAATAAATATTACATAAGATGCAATACATTTCAATAAAGCAAATTGATACATTTTTGAAGATCAGGTATAAGACTGGCCATATTTCACATAAATCTTCATAGAAGCAAAGAAATTATTATGAACAAGCTAGTAATAAGCCTGACATGCAAACAAAAACTGCTGAATTATTTAATGAAATATGTTGAAAATTTCATATAAGACATCAATTAATTCCTTGCTTTCTAAGCATGAAAATTATTAGAAGTCAAAGCTCAAAGTGATTTTAAGCAGTACCTTCCTGAATTCTTCCCCATAAAAAAGTGTGTGCTATTTTCCCACCAAAAGGAAGCACCAATCATATTTTCAAAAAGCCCTTACTTGGAAAAACAAATTGGTGGGAAATGCTTTAGTTAGTTGTACTATTACAGAGTCAGGTTCTGAGTCTAGGATCTGGATGTCAACAAGCCCAGTTCTTCCCCATCAACACTTTGGATTTCTGTGGGCAGAGTACAAATGCACTTTTCAAAATCCAGAGCAAAACAAATAGGTAAGAGAATTAAGAATAATATATTCAAACCTCACACATATACAACACTTTTAAATTAGTGTTAAACATTTTTTTTAGAATCTGATAGCTAATTCTGGAAAATACAGTAATGTGAGGTGACCCACAGCACTAAAGCATTTGGTAATTTCATTCCTCTTCAAGAAAGCATACAAACATGTGTGTTAACTTAAATCACAGATCACCTTACTGCCTTCATCTGGACGCAATCATTAACCATAAACACGTGCTTAAATGCCTCACTGAAAAGGGATGAGATTACTCAATTACTCACACTCCTACAGTTAATTTAACGCTTCTGTGTCGCAGTGGCCTCTTGGCAGGCCGGGCTGTGCGTGATGACAGCAGACACGAGCTGTAGTGCCCTGCAGCAGAGATGCATGGTGCCTTCCTGCCCACCCAAAAACTTGTTGGGTGGCTCATGTCAGACCAGGTTTTCCAATGGGACTTGGCCAAAACCCTTATAAAAAAACTACATCCACTGAGTCAAACCAGTTCCAAGAAACTTTCTAACACTGACATGAATTCTTTGTTCAGTAAAACCACTGATAAAGCTAATAGTTATTGCCAAGTCCACTTGCTAGGTGCTAAGATGAAGGTCTAGCTATTAATAAGCCTAAATCAGAGGTGGTGCAGGCTGCAGAGCCACATTTTTGGAATATAAAGACTATCTTCTGTAAAGTATCGAGCTTCTTTTTGCACAGAGCCTCAAGCTATGGTACTAGAGATGCATTATGTGTGTCAGCTCTCCCTCTCTTAACATACCATATTTACGGCCCTTACGACTGCAGTGTCTAACTGCCTTCCTAGAAATTGGAAGATAAAAGTAAACCAGACAAAGCTCACAGCAGCAAGCTGAAATCCATTTCCAGGGAATTAAATTCAGTTCAGAGAACATATAAAATATCAAGCCCTTCTTCCTGGAATAAAAACTGTGCTACAAAAGGCCCAAACAAATCCTTTCCAAATCGCCCACAATTTCAAACGCACTCATGTCAAATTGCTTAATCCAGTAAAAAGCTGGTAGCCAGCACCGGGACAGACAAACAAGCATATGAGCACTTTAAGAAAATAGGATCTGTGAAACTAATAGAGATCAACACTGTAACCCAGCTGTTTGGTTTGTAGCCATTCACAGAGCAGTGCATTTAGCATATAAACCACTTGTCACAGCTGTTCTTGCACGGAACTGAACCACTCCTCCTAACTGGATTGCTGCACTGGATTGCCATGCTACATTGCCTGTCAGGACAGGGTTTTTTCACATCTGGGCAAGGAAACTGCCTTTGATAAATGCTACCGCTTGTTATGGAAACGAGTTCCCAAGGAACAATAACTCTGGACTATGTCCATCACTTGGAAAACACTTCACCTACTGCCTGCCATTCTTCTGTCACAGCTCCTGAAAAATCTGCCTTATAATATTTCTGCAATTAAAGCACCTGTCATTTTGCAGTCTCAAAGCACAAAACAAGAATTTAAGTATGCCCCTTAAAAAATAATGCATCTCAAGCTGATTTACTTATACTAAACTAAAAATATTTTTTGGCATCTAGATTGACATGACTGGTTTTGTTCCTGTAGTTATCATCATTCCCAAAATCAATTCTATTTTTTACAGAGCAAACTAACTTGAAAATAGATATTCAAGTTAAAACAAAGTAGCAATCCAGAATTAGATTTGTCATTTGGTGGTTTCTCAGCATTTAAGAAATATACAAAACCAAACTGCAATGTTTTGTCCACTCAATTCTTTAGTCAGCTGAATTCCACCCAGACTGACAAAGAAAAAACTCAGGTATCTGCATGGTTACACATTTAAGTTTTTCCAGATAAACCCTGTGATAAATAAAGTATACAATAAAGTATTTTGGTAACACTAAAACCAGTAATAGATATTAGTTAACTATTCTTAGATTCTTTGGCCCATAATGTGTGAGGATGCAAACATTCAGTGAAAATCAGGGGATAATACGAACCAGCAAAGGGGGGGTTGAGGAACAAATCAAAACATAGATCTCCTCCCATCCCCAAATTTTGAGGTATTGATACAATAACTTTTGAAGTTACCTATATGTATCCCTAAAACTGCAAAAAAAGATTTCATCTCTACCCTGGGCAGTATATTGTCTATATTTAAACTTGAATAACTCAATAGGTTCACACATGTCACAAGATTATATATTCTTACTTTCCAGTTCTGGCAATTGCTCTGGTGCCCCAAACCCTTTGGCAATTCCAGCAGGGAGACTGAAAAATGGACAAGCACACACAGAACTGCAGCATCCTCTTGGATATTTCACATCTCAGACTTTTAAGGAACATTAGTATGATAATGGTGGAAAACCTGAATTGCCATTAGCTTTATTGTATTTAGCACAGCAGTTGTTTGTAAATAGGGTCTCAGGAGAGAGCAAGATATGTGAGGTTCTAAAAATAAAGGAAGGGTTTAATTGAGGGAAGGGGGAATATTATCTCTTTGAATAGTTGTAGGTCACAAAAAGGAGGGAGTACAATTTAAATGCAGAAGTAGACTCCTGTGCTAACTGCTACGTCTTAGGTGTGCAGTGAACAATACAAAATAATAATGAGATTCATTCTGTCAGAAACACTCAAAAAATTATGCTGCTAAAAAGAGATTAAAAACATCTATGACCCTATTTCTTTCAAATTAGTCTGTGAGAGGACAGCTGTGGCACTGCTTCCCAAGAGTACTTTTCAAGAAAGGCAAAAAGTGCTCTATCCAAAATTCTTTCTTCCGAATTTTTTTAGAAGTAATTCTTGTTTCATAGACACGTGCTGATGCCTTAACCTCCCTAAAAATACTTTACATTGAAATAATGTGATTATTTGCAATAAATGTAGGTATTTCAACAAATTAGTAAAGAAATTAATTATTTTTCTGAAACTATCTGAAATGGCCCAGATCTGCCAACAAGGAGCTAAACAACTTTTCTGTAAATTTTAAGATCTCAAATGAATCGAATGTTGTTTGTCATTAACAAATATGTTAAACTTGTCAGGAAGAGAAGATATGTTTTTTCACTGAGTTCATGAAATAAAAATATTTGTTAATATTTGGGGCAAAAATAAGAAGACCAGATAGATTCACTGGCATAAAATAACAGCTCTGTGACTCCAGGCTCTCTTAGGAGATTTTAAAGCCTTAAACTGAAGCATAGATTGATCATCATGAAAATTAAACAATTTACTTTGAATAGCATCTCAACCCCTATAAAATGCTTTTACTGATTTTTATTTCTCTAAATAAATTTTCTGTATTTACAGCCATACATACAGCCAATATTTATTTTGAAAATACAATTCCTCCAGATCTGTATAAACTTATTTGTAAAAGCTACTAAAAATCTAGGGAAGAGATTGTAAAGGCTGGCTTATAAAACCAGAAATCCAGAAAACATCCAAGCTCTATCTTGGAAGTGGAAAGGTGAGTCCTGTTTGTCTCTGTCAAAGACTGGACTTGATCTTGGAGGACTTTTCCAACCTTAACAATTCTATGATTCTGGGATAAGCATTAATTCAGTTCTGAATCAGCTATTAGGTGGTGAAGGGAATGCAGAGTGTTGCTTTGAACTTCCATTCCAGATAAAAAGATTAAGGATGAAAAACTAGTTGTGTTTCATATGTTTTTAAAAAAATGAATGCTTCAGAGGAATAAAAAAACCCATAATTTTGATAAAAAGCTGCAACTGAACAACAAGAAAAAAATACTTTGATGCGGGTAGGGAACTAACTGTAAGATACTGGAAGGGAAACAGAGGGAAGGGAAAACACCCAACACAAAGCCAAGGCCTTTGATAAAGGGTGCATGTTGGAAAAAGGCAACACTCATAGTTTTGTTCATTAACATCTAATCTTCACCTTTATAGAGCAGCCCACACCCCCATCCCCAGGAGCACAATCCCCAGTGCACAGTGCTGGCTGATGGCTGCTGTTTTACAGCTTGAGGTTTAGCAGGCTGATTGCTTCATGTCATCTCCTGCATTTTTTAACAAAGTACACAGATCCTCATGGAATAGTGATAGCATTTGCTGTACACATCTGTTTTTATGAGACAGAACAGCTATCTATTTGTCAGTCACATTGCATCTGCCTCGTACCACCATTCACCATATTGCTATTTCCAAATGCTCTCCTTGTGTTTTCCTTTTCCTGCTGTTTAAAAATGCAAGTGATGAAACAGCACTGCTGCATTTCAGACATCTCTTCAAACACAACGGGACAACAAAGTGTGTGTCTCCTCATGATGACAATCCCAAATGGACTGCAGCTCCATGTTCAGGTAAGATGCTTTTGTAGCACATCCACAAAATACCTCTATCGCCACCATCCTTCACTTCAATCAAACACTCTTTTGGTATGTAAGAGAAAAGCCCTGCTCCAGTCTTTTGGTCTTTCTTATCAAGGAATCCAGAATTACTCGAGTCTGGTTGACTCTGATGAGCAGTGAAATTCAAACTTCCAGATAGAATGTATTACATTCTTTTAGATTAACTCCAACTTTTAATTCTGTTTCCTCGATAAATAGGGCCACTTGGAGGTGCACTTCAGGCTCTGTTATAGGTTTTATTCATTCTTCAGTGATACCCCAAACCACTGAATGTGGAGGGAGGGAGGGAGGGACATTGCCAGTGAGGGGAGTGCTACAAACTTTATTTTCCTCTCAAGCATCAATACTTGTGAATAAAAATAAGGACACACAATGACCATAATCTCCTTCGCAGCCTCTGCTCTCATTTTCTAACATATTTTTTCCACAATGAATTAAGCACCAAGATGCTGCAACCTTCATCCCTCTCATTTCATAAACAATCTCTTTCAAGAAATGTGGTTGGTTTTCAAATTTGATACCACATACTTACTAATTATCTGCTTTACTCAACTCATGCTTTGTATGAGATACAGTCTACAAGATGAAGATTTTTGTACATGATAAGAATAAAAACAGGAGACTTTGAGCCTTTGATCTCCAGCCAGTAGTCACAAGCATTGGACCATGCCTGCATGGAGAGCAATTACTCAGAAGCAGGTGCTACTGAGTTATTTTGTTTCTCTAAATAAAAGACTTAATGGGTAGAATCAGCAAACTACAACTGATAAACAGGACACAAACAATTTCCCCTGAAATACGTTAGGTTTATAGTCTAAACAACTCCTGGATAATTTGACAGCCAACATATATAAAAAAGCAAAGCCTACAGAAAAACAATGATTACTTTTTTCCTTTAAGTACAAAGGAAGGATTTTAAATGTTATGTCAGTTTATGCTGGCTGAAACAGTTTATACAAAATGCAAACACCTAAAGAAAATATAAGCCTGTCAAAGTCTTACAAGCAGATAAAGAAATGTGATTGATTACCCACACAGAACAAATTTTGTTCTGTGGAATCAAAAACAAAATATATATATTTGTATACCTTTTCTAACATCAGAAACATTCCCAGACTTCTAAAATTTTTTCTCCCTGAGGGAAGGAAGCTGCAGGGCAGGAGGGGTGACACGGCGGGCACCGCTCTGGCTGAACCGTGAACTCCACCTGGGAGCTCCCAGGTGTCACAGCAGCAGATGTGCAAACAATTACAAAAGTAAACTCAGAGTAAAAGTGGTGTCACAGGGACTGAAAACCCATTTTCTCTCAATATAGGGAGTTATAAAGAGTCTTTATTGGGCAGAGAAACACACAACTCTAATTTCTGTGCAATCCTTCCCTTTTCTTAGTGCTTCAAGTGTTTCCCACTCAGGAAAACAGGTTAGAAGGGTAATTCCTGAAAGGAATTCCTGCAAGGAAGAGCCTGATATCTATTGTTTACAAAAAGTAATAGAAACATGTGAAAAAATTTATAAGATTATTTTAATTCAGTCTGTAAAAGGTATTAGCTAACCTGAATAATGAAATCATCTTCAGAAACTAAAATGCAGTTAAGGTAAGGCTAGGAAACTGGTAAAAGGGTTATTTCCTCCAGAGCTGAGAGACCACTAGAAGTAATTTTCTTTGGTTAAATAATTACAAGAAAACAAAACCGCAACAACAAAACAAGAGAACGTATGTTTAACTTTCAGGTGCAGAAAAAAGGCAGAACAATTTGCCATGACAGAAACATAAATCTCAGGAAAAGCACAATTTACTTGATAATTCTATTATTCCAGATGCCAGAGCTTTTGAACATGAAAGTAGTTCTTAACAGGTTTGCAAATCTCTGAGAAATTATTCAAATAACGGGGAAGAAGGCTATCTAAGTCTCTCACATCACCTCTTTTTGAGAAGTTTTTGCTCTTTTTCTTTTAATATGGTAAATTATACTTGGAGCAATGACCTGTTTTAGGATTCGTTTGTTATAGCAAAAATTGAATCTTATGTGCTACATTGTGCAGTTCATAACATTGGAAGTGCAGTCAAAATTCAGGTATCAATGAATTTTTCACTTAAAAACACCTTTCAGCTCAGATGATTGGGAACACAAATATGTGCTCTCTGTCACTTTGCTGTACTAAGCACTCCTCTTTAATGCTGGTGTCAGCACTATCACAGTTTTACTGCCTGTTTATTTCTTTTATATGCAAATCTTCAGAATAATGAACCAGGAGCTATCACGTTGCTTGAAAAAGTCTCTGGAAGATATTAATTGTGTTTATCCTGACTTGGCATGTTTTGTGAAGACTTGGAAGGTGGCAGGCATTGCCTCAAAAGCTCAGACTAAAAACTCAGAGTGCTTTAAAATAGATGCAACTTCACAAGCACTGTCCTGTGCTAGACATTGCAGAGGGTAGCAGACAAACCTAGGCATAAAACACACCACATGTATTTTCCTTGAAGCCACCAGTCTGATTCTGTAGCTTGATTAGAAATGTCTGTGCTTGTCATCAAATCTGGCCTGGCAATATGAACCTTGGCTAGCACACAGAAATATCCTCCCTCCTGCAAGAAGACATTCCCGTTGCTGTCTTCATGAATTGCTGAAATTGGTGATCCACTTCTAGAGTTGAAGCAATTTTTGGCTCATCTCTTCAAGGCCTACCTCTACGCAAGACAGGTGAGACACCAATGTTCTGTGGGACTGAGCTGGAACAGCCTCACATGGGTTTGTCAAACTCTGGAGATCCTTCATGTTCTGCTTTTACTGATAAATCACAGTTTACTTAAACACCTACTTGTTTAAATACTGCCCCTGCTCATGGAGTCTTTCCCCTGTTAACACAGCCCTTTTCTTCCCCCCAGTTCATTATGGCAACCCTCCTGAGCTGCTCCTGATTGTATTCACTCCCTAAGTGTTACCTCAGATTTAGAAAGCATGAATGGGAATTGCTAACCCAGGGCTGAAATGCAAAAATCTCTCAGGTGAAACAAAGCAATTACTTAGGAGTGCCCAACGCACTCAATTTATCAAAGCTAATTATTTGAAGTATTAACTGATGTTTCACTAGGTAGTCCATAGATCTTTCAGAGGTGTAATTAAAACTGGAGCTCTGAGCTGGGTGAGAATATCGAGGCCATGCCCTGCTGTTGTCCCTGTGCTTTCTAGGTAAGCAAACAGCCCCATTGAAATGCAGTAACACACTGAATCTATGGAATGTATTTTCTAAAGGCTGGATCGATAGCCTCCTGAATCCACTGGTAGTTTGCTCATCCCAAAGAAAATTAGATACTCTTAGAAAAAAAATGAGAATTTTCAGCTTATTTACTTAAACAATAAAGGAGGTCATTGTTAGGAAGGTCTCTACAGGAGCCACCACTGTCAAAGACTGAGAAGAAAGGTGTTAGTTGGGCTCCCTCCCTAAAAACTGGAATTAGCCACACTCCCGTTCCCAGCAGGAGACTGCTCAGCCCTGTTGGCTTCCTCATTGATGCTCTGCTGAAAGCATGCAAGAATTGCACCTAAAGGAAGGGTTGCTGCCTCACGAGCACGTACAAATATGAATTCACTATGATTAGGGTGTTTTTTTTTGCTGTGGTGTTTTATCCTGACAGTAAAGAATGATCAACAGCCAAGGACTAGATTGAGAATCCACAGCTGATCTGAGCAGAGAGCAAGAGATTAGAGTGATGTTCAATATTTCCCAGCTGGACTGGGGTATTATACACATTAGCTCTTGTTGTTCAATACTACTAAAGCCCATGCAGCATTATATTCTGATTTGTTGTATCTAAGCTTGAGCACAGTCTTTGATAATAAAAGGACAAGTCACTAATCTCTGCATCACACAGTTGCTATCATCTGACAATTTCATATTCATACTTTATTGATTCCTGTGAAAGAAATATTCTCTACTGCTTTTTAAATTACATACATACAAGAAATGGCTCAGCCTTATCTCTGCCTTTGGCTGGATACAGCAAAAGTATCAAGATTTTTTTTTTTTAAGAATGATAGTACAAAGCAGTGTGCTGACAGTATGATTTAGCTATGCTTAGAACCAGAGAGTAAATCCAGTTTATGACAAAATTGAAGTAATAAGTTCATCTTATCTACTAGCATAAAGAGGGAGAGAAGCTACACTTCTGGAAGGACCCAATTTTGCAGAATGATGCAGCAATTACTTAAGATTTTATTATTTCTTAAAGACACTCTTACTTTGGTCTGTCATCAACATTTCAAAAAAAAAGCCAATCTTTGATATTAAACATGTGCCTGTGTGCCTCAAGAACAAATGAATCAAAAAGCAGAAGTTATCTGTGAAGCACTAACTTCTTCTGTTACACCAACACGGTGTGAGATGTGAGGAAGAATAGCACTGAAACCATTTGACCATAGTGACAGAGAAGAGAATCCAGCCTCATGCAATACAGTACTTTTCTATAGAAAAATTCCTGGTCCTGTAAAGTGTCCTGTAAACGGCCTGTATCTTTGTTGGTATCTCCATGATAAATTTCAAACCACCCCTCAGTACCACAACAGTCAAGTTTCCCAATAAGCTTAGAAGTGAAATATCCAGAATTTAAAACCCCTGAGCGCCCCAGCTGCCTTCCATCAGCACAAATCTACCCTAGCACAGCTTTAAACATCAGCTAATAGCTTCTCATGCATCTTCCTCTTGAATCCCTTTTCATTTGTTCTTCTGACAGAAACAGGCACAACATCCTCTGGGCACACAGGCACTTCCAGGACTGTAAAAGGATTCAGCCCTGTCAACCTTCCTCTGCAATTATACTGTAAATCTCTTCTTGTATCATTATACCAATATCAAGCACTCCAAGGAACAACCCTCTTACTATAGGTCATACATTAATATCCAGATCCTGTTCT
This sequence comes from Chloebia gouldiae, assembly GCA_003676055.1. Classification (NCBI taxonomy): domain Eukaryota; kingdom Metazoa; phylum Chordata; class Aves; order Passeriformes; family Passeridae; genus Chloebia; species Chloebia gouldiae. Next base: position 11,100,015 of record QUSF01000014.1, on the reverse strand, counting down.
AATTACTGTGATGGTAACCCAATGTATAATTCATACAGTGAAGAAACAGGAGTCTGGCCAAGGCAGTGGTACTCATTCCCTTGCTGATTCAGAATTACTTCCAGAGCGGTTCTTTCATTTGTGCTCATCAAGACTCGAGGAAGTTCAGGGCCAAATCAATAAAAAAACATGTCCTGCCTCTACAGCCTGGGCAGAAATAGCCACATCGATACAGAAAATCAATTTATTTTTCTGTAGTTGCACAGGATTAGTATCAAGGAAGACAAGACACATTTGACTTTTAAAATAAGTTTAGAAAAGGCTCAAAGAACTACCTATAAATCTATCATTTATGAAAAAAAATTAGCATGTCTCCCCTCAGAGCTAAGTTTTTCTAACTATATACTCATTTTTAGTGATACTTGAAAATCTCTTCACTTTTGTTACTTTGATGTATTTTTATTACTACAGCCATATAAAATGCAAAACAATTTCCATACCACCCCTGTATACTGAAAGCAAAAGCAATCAATACCTGTCTGCTTTACAGACATTCAAGTCAACCCTACTTGCAAGCCAACCCAAAGTTAAAACTGCATTCATAGAACACAAAAAGCCCCCTGTGACCTGATGCAAACACCGTGGGCAAGCAGAGCCCACCTCCCTCCAGAGGAGGGTGACTGAGGCTGTGCCTGCTGCCAGCACACGGAGCCTCCCACTCATCAGTCCCTTCTGCAGAGAGCTCAAAGCCTGGGATTTCTGAGGCAGGAACTTCCAGGTGACTTCGGGAGCCCCTCCTGCCACAAAGCCTCTGCCTGTAGTGCTCTGTTTCCAGGGATCTCTCTGCAGCACTGCTTAAGCAGGAGAGAGAAAGCTGGAAGCTTTCCAGTGGAAACAGGTAAACAGTGAAACTGCTGGTAATGGACCCATCTCTAAAAAAGTGATGCTCAGCCTGAATTAAACAGCCCTGCTCATCTGGCTAGGAAACATTAAGGAGAATTTTTGGCATGGCAAGGAAAAACACTAACAGTAGGAGAAAAATACTCTTCAGTTTTTAAATATCCCCATTTCAGTAAGAAGTTCTTAACTTTACTTGACTGTACTCTAGGCACACGGTAGAATATTACACCTACAGGAAGTAATGTAGATTAATAATGTAGAGAATTAATATTGTAGAGAAAAATCAGATATGGCAACAAGGCTGGAGATGGCAGATGCCACACTCAGGGCTGGGCTGTGAATGGAACACACCAACACAAACGGCCTGGACTTGCTGAGATCACACTGCACAACTCTTCTGGGCATCACAAGGGCAGAAATGAGGCTCTGTCCATCCAGGCTTCTTCCTAACTATTGAATAACTGACTGCCATAGGATACCACATTTCAATTAGCTGCAATGTCTTACTCTTTTTGGGTTGAATTTTTTTGTTTCCCTCCACAGAAAACTTCACAGTCCTTCACTTTTCTCTCCCAGCTCAGTTTGAAATTTTCTTTTTGGGGATTTCTCACACACAGATCCTAAATCCTCCCCTCCATTCACCCTTCCACAAGCAGATTATTTTAATTACTATTTACTTTATTCTATAACACAGTCACCCTATAAAGTATCTATCTTGTGAACATTACTAGAAAAATGAGCATTTTTGTTAACTGGATGATCTTATTAGCACTGTTTTTCAGAAGGACTCTATCCAGTACTATGTCCAAAGATGTGAACAGCAGTTGCCACTGAAACCCTTTATTTCTGGAAATTCTGCTTGATGATCTCGTAAAGTATCTAAATGATATATATACATATACCATGGGATCATAAAATATAAAATACATTAGAAAGTATGCTATAATTCTAATTTGAAATTATAACGAAGTATATGTAACTTGATCTAATGTGCTTTACTGCTCCTTGGAGGTGTGACCTACTACACAGTTTGAACTATCCAGTCCAAAAGCAAAATGCAATTTTCAATGCACACTACTCTGATGTGTTGCCTTTTTTACAAACGCTGCACATAACTAAAAAAACCCCACCAAACACCAATATTGGTGTTACGGATTTCTCAGTGTTCGCAGAATGTCACGAGTTTTGTCATCCTGCACTGCAATGGGAGATATTGTTATTTAGTCACATTGCAGCTCCCAGAATAACCTGATCATATGTTTGCTAAGCAAGAAGCATAAGCAAAGCAGACCTTGTAACAAAGGATGTGTTCTTTCATCTGACCAAATTCAGTGATAACATGAACTAGATTCAGGCATCAGAAGACTACAATAAATAGAGAAAAATGTGAGCTGACTCAGCAGGCTGTGGTAGACACTGACTGGACAGGACAATAACTGCTTCAGTGCAGGGGCTTAAAGGTTTATGGAGTCAAAGGATAGAGGAGGTTAAAAAAGAGATGGTCCTAACCTGAAGACAAGAAGGAACACAAGGACCCAAGAAACAAAAAAAACCACAACACAACCCTCAAGATCTGATAACCTCACTTAATTGTGAGTTAGTTTGTGATTTGTAGCAGACATTTGAATTAATGCAGGTATTCTGCAATTGGTGATTAAGTCATACATTAAACACATTTGTGTTTCAAAGCATCACAGTAAAATGAAATAATTCTTTGCACTCTCTGGAGTTATTTCCTTGCCCATTTCCTTAAAACCAAGTGAGTGGGTTGAAAGGATTCTGACACCTGGCTGGCCAGAATAAAAAGCACAGTGGCCCCTGGCTGATGTGCAGCATGTAAATCCCCATGCATGCAGGGTAATAATGCACTGACTGCACAAACCTGCTCTGGTTCTCAGCAAGCAACACACCTCACAACACAGACAGCGCTGCTTTGTCTTCTAAAGATTTTCATGTAGGTTCACTCCTAGATTCAACCCTGGGCAAAGAATATAAAAGACAAACTTCAAATAAGTCAGCGTAGCTTGGCGGAAACCAAAGACCTAATTTTGAACACTTACAATAAAATTACACCAAGAAATACCAGCAGAAGATATTTTATCACTATTCTCCACTTAAAGAAAAATAACAGAAATTATAGATGTCTAACATTCCTGATAGGAAAGCAGGAATTGCATTTTTAGCAGTGGGAAATAAATGTATCTATTCACCACTCCTTTTACATTTTAAAATAAGCTATAGTTTCTTTAGCCATCTCTTCAGCTTTCTTCTTAATTGCTCACAGCATCTTTCACTTTGAGTAAGAGCTAAGATCAGCAACCCATCGGCAACTACTCTCAGCAATTTCAGAACAATTTAAACTTTTTTATAGGATGTTCATGAAGCATAGCATTTACAAAATACCTTTCCTACAATTTTCCTCTCAATCTGGAAAGGTAATTAACAGAATTTACATTAATTTGTATTTAGTGCAGGCTTTTGTTTGTCAAAGAAACTACTCTTCTAAGCTCCTCTTCTTATTATTCTCAGAAAGGGCTTGTAGCTTCAATATTTAATGTCAGAGAGAAAGAGATGGAGTTATAAAATAACCACGACTTCATTAGTCATTCCATGAGTATTTGAAATGAAGACAGAGCAATGTACATGGTAAATTATGAACAGAACAACTGTATTGTATCCCCTGCATTAGAATGGTTTTTGCTGTGAAAACAAGTTTATTTTCACCTCTGGCAAGCACACTTCAAAACTGGCTGGGATCAAAGATAAGTGTATAGCAGAGGTATCTTGTCTGCCCTATCTCCCACAGGTAACAACAAAGCAGAAACAAATGCGAAATCTTTCTAATATTTTCATTTTATAGAAATAAAATAATGGGCCTCAAAAACCTTATATAGCTTAAAAAGGTAATAAATAACAAAAAGAAGATGGACATGTATGAATTCCAGGTTAAATTTCTAGAAATATAAAACCAACACATTGTAGCATTTCCTATTTTAACTATTTTACCTTTCTTACATGCTGATGCATTTTGAATGAATGCTGAAGGTTTTTTGGAAAGGTTACAGATGCTCCACAGGCTATGAATAAAAGAGAGAACTGCATTCTACAAAGCCACTGATGCATGAATGGTCAAAACAATTCTCAATGAACTGAAGTTACAGCAATTCTTCCAAGGAAGTCCTATTGTTATTATCAGCATGCCCCAAAACACTAGCACTAGGGGAGCTCTAGGAAGGCCAAAATGCGCCTACTTTTTATCTACAAGTCATTTAACCACAGAGAACCTTTCCAGATGCTGTGATCCTGAGGAGTGAGGCTGACTCAAAGGATGGTTTATGCATGGAACACAGGGCCTAATTATTTTTGTGTTAAGTCTACCAAAACTCAGGTCATCCGAGCCTTGCACAGATGCTACTTCTCAGTCAACTTTTAAAAGGATATTTTAAAATGCGATGAAACAACTGACTGTAGATGGATCAGCTAAGCAAAATGGCTTTGAGAATAACAATATTTATTTAGATTGATATCAGTAAGCTTGAAAGGTATATGGTCCAATTACTGCCTACTCAATTTATGCAGCTGTAACTCTTGCCCACATTTTAACTTGGCACATACAAAATCCAAAATTCAGTGTTTTCACTGGTAGCAAACATTTTGCCAGATGGTTACTTAATCAAATGTATTTTCTTGGTAATACAGAAACTTTGAACTACTAGCATATTTTTAAAGCATCGATGTATTTATAAATCTAAAAGCAGTTTGAACTCTTTTTATAAATTTATGAAGTCCTATACATGTATAATAAATGTTGAACAGAATTCCCATTTTCAAAGAGTAGATCTAATACATTTTGGTTTAGAACTTCTCCCTCTGTTCTGGAGGATTTGCAAGTGTGAGAACATGTTCTTAGTTGTGCTCTAATGGCAACAGAAAGAAGTGGTTTTCATTCTGTTGCCATTGGAACACAACTAAGAACATAACGATTGTCTACAGGCCTACTTTCAATATGTAGAGCTTGGGAGTACACAAAGATCTACACAATTTTTACACCAGAGAAGTTCATCAGAGCAAACAAGAAACTCCACGCAGTAACCTGCCAGGAAAAAGGCCTTCTGCTTGCTGCTGGCTTACACCACAGTCAGCTCCCATCCTAAAAGTCTCAAATGTAGGACTGGAAATTAATTTTTAGCTGAATACTCCAGGTGGACCATCTCTGACAGAGTCTGATCTAGTCAAAACTGAACTCATCCATCTCATTAGGTTTGTCTGACACAGCTCATGCTGAGACACGGAAAAGCTGAAAAACATAAGGCTCATCACAAAAATTACCAGGCTGCCAAGACAAAGGATTTGCCATGAGCAGACACGTCCATTCGTTTGTAATAGCTTTCAGAGCTTTTAAAGTGATTTTCTTCTCTACAGAGCTCAGAATCATCATATACTCAAAGGACAGGAACAGAGTGGATTATCAGTGAAGCCACTTTGATGCATATTATCTGTACATAATGTTTTGGGGTTTGTTTTTTTTTTTCAAATCTAGGATTCTCTGTGCAGTGTGATTAATTAAACAGGGCCAAGCTCTAGTCTCTAGTCTCTCTTAAAAAGGCATGAATTCATAGGATGGATATGTATCAATATATTTGTCCCACCAGATTAAAATTTGTCCTTTTATTTCTGTCATGCACTCTACATTTAATTATTGAGAAAAAGGTGTAGGAAAAAAGGGTTTAAAAACCCTGAAAAGATTATTTCCATACCAGACCAGTGAAGGGTAATTACACAGGCAGGGATAAGCAGCATCACTTGGACTCTTCATGTCAGTTTGAGAAGACATAGCTCAGAAAAACAGGAACCCCCCCCCAAGAATAACAGACTAAAAGCATTAATGCTCCTTCTAATAGTGTCAGCAAGTTTCAAGTCACAGTTTGAAAGCATGAAACCCCCATTAAACAGAATTTGTACACTTGCTTGACACAACAGAGTTTTAAGTCAACCTCCAACATGTTCTTTATTGTGCTCTAGGAAGGAAATCTAATTTTCCATTTCAGTCTCCATATCAATACTACCTTCCCCTGGTAAGCCTAGGTCCCTTATTCCCATGCCATATGGCAAATCAAATTCACAACTGAAAGTCAAGCAATCACAATTAACTGACTGCATGCAGACTTTAAAACAGGAAATTCCTGTTTTCCTGTACAGGCCTCTGCATTCCCTCTGCTGAAATATTTATTAATTTGAGCTAATATTAATTTTTAATTTAGCTCCAAATGTGTTCCTTTTCCAGTAACAGTAGAGGTTCAGTTTAAACCGTGTTCTGTAAATGTTTTATTGATTAAATACTTGTTCTCTTTAGGAACATCCTCACTGATATGACAGAAACAAAATTCAGAAAATCCTTTAGGATGCCAAAATTTGAAACAGCTTCTTTTAACTAACTTTTCAGTATGATGTCTGAAATAAGAATCAAAAAGCCATATTACAGTATTCAAGACAGACCTTTTGATTGCCCTCTGTTTACCTTAAGATTGTATATAAAAAGGATGACATGTACATTTAATTGCTCTGCTTCATATCTTCATTCTCTCTGTTTCATGAAAAACAGAAAAAGGACAAATCTGCAGGAACAGGCAGCAAATGTTTCTCTCATCTTTATGTTTCTCTGTCTGCTCTCTCCTTATCCTCTGCATGCCAACAGACATTTGTATCCATAAGAGAATACGCAGGGAGATGCCCAAATATTTTTTTGGTGGGTGTCAATATTTACTGCAATCACCAAAAGATATTGCTTTACTTAGAAGTGCTTACAAATATTGCTGATGGGAAGTAGAGCATAACCTTTTTTTTTCCTCTTTTCTTATGCATGAAAAAAACTTTCACTTTTTCTTAAGTAAACTCCTTTATCTCAACCTTCGAGCTTCCTCCATCTTTTTTTCTCTCCCAGCCAAGGTCAACCAACCACATTCCCTAACTCCCAGATATCACTATTACTGATATCACTGTCCTTTATTGCAAGGAAGAGTTTAAGAGATGCCTGGTACAGATCAAAAATATTTTGCTAAGAGATTTACAAAACCATAACTGAAAATATTATCACTTACAACATGGACATGTGCAACGAATACCTTCGGTCATTCATTCTAAGATAAAATGCTCCATTCCCACATAACTGTTATTCCCCTCTACGTGTACCTAAATTTCTTTCAATCTGCCAGTGTGGGATGATAAATGAAACAGAGCAGTTATCAAGGTCTTCAGGTTTCTAGAAGCAGTTGGAAGGATCCTACACCTGCAAGGTCCCATCTTCAGAGCAGGCACACACCAAAACAGAGCTTGGGGACTGGAAACTTGTGCCTGGAAGGAGCACACCCACATGACTAGGTCCAGGCCATGGAGAAAAATATAATTTTTCCACTGATATATTAATTTTTATTTTTGACTATAAGTCTCTCAATTTTGCATGTTATGTTAATAGTACAAATCTCAAATTTTTCCCTATGAGAAATTACAGTCAAACATCTCTCAGTTTCAGTTTCAATCTAATGATATGTCTGTGGCCATACAAAGCAATTATTCTAGTTTCCTCAGAGTTGTGCCCAACCCTGTCTTATCTTTGCAGCATACTAAATGATAAATGCAGTATTTACCAAATGCTAATATAGGAATTAGAGAGAGAATATTCTAGAGTTGAAAAGGAATATGAATATTAAAGTCTGATGATTCTGTGCAGGAAGCTAAATCATTAGGCCTTAAGAGCTAATAGCCTTAGGAACACAAAACAGCTTATTTATGCATTAAAGATGCAATGTATTTACATTTTTCCAGTTCATGAGTTTTATGACGATTTCCTTGCCTGCACTTTGTCTCCTTTATAGTCTGTACAAAATGGACATGTTTTTCACATTTGGGTAAGTATGAAAAAGAAAACACACTAGCATGAAGAAAACACCACATATTTGGGTTGCATCAAAAATCTGAATTTGATAAGTTGGATTTAAAGTATTTTTATGAAAAATCCTACTTTTGTAAACTAAAGGGCTGAAGTGATATAATGTTGAGCTGTCCTTTTGTCATACAAACATTTCAAATGTTTCAAAATGCAATGCAAAATGATGGCCCGCTTTGTTGCCTTTTTCTGTGAAGGTTTTTAAAATAACAAATAACAACCTTTTTTCAGTATTCTTTCTAAAAGTTGGCTTTTCTCTTTTTCCTCTTCAAATCATTGAGTGCTTTGATGGCAGAGGCAGGACAGAAGGCTTACAAATATCACACTATTTATTTCAATGGTAAGTTACTAATGCATTTACAGTAAGTATAAATGCAAATCTGACAGCAACAATTGCACAACCACAGAAATGAATAGAGTGATGTTCAAAATGACATCTGTTACATAGGATAGATGAGGAATTCACCTGAATTCTAGTCAGCTACATTTTTTGGTGTTGTTTTTAAAAATTCAGAGTGGTTTTTCTAGCTGACAGGTAGTCATTTGAAAAAATAGCATTCTTACACACAGAAGAAATATCCATCACCTTCAAACAGTGGTGGTACTCCAGAAAATTTCATAGGTTAATTTCAGGACTTGAAAGAGATAAAGCTCTGGGTTTTTAACTTGGGCTTAAAGCAGTGTCACAGTTTACCATGTATTATTTCATTAATGCATTATCATTGGAAAAGAGAGCTTTAAGTACAAAAACACATGGCTAATCCACAGATAAAATTGTATGAAACTCAATGGAAGAACTAATGCCTTCCCCAAATGCATTTAAACCAGCTACAATTGCACTGGCAATTTAGGGAGGTTGCATTAAGAAAGATTTATGATTATGATCTGATCATATCACCAGGAATTTTCTGTGGACTCTATCTTATGTACATTGAATAGGATGGTCTGCAGGAGAAATTAACAACTGCAATAACAGTTCTATAATACTTTCCTTTTAGCTCACTATGCCAGCTGCTCAATACTTCCTAAAATTTCAGCTTTCTAGATGCAACTTCAATAAACTGGGTGCAAAACCCTAACAGATCTAGTGTTTGACTAGCAATAGAGTTAAAAGAGAATAAAAACATGAATAAAATAGAAAAAAGCAATTTCCTCTCACATTTGCTTTTAGAAGAGAAAACACTTTTAAGAAGTCTGGAGATTTTAATCTGAATCCTGGCAACACTACATAGGAATTAAGTTTTGGAGGCAATGGCTATCTAGTCAATGCTGTGGCTGCTGATCTGAAAACTCTCAGCAAATTTCCAACACATTATTCACTATGTTCCTGATACAATCAGCTCTAATTATACTATTGCAGTTTCTGAAGCTGGATACCTGCATAGGTAACTGGAGGTGATGAGATTCAGCAGGGAAGGGAAAGAAAATAATTGCTTTTAAAGGGCGCTGTGGTGTATCTCACAAGGGTAAATACAAGCTCCTGGCAGCTGGTGAAAGGAATACAAACTGATCATGGCAAGGGAAAAATCTTATCCAAGAGTTGTAGAGCTGCAGTTTCTCCACTAGATAACTAAAAAAAAAAAAAAATCACGGCATTCACCAAGACAAAAGGAAGAAACACCTTGCTTGTTAACTTCATAAAACTAAAGTTTTATGCTTTTAGGAGAGAACTTTAAATTACTGAATAAATCCTCAGTTCAGTTACTCTCCTGCCACAAAAGACAAAGTCACAGAAGCAGAAAATGTACTCAACTCCCTTTGCACCGCCCTTGTGTCATGTTGTAGTTCCCAAATGTGATTCTTATTTGTATAAGCAAACTGTAATTGTTTTCTTTTCTATTTCAATGGGAATAGAATTTGACCAAAAGTCACTCAATTATATATGTTCCCCATGCTTCACTTTTCCACTAACCATTTGTGATGACCTGCCAGTTTGCAAGTGCCCCATTTGTGCCTGAAACAATTTCAGGTCATTTGAAACCTGCACAGCAACAACTTAAGGCTTGCAAGAGAGATCTTGCTGCTTTCATTGTTTTAACTTCACAAAAGAGGTCATGTGGCAGTTAAATCTTGTTCTGCAGGCAGCCAAAGATGTATCTCCCCACATAATACAGACCTAGGCTTCTAGCAAATAAATCTTTTTTTTTTGTGCAAAATACAAGTATAGAATCCTTTTTTTTCCCACTTACAGGTATGTCTCTGAGAAGCCCTATTACCTACTTCACTTTTGGCAATGGAGAAGAAAGTCCATTATTAGTGATTTCCAAAATGCTGTTAACAAGACTGGAGTATTATTCATGCAAATAATTTTCATTTCTAAAGCTATTTTTACTCCATTAAAAGTATTTTCTCAGTTAGTTCCCCTGATGGCAAAAGTCACTAGTAAAAGATGGAACCAGTCAAGGAAGAAGCAATTGCTTCTCTCTTGCTGATCAGACAACAAATTGGAGCCAGTCAAGTTTCCACTGAAACATCAGACTGCTGACATAAAAAACAGCACAGTTAACTACTGATTCTTGTCAATCATGAGACAATTCTTCCTGAAAAACTGTTTGAGGCTTCACTTTACTAAACTACAGAAATGCTACAGGAGTGTTTAGAAAGGTACACAACGTTAGGCTTGGAATAATATGCAGATTTATTTTTATGTGAAATATGTAAGTGAACAGTCCATGATGAGAGAATCAAATTTCACAGCTAATAGGTTCACTGATCACCATGAATTGTCGGTATTTAGTTAAAACACCTCCACTCAGCCAAGAATGTCATTATTTCTGATGGAAGTTGGAACATTTCATTGCACATTGTCTCAGTTGTCATCACATCTTTGGCACAGTAACTTTTTCTCTTAAATCAACTGCGTTTGCACTGGAATTCTGTTGTGATGTAAAAATCTTAGAAAATTTACAGAAGTGTTAACCTGAAAAACTTGGTTCTGACATTTTAAGAATCTATAAGGGACAGTTCCTTAAAAGACTTCCCTTTTCCAAACATCTGGTGGTGTCTGGCAAGTAGCCTTTATTTATTAGGCAGCTCCTGATGCCAGATTCTTCCAATAGGTTTCAAACAAATGCACGACTAACAGAAAACATTTCCATTTACACATATTCTACAGAAAATTACTCAGAATGGCCATTTTTAAATTAAATATTAGTATTTTTCTGAAACATCTATGCTTACTTTTTTTTATCTGATGGCAACAAAACACACTAAAATTGAAGATGGCATAAACATCTTTGGTTTAATTACAAAAAGAATTCTCAGAGACAGGAGGGTAGTGTGATTGGTCTTTGAAAGAATTTAAATCCCCATTTTTAGCAGGTTTTTGCCTAATAGTAGCAACTGAGAAATTTCAAATGCTATGTATTATTCCAGTCATTGAGAAATGACAGATCCTAGGCCAGATTGTACAGTATGAACCATGCCACTGCTTCCCAGAAAGCACCCACTATAAAACTATGCAGACTTTTAGATTTCCTGTCCAGCTAACATGGGGCGGAGAACAAAGGTGCTTTCTCCTGTGGTATGATTTAATACTAATGTGTGCCCTAGCATGAGAAAGGTGTATTCCAAATAATACAGTAGAGAACAACAAAGTAGGAATTTCTGTTCTGTAACAGTGGTAAATCAGTTTTCTGCCTTTCATTCCTGTTGTCAGAGGATATGCCTGTTTGCAAATCAGTATTGTTAATAAGATTTATCTCTAGCCTGGTTTAAGGTCAAAATATGCTCGCAGTGGCCAACAATACTGCAAAGTAGTCACAATTAACTTCTCGATCCAAGCTCCTCACCTGCTCTCTTCAAACTGAAATAAACATAAACATCCATGGTCACAATTCCTTTTCTAAAGGAGATTATATCTGCACCTAGAATTGAGGATTTCATACTTTAAAATAACAGGTGATCAGTGCCTGAAGTCCTCATGAGAGAAAGGTGCAGCACTGAAAGAGCACTGGGATCTGAAGAAAGATGTGCAGGATGAAAAAAGCACAAAACTCTCTATTTGCCACACAGACCTCATAAATCTAACCCTGCATTCACGTGCTCTTACTGACAGCTCTCCTGCATGCATTGACAGATACTCTCTCTAGTGGACAGTAGCCAGCCCACTTTAAGATACAAAATCTGTACATACTTATCATGACTATTAAATGGAATCAAATAGTACATCAAGATGGCTTAATAATATAAGTAAATTGATGGGTAATAAGAATTCAATTCTTTTTGGGCATGAATTTTATATTAAAATATATAAGGAAAAAAGTAAAAAAAAAAACAAATGAGGCTACAACAACATATAACAGAATTTGAGAATTACAACTTTCTAATCTAAACTAGGCTATCTTTCATTTATATTAGAAGATCAGAGATGAGAATTATTAGAATGTTCTTTCTAAACATTTACAAGCCAGCTGCAGAAGGGGACTGTGTTTTTCATTCACGCTGTCACATTGGGGAAAAAAAATAAAACCAAACACTTTAACATTGCCGTCGTAACTCCTGAACATTTGTCTGTTTGGTTTATTAAGTTAGAAGTTACTGTCTGTGATATAACCAAACAAATAGCTACTGAAGTTGGAACAGCTCTTTCAATTAGCATCGTCACACAAACAAGAACATTCGCGCTGTGAATGAGTAAGCGGCTGGTGCAGGCAAGAGGAGCGACGGCTGTCTGGGGGAGACTGAAGAACGACTGCGACATTAGGATGCCGTGGCTCATGCCAGCTCCCCCCACTCACACAGCCTTCTCCAAGACTGCATTGCGTATGCTGTCACAAATCAGGCGCAGCCTGCCAGCCGGGAGGCAGGCGAGTCCTCCCGGCGTGTGCGAGCGGCTGCTGCCTCCCTGCCCCGGGGGCCGCGCACGGAGCGCGGCACGGAGCGGGCACGGAGCGCGCACGGAGCGGGCACGGAGCGCGCACGGAGCGGGCACGGAGCGGGCACGGAGCGGGCACGGAGCGCGCACGGAGCCGGCACGGAGCGCGGCACGGAGCGCGGCACGGAGCGCGCACGGAGCGGGCACGGAGCGCGGCACGGAGCGGGCACGGAGCGCGGCACGGAGCGGGCACGGAGCGCGGCACGGAGCGGGCACGGAGCGGGCACGGAGCGGGCACGGAGCGGGCACACCCGCACCGCCCAGCCCCGGCACGGCACACCTGGGCAGCACCTGCCGGCAGACAGCGAGGAAAGGCTGGCATAGCCCAGGGCTGGGCACGGCGGGATGCGCGCAGAAGCGCCGGCACCATCCCCACACTGGGATGCCCACTTTATGCGGCGCTCGGAGAAAGCTGCGGTGCAGGGCAGGTGCTACAGCCAGCCTGTGACGTCTGCCAGCCTTTCATGCCAGTGGGAAAGGAGGGTGTTTATTCTTGAGTGCAGTCTTCCCTTCTTTTGAGTCCCAGTGTTAAGGAAACTTGCCAGTCTGACCATTCCCGAGTCTCCCTGGCAGTCACACTCCCAGGACCCAAACCCCTTCAAGCAGCGGCCCCGGTGACCCAAAGGTTCCCACTGGACTCCTTGCACTCCCCCCATGCACACAGGCAGAGCAGGCTTCCTCTGCTCTCCTCTCCTCTTCCAGCTCTACCCCAGCCTTCCCAGAGCAGAGTCTAAGACATCCTTGTTCCATAAAGCAAATTATTCACAATGCAGGAACAGAGAAACAGCTTGAGCTGGTGCCTCTGAGGAGGGACCCCAACAAAGGAACCCCTGGGCTTTCATCCTCTCGGTGTCCAAGCAGGCCAAGTCGTGCTCTTCTTCCCAAGTCCTGGGCTCCTGCAGCTGTGTCACTCACCTGGCTGTGCCACACGTCCCTGTGCCTTTTGTCATGCAAAGGGTGACAGTTCAGGGACTCTTGTCTTGGGCCCTCACCACCCAGAGCTCCACCCGCAGCCTGCAAACAGAGCCACCTGCACCAAAAGTATCCCTCAACAGAAGTGGCATGTAGTGCATGAAAAGCCCACACAAACCATAGTGGAAAACCATAAAATCTTCACCAAGCATGGATTTAGAACTGCCTGTAAACTGGAATGCTAAACCTATTTTAATGCATCCAGGGAAATAATTAGATTACTGATTTATGAGAGGTCAAATTTGGCATAATTTTAAACCCACAGCTCGGATGCTTTAGGTGACTTAATGAGCAGATTAAACCACATCTGATTACAAGATAGTATCACTGACAAGCTGTGCAAGAATGGTGGTGTTTTCTAGAGCCATGCTCCAGAGGACTGTATATTTACTTGCAGCAATAATGGGAGCACATTTTTACTTCTTATTGTCTGTACTATCATCATGCTGGGATACCACTGATATGGTCCCAGAAATTAGTGGGCTTGCCCACAGACTGGTCTGATCCCACTCATTTCTAAGCTATTAAATACAATTAAACTTTTCCTAAGATCCTGTTATCATTGAGTTTCTTATATAGTCTTAAAGACTAAGTTCATGGCATAAATTCATGTACCTAATTGATCTCAATAACTTTCATGCTATTCAGACTCTTATCCAATATTTATTATTGGAGATGTTTTAATGGGTATGTAAAGTAGTTTTCTACCCAAACAATTTTACTGTCTTTGTATTGCTTTTCTCCCTTGAATTTCTGAAAGATCTCAGTAGAATCCAATTCACCTAAATAGTATGTGAAGGAACCAAGACCACTATCTGTAAGTTTTAGAAGCTTGGTGATTTATGTTGGTTTGAAATTGAACTTTTTTCCTTCATTCTGCTTTCAATTCCTTTTCTTTTGTTTGTTTGCAGCAGTCAGAAAATTAGCACAGATACAGCATTTGCAAATGTTATTTTCTTAGACTGGATTGTAGAATTGCCTTGTAAGACTGAGCACAGAACTATCTTAAATCTTTTCCAAGAGGAAATGAATATATTTGCTACAGCAAATGCAATTCAACATATTTTGTTAAGTCTTGGGGCTATTTTCCTGTAATATCTTGTTTGTCAGCAACACATGCAAAATTCCAGTGGCACAGCTTCAAATCTTTTTGTAAATAATGACACCTAGGAAAAGCAGCTACTTTGAGTTTCAATGAAAATAGACTTTGCTTATCAAAGAGGAAAAAAATAAAGAGGGAAAAAACTTTTTGTTCCACTACACATGAGAATTGATTAGAGCAGCAGAAGTCTGTGTTAAGACTGCAAATGCAAAGTTTCCATTACTATGATTATATCCCTCATTATGAGAAGAAACAGGGTCATTTAATAGAAGCCAATATGTGTTTTTTTCACTGGAGACTGTACAAAGCCCATGTGGCATCAGCCCACTGCTCTGTGCTCTGTGTGACTTCTGGAACATTTCAAATTGTCCTGAGCAGCCTACTGAAGTGAGCACACAGTCATTGGATTTAACACCAACTTCTACTTCTTTAGTAAACTGTGCAGTGTAAAACCACACACTACCAATTAGTGACTAGAATTTCAAAAAAGCTTACAAGGAGTGGCCTTTAGATAATAAAAATGCTTTGAAATATCTGAGTCACATATAACAGGTGAGATGACTTTTCTGTACCCATTTTCTGCCCACTGGCTGTACATGCATTACTGAGCTGTCACCATTAATTCAATCTGTACAAACAAGAACAAAAAAAAAAGAATCCTAACTATTAATAAATTTCCTGCTCAAAAGCTCATCTTCTTTCCACCTTCCAAAAAATTACTGAGGAGTAAATCCTTCAGTAACTTTCTTCCTGCCTACAAAAATAGTCTTGTGCTTCCAACAGAGAAGTTCCAGTGCATTTTCCAGTCAGGTGTCTAATGGGCACATGGACACAGAAAGTAAATTCTGCAAGGCATGGAATAGACTCATCCTATCCATCACCTCTTCCTCCACTAAACTTCACTGGCAATGGGATAAGTAGACCTCTAGATGCCAAACATGAAAAGAACATGTTCTCATTTTCCTGAACAGGATGTGTGTCTGGGTCTCCCTTACTGATATTAGGCTGATACAACTCTGCCTGTACAAACACAGGCTGTTAGCTCTAGCTGTAAATATTCTTACTAGCTGGAAGAGTCTGGCCTAGTGCAAGAAAAGCTGTTTATTGTTTCTTCACCTAGCCTGGCAGCCCTGCCAAATTACTTGCACTCAGGGTATCTGCAGATAGGTGTGAAAGCAATTACAGAGATACATAGTCTATTTTTGCCTCTTTTCTCTCCTCAAATTTTATCCATTTCAAAAATCTAAGTAAAGGCTTGGAACAAGAAATATTCTGGGCTTCAAAATACATCTCATTTTCCCTATCAGTAACACAGAAGTTGCAAGAAATCTGGTGCTCCTCAGGAATAGCAACAGATAAAGCTATAATTTTTGCCACATTTCATCCCATCATTATTCCTTTCTCAAGAATGACAAGAAAAAAGGGATTTCCTTCTGGTTTGTCAGAAGATTGCTTCTTGCAGTCTTTAGAAAACCAGCAAATATTTTGTCAAAAACACTTGGTGCAGAGCAGACCTGAGGACCATATGGTTTATTGCAAAAGATTCTCTGACACATCCTCCTCAAATGTCAGTCCTGTTATTCTGTGGCAGGGATCAATAATCCCCGTGTGGAGGGAGATATCTTCCCAGAGAGGCCCAAGTGCTTAAGAATCTATGATTAGCTGCAAATAGAACAAGCACTGGACAAAGCTGTTCTGGCAGATTCGGAATACAATAATGAAACCTCCCCCAGGAGCAGCTGCCAGCCCTTTAATGAAACTCACAGCAGTGATTCCTGAGCTGGGACACTGCAGAGCGCATCCACAACTGTGAAGCATCCTTAAGTTCTTCCTGCAGGTCATCACCCAGATTTTAGAGAGATCTCACAAGAAGTTTCTGAATCTGAACCTGAAAATGGGGCATCTATAGCTCTGTTGGATACCTGGTAGTCTTGAAGTTAACAAAACTGCTGTATTATGGGAGAAGTGATTCTCCTTATCACACATTTCTTTCTTGATATGAAGATTATCTTGTCCTCTCTTCAGCTCTATTTTCTTACTAGCAAACGAGGATAGGGTAATTCCAAACATCACAAATAAACAACACTGATTATAAAATCCAAATATTTCCAGTTGTTTCAGATGTCAGTTTTCCTTCTCAGCCCACAGAGTCTGGGTTTGCTAGAGGTGTAATTTTTTTGTGTATTTCTTAACAAACATTTTTCACTAGGAAGAATTAATTTGATTAAATGAATTCCTTTATGGTATAAGGTTGATTTGGTAAATAGCTTGCTTCTACATTTTCAAAGTAAAGCTAGACCACATGAATTCTGAACTTAATTCAAACTTCAAAGCCTTTCACATTTTAAGGAAAAAGAGGAATAGTTTAAATAAGAAATATGAAATATATATTCATACAAACAAACACACCAACTGCATTTTTAAGACCATTATTTTTTTCTTTATAATGTCCCAGAATATAAATTTTTCAGGATTGAGCCTTCATGAGAATACAATTTCCTGAAATACTGAGAATTCACTTGAAGTGAGAATGCCATTCCTTACTCAATTCATATTAATAGAAGTTAATATCGAAATACAATCATGATTGTCAGTAACATGTGAATGTTAACTTTTATGTGGCTGATGATAGCTATAAATATTTAAATACTTATCATCTTCAGTGCTTCTGAAAAGCAGTACTTGTCCTGGTTTATAACTCTATTAATTTGAAATTATACCCCCCTATATTTAACATTGACTGTTAGCCTCTATTTCTGCCTGCACTTTTCTGTGTTCAAGGAAAAAATGAAAGCTTTGTGCAGGCATCACCTTATTCTCCTTTCTATAAAAAACAAACAAGCAACAAAAAAAAAAATCACCCAAAAACAAAAGCACACCACTTCCAATATACAACCCAATAATGCAATGTCTTTTCCTGTGAAAACACCACAGTTAGTTCTTTCAGGAATCACAGGTCATCAAAAAATGAGAAACAAATCCTTTAAATGCCTTCCAAGTTGTCAGAGATTTTGGTTTAAAGCTATCAATTATTTCTGTGTTGTATACATTGAATCAGCTCGGTTTTCATAAATGTGTCACCTGCTACAATATGCAAATTCAATATAATAAGCCTGAAACATTAATGGGAGTATTGGCATTATCCTGCCTTATGCAGAACAAGTTTGCAGAATTCCATAAAGCATATTAACTGCAAATGTGTGACCCAAAGGTTGAGGTTTACCCTTATTGTTGGCTATCACAACAGCAATCCTTTAAAAAGCAATTTAGAAATACAAGGAGTTCGTGCACATCTAGGCACTCATTTCCTTATCTGCCATGAAGAAAGGAAACTTAGGATGGGAGGGACACAATCTCCTTTCTTCCTGGACACCTTGCCCAGAGAGGCACTGAGCTGCTGTGCAGCTGTCCTGCCATGTGCCACCACGCCTTTAGGAAGGGCCAGGTAGCAGCTCTGGGCAGATGCTCCCAGAGGAGACCAGAGTCTGCTGCAAGCACCAGCAGAAAGCCCAGTCGTCCTTGAGAGGAAGGCACATCCCAGCATGAGCCCCAGAGCACAGGGAAGGTAGACAAAAGGAATGCTCTCTTCAGAATTACTTTGTTTCATATCTCAATAATAAAATAAGCCCTGAAAATTGTCTCTCTCTTGATTAATATCCTCCTCCATTTCTCTTGTAAATGAAATGAGACAGTTCATCTTCTGAAGATGAATTAGATGAAGCAACTCCTGCTCTACCATCAAGCCATGCACTTTAAAACCCCTCATATGCAACAGTTATTGTCTCCTAGATCACTGGGACTCGTGGAAATGATTTAGTAATGTCTTCAGTAATACTTCCTTTAACTGACAATCATGGTACAAAAATCCATTTTAGACTTGTTTACTAAATAAGTAAATCTGTTTACTAAGTGAGTCTAAACAAAAACAGCCACAGTAAAATATCCAAGATTACTATTATGGAAAATTATTAATTATTATTATTATTATGAAGATTACTATTATGAAAAAAAAATTTAAAACCGCAATTGACTGATATTTCTCTCTGACTGCAAGAGAATTGGGAAAGCACTCACAAGAAACACAGGATGACTTCATGAACCTTGGGGAATTAAGAGAAATTTGCCTGCCCAAGCAAGTGCTTGACATTCAAAAATAACCTCCTGAAACATAACCAGTGTGCAATAGTTCAGCCAACTAATGGGCTTTAACTAGGCAAAATCAGGCCATCTTTATGGTGAGATTGACAGCTTTGGCTCCACACTTCATCTTTTAAATGCCACCTACACCTCAGCTGGGGCACATCAATAGCACCATTGATTTTTTTCTCACTTCAGTGAAATTACTCATTTTCTGTAGTTGCAATGTTACTGCAAAATAAAGCAACTATCTGAACACTTAAGAGCTGAGTCCTCTGTACAGTGCATGCCAGACTACACCTCTGTGTGTGGCTAAAGCTTTAATGATATCTATGTATGGTTCCACTCCTTGTCTCCTAATGAAATTATCCTGCAGAAAAACCCCATTATAGCAAATAAAATTATCTTCGTTATAAATTGAGTAGAACATTTCTGATTTACTGATTCTTTCTTTTTTTTTTTCCTTTCTGAACATTTTCTTTAAACAGTAGGGAAAACATTGGATAGCATGTGGGGTTTTAGGTTAATTTAGTTTGCATGTTTAAAAGTTGGGCTGGAATCTGCAGGGCATTTTGTAAAGCACAGTTCATATCAGTACAGTTGTTTCTTTTGTGCCTTCTATAGCACAAGCAAAATAAGTTTTAAATAATTTCTTCTTTGGACTTACTAGATGACAGAAATCTCTAAGTCATACTTACAACAGTAAGAAATAACTTAGAATTCCAAAATCAGTAACAGTTTCTTAGGATTAATCCTTACCTTATCTGCAGTACTTAATTGCTAAAGTATGACTGATCCTTAACAACTGCATCTGCATTAAATTCAACTCTCCTGTGATCCACAGGTCAACCTCACTTCTGCCTTTTCTTACTAGAAGAAATAAAATTGTCAGTCCTTATTTTTACAACATTTGGACTCTACCCATACATCTTCCATAGACTTTTTACAGTGTTTTTGATGAATAAGACATTTCAGACTAATTTTACATAGGAACAAAATATTCATGGCCGTCAAAACTGTTGATATTGAAAGCTTATACTGTACACAGTAAAGAAGATATGCCTTAGCAATGTCTGTTGAACTATTATGTTCATTTATATTTTGTTTGAAAAAATACTTTCTGAATTATTTTTTTTAGCCAGTTTTTTAGATCAATGTCAAATCAAAATGGATATTTACTAAATGCAAACAGGCCACAGATAAAGCCAGAACATTTTGCAGAAAAAGAAAAATTGCATCAAGCTGCACAGAGATAAGTGGATTTATCAGCACTCACAGCAATTGCAAAGAAGAAATTGTCTAACATGTATGACCTGAAAAAGAAAATTCATTTATAAAGGCTTAGCACATTTTTACATGGTACAAAACTTTCTCCTTAAAGCTAACAGTAACAGTTGGAAGGGAATTACAGGACATAACAGAAGCCTTAAAACCACAGGGAATTTTTCAAATGCTGCCTTTGGAAATAATACCTTGTGCATATAATTACTTACAGTTGGAATACAAGTTCACATAGCTTTTTTTTTAAAAAAAAATGCCTCTATTAATTTTGCTTGTGCCACCATTAACATGCCAGCATTCCTTCTTCCTTGGGTCTGCAGAACAGATCCCCCTTAGTGTCACAGCACATGCTGCTCTCAGGGACAGCAATCCTTCGTGCTGACTTGGAGTTGTGGCTGCTCCAGAGCAGATGGAGGAGGCAGCTCCATTCTCTCTCTGACCTGACCTCTGCCTCAAGGAAAACTTCCCAGCCTGTATGGCTGCTGACATCAGAAGGTCTTGTCATTTCTTTGAAATTAGTCTTAAACTCTCTATATTGAGAAATGCGCTATTAACAATCTAGTATAACAATTCTTATGTAATTTCAACTATTCTTTTCAAAAGAAAATTGTATTCCAGACGGATTCCAGTAGGAGGCTTTTTCAATACTTTTATGCACACCCTTTCCCTTATTAGATTGCTTGTCGTGTTAACTGTTCACAATTCACCTGCACTGAGGGCATCCTTTGCTGTACATTCCCAACCCAGCACTGAGAAAACCTGCACCCAAACCTTTCTAGACCCTACTGACATTTCAGTTATTTACATAATGCAAAGACAGTTATTAGATGAGTCAGGAGGCAAAAAAATTGCTGCTTGTATACATACAGATTTTCTGCAAGCTATATACATAGAGATTTCTATCTGTCTGTATAAATACGAGGGATTTACTTGTTCCAAAAGCACGCAAATCTTGATTACCCTGACTGCCACAGAGGCAGGACATGTGTGAGGATTTGTAGTCTATCCTCAGTGAACACGAAGCTAACTAAAGCAGCTTAGACGAGATCTTTTATTTGATGGCAGAGAAGTAATCTTGGATGCAATACAATGTATACAATCTGGAATCACTACAGGGATCTCATCATCCTACTCCTTTCATCATCTGCATGTTTTAACTGCAGCCAGCCTGTAACCCCCTTCCTCCTCCACTGCAGTGTCATCTTACAGCACCCAGAGCCAGTGCCACTGCTGGAAAAAGGCACGGTCAGATCTCTCACTCATCCCTGCCTCCTCAAACAAAGCTGTGGAAATCAAACCTCTAAATCCTCCCTGATCTCCTTGCAGTGATCTCACTTCCAGAGCTGTTCAAACACAGGGGCATATGCTTGCCTGTAATTTCAATCTATACATGTCATTCCCTTGAGACATTGTTACCCTGCTGAAATGGAAATTCGTGTCTGTATACATTAGAAAAATAACACTGTGACAGAAAATGTGAAAATCCCCGCACAATAAATCCTCCATGTCGCTTGCAAGAAGTACTATAACTCATAAAACAAAATAAAAATATATTATGTTGAAGCAAGAAAGTACCTATAAAATTAGAGGGGAGATTCTCATATTTCAGGTGCTTTCATTAAGGAACAGTTTTTCATGAACTAAACAGATATATAGCATTTTTAATGCATTTCTGAGACATTTGCATTTTATTATCAAGATACTTGAAAACATATTTAAGAAAAAATATCTTACAAAAAAGTGATTTCTGATTTGGTCGCTTCTAGAACCTGCAGCACTTTTCTAATTGAATTCCACTAAGTTTATTGAGAACTGCAGGATAGGATTTGAAGAGAAAACCATGGCACTGACAGAGCAGAGTAATTAGTGACTGAAACCAAGTTAGGCAGGATCCTTATGCTGTCACTATTCAAGCTCAAGGAATATTTACACAGGATCTCTCTTGGATAATAAATGCACACATGAAGATATTGCTGTATTTTCCAGTCAACACATACAAGAGATACTCTAGCATGGATTACACAGTCAAGGAAAGCTTCCGAGAGAGCAGCATCTTCAAAGGAATACAGCAGAAATGAAGTTTATTTGTTATGGTAAAAGTCAACATTGCACCTTAGACCCACTACTAATTTCCTGATTTTACTGGGAAACTCTGCTAGAGAGTTATACTATAAGTAGTGAATATAAAGCCCAGTTCTGGACACAGGATTTAAAGACCTGATTAGAAGAGAACTAAAGCACTTTTAGAAAGAAAAGTATTTTGTTAGTTTTGCTGAAATGACAGCTAGCTAGATAGATAAACTGCAAGAATTCATAAAAGTATACATATATATAGGATAAATATATATACTTGTATTTAGATATATCTATATGCAGACTGCAAAATGGTCAAAAACATTCAGAAATTTGCTCTGTATTACTTATATGAATATATATGCTTATCTATACACAATCAAAAGTTAGTCCTGAGAAGTAGTTCTATTTATTCTTTTATGCC
Source organism: Chloebia gouldiae (assembly GCA_003676055.1). Taxonomy (NCBI): domain Eukaryota; kingdom Metazoa; phylum Chordata; class Aves; order Passeriformes; family Passeridae; genus Chloebia; species Chloebia gouldiae. The sequence continues at coordinate 11,077,328 of QUSF01000014.1, read as the reverse complement.
AACTAGTAGCCTAATTTCAATTACAGCTCAAGCATTATTATAACTACAAAATACATAGCAGCAAAAAGAATAAAGGTGTTTTTAGTCTAAACCAATATAGGTACTCTGAGTTATCCTAAAAACACTTCACCCATTGTCCTACCAAAATGGCAATTTGTGTTGTGGATTCCTCATTAGACATTTGTGAATTTATGAAAATACAAAACCTGCTTTTAACTCATGAATGATGGTGAAAATTATTATTTTTACACTACCATTTCTATTTATTCTAAGTGCTTGTAATTTCTACGAGTATCCAAATTTACTCTGTATTTTGTATACAGGTAGGAATCGCCAAGCAAACCTTATCTATTCCACAAGTTTTAATATTCATATTTCTAGCTTAGTAGGACAACTTCTATCTATTTTCAAGTTGCATACTGGTTTTTTATCTTATCTGCATATGTTATACAGATTCATTTTACCTTTCAAATAGAAGCAATATGAACTTGTCTTCCTCATATATATGGATACTCAAATAGAGACAAGATAGCTTCAAGTGCTAGTAGTGTCAATAAATCCTGCTATGTTATCAAGAGCAGTTGTTCAGACTACAAGGTCTCTGTTTATTTTTCCAACAAAATGCATTTTATCTTCCTTAACTTGCAAAATGAAACTTCAAGCTATATACTGATAAAGATTTCAAATCCTAGCTATTACAGGGTTAAACATGCCCAATATTAAGTGGAACTTCTCGACTGTCATCACTTATTGTGATATCTCTAATCACACTACGTGTGTTTTAATTGGATTCAGCAAAGTCACTAGAGCTTTTAGTGTTCTAAAAGACTGAACAAATGGATTAGTATGAAAAAATCTGCATCACAAAAAGAAAAAAAAATAAAAAAGAAAAATAAAAGGAAAAAAAGAGAGAGGAAATATTTTTATTTTCTTTTGTTTAGCTTAATAAGGGGATTAAAATTGTATTTGTTATACTGGAATTACAGCAGGATCCCAGATAGTTTACTCTGAGAAAATATAGTCTCAAAGGAATATTCCAGACAAACAAGAAGCTATAAAATAAATATGTTCCCTTTAGCTATATAGGAAGAACATATGCAACACATTCTACATCAACTCCAGTTCTGTCAAATTACTGCTATGCCATAGCTTCTAGCCTAAATTCTAATTTAAATGTGTTGAAACCAAATGAAAAAAAATACCACTGATTTGTGTCCTATTGAGATCTTTTCAATAAAAATTCACACCTAGACTTTTTATCACACAATTCATATACCTAATAATTATTTTAAAAAGTGTGAGAGGTTTAGTGTAACTCTAGGCCTAAAAATGCTAATTTTCAATTTCACACTAAGTCAGCGAACGAGAAACAAACAAAAAAAAAAATGTAACTAAATGAAAGAAGTAGAAGCAACCTTTTCCCAAGCTGCTTTGGGCAGCACAGGAGACAAGAAGAACTCCAGCATCCAGTTCGAGGGAACTGCAGCTCCCTGGGCAGGTGAGTACCTGCACTGCTGCCGGGGGACCTGCCCTGCTGGGCACAACCTGCACGGGGAGCAAAGGGTTCCAGGATATTGGGTATTTCAAGGCAGACTGTCCTAAAACCTGCATTCCACCTGCCCGAGATAATGCTGATTATCAGCAGCCCTTCAGCTGCTGGAGGAGGTGCAGGCTGGCTTGGAGCGAGGCAATTGACACAGACCCAAAAACATCGCTCCACCACGCACAGGAGAAATGATGTTTGCTTAATTTCCTGCACGGATGAAGGACAGCTTGAATGATTCATCCTTAAGCAGGTAAACAAAAGCGGGGATCTGAATAGAATTGCATCATAATTTCATTTAAAAGCTTGAGGAGAACATACAGCTACACTGTAGTGTAGCAAGGACTGTGAGCAGGACAGACAGTGTGTCCAAGTGCTGCAAGTACAAACGCACAGGACTGATCTAATGTTGAAGATGGGGAAAAGCACAAGCAAGAACAAATTTCTGGTTTTGTAGCATCATTGAAAGTATAATTGCAAAGGTATACTTTGAAGGTATACCTTTGAACGTATAATCGCTTTGCAGCGGCAACACTGGACTCCCTGAAGCCACCCTCAAGACTTCTCTAGTAATTTCACAAATTCTGTGAACAAATTAGAAAAAAGTATGGTAGCAGCTTAGTATAATTTCTGTTTTAGGAATAACCCGCATTCAGAGCACATCTGCACATTGTATATCTCACTCAGTGTTCAGAAGCCATATTGTACAGAAGAAAAATAGCTAATTTATTCAGTGCTTTTCAAATTAGATTTCATACTGAAAACTTCTGAAAAGCACTAAACTCCTCCAGCTCCCTAGGCTTCAATGATGCCTGAAATGCAGAATTGAAATCATCTTTGTAACTTGACATATATAGATTAAGATTTCAATATCTGAACTTTTTCATGCAGATAATGAAGAGGCTGTTTACAAACCAAGGCTTATATAGGAAAAGCCTTCAAAATTAGTGTTCATTCAGCAAGAAAAATAAATGTTATGTCTACCTTGCACAAATGAGTAAATCTACTTATGTCAATAAACACTAATGAAATGAATGGAACTAACAATTGATTTCAGGGCAGCCAGGACTTTGGCCAGTGTATTTACTCTGAACAAAACTGTGTAAACACATTAATTGAAGGCAAGGAGAGGGATTCAGAAAGCAGAAAGATACAATATAAATTCAGCTGGCATTTTTTTTTTTAAACTAATACTTTTGAGAGAAGCCACATCAATTTTTGAAATAATTTTTTCTTAAAGTTCTATATTTTGAATCAAATCAATCAACTATTATTGCCAAGTTCATTTTTATGAAAATGAAACTATAGTTTACTCACTAAAAACATAGGTGCTTCAGTTAATTCATAGCACATGACCAGCCATGAATTCAACATACTTTGATTTTTATCACTTATTAATCTTTATATTATCAATTATTCATTTTAATAATAATTCTAAAGAGGTATTTTGTATCCTGATTTTTCTAAACTATTTAATAAGTACAAATAACTATTTAACTCAGAAAAATTTGCAAATTATATCAAATCTGTATGTGGGAAGATGGCCAGGGGTAAAATTAGGGGAAACTGAGAAGTTATATTCACATCCTAGGAGAGGCTATAATGATAGGGAAATTACAGGGTAAATCGCAGCTGCTGTTGCCTGGATGGAATGGAGCTGGCAGCTCCAAACCTGTTCCACACAATCTGCAACCACAGCACCTGCAAAGGGGGGTGGAATGGAGGCTGGGGTGGAGTGGGAACACCGTGGGCAGCCTCTGGAAATCCTTGTGGGGAGGGAAATCAAGGATGCTCCACAGCTGAGAAACCACCAAGCACCTGTCCAGCCAGGGAGAGAGGAGCTGCTGTCCTGAGCCAACAGCCTGGCTGCTGAGCCAGCAGCTGGGGCAGAACTGCTCTCCTCAGATGAACTTGGTTCATCTAAACAGGGAAAAGATAAATAATTTGTGCCGTTTCAGGAGCCTAAAAGTCCTAGCAATCCTTTCCTCCTGTGTACCGGGGAAACAGGAGAAAAATTGGGAACTCAAGTTGATAAATTTAGGATTGAAAATGAGCGTTGTAAAACTGAACTTGAGCAGCTGAAAACTCTGCTGGCTGCAATGGAGCACAGAGAGAAACTGGTGCAGAAACTGGCCCCTGTTTCAGACACCCTGTGGCTCTGCAAGTCAGTACATTGCACAGACCATGAGCCTTGGGACAGATATTAGGTACAATAATGATGATGACAAAACCACAGAGAACCCTGATTCCAAATGTGAGCTTAGAAAAACAGAAAGACCCAGAATTATCACTGCAATAACAGTAAAAATGTTAAGTTCAGCACAAATGACAGTGACAGGATTTCCTAACTGGAGACTTCACATAAAATAGGCATTTTAAGCTTTTAGAAAAGGCAAGTCAATCTTACATCTAAGAACAGTGACAAGAAATGAAAGAAATATATTAACCACTGAGAAATTATAGAACTGTCATCACACAACTTCTTAGGCCGAAATGTAAATATAAATGTTCAAATTAAAATTATCACCATATATAGGGAAAGTTTTCAACAGAATACTTGAACTGAAGTATGTTCTAATAATAGCCATTTATACAACCATCTAAATTGCAAGAATTAACAATTCTTATTTATTTTAAAATGTATTGATATCATGTATCTGGCAAGACCTCTACTTAGTCATTTTTAGCCATGGTGCCAATGTGATTCAAAGTTCATTTTATAAATTTACCTATGTATCAGAGAGACCATGACAACTCTAACTTTGAAATCCTTTACTTAAGCAAGTTACCTACACAATAATTGAAGACATTTCCACTAAGATAGTTCATGCTTTCAAGAATTAAGGAAAGGGGAGTTAATTCTTCCACGTTTTATTGCATACTTTTAGCATTCCAAATTATGAAATGATTAATTGTGATATCCAGATCACTAAATGTTATCAAAATATGAGATATTTGTCCTGAAGTTTCAAAGCCGTGTGTTTCAGCTGTATCCTGAGTGCAGCAGCACTGTGAATTAGACTGGAGTGTGAGGAAGGCAATATAATTGTTCCATCAGACAGGGTTAATGGGGGAATTTGTTACTGAAGTCACCAGTGCTGTTTCAGCTGACCTCTTATCTCTGACAGACAGGTACAGCTATGAGTTCAGTGGCCATTGAGTGGCTGCTGTATCTGAATTACTGAAATTCTTTTAAGGAAAATGAAAAGCACAAAGGAGAGGAGCAGCTACCAAGTATGAATCAGGATTTCTGAATTGACTCCATCTGATATTTCCATTCCCCTCTCCCTTCAAAATGTGGTGCAAGAATAAAGTGAACGTGAGAAAGAACACAGTTGAATGTTTCTGTGGGAGCCTGCAAAGAAAACATACAGATTAATACAATGATTTCATTTATTGAGTAGTTTCAGCATAATTACAGCTATATTAAGACTGTCATAGTGAGGCATCAACACTGCCACCTTAATGCCTACATAAAAGGTGACTCATCAGAGCCCTGAAATTCAAGTGAAACACTTACTGTCACTCAAAATGCTTTGGGAAATGAAAGCCAATTTTTGCAGCCTACCAGGCTAACTCACTATGCTATTTTAATTATTTTTCATTGAGATAGATTTTTCTTGGCACATAGAACCAATGCATCAAGGAGAAATTTCTTTTGAAAAAGCACATAGCAAGCTGGTATCAATTGAGGATGCAAGAGTAAAAACAGAAAACAAAAAATGGAAAGAAGAGATGTTATCTAAATATTAAAGATTTACAGAAAAGGGAACAAGGGAAAGAAGGAGAACCTGTAAGCCTTTAAATTTATACATAGCCACTAAATAACTGGGCATACTTCGCTGGGACTGTCTGATAGAGAATTATGCAGAAATAACTTCTAAGCCTGTAAGTTAGTAAGCTTACAAGCCATTCAAAAAAATCCATGCCACATTGCAACAGCTATTTAGTAGTCCAAAAGCATAAAATCTGGGGGGAAGAAATCAACACATTTCCTTATTTAGTGCAGAACATCATGTGTATCATGTCTGTGAACATCCAGAGTGGGACGTGACTTTTTCAGGGAGTGCTCTCCAACTCAACAGCTGAGCCTCAGCAGCACTTCCCTCCTCCTTGCACCTCTCTGCACCCCAGGAAAGCACGGGTATCCGCTCTGGGTGCTCCTTATGGATCTCCAGGTGCTTTTGCCTTGTTTGTTCTCACACTGCCTGACAGCTTTTTCAGCTAAGGAGCTGCATCCACCTCACAGAGCAGAAAAGCACAGGGAGATAGCCTGCCAGCTGACAGGGGGAAAAGATCAGAAGTGCTATTTAAAAAAAAAAAATATACATTTTAACAATCATGTTCAGTCTATTTCCAACTTGCTTAACTGTTGGATAATGTGTATCTTTAAAACTTTTCATGAAACACAGGAAATTCACATTCCTATTCCTACACTAGGTGGGACTGGCCAATATAGGTAGAAAGAGACTCTATCACAAACACATACATTTAGATATTATTTCAGTTTTGAATCAGCCTAATAATAGTGTAATTTAGAGAACTGTATTAAAATTTTATGAATTTCATTTTCATAGCACAAAAAGTATTATGAGAAAACCAATGAAAACCCATGTGCTTTGGAGAAATACACACATTCTTTACAGGCTCTCCAGCATCATATTTAACTGAAAATAATAATTCTGTTTCAATTAAAAATAAAGATTTTTTTTTTCAGTTCTTTCTTGTGCTTTTTAAAAGCAGTGTAATCCATAAGATTTAATATATAAAGTTGTACTGCTTAAGTATAGGCATAATACAGCCAAATGTTCCATTAAACAAAATAAAGGTGGCTCACTGTCATTTATCAAAATCTGAAAAAGTACTAAATTTCAAAGTAATGTATTTTTATTTAAACAGAAATTTCCATTTTCCAATCAGTTCTTAAGAATATATTTCTATAGCATTATCTTACAGTAAAGTTTACTTTCTTTCACATGACCTAAAACATTTTGTCTGACTGTAATTTTCAGTACATATACTTAATGTGCTTAACAGTTTGTCAAGGTCAGTAATGCACCATCACCTCAGATGCTTTTTGAAATTATTCCTTATGATCCCTGTATTAGGAAAAAAAAAACAAGGGAAAATAAATGGCTGAAATTGTGATACATAAGGAATAACTGAAAAGCTTCTGGCCATCAGTTTGCTTATTTGAGAAATACTGAGGTAACCTGTAATGAAATAAAATATCTGCTAGAAGTAGCTGATATAGTGGACAAATAATGGTGATTAATCTGCTATCTATAGCAAAGATTTTCAATGGAAAGTTTGTTATTGAAGTTTTTCCCCTATGAGCCCAGTCCTTGTGAGTGGATCTCATCATGACCCTCCCTCAGGACATTTAATATCCAAGAGCATGGACTCTCTCCTGCTGGATGGGAGCACAGCATGAAACTCCAACTGTGTGTGGAAATCAACAACAGAACAGGTATTCCTCCTTTGGCTGGCAAGGCACCTCCAGATAGAGGGTTTTATAAATGTTAAACTTGTGAGATTTTCATTCCAGTTACACTATAAATAATGTAGGAATGTAACCTCCATAGTAACTGCCTCTTGCAAAGCTTCCTTCTTCCAAGCAACATCCCAGGATTAGACTGCGCTAGCCTACTCTAAAAATAAAGTCACCCATCATGTGGCCTTGCACCAGCTATGAGTAATCTGTTTTCTTCCATCTCCAGCTTTCCACTAACATGGCAGTTTGGAACACAAGTCTTTTCCTGAGCAGAAAATAAAATAGATGTTAAGTGAGTGAGACTAAGCCTGGGAAAACTGCTTGCATTGCATTAAGGGTTACCTCGCAATGGCACCTAAAGGTATTTCCACGGGACTACTTCCCAATTGTATGGTGAAATAAAGTAAAGAGAGATTTTTTTTTTCCTAAGTTATGTAACAAGGACCCAATATGAAGCATTCAGATACTCACTTATATTGTAAAAGTTCAAAATGCTTCAAGCAATAAAATAGCACAGAGCTGTTAATTAGTTTTCAAGGGTTACATTTTGTCACCATAAAATGGGATTGAAACAGGAAAGCAAAAAGGGCAGAATGCTTTCCAGAGGACTATGTAAGGGTGTGAACAAAAATTTAGTCTCATGCTCATGCTCTGCACCCTATACTAAAACATTAATCTAAAAGGAAGCACATGGTGACAGAACACTAGGATTCTGACTGATTAAAATGAAGGAATATATCAGAAAAATTGGCATTTTACAGATGATACTAAAAATAGGTCTAATAGATCCAGAATGAAAAAAAGAAATTAAGTATTTTTGAAAGTACCATATGTTTGACTTCCACAAAAACAAACAAACAAACAAAAAAAAAAAACAAAACCAAACAAACCAGTTTGACAGCAACAGCCAAGGAAATTTTTTTCTTTGGTTGTGGATCTTTCTTGTACTTTTATTACTTAGGGGACTCTGAGGACTTACTTTGTTGAAGTTAGAATTAATTATGGTCTTTTTCTCTTTGTGTACAAGAAGAGGAGACATCTCTGAATATGTACTGACAGGTGGATAGATTACTGAAGGCTGTTCTCCAAAAGGCAGATGCTGATCTGGTTTTTACCTGGGAAGAGTTTGATGATTTGCTAAATAGAATCTTTCAATTTTGAACTCAAGGATTTTCCTTTTTCCTTAATCCCTTGCTCAAACAGAAACTAATATACACACGGACCTTAGAGCAGTCAGGTTCACCAGAACAATGGTCATTTTTGGTTGGCTAAGCCTAAAAGGGCAGGCTGCATGAATTCTTTTCTTGTGTAGATCATGAGAAACAACCCAGTGCTATTCATTATAAATCTTCATGTGTAAATGTAATTCACCCATAAACAAACTTATTGATGCAAAACATCTTAGAGTGTCTGCGGGATTTATTCACATCTTTACCTTAAGAGAAAAAAAAGGTAGCCAGGCAACTTCCTACTGGAGGATATTTAGAAGAAATTATGAATTCAAAAATAATTTCCAAAAGAGACATGAAGAAAGAGAGATCTGACCAAAGAGATGCTATCTCAAATTTGCATCAAAACTCCCCATGGGCTGCCATGAGCAGCCCGAGGTGGCACAATTCACACATCTGTGGCTGGGAAATTCAGCTAACACTGGCTGCAGCAGCATTGCAAGGGCTGTCTCTAGGAAGAGATGAGTTATGTGTTTAGCATATGTCTACTATTATGGCCAAATGTGGCTTTTCAGAAAAGAAATACCTTCACGACAATCAAAAGCTAAACTATCTGGAGCACAGCTTTTGTGTGATCTTCACAAAAAATTACCAGTGAGAGAATAAAAATTGAACACTAAAATGCCATGAATATCAGTTTCCTGTAAATCTATGCATGTACTCTAATTTACTTTTGTATATATTATAAACTAATTCACAGAGATATAAGAAAATAATGTGAGAGGAAACAAGGCAGGGTTGTACTTATTTCCTTCTCTGATTCCACTTTTCTTTTGTAAGGAAACAGCAACCACTAACTTCATGTGAGTGCATTCCAAAAGCATAAAGGAAATCTGTAAACATAAGTTCCCTTGGAAGGCACACAAACAAGCAAGCAAGCAAAGAATATAAACATGTTTATAATCTAAAATATTTTCCCTTCTGTTTGAAGGTAACAAGACAAAATAAAAAAAAAGGTCAAACACTCAGTTTCAGAATCTGGAATTACAGCCCTAAGTGGTAACAGCCAGGATCAGAAAAGAGGTCTGGACATACAAACTCGAGGACTCTGTGATGACAAAGATAGAATAAGCAAAAGGGTTATTGTCTCTCACCTCTGAAACTAACTCTGAAATGGGCTATTTGTTTATGGAAAGACTCCAGTCAGGGATATGATTTACATTACTCCAGAAGGTCTCAATATACCTTTGAAAATTAAAAAAAAAAAAAATTAAAATCATTTAAAGTACCTGGACAGTTTGAGAATATCCTAAATGATTTAAAACATTGCTCCATCTCATCCCTCACCTTCTAATTACCTGCCACTTCATATGTTTGCCTCACACACTGAGGACTTGCTTCTGTGATGGAATTAACATTTTTAAGAGAGAAGAGGAATGAGATTCCTCTAACCAGCACCTACTGTGTACACATCACCATCTAAACTAATCTACAAGACTTCCTTTTCTGTCAGTGAAGAGACCTAGGGGAGCGTATACAATAATTCACCTGAACTTTTAGACAGAGATGAGATTAAAAGTTTTAGACAGAGGTGACAGAAAATGAAGCACATGAAAACTACAGTTTTCATTGATCATACTCAGTCAGCTCCCTTAGTCCATTTTCCTTCTTTGTCCCCCTTACCAGAGCTGGATGCAGTCTCACCCTGAACTTCTCACAGTCGCATGTTTACGGAAACTTTGTCACAGCAGAATCTGCAGTAGATGTTTTTCAATATCTAAATCTGTTTTTCTGTATTATAAGTCATTACAGTGCAAAGAAAAACAGTCTTTTTTTTTTAAATGTAGGGCTCTCCAGGCTAATATCTGAATTCCCTCCTCTAGAATCATGAAAATAAGGCAGAATTCTATGTTTCATTAAAATGTAAATCTACAATTACCTATGGTGGCTTCTAAATGCTCCGTCCAAAGCAGAAGTGGCTCATGCACCTCAGTGTCCACAGTCACTTACCATGAAGCCAAACCATTCCCACCGTCTCTGCTGCTATGGCCACTTTGCCTACATTGTCCTATTTCTTCTGGAATCTTGGATCATGAAGGTCACTCTACACAACATATTTATTCTGACTAAATTGTAGAAATCTGACATGCAGAGAGAGTGAACAGCAAGCTTGACAGTGATTGAATGTAACTGCTTTCAAGTTATGCCAGATTTAGACTGACTGTATCTTATAATATTTAGGAATGCACCATGCAAAGATGTTTTTTTATTTTCCTTCCACCAGCACATTTTAAAAACAAATCTGCATTTTTTTTGACACAGGATAGTAATAACCTGAGTCCCTGAACACTTTAGCATTATAAAAATGTCTTGTTTTTGCAAAATTGCCGAAGATCACTGAAATGTAACCTTTGTGACAGGTCAGTAAACTTCAGATCAGTAAACACAAACATGCCATTGCCTCCAGTGAACATATTCCATTTTGAGAGCTGTGTTCATCCCATCTACAAATACAATTTAATGTAAGCAGTTACATTTTATTTTCTCACTTTAAAAATGCCCAGAGATTATCTCTAATATTTGTGCTTTGATTTGCTTGAACAAAAGGCTATTTGAGAAGTTTGGATACAACCATTTCCTGCAATTCTCAATAAAACACATATTGGTGCATCAAATATCCAACTCTAAAGTATCTTATAAATAAGAAAAAACTCTTGCACTGCATTTTTCTTTAAATAGAATTAATTTCTGTTCTACATACCTAGTTAAAATTAATCCCAAACAAAATTGTGATGGCAATTAGTTGGCATTTCACTACCTGTATCACTGACTGCATGTGGAGAGGTGGTTTTTTACTACTCCCTAGATGTTCACTGCACAGGCAGGACTCATGAAGAGTGACCACTATTCCTTTAGTATGTCTAAGTGATTCTCCTGACCTTCTAAATACCCACTACATGGTTTTACTTTACAAGCTTCAGCACTGTTGTCACAATCTACAACCGAATTATGAACATAATACCAGAATACAATTTTCAAACACTAAATTAAGCACACTGCACACAGGACAACCTGGGGGACATGTGCAGTAAGGTGACAAAGTTGATGGCTCCAAGTAAAGATTTTTCTGCACAACAGAAACACAACAGTCCAATTATTTTTATAATATGCTAATAGTCTGAAAATTACTAAAGCACTCCAGAAAAGCATAAAAATACCTATTGTTGTATTTCTTCCCCACTGAGACTTAGGAAATATTCCCAGGAATATTCCCAGGATTTTAAACTGAGACAGCAAGTTTATAAAATGGATGTGAAGTATTTTGTTGCCACTTAAAATATAAGGCTGGAGTTGGAGAGCTGCACTGGTTCATCAGAAACCTGGGATGGACTGAGGCCTTGAGAGGCTACCTAGATCAGAGGCCAGACAGTGTTAAAGGAATAAAGTAGGGATTTATTTAAAGGCCTTCAAAGGATACACCTTGGGCAGTACAAGAGCCCAGCCATGGCTCCACCCAAGATGGACCCTGAGTCACGAGACTTCACACTTTTTTAAATTTCATCCATCTATATATTGGGGTTAATTGTCCAATTACAGCTTCAGGTATGAAATCCCATGCTCACAGATTGCTCTCCTCAATTCCCTGTTGTTTATACTTTTTGGGCCTGAAGCTGCAACGGTGTCCTTGGTTCTCAGGCTGGAAAAGGATTGTTTTGTCTAAGGAAAATGTGAATCAAACTTGCTAACACGTTATATGACGTTCAGAGTTACACACTAATGCAGTACAGAATCTGGAAAATATGAAAGCTAAAACTTCAGGCATCAGGATCAAGCAAGTTCCAGGATCAAGAACAGAGCACTGAGAAGTGCTTTAGTGTTATGCCTTGTAGTCTCAGAAGTCGCACAAATTTGCTGGTTCTGATTCACCTCTCGCTGAGACCAGCTGAGGCTGCGAAGTTGCATAATGTGTGTGAAGCACGGAACAGCTCAGTGACAGCACAGACAAGGGCAGGAACAGCCACTTCATCTGTTCTGGTACAAACTCGTGCCCTCAAGAGAAGCAGGTGAAGAAGCAGCTCCGTTGCTCAAGGCAGCACTCGAAAGAGCCTTTCTGATGTGCAAAGGGAACCAGGAGAGAGCCTGCATTCAGAACTGACATTCAGCATGAGCAGCACTAACCCATGCCTGGGTAGGGCATCACTCTCTGTTAATTATTTGTATTGTTGGCCCATTCTGACTTGTAAATAAACCCATCTGACTTTATGACTTTTGATAAAGGAGTTTCAGTGTGTTTGTAACAAGTAAGAACACCCAGAAAAACCTATGCTTGTATAATCTCAAAAAAAAAAAAAATAGAAACAGTCTATTCTACATGGAAAACATTTCAGAGCTTTCAAAGTATTATTTTTTTAAAAAGATGAAACACTTAAGAAACAATCATCTTGAAACCATGAGAAAGTTAATAAGAAAATGTGAAAGCCTTCTACTTGTAATCCAAAATAAATTAGAATTTCTTACTGCACCTCCTCACTGTGCTGTTCCTACTACTTCAGTTATGCAAGGCATTTAGGGTTGAAAACCTAATACTGCAGGAGACACAGGTAATCATTTTGGTATTATCCTTAATTTTCCCAACAATCATTGCCAGAAAGAGAAATGCAAGTAAAGGGGATTTTTTTATTTTCATTACAAACTCTATATTTCTGAGGCAATATTAGAATTTTAATGACTCATATATTATGTGAATGAGTATAATGAACACTACCACTCTGACACTTTCAATGTTCTGTAATTTGATTTGTTGGCAATTCCTATTCTCTCCTGTTTACAACCTGCCGGAAACAGGTGAAATATCTAACCAGTCAAAATAGTGAATATTTATAAGACTGAACTTTATGGATTCATTTTACCTCTCCAGTATAGTGGAGAGCTTTACCTTATTATGCATTTTGAGAAACCATTATGCACATGCCCAAGCAGCAGCAATCATTCTGAGAGCAGCCCTATTATGAGGTGAAATAGCTCCAGGGGAGAACTTTGCCAGATGTTTAGCAAGGCTCCCAAAAGTTTAAACTCTTCCACTTTATAAAGTAGACACGCAGGTGCTCATGCCCCTTGCTTGGTGCAGGACTAAAATTAATTTTTATATTTGCAGTTCCTCCTGATTATCTCAAGGACACAAGGAGAAAGGCAGGGGATGCTCCTGGGCTGGGGATGAACCTGCTGTAATGGGAAGGTGCCCAGCGGTGTCGATGGCAGAGGGACCAGTCTGTCCCCCCACATGCCACCAGCCAGGCTGCCCCTTGGCAGGGTGGTCACACTGTCAGGATGACCCTGCTGTCCTCCAGATAAGGACTGACATCCTCTCCTCTCATGGCAGGAGATGATCCCCACATAATTCATACCTGACTCTGCTGGCTGCAATGGCTGCACCTTGTCTCTCCCATCAGTTATCTCAGCTCTGCCCTTTGCTCTGCCACAAAATAAGGGAGACCTTTGAGAAAGGTTCCCTGAACTGAAATCATAGATATGAGTCTGGCAAAATTAACATTTCAGGGCTCTTAATTCCCTTTTTTAATGGATTAAACAGAAAAGCCTGTAATTTTGTAACAAATAGACTGCAAGTCCATGTGTTTACACTCTAAGCTATCAGCAAATAAGCAGACACATATCACAACTCTAGTTCAGGAAACTTCCAATCACACAATAATTATCTTTGTATTACTGCTCAGGCATCGTGCTGCATGGCCAGCAGTGAGCACAGAGCTCTCCAGTCCCTCCACAAAAAAAAAAAAATCAGCAACATGAGATTGCCTCGACATTTCTTCTCTTTCCAAACTGGGAAAAATAAAGAAATGAAAATTGCTGGGCAAGGTGGTTTAGTTTCTGTAATCCAGTGCTCTCTGCTGCAAATGCTGCCATGTTGATAACTACTCCTTTCTTCTAGTTTATAGTGATATCCATCCACCTATTTGCCTTTCAATTACTGGAGGACAGAAATAAATCTTTATTGCAAAGCTTCCTTTCCTTCACCCGTATCCAGGCCTCTAAACCCAGTTACTTTTGATATTTCAGACTGGCACAGTTAACTTTCATATGAAAACATTTTTTTTATGGTTTGATATTTTAGATAAAACATAATTTTAAAAACTAAGTAATTTTTTATATATATTTTAAATGTTTAGGAAACAATCAGAATCCTGCTTTCCAAACTTTCTTTTATAATCTTAGGAGCAGTTTCAAATTGTTTTATTTCCTCTGACTTACACAATCACCTGAAATGCCACAGCATTTTAAAATTATCTTTGTAATTTTTTTAAGTGCTGTTTGAAACAACAAAAAAGGCCTCAGCAAGGAACAAGATGTAAGCACGCACATTAAGGATGAAATCACATCAATACATTTCATACACATGAAAAATTAATGCAAGATGAATGGTGAACACTGTAGAAGTAGCTTTTTGCACAAAGACTTCCAAGTCATATTTCTGGGTGATGACAGAAGTCTATTAACAAAATTAAGTAACAACCTTGGAAGTTTATGAAATATTAATACATTAGGGAATAAAAGAAAATAGACTTCAGACAAAACAAAAATAACTCACCTGTGGTGAATGTGAGAGTGGTGAATTCATATGTATTTTATTGTAAAATACTAGAACGTGATTCAGTGGTTTAAACAGAAATACATCTGGAAAGGGGGAGATGGTGCCAACCCAGACAGAGGACATGGGGCTGAAGAAAATTTTCTCTTTTTTAAAATGGTCATGAAACAGCAAGGACAGCTGAGTGAACTGGTTGAATCCAGTCCTCCTTTGACAGAAAAGCACCAAAATTCATGTTGAAGAAGTCACTGCAGGATAAAACACGAATTGTATTGGATGTATAAGGATGCACTTGGCTGAACTCTGCTATGTCTGGGCTCCTGAGCCACTGCAAAGGAGGCCAGCTTAGATGGGAAGAGCGCTCCCCTCTCAGCTTGACACCCTCAAGTTCAGAAAACAGTCCAGAATTTAGAACAACTCTGCATGACAGCACAGGGAACTATCCAGAAACAGAAGTGCATTACCAAAGGTTAGTTTTGATGATCAGGAGGATAAATACAGGCAAACAAATAACTATTAAAGGATGATAATAATGTAATTCTTTCACTAATTAAAATATTACTTGAAAACAAATCTTTTTCTTGTCTCCTATCTATCTATCCATCCATCCATCTTTTCTTTATTTCAATTCCAGGTCAAAATGAAACACACTGCAGAAGGGGTGGCAGGGAAAAATGTTTTCCCTCTGGTGTTCAAGGATTGATATCCTAGATTCATTAAAACTCACCAGAAATGTAGGATGTGTTAAAGAAGTAATTGAAAATAAATATTATACTTATTTGAAATTACAAACCACTTCACACTGTTAATTACTTCAGCAAGCTGTGTACTTTTACACTTGCAATCACTCATAGAGATGAGATTACTGCTAAGGCAGACTCAAAATAAATATACATGCTAATGGATGCCAAAAAAAATTAAAAATTAAAAAGAATGTTTTCCTCAAACATCTTGAAGACATTGATTTGTGAAGAAAACAGTCCCCTAAACTTCTGGGATTAGTAGAGAATAAGAGTAATTTCCCACATAGAACAATATATTAAAATCTACAAATAAATATTGGAAAAACGTGGTTTTGGGGGTTTTTTTTGTTGCTTTTTTTTAATACAGGAAAAATTAAACATAACTGAAAGAATGAAATTATAAGCAATATTACTTAGGTAATGGCAAGACGATATGATTATCACATGATTAAAATGGATCACTATTAGCTAAAATTTCCCTGTGACTTATTAGTGATAGCCACCCTTTCTTCACATTGCATAAAATGAAAATAAACTTGTCAAGGATGGAGTTTCACCAAACTTTGTATGAGTGTCTTCCCTTAAGTAAGAGTAAAATAATGTCTTCAAGTCTATTTAAGAGGAAGCAGGTTTTTACAAGCTTAAGTGGCAATGTTTTTATATGTTTACATGAACTCCACCACATGAAATCTTTAACTCAAGATTATAGCTACTATGGTCAAAAGCAATTTCACAACCTTTGCAATCACAGCCCAATGACACAAAAGTGTTCTTGCAATTAAAAATACAACTTTTACAAAAGTCACTATGATTTATGGGCTAAGTGATTTGGCTGTGTCTGGAAAACCTTTAGAGCATGGCTTATAAAATTATATATTTTGATCCAGTAGGAAAGAATTACAAGATGAATTTTTAATGTCTGTCTAGTGCAGGGCATGGACATACAGAGAATATCCCTTTCTACATCTACTTCTCTGATTTCTTATGCCAGTCACGGAATGATTCCACAAGATTTCCATAAAAAAGTACAGAGGAGATGCTGCTGTTTGCCTGCATTTGAGATTGATTATTCTGAAGCTTTTCTACATCTGTAACTTAGGGAATATTTGAATGAGCACTCTAGTAGAGATGTTCTCACAATATCTAAGGTCTTTTCTGCTTTCAAATTTGGACACATCAGCATGGTGCAAGTGGTAATATTCTATATTTCCTAATATTTCCATGCATGTCTAAGTCTTAAGCAAGCTAGGAAAATCTTCAACTTCAGTAAAAATACTTCCATCGTTTGTTTGCTTTCCCCAGCTAAAGAAAGTAGCATCCTATTGGGAAGGTAAAAAAAAAAAAAGTGACATCCTTTTTACTGTTTCAGAAGATAACCATAATACTCACTAAACATGTTGGATATGGTTGATGCCAAATTTATTACACTGGCCAGTGACCCAACTTACTGTTAATTACCTTCATTATGGGCATTTTTCTTCAACAGAAAAAATTAGAATAACTTATAACAAAGGAAATGTCAATTGTATATTCTAACTTTAGTTGTTTCTGCTGATAATTCTGTTGTAATATTCAGATAATTAAATGTCATAAGGAAAAAAATATTAATGTTTATATAAATTCTGCACAGAGAAGTTCTTCTTTATATAATAATTAGGTTTCTATGAAAAATGAGTTTTGTATTAGCTCTTTGACAAAAAAGCCCAAAACTTGGTTGTTTCAGAACACAGATTGTACAATAATTGTCTTGAACAATTATTATTACGCATTTTGTCACTGAGTGAAAAATGAGATGCTTAACCTGGGCATTGCATCAATAACTGTCACCTCTCCTCAGAGCTCCATTGCAGCATTTGCTGTTCCTGTTTACATCTCTGTGACAGATACAGCAACAACTCACATCGAGAGAGCATGGCCACAGCAATGCCCAAGTCATTCTTTGAGCAAGAGACCTACAGGTACATTCACACCTGCAGAAATTATGCTATAAGCCAACTGTGTGTAGTGTTCTTTCTCTGCCAAAAAACTTCAAAAATGGTGCTATAATCTTCCTAGATGTTGGTAATATAAAATGTTATACACTACATTTAAAATGCTATTTTTCTACTTTTTTTCCTTTTTATATTAATGCTGGCTACCAAAGGTAAGAAAGCTTAAGAACATGGAAAAATAAACTTCAGGGAGATCTACAACAGCAAATATTCAAGCATCAGAACTTTTTATTACAAAGATTTTAAGTTGTTCTGGGCTACAAAGTTATTACTCATTTAGAAATTCCCACTGAAATATAGTGGTTTTGGTTTCACTAAATTATTACCCAATTTCAGAAGCTGGACGTTAAATTATTAGACAAAAATCTGCAATACTATTATAGAGTAACTCCCACAGATGTTTTGCCAATAATTTTTCCAGTTTTTATGGAAGAATTTCTCTTCCTAGCCTGAAATCACTGTTTGAATAACTGGAGTTTTTTACACAGCATTCTCCAGACAGAGACAAGACTCCATTTAGAGCCTGCTGACCTTCCTTGCTCAGTTTAAAGGACTTCCCAGTAGCACCAAACCTGTTACTTTTTCAGAGTTCCCAGCACTTCCTGACTTCCAGACCCAGGTAACAAACACAGCACTTGGCAGAGACCTCGTCATGAATTTTATTTGAAAACTGCCCTTAGGCTGAGATTTCAGATAAATTAATGATCTAGTAGAGAAATATTTTAAACAATTCCCATGCAAAAGCACCCTACTCTGTTGGGAACCCAGCTCCAAGAGTTTAGAATAACTGGGGGAAAACCAAATTAAAATCATGGGGACAAAGTAATCAATGTGTTGGGCCAGATGGCCACAGCTCGCTGCTCTTGTCCAGCAACACTCACTGCAGTTGGAGAGGCTGAAACAGGAGAGAGGAACCTCCCACTGCAGAAGGGCTCTTGACACAGCAGGACAGGAGGCAGCACCCTGAGCAGCAGCACTGCTCTTTAAAGCACAAGTTCTAGTGGGTCAATCCAATCCAAAAGGACACTTAAAAATCAAATTTAAATCAGTAACCTACTATTAACCCCAGTTACTCACAGCTGCAGTGTTTGACAGCAACACACCCTGCTTGACTTGCCTCAGTAACCAGAAAGTGACTGGGTTTGTAGCATTTTCTCTTAATTACATGAAAATTATTGACTGTTCTTTAACATATTCCCTAAAACTGGTAATTTTCAGGTGCTATCTAATAAATGAATCATTCTGGCTAGGTAAAACATCTCCATTGTTCATTCCAACTTGGCAAGCTCGGCATTAACACCAATGTACAAGCCCCATAAAATTCAACCACCGTGGCAAGCAGCAACTCCAGATGCACACTCAACACTGTAATGAAGCCATACAGTGAGAAGTTCAGCTATCTCTATTTCCTCTCAAATATTCTTACTGATTATTAAATTAAAAATTATTACTGAATTATGTCATCCTGGGCACATATGATATAATTTAGAATGACATTTCAACTACCTTGTAACTAAAACAGGAGTGTGCCACATACTGTCACAAAGAGAACTGAGCCCTTGGCTGCAGCAGGGCTTTGCAGGGAGCTCTGTTCAATAAAGGAGAAGCCTTCTCCTGTCCTGTATTCCTGCCTGAGCACAGCTGAAGGGCACTGACATTTCACCTACAGGCAGATGACACTTCCAGCTGAAGCACCACGCTCCTGCTGCTGGTACCAATTCATCACTCTTAAAATTATCTACACAAGGAAACAAAGTTCTGCTTAGAGCAGGGGATAACACATCTCCTCTTTGGCCACTTTGAGAGATAATAAAGAACCAACGGATGGATGGATGGATGGATGGATATTGCACATATCTATTTCTTTTCACTGTAAAGGGCATGGACTTGATTGGTTCATGTTTGACAAAAGTCAAAATTCAATATAGTTAGCAACATCAATAGTGAGATGAATGTTCCAATGATAAAAACCAGCAAAAATACATACAACAGAGCTAATTCCTTCCTAGTGGACATTATTTTATACACAAAAAAATGCATTTTAAAAATACTGATACAATTCAAACTAACTGTATGAGATATTAGCACAGCATTTACTCTAGAAGTTATCTTGCATATTCTTTTGATATAATTTGTCACACGCACTGCCTCAAGACAAGGGAAAAATGGAAAAAATGGCATAAAAATATTGAGTGGGGTTCTCATTAAAAAATTCAACTTAACTTCAAGCACAGCTAACAATCTTTAGCTGTCACATTTACATGCAAAATAGTGAATTGCTACATGCAAAATAACAGATTTTTCATTAAATCTGGAAAAAAAACATTCTTCCCCTTTATTTGATACATCATACAGTGATAATGAAGAACAGTAAGAGACATGTGCACCTCCAGAACACATTCAAAATATTAATTGCAAAGCACAGCATCTTTGGCAACTCCTTCACTGCTACTTCCACTCAAGTGTAAAACAAGATTACTGTGAATTCTGATGTGCAATAGTCTTTCCACCTCAGGCAATGATCTTAAACCTCATTAGCTGAGTAGGTCTGTGTGGGATCAGGACTGAAAATGTGCAAAGAGTCAAGATTCAGACCTAGAGGATATTTGTACGTGAGAAGAATCCAAGCACACAAATAGAACATTCATCTGCACATCTCCAATCCTCTCATTAGATACAAGAACCTGCATTTTCTTTCATGTACCAGAGCAAACACCATGCTGAGACTGTTCTCTCAAGACTTCTAGAAATCAATTGTTTTGGTTTTTATTTTTTGGTCTGTTAAACATGATTTTACATGATACATACATACATTGACTTTGTACACTGCACGCTCCCTTTTTTCTGCAACGCTGTGTGATGGAATCGAGTGGATCATGCAAAGGCAAAGACATAAATGAGCTGGACTGGAGATTCTTTTGGAATATTACAAATCAGACAAGACTTCCTGTCCACTACTACAATCAGATTACCAGGAATTAACTTTCCAACTTCAGCCTAACCATGATTCTGTCCAGAACAGCTGACCTTTTATCTCACCTATCTTTACTCTAATTAACACATTTATGCGGTTTTAATACTAGCAGTCATTCAGAAGACTTTTGAACCCACAAACAAAACCTTGATTAAAACCCCACACGACTGCTTTAGAAAGCTCCTTTTTCAGAGACAGAATGTTCTCTTTAGGTGCAAGCTACCTAGACCTTCAATTCAAAATTTTCTAACTTTATACGAAATTATTCAAAACATTACTTACTTATTTGTGAAAATCGAGACATTTTAATTTTTTCTGTAGAACACACAGGTTCTCTTTTTATCTCAATTATTAAAAAAATATTTATTTTTAGCTTCCTTTCCAGCATTCTCTGACAAATTTAGCTATGATTAGACCTATGCCATTTTTAGAATTTCACTGCTGCCAAGTAATTTTTAACAAAAACTACAGCAATTCATATTTGTTCCTCTTTAGTTACACTCTGATATCATTTAGCACTTGTCCACTGCCTAACATGCAGTCCTCTCAGTTTTTGTATTTTTATCTATTTTTGTTCATCCTCATTACTCCCTTGTTGATTAACTTCCCTTTTAAATCAGATTTTTTTAATCCAAAGTAGTTCTCTTTCACAATTAATGAGTTGTATTCTTCAGCATCTAATGATTCAGACTTGCACAGTTCCAATTATCATTGGTATTCTTGTTTTAGCATTTCCTCCTACCCCGTTCTCTCCTAACTGCTTTCAAATTCCCATACATACATTTATATATTAAACTGAGAAATATACTGTGTTTACTCTGTGACATTGACTACACTGTGTTTTTGCATATCAAACAAAACTATTATAATCAATTTTAGTTCAGTGATCAGTGGCTTAAAATAACAGCAAAATGAGGGTCTAAGGAAGCTGTTTTTCATAAAACACTAACTAAAGACTGCACACAATCATAACACCTGTGGTATCTTCAGTTCTTTCCTCATTCTCCAGAGGAATAAAAAGAGAGGAATCAATATGTCAGGAAGCGTGCTACACTTATCCTGCTTATCCTCCACAGCAGGACATAGGGGAGAAGAAAATCATGTGGTTCCACAAGGAGTAACGCCCAACTTGAAAGGCAGGCTGAGAAAAAGGCTCCCAGAAAAAAACTGCTGAGCTGAACTAGAAACAGCTTTTCACGTTTTGAGAGCTGATATAAAATAACATAAATATGTTTCTTGGAAACTCCCCCTATGCATGGCTTCAGTGCAAAGTTTGAATTCTTAGCAAAGAATTCTCTCAGCTTTCTTTTGTTTCATCTTTTGAAAAATATTGAAAAAGACGGGGAAAAATAAACAAAAGCAACAGGACAAGAAAGTTTTACTAAAGTAATTGTTCTTCATGATTTTCATAGGGGCACAGGTATGCTCATATATTTCACAGGGTAGTCTGAGGTGGAAGGGACCCAGAAGGCTCAAGTCCAACTCTCAGGAGAATGGCTCACACAGGGATCAAACCCACAACCCTGGCGTTATTGGCATCAAGCTCTTACCAGCTGGGCTAATCTTGGAGTCACTGCAAGGGACCTGCTTTAATCTGCAGTCAGAAAAAGCACATTATTACTGAAATAACTTTCCTGAAGGTTTCTTTTAGGTTCTGTATTCCTCAGCTGCTAGATCTTGCTTTGCACATACTTAAAATCTAAGTGTATCTTCTGTGGGCAGAAGCTGCACCTCAGTGATGAGGAAAGTGAAACTGTGTGCAGGGATGTGCACCCGCAGTCAATGAGTCAATTTTACAAACATTATGTTGAAAGGGATTATTAATGCCATAACTCCAAAATAATTTACAGACACTTATTCCCTGTTCTAGGAATAAAGCTTTTAAGTGTTCAAATCACTGCTGAAAATTGGGTAACCTAGAAAAATGTTATTGTGTAAATAGTAAGAATAGTTTTCCCAAAAGTTGATAAAATATGGATTTAATTATGCAAGTTCTTGTACATCAGTAAGTTGCATGTGAGTAAGCTCTCTGCATAATAATATACACACATAATATACATCGATAGTACACAATTATAATTGAATGCTTGTAATTATTTTCAGGATCAAAGCCCTTATTAAAAATCCAAATTAAAGTGTTATAATGGTAGTAGTCATGACGGACTTGCACGTGGATATAATGAAATTAAGCCCTGTAATAAGGGATGTTTTGCATATAGAATTAGATAATCTTACAAATGATCAGTGTAGGGCTGACAAGTGCTAAAAGAAAACAGATTAAATTATGATATTACTAACATTTAGTAGGGAAAAAAGAAAACCTACAAAACTCAAAGCCCAGTATTTCAGAGACATGGTGAACCTAGCAAACAACCAGAGTGATGGAAAAGCTGAAGGCATGGGATGGTCTCTGGGTAATGCCCAACACTGCAGCAAGGAAGGAGCTCCTCCAGCCTGCAGGCTGCAGCCCAGCTCCCGCAGCCCTCCAGGCACAGAGCATCACCAGGACCCCACCTGGCTAAACTGAAACTTGTCCCAGGATGAACTGTTTGTTCTCATTCCCTACCCTCTGCAGGTTTCTCATTTTGTTGCCACACTCAAAAGATTTAACAGGTTTTCTTTCAATATTGCTAGGTCAGCATTAAGGTAATGGAAAAACAGGGGTGTGCTTATTAAAGAGCATTTCCAGTGCAGAAGATTGAGACTAACAAATATTCTCAACTGCCATGTTATAGAAAATCTGCAAGGGAAGTTATACACAGCCTGAATACAGTGTCAGTAATCCAGAAGGCAAAAATATGTCAAAGCATTTGAGCTGTGGTATCACTGACGCACCTCCCTGCTGAGAACCTGGACTTCCATGTCCTATTTAAATCACATGCTCCTCAGCAGCAGGGCTCTGAGAAGCTCAGAGTGCGCTAAATTTAAAGACCACTTCTGCAAAGAACCTCCAGACATGTTTCTCTGCTCCTAGGGATAAAGCAATACTTCTCAAACTCTTATTTCATTTTAACTGAGACAGCAAAGATGCCTAGTTTGTGCTTAAGGCCAAATATATTTATACTAATACTAACAGCAGATTAATCATTGAATTGCTTTAAAAAAATAAACTATTTTTAGCATTAAAATGATATAATAGTTGTCTACCATTAGCAGAGTTAGCAGAGCCACAGCTGAAATGGCAATAGAGAGGGATGCACAGATGACACGGAAGGTTTCAGCCTGATGCTCTGAGCAGGCTCGTGCTGCAAGAAGCCCAGGGCTCATCAACAGGCATGGGAAGCACCTGGAGCATCCCCCAGGCTGTGGGGGTCAAAAGGCAGGCATGGCTGACAGCCCTTCTGCATTAGAAATTGAGCAAGAGCTTTTGTAATCTGGAACTGTAAGAAGTCATAGAAACACAGGGAAGAAACTATTGACACAAATACCCCCAAAGACAGGCACAACCAATGTTTAGATTTGCTTTCTGCCTTAGCAATAAGGATTACTACTTGCTTTTGTGGAAAACAAAGGTTAAAGACACTTAGAGCTACCACTTGGGTATAACCAGTTTGCTTAAGAAGATTATACATTGCAATTTGGTTTAAAATTTCAAGCATGCATAAGAACATAAACCTATAAACTAAACTAGGTCCACCAGGGAGAACTGGAGAATTGTTGCTATACAAGACACACATTGTAGCATTCACCCAGATCCCAGGAATTTAGGTTTACTATCGAGCTCATGCTGTATTTCAAAGAGGATCCACTGTCAGTATCAGGAAACAAATGAAAGTGCAAATGAAACAACATCATAAAACCTACAAAAATCATTACAAATTGCAAGTCTATTTATACAACAACTTACCAGGTTCAGCACTGCTAACACTGTGTCACTGCTGCATCCTCCTAAAGGCATGGCAGCACAGCAAACATTTATTTTAACAAGACCAGTCTAGAGCTTTTTTTGGTTATAAAGTAAAGCTCTTGAGCATTATTACTTAGATAAAAACTTTTAAAGTGTATAATGGATTATTTTTGTAGCATAAAATGGCTTACTTGGTAGTTTCCTGTAATAGCTCGCCCATGCATTAATTTCGTGAATCTATAAAAATGGTGTCTAGGTAATTTTTCCTGTAGCTTTCTTTTAAATATTACACATGTAGTTTCTTTTTAAGTTTCTTACTAAAACCTTTTTTACTTAATCCTGCCTAGTGTAGAGAAGCAGCTTCCACAGCTAGTTCTTGCTAGGGGTGGGGTGGAAAACAATAGACATTTTTGTAGTACTTTTCACATGCTTTGGGTACATTTTTCACCTTTAAAAAGCATGGCTTAAAGTAAATAAGCAAATAAACAAATAAATGTTTGTTTCTATATAGGTGGTGAAAATATTGGAAATATTTGATTAAACGTAAATATGAAATATTGGATTATACTTATTTCGTGCCATTAACTTTTGAAGGGAAGAACTGTCCCCAGTCAATACTCAACAGATAAGACAGCTACAGTTAAGAAGCAAAGTGCTTAAATTAATTATAACTACGGGAGCATCAGTAGAGTCAAAATGAGGGCTGAGGGCCCCTCACAAACAGTCCTGCATAACTGAGAGCTGCACAGTTCTTTTAACTCTGTTTATTTTATACCATGACTACTGATTCTTTGGAAATGACAGTGGAAATGTGCTTTGTAATTCTCAGCTAACAGTAAAGTTCAAGGCAACTATTTGCTTTAAGTTCAAATAATAGCAAAATGTAGCACAGATTAAGGAAAAATAAATTTAAAAAAAAATAATATAAGCACAGTTTTATTTAGCACATAGGGAGGGCAAGAAACACGAGGAAAAGTAGGCTCCTTTTCTTCAGGCTCTGTTTGTCTGGGTATTGATTAGCGTGTGTTCTGTCTGCTCAGACATGCTGGGAACATTTTCCCTCACATTGAGCAGTTCAGAAAGGAAGCACTGAAGAAGAATTTGAGGATTAATCAGTGTGTTAATTGAGGTTATCTAGATAATGACAGATGGGAAGAACACACTAAGCAAGTCACTGTGGCAGTCATACTCATCTGTTAAAACCAAAATTAATGGATACACAAACTTAAGTTCACTTGCTCATTGATTTTTATCCAGCTGCAGTGGACTATAAAAGAGCTATCGGGGAAAGTTATCCATTAGCTGTCAACTCAGAATGCCTTAAGAAGCAATTGCTAATCCTCCAGTGATATCTCACTAAATCCTAATCTCTACAAATTGTTCTTGGAAGAAGCATTAAACTGATCATCAAACCAGGTTTTTAATGCTTCTTAAGGATTACTCAACCTGTAACCCTTTGGAGATCATACAAAGTACTAAAATATTCAAAAGCAGATAAAAGAAATAAATCAGACAGGCACTGTCGAACGCACGTCTACACCCTCCTGCAGATTTGTGTGCTATGAGACCAAAACAAAATGGGAAAATTCACCATTATAATAATAAAATAAAACATTCATAAAAATTAAGACACTGCTTTTGCTTCAAATCTGCTTCACAATACAATCTCCTATTATAAAAGAGTAAAAAACACTTATCAAGTGGTGGAGATAGATTAATTGAAATTTCTGTGCTCATGTTATTCTAAATAAACACTAAATAAAAACACATTATTTTCTCACCTTATTAAAATCTTGATTGTCTCATCTAGAATTACATGATGCAACCACTAAACTGGGTACAGCTACACCAGTATGAAGGTGACATAAATTAACAGGTTCAAAGACTAACAGCATTTTAGGAAAGGAGAAAACAGTGATGGAGCTTGGAAAAAATAGATAATAAGGATGTTGATTTCATGACATAACTGCAAAATTATTAAAATATTTTTCATATGTAGGTTAAAGGAAGCAAATAATTTTGCTTTCCAGTGCCACAGAAGTGGCTCACTCAAAGATTTTGGATTAGAGTCCTAGAGAGAGCAGAGAGATAAAAAGTACTGATTGCAGGTAGTAATCCAGAAAACTCCAAGTTCTTCAATTTGGACAGGCACAAGTCATGATGTGCAAGCAGAAATGATCACAGCAACAGAAAGCAAATGGCTGGTAGCCACAAAACCAGCAAGACAACCCAAAACAGATTTTTTTTTTTTTTTAAAAAAAAGCAAACTGATGCAAAGGGATCATCTATTCTATCTGTTCACTTTACAAACAACAAAAGGAGAGTCATGTTAGACCTTAGGAAAACTTCCACACTTTCAATACGTGAGGACTGCCAAACACTAGAACAGAATGGTCTTTGTGGAAGCAAAGGGAAGTTGGACGCCCCACTCTTCTGTGTGAAGTCTTAAGGCAGACCAGCTCTGAAAATAACATTTTTTTTTGCTTATAAAAGACAATTGAGGATGAAGGTTACAAGTAAAAAATATGCAAAGTGGGCATACAGATTCGTTGGCAAAAAATAATTTTTCAACACACAACATTATAGACTCAAGCTTACCAAATTAACATTTTACCAGTATTCTGCATTTTCAGAGACCATTTTCGGCAAATTAAGGAAGTTTTGAAATGTGATTCCTTTGTAAAGGAAGTTTTGAAAGAAGTATACTAAAAGTTAAAATGTCACAGAATACTTCACAAATCTGAAAAGAACTTTCATTTAAGTTGTGCCTACTATTTGGTGAAGTACCTCAAGAACTAAAGATAGGCAAGGGTTTCTAATAAAGAAAAGGAATGGAGGTTAAATCCAGATAGCATTTTTTGGCAGCGATGACTGAACAAGGCTCTGAGATAGATGCAACAGAAATCACTGAATTCTCTCTCTGATGTACAGCAGGACTTTAACTGCGTGTGACCTCTGGAAAAACAAATGCACTTATCCATAAAGGAATATGCTCTACAATTGCAAATTAAAAAGGATCCCAGGATCATCATAAATAGAATATTGCGTTACCTAATATACAGTAAGATATTCTATTTTTTAAATAGAAATAGCTGTATTGTCCTTTTAAATACAATATTGTTCTACCTTCTCCTCAATGTTAAGAAATATTAAGAAAATGCAGAAGGCTTTTTCTTTCAAATGGCTTTATTCTTCATTTAATTACCTGCTCAGGGGAATAAAGCCACTACAAATTAACTGATCAAAATAAAGCTTAGTTATCTAGGGAACAAAGGCAACCTACTGTATTTCTTAAAGTTCTTTCACAGTGCATTTAAATATTTATTTGAATAATAATTTCTGGAAATATGCAAGAACATCAAATTCAGAGGCAGAAAGTGTCAAATAGGTGCGAAACCATAAAAAGAAATACTCCAGGAAGTTTAAATTATTCTTGAGGAAGCAGAAGAGACTCATAAAGCCCAGACAATGTATTTTTAACTGAATAATGGACCTCTTTTAAAATAATGGAACAGTGAAGACATTCAGAATGCATGTTCCCTCCACCCAAATTTATGATTCTGTTAGAATTTCAAAATACCACATAATGATCTAATGTGAAGAGAAGCAATTAAAAAAACAGCTGCAGGACTGTTAAAAAATACTTTTTCTTGGTTGAAAATAGAGCCCTGTACCCACAAACACAAATTTCCAAAGTGTATTGGTACATATATCCCAAAGAAGTTTAATATAAGCAAGGAGCAGGTGAATTAGAGTGAAATAAGGACCCCTATGCTGAGGAGAGGACAGCATGGTTTAGCCTCCTGTCTCTGGGATCCACATAAGACAAGTTCAGTAGCTGTAAACCCCATGTATTGTAAAGGAAAGGAAGCACAAAACCACAAAAAATGGGAAATCACATCGGAGCATTTGCTGGCCTTCACTCCAAATGAAGAACTTGAAGGAAAAAACCATCAAGAAACTGATTCTTCTTCAGACTGTTCTGGCTGCTCCTCAGCCAATAAATTGTTGCTTATTTGGAGCTGCAGCTCTCCTGTGGTCATGGTCAGGCACAAGCAAACTGGCAAGAACCACAATGGAGAACTCCTGTATTGGAGGGGCTGATTATACAAATTCATCTCCCTGAGCACCCTGCAGTGCTTAGGGAAATGCCATGTTTAGGCACAATGGCCATGACAAGAATGTAAATTAGGCACTTGCAAGATAGAATTAGAAAGATAGATCTGTATCACTATAAGAAAATTTCCAGGGATGATTTTCAAATATTTTATCCCTATGTGTAACAAAAAATACACTTTTATGTGTGAGGTTATTTAAAAATTAGTCACTTAAATGCAGTGACCATGGGACAATCCTATCAGACAAGAACTTGAACATTGCTAAAGGTGAAACAAGTTTTCAAACTCTTCCTCACAAAATCAGGAATGACTCAGAAGAGAGTGGATAACTTGACAACCTTCTACCTGACTGATGCAAGCAAATACAGAAAATTCTACTCCACTGTGGCCACTTAAAAGATCATGGAACACAGTAAATGGGAAAATGTGATTGTATTCTTGTAGTCTATTATTTTGTTGTTTCTAGCAGCAACAGCTGCTTCTTGGAACAGCAGGAAAAGGATATCAGGCAATCATCTTGACTCAGCTCTCACAGAAAAACAGAAGCTAATTCAAAACATGAGAGTATGATGCAGCTCAGTTACAACAGAAAAGGGGGGATGACAAGGAAAATCACAGCCATTTCAAACAACAGGTAAAGCTTTTCAAAATATTTGGGAAGTTGAAAAAAAAAGAAAAAGGAAGGAAATTAAACGGAAGAGGGAAAACCTAAGAATATAAAATATAAGCACTTCAAATAAGATTATAATATAACCCAGGAGGGAATGGAGTTCCTCCTCCCCCTGAAAGCAAGAGATCACAACAGAGGAAGACAGCAAGTGAAATGACAATACATCCTTTCTAAAATAAAATCTATCCTGAGCAAATGAAAACCAAGAGAAATTTAAAAGCTATTAGGTATAGGCAATAAATAAAGTATTTAAGTGTATTAGTAACAGGAAGTTTATGAAAGAATCAGATGTTCTGATAAAAGATCAGGCATCAATTATGGATACTGCAGATAAATTACTTCAATGCAGTGATCGTTACTGCAGAGTATGATGGAGAAACATCTCCAACAAACTTTATATTTCCAGTAGGAACCACTTACAGAGAAAATGAAGTACTTATATAAAAGAAGCATCATGGAAAGATTCTAGAAGATTACTTTTTAAAGCTCGTTGTAAATTCCAGGTCACTTGACAAAAAATAAAGGACAATCTGATAAAAAGCTCAAAAATATAACAAATAATCAGAAACAGATGTGAAACTATGCCTCTGACTCTAACAAAGGTGGGCCAAAATATCCCAAATATTTCTCTCTAAAGAGTTTTGTAATATTTTCTTATAGTAGAAAAGATCAATAAGAAATAAGCATGTCTTGAATACAACTGAGTTATTACCTGCTTAATAGAAAACAAGTATGAAATTTATGTTTTGCAGTTGCCTACATCACTTTTTTCATCCTAATCAGCAAGTGGCAGGGAAATAAAAATTGAGGAGAGATACCTGGAACTTGTCAAGAAACAAACAAAACAAAATCACTGGACTTCCACAGGAACTTCAAAAGACATTCTGAATTAAGAATTATTTTCTTATTATGTAGAATTTTAAAAGACATGGCTGCCCTTCATGATAACTTTTTGTTTTTTTAAACGGCATTTTGGATTAAATAATATTAAAAGGCTAAAAGAATGATGTGAACACTATTAAGGTGCACAGAATCATTTGGGGACAATTCCCTGTTCATTGAGACACTTGACAGCCTTTCAGCAAGGTTCCAGAGTGGAGGGGCACAGCACACTCAGGTGATGAGGATGATGACAATAAAATGTTCATTCAACACAGACTGCAGTGGCAGTACAGGCAAAACAACAGGCTCAACTGGCTAGGAAATCTTTTTGTTTAGGGAATTGAAAAGCTGTGCTGAAATATCCCACCACATGCGGAATTCTTTCTCTAGTCCATATGAATTCTTTCCCTTTGGCAGTACCAGCCATTCCAGGAGCATCCCTGGGAGAATACCACAGGATCCTGTGCCAGAGAGCACAACAGGAAGGGCTCCCAGACTGTACCACCTGCTGATGGGCACAGCACATCATCGTGGGGCAATTTCCTTCTTAGCTCTTCAATAATTCACTGGCTGGCAGGAGCCTTATCATAATAAATTGGGTCTAAGAGAAAGCACACTAAGTATTCACAACACAAACAGTTCCACTGGCTTCTCCAATCTCCTGAGCTTCCAAATCTGTCTCTCTCATTTCCCCTCATCATAAGACCTCTGCTCCTAGCTCTACTGCCCTGCTCTTTGGGTATTTCTGGAAGACCTTAACTGAACAGCAGCAATGGAAGAATCAGCACAGAACACTGAAAAGGGCATTCACAATTTTACTGCATCAGCAAAGCACAGTAGCAGAGCATACATAAAAAAAGGAAATGACAAAAGACAGCTCCTGCTAGGTTTATTATGTATGTACCTGCTGAATAACACATCACTTGGGAGTAGCTGCTACATGCTCCTGTCTAAAAGGTTCTACAGAACCCATCAATGAAACTTCTGTATAGTTATAAAGGCCTCTGCTCTAAGAAGCTAAGATTTGAAAAGCAAATATAGCAGAATATTTTAGATTTCACACCTATTGCAAGTTGAACCCCAACCCTACAGTTAATTTTTAAGATGTGCATTATGAAATCCTCCTTTGTTCACATCCTGAGCTCATGTAAAAGCTCCAAATATACCATGTGTTATTTGTTTTACAAAACTATCTAAAGATCTACCAATCACCCTTTCTGTGATTCCCTCCCCAGTGACTATCCACACTAGTCCCACAGTCAGTTGCTTAGCTCTGTGAGAAGTCAGGCATTTGGTAAAGTTGTCCACAATTTACAGAAAGAGTACCTGGAACTTTAGAGAACTGTAAATTTTTTTTTTTTTTTTTTTGCAAAGTAAGACTGACAGAACCACTGAGAGTCATGCAAAATATAAAACATAAAACAATTGCCAAAACCCTTCTACACAAATACCAAATTCTGTAAAAGGAGCCAGGCTGTTCCAGGCTGGTAGAGTTTCAGTGTGTCCCACATCAGGCCATTTGCAGGCTTCAGTAGTCAGCTACCTGTAGGAAAGCCCATGGCAGCCTGGGAATAGATATCCCACCCTGTGGGGTACACACTGTATACTCTGGTCATAAACAGGATGCCAACTCCATTGTTAATATCACAGTTAATATTCGGTTGTTACACCTCCTTGTTTCCATTTCATTATCCTGTTTGCAACTGAAATATTCCCAGCTCTCCAATCCAAACAGCAGATTGTGCCACTTAGTGGCAATTAAATGCCCTCAAGGCATTAAAAAGGCTATTATCAAAACATGTTTTTCAAGCACCGGTGTAAATCATTTCATACAGGCTTTGAAATTCATAATGAGTGAGGCTTCAATGAGAACGTGCATGTTGGGGTTGTACATCTACGTGTTAATACAATATTTATCCTCAGTAATAGCCAGTGATATGAAACCTTTCTCTAAAATACTGAGTTATATGAACATCTTAAGATGTTAAACAGTTTCTTGCTCACCACTAGTAAGTTTCTCTGCTACAGACATTGGTTTTAGACCCCAAACCTCACAGCAGGAAAAATAAGCAACAAAACACTTAGTAAGCTTATGTATTTACACTTGAAACCCAAGCATATCAGTTCAAGTTATGAAAAACATTTCAGCTAATTTAAAAATCAACAAACAACCCAACCTTTGTTCACACTGGAATCCTACTACTGGAAGGCGGTGGAAAGAGAAACGGTAAAAAACCATTTGCCAATTTTTCTCCAGCTGTGTCGATTGATTTATTACAATACCTCTTCCATAAAACTTGTCTCATTCTCCATCTGAGATTCCCTCTAATAAATGCATTTTTATTGTTAGATTTTTTTTTTTTTTAGAGATCAGCATAATTACACTTCATAAAAGTCAACTATGAGCAAATGCAGAACAACAGACTAGGCTAAGCAAGTCGCTCCTTTGTAACTGTTTATTTTAAATGTTAGCTAGAGCCCACTTATTCTCACTTATCTCATTGGGTTTGGATTTGGATTAGGATCCCACCTACTCAGAGAACATTTTGACTCTATCTATAGAAGACTACACCATACTGAAAGTGTTTCTTCCTTTTGATGTGAGATATGGCAACAATAACACTTTGGTCCTAAAATATAACAAGACAGTAATATAAAACATAGTAGTTACTAAAATTCCCAGTGACAAGTGATTATAAAGTTAAGCTAAAAAGATTTAAATGGGGCTGTCATAATGGCAGGTTTTGGCCTAATGAGTGTCCCAAATTCAAACCTGATTCCACTCACTGCAGGAGAAAAATAAAGAATTACTAACTAGAGTAGTGGCTTGCCAGGGTGTCTCACAGACAGCCCTGCCCTCCTGTCAGATACAGGATACAGCCCTGTCAACTGGGGACAAATCTGGGCTATATTTGGAGATATATTTTTAAACCACTCAAAAAAAAAAAAATAGATGCTTCTGTCCCTTCCTCTTTAGTATTTAAGTCAAATAGATTTCACTGTCAGAGAATTGTTGGAAATTATCAGACACTCAAGCAACAGAACAACCAAGGACATTAGGTACTTTCTGAAATTTAAAACAAGACTTGTGAAGTATATTTCCTTCTTATTTTTTGAATACTCATTAATACACACATTACTTCTCATCTGTACCTCTTCATCATGTCTTTATTTCACAAATACAAAAACCTGAGCTTGAGCAAAAAGAAGGGAGCACTCCTGGTCTCCTAACATCCAATAACCAACAGTCTCGGAGCTTTTACTGTCATTGAGGTTTTAAGGACTTTTTGGGATGAACAACAGACAAAGAAGCAAGCTAAACTAGTGAGAAAGAAGCCATCCCTGCTAAAGCCACTTTTTTTCCCAGTGGAAGGGGAAAGTGAGGGTGATTTTTTGTCCAGCTGTACCAGCAAAGGGCAGAGCTCCAGAGCAGGCAGGGCAGCACAATTTATTCACGCCTGAGCGCTGCCTTGGGAGAGGGATCTCCACCCCTGCACTACGGGATTGCTTTTTCTGCACCCAGTGGGAAAAGTTACTGTGCTATGCAATGCATGAAATCATTATACAAAGTAACCAACAAAAAGGTGGATCTCTGCTATTACATTTGGGGTTTTTTTTTATGTCAGCTTGCTTTCCATAATAACTACTGAAACTGCACATCACGTATTCTTAATTTAATATCATCCTGGTTTCCTTTATTTGTGTTTTGATTATACCAACCTCCATTTAGGCAGAGTTGAACTGAACTTCAGAAGAAATTAATTATGTTTGGACTTTAAACTCCTCTCAGTGAAGAGTTCTCATGTCAAACATTCAGTCTAGTGCCTGTCTGTGGTCTACCCTTCTTCTTGCTGTGATTCTTACAGAATTGCTGACCTACAGCTCCCACTGAATACTCAGTTACACATGAGTTCCTCAAATTCTAATTCTATTCCACAACACAAAAATATAGGAAATTTCTTGTTAAGTAGTATTTGCTAGGAAAAAGGTCCAAGAGTCTATGCGTTCATATAGCCTGCATACATAAACAGGATTAAAAATGTGAAAAAAATATTAAGAGAGTGTTACAATTTTAAGGAGTGATTGAAAAATAATCTCTAATTAAATAATACAAATGTTATGTGTCTAATTAATTAGATATAATCTTACAGTATCTTCTTAAAAGCATAAAATAAGCTCCCTAATAAACTCAAACTGCTTTTAAGCAGCCAAAATTCTCAGAGTGGGCAAATAAAACATCTCAGAAGCATTATTAATCTTTTGATCATCTAACATACCTCATCCTCACTGGAGGACTCTACCCACCATCATCTCTTTAGTAAGGCATTTTATTGCTATGCCTGTCCCATATGCTTTATTTTCCATAGGTATATATCACTGACCAGTCAAGTGTTCAGTTAAAATCAGGGCTAAATGTACTGTAAAATTTAAATAAATATGTGTTCATGGTTCCAAACTATGCACTGTAAACAAACCAGGAATGAGGAGCTCAGTAGCTCCTCAATCTGTGTGTGTTCAGCTCATATTTATAGATCCACCTTACAGCAGCAAAGCTGTGGCTGGCTACAAATCCCTTACATCTGCCAAGGTGACAGAGGACAGCTTTCCAAATGTATGCAAACACAAGGTGCAATCCAGCCTTGTAGTATACCCAAATACTGAAATCCAGTAAGTGCAAGTGATCTTTTCAGCCATGTATAAAATAACAATTAATTTATCATACTCTTCTCCTCTTAAACATATCACACACTAGCATTTCAGTTTCACATATTCAGATTAAATCCAGCCCTCCAAGAACTAAAACCTGAGAGAATTTCCTATTGCAGACAGATACTTCTAAAGCCAATTTAAAATATTAAGTTAGTGTTCATGCTTTTCATTTACAACTAAGTAGGGCTCTGTAAAGAATGTGCTCCAGATATGAAAGGGTATCAGAAGCACTTCTTTCCCTAGGTGTGTTTGTAGGGAACAAGGCAGGGTAGCTCATGCTGACAAGACAAGGCAGAGGTTGTGTCTCCCCAGACCAGGCCAGCCTGGACACAGCTCACTCGGTCACCTCTGCTGCCCACCCACCCCTGTCCTCTGTAAGGCAAGGTGACAGCAAATGTTCACCCTCCTCAGTAAAAATGAGACTCAGAGTCCCCTGTGGATGCTGCATATTCTCTGTTGGTTTAGTGATGATGGGTACCAAGGTCCTCACAGCTCAGAAGGTAACAGTCAAGGCACAGGGCAGAAAGAGAGCCCACGTGCACTATGAAAAGCTGCTGCAGAAGCACAGCCTCAGCCAGCAGCAGGCTGCATCATTTCACCAGCATTACCTTGAGGTAGTCAGTGAATTTAAAAGTGTGTATATTATAAACTCGGAAACAACACCAATGATTACTTTCACCTGTTAAGGCAGTATAATTCATAAATTGTTCTGAATTTCAATCTGTGTTTTTCTAACATTTTTTTAAGGATGAAAACTAATTGCAACCAACTTTATTACATTGAGGTACAGCTTATAAATAAGCAACTGACCCTGTGAAATGTTTGGTATGCTCTATTATAATAAATAATAAAATAAAGTTTGAAATTTAGATTGAAATCTAAAAGAAAAAGAAACACAATCTGCTTAAGGAAAAAGTCATTGCTGTATGTATTTATGCATTACTTTAAGCTTTCTAGTTATTACAAAAAAACCCAAACCAAATCAAAATAAAATAAACCCTGAGGAGATTGAACTTGTACCACTATGACCATTATGCATCTGGGCCAGAATTCAGGCTAGAGACTAATGTGGTTTAGCTACTTATGAAATAATTATAAAAGTACCGCTACCCTTCTAAATCAGGAGAACTGACATCCATCACAATAATCTCCTCAGTAAAGTTCCTGAACCCACTGCCCACTGAACCCTGGCAGAGCAAAGCCTGGTAGGAAAATCACCATACCAGTTCAGTGCAGCTTATCTCTGGGTTTCCTGCAAAACCCCTGCTTCTCTTTTGTGAATTCACTCACAGATTGAACAAGAAAATTAATTTTCTCTCCACACAATACTACTCTTAACAAAAAAAAAAAACCCACAAACTAACAAAGCAACCCCTTTGAAAGATAATTATAATTGATTGTTTTTAGCAAATATTATACAATTATTCCTAATCAAAGCTTCTGAGATAGTTTAGTACTACTCTAATGATAACCCACTCAGCACTTGTACTGTAATTGACCACGGGAGAGCAAACAAAGATGCCCCACATTGTTTTTTCATATTCAATGGTATTACTCAGCCACTGAGAAGGGCAGTTAGCTACAGCTCGGAGGGACCCTGAGAACACTACTGGAAATGTTATTTTCCTATGCACTGAACTGGAAGACAGAAGTAACCATTAGACTTGCACAATGTAGCACAGTTTTCCAGGTTAGCAACACTTGTCAGTGCAACTTTCTTGTTTTTGTTAAAACCTTGATTACATTCAGAAGCAGCACAGCAAATTCAGGCCGAACATTTTCAACCTTCCTTGTCAACCACTTGTCACTGCAGTAAAAGTACACCACCAGCACCCTTCCAGGAGAATAACACACCTTATCTCCATCCCTGCCTTATAAGTTCTGACATCAGTGAGAATACTCAGCTCTGGAAAAGAGGCTATTTGCTATTAATACTAATTTGTTGGTTTGCTACTGCACAGTGCTATAGCCCCTCTATCTGGTAATAGCCAGCAATAAAGGCTCAGTTCTTGCTGAACTAGAATCTTGAACTTTCACAGGAATGACACTGTGAAAAGAACAATATAAAGTTTATTTCATAATTTTGGTTTCAGAAAATAATAGATCTTTAAAATACATTTTGCCACCCCTAATGTTTTAGAAAGCATTTTCTATCTATAAACTGCACAAAAATATATATCTATAATATATCTAGCATATATCTAGCTGAGAACATAATACAGAGAAGAACTACAAATCAGAGATATTCTCAAGAATAATGAAAAACAAAAGTCAGGAAAAGAAATAGTTTAAAAGTGATGTGTAAAAAAATTCATGACCCACGTGTCTTGTCACAGTCTACAGTTAAGCAACTACAGATCTCCAGAACATAAAGATTTTACTACAGAATTCATTTCAGGCAAAGGGTAAACAGGATAATGATATATTTTTCAAGGCCGTGCTAAGAATACACACACACACAAAGAAAATGTTCTAATGGAAACTCAGTTCTAATAAGCACATTTAAATAATGTTGGCAGCTTTTAAAAAGCTGATGTACACTTACTTACACAGGCATGTTTTGTAAGCACTCACACTGCAATCTAAGACAGACGAACACATTTAATCACACAGATGTTCACATAAATTGGCCCTGATTCTGCAGATCCATAACTCTACAAAACACAAAATGCAGCACACCCAAAACTGGGCTTATAATGTTTGCAAAACTTGGCCATACAGCAATCTCCTTATAAAAAATGAAAGACTATAAACTACTTCATTCAGCACAACATCTACACAGAATACTATCAGGATATTTCTTCCTCAAAGTTTTACTATAAGAGTTACAAAATGAATCTGTGAAAGGTCTGAATTTTCATATAAGCTAAAATACAAGTTAATATTTCTATGAAGAGCACCTGCCACGTTGCACTGCTAACGTGCATCTTTCCTATCAGAGGAAAATACAAGTGGCAGGTGGGGATGGAACAGAACTGTACAGCCCTTAGAATTGCCAAGAGATTAATTCAATTTTAAAAGAAAAAAAAAAAGACATAAACCCAAAGACCAACAAACAAAAATATATTCAAGTAAAAAGAAGAGATCTTGTAGGTTTCTTGGTTGATTTTACAGGGGCCAAAGCAGAATTCAGGTATTCCAAACCAAAGCTTCAGTTTATCTTTTCACCCAGTTATGTTTTTATTAGACACTGAGCCTTTCCATACTACCTGAGCTTTCCCCAAATGTTTACCTCCTGCAAAAACAAAAAAATAAAATCACTCTGAGGAAAAAATGTAAATCAATTTGGACTTAATTGGTTGGTCAACATGATAGGAAGTGAATTATCTTTGAAGCTGAACAGTTTATCTCCTACAATCACCAGTCAACATATCTACACACACAAAAAAAAAAAAGAAAAGAAGAAAAAAAAAGGAAAGGAATCAGGAGTGATGTGTTGTAAAAAAGACCTGAACCTCATGGAATCCTCCTATTTAAATGCTACAGGAGAAGCACAGCTTTGGAAATCCAAAATATTGGTCTTAGAGGATAGAAAAGACAGAATACTAGAATAATTATTTTATATATTTTTTAAAACATTATTAGGGTAATATGGAGTACATTGAAAAACAGAAACAACCATTTAAACAGTTACCAATAAGAATTTAGTTAATATATATTTTTCTGCACTACCTCCAAATTTCACCAGGAATAGTTGATCCAATTAGGCATTTCTTCCATGAAAAGGACATGGAAATTTGTAAGTGCAGTTGCTATTTTAATTTTCCTTGTGGCTGCCTTATTCTATTTTTTTCCTCTTGAAGGCATTCTACCAAGGGACCCCAGAAACGTGTGTGACAGAAAGCTGAACGTTCATCCCCTGTCTTGTCCAGGTTTGAAATGCCCTCTCTCTACCCTCACAGGCAGCTCCTTTCCTCAGATGAAGATGCACTTTACTCAGTGGAGTGGCTTGAGATTAGACATGAGGGGGAAGGTAAAAGAAAGAAAGCAGGTTTATGAGCTGTCCACCTTGGAAATTCAGTCAGCCATGAGAAAACACACCTGCAGTTTTGATCTGAAGCACAGCTGTCTCATTAAATGACACTTCCAAACCTCACATATTGAAGGAACTCAGCCCCTGGAGAAAGAAAATATCTCTATAACACAAAGTATTTCATTGTTTCTCCTGGTTTTTGTCTACTCTTTTAATGCAAAATAATAATTAAAAAATTACTTGTGCTTGATAGTAACAGTGACTACAAACCCTTTCCACACAGCAGAACCTGACAGAGACTTCCAAATTGAAACAGATGCACTTCAGCTTGGCATTCAGTCTAACTAGCTCCAATGAAAACTCTGGGCTTCTTTTGTGAACCACACTGACTGGGCAAGCACCAGAACCAAGGCAGCCAAAGACTGGTCCTGAGGTTACCACAAGCTTTGAGATCCTGATCCTCCTCAAAAACTGGCACTGTGCAAATGCACAAATCCATGCTTGAATTTTGTGTTCTCACACACACATGCACAGTATTGCAAAGTTGTTCAAACAAAAAGAAGCTCAAAAAAAGAAACCACCAGGCTCAGAGACAAACAAGCCTCTGCTTTTAACAAATGTATTTATATATGCCTGTGACCAAGTCATCCCACATGATTTTACTAGGCACTTTTCCTTGTGCAGCATGTTTACAAAACAATCACAGGACAAATCAACAAAACCAAACACTGGTAGTTTCAGGTACTTCCTGAAAGCCATATGGGCTATGAAACTGAAAGTCAAGGCCAAATCCACAGCAATCCATGTGTTTACTGGGCTTTGCCTTCAAAGCAATGAGTCATATGATAAATGCACTGTGCAACACTAGACACAATTCTGTGGAGACAGGTCTTTTGCTTTAATTTTTAATTTCCATTTTCTGTGGGTTTAGATAAACCATGAACATTACTTTAGCATAATCCTTTGCAATGAATCAATACTCTAATTTAATAATGATATTCTGTTGTCAACATATAATATATCATATAATGTCCTTGTATAGATGCAAAAAAAATATGCCAAATAAAATTCAAGGCTTTGCTTTCACCGGTGATCACAGGTTAAATGACAAGCTCTACAATCCCCAGAAGAATTTCCTTCAGGGTTAAAAATCAGCATGGAATAATTTCAGCCATATCCCTCTCACTCCTCATGCCAGTGCTG
The DNA here is from genome assembly GCA_003676055.1 of Chloebia gouldiae. NCBI lineage: Eukaryota > Metazoa > Chordata > Aves > Passeriformes > Passeridae > Chloebia > Chloebia gouldiae. The sequence continues at coordinate 11,037,407 of QUSF01000014.1, read as the reverse complement.
CACAAGCTCTTCTAGGTCATAGGATTCCAACAATCACTTTAATGAAGAGAAGAGAGAATATATCTGAATAGAATCAATGTACATATCTGACTGAGTCTTATTTAAATATTCCACTTCTTTATGAATTCAGTGAATGCTGCTCTAGTCCCTAACTGTAAAGAAGATTAAAAATAGAAAATGGAATTAAGTCCAGTGTCCTCTAACTTAATTGAAACAGATGAAGCAAGTTATAGCTGAAAAATATGAAAAATATATTACAATAACTTTTACTTCAGTAATGTGGCTGCATGTCTGTGTTTGTTATTTTTACCTTGATGGTAGCCTTCCTGTCAACAAGTATCTAAGACAGGAAACACAAATCTAATTATGTCTGTGGTACTGACCGAATGTATGCGAATAGAAAATAAGTGAGAATGAAGAAGAAGAAATGCTCTTAAAACTCCCAGTTGTTTTTCTCAGTATTTTTTTTTCAATTCAACAGCTTTTGAAGCATTTAAAATTGGTAGATAACTGACATATTAATCTCAGTTAATGCCAAAGGCACGTGCTCTGCAGTCACGTGTGCTTCCCTCGATTCAATGACAGCTCACGCTCGTCATGCCAAGTGTTCGCGATCCATGTCATTTACTGGCAGAACGCTTCAGAGCTCTGGGAAGAGTAGGTCTGGTTTTACTACAGTTTGGCACCTCCCACAACACCCTCCAGTTGGTGAAAACCCCGCAGTTCCATCTAAGTGTCATCCTTAATGCGAAAAAGATATTTGAGTCAGTGCAAAATAAAACAAACAGCTTTTACCAAAATGTCAGTGCTGGTAGCAGTGCATCTGCCAGATGCTTGTTACTTGAACCCATGCTGTGCATAACAATCAGTCAGAGATATGACAAGGATAAACGACTGGACCAGAAAATCTTTAGCAGGAAATCAAAGTATACTCAGACTCACAAAAAAAAATTGGTTGCAATTGGACTTCACAAGATATATTGATTAAGTGTTCTGTAACATCTCTTTTCTTGGTTACTATGCATTAGTTGAGCCCCACCTGCCCGACCTCAGTTCTCTGCATTAGCCTTTGGTCATATGAATACAAGAGAAACCACAGTGCTATTTCATAGGTGAATTCACACAGGAATTCTTTTAAGTACAGTATCTCAATTTGAGGATAATAACATTACTGAAGAACCCAGAATACCATGAAAAATGCATATTGGAAAAATCAGGGCATGACTCTAGAAATGAAACCAATGGCTTGATAAAAATAAAACCTCGTTAGCATGTTCCAGCCTGTTGGTTGATTTTTTTCTTTTTTATCTACAGACTGGAATATCCTTCTAAATTAGTGATTGACTTTTACACTGAGCATTGGATGAAGAGGCTTAGGCTGAAAAAGCATGGTTCATATGTGATCATGGAAAACATATGCAGGCACAAGATGCAGAGAGATATTTGATGAGTAAGTGGCTTTTGCTTAGTCAGAACCTGAAGGATCTTCATCAAGAACTTTCAAAACAGCTAACAGATAGTTTGACTTTGAGTGAAACACAACCAAGAATTATTGTCATTATGCACACCCACAAAAAAAGAGAGATTTCACAACATCTCCCCAGATGAATGCACACACAGAGAAAAGGCTTTACCAACACTTTTTCAGGTGGGCAATCATCTGGCTTCCTGGAGAAATAACTCCTGATTTGCCTTCCTTTTCCCTAAATCCTGCTTTGAGCCCATTTTTATATTTAAAACAATTAAATAAACTACAACACAAAAATGGTATAAATAAAGGTAGCTGCTTCTTTTCTTAAAAGCTGTGGAATGTTAAATAACCTATGACTCCCGCCCACATATGTGCCTTGCCAAGCCAGAGGATGATACAAGGGCATGCCCTGTTTTGAAGATTTATCGTGTCAGATTTGTATTCACAAGGTACAACAGGATCCATGACTTTCATTTCAATAGCAGCTGGAACAACAGGCACAGAAGGAACATGCAGCTCAACCTGGGAAATTAGGATGAATTAAAAAAAAAAAAATCCCTTTCTTACTGAGAGCTATTAGTGGCAGACACAGATACTTGCTTTGGGGTCACACCATGTCAGCAGTTCACAGCACAAGAACTGCGTTTCTTCTTTCTCCCCCATCAGTGGATACTGCAGCCTCAAAGAATTTTACATGTATCCTTAGAGATGCTTGTATGTATCAGGAGAGTACAGCTATAGGCTTTAAAAAGCATGTTCATATGCCCTACAAATTCAAATCCTTTTTTATGTAATCTATTTAATCTTCCATTAATGATAATCTCTGCTATCAATGTGCCCAAACAGGCTCAATTTCTGCTGGATTTGCACTTTTTGTATTTCCATCCTATAACTGAGCTGAATTTAATGAAAGGAAACACCCTGCTGTAAAAGGTATTAGCAGCCTTCCTAAAACAAAAAATAGTTAGAAAGCTCTGCCAGGAATGTTTCAAGATTGTGGTTTTTCTTCTTCCTTTGTGTGTCTTGCATAGAGGAGAGTCCTGCCAGCTGAACATTATTTATTAATCAGGACATTCCTGCCTTGTTTGGCTTGTAAGGAGACAGCCTGGAGGGGCAGAAATTGCTGTGGATTTCTCTTACATATCCAAGGAGACAGAAGGGAAGCAAAGAAGAGATTGCAAGGGAGCATTTAGACCCAAACAGATCCCACCTAGCAAGCCCTGGCAGATACACACACATACATCACAGCAGTTTGAAGAACCATGGCTATAGCATATCTGGTTCACACAAGAATTAATAGACATATAGGTTGAAAATCTGACTTCATTTGCTGTTTTGTTTTTAAGAAGTGCCCTATACAGCTCCCCACACCTGAGTGAAACAAGCTGCATTGAGCTCCACAAAAGATTTTCCTTCTGGTAACTTCCAACTACCTTAGGTTCTACCTAGAGAACATGCAGGCTTGGACACACCTGTAAGGGCTGCTTCTCCCTCAATTACTGTGGCACACATAAGCAAAACGAGTTATTGCCTCGTTAGCTCTTCTGATTTAGTGACAGTTTCATTCGTAATCATTCCCAGCCATCCGCCACCTGCACACCCACCCACCCACACATACACATCCAATTTGCTGTTCTTCTCCCAATTTTGTCAATTCACAAGATCAGCTTGCACTTCCTATCCTCTCTGCCCCAGTGCTTATGAACAAATAGACTTAATAGACAAATTAAAGTTCATACTGATTTCCAACAAAATCCTCCAGCAGAACAACCCTACATTAGCATACAAAAGCCCTGGGCTGTGAAAGGGATTCAATTGAACTGACTTTCCCAGCAGCAGCAAGAGTTAATGGAGGACACCCGGCTTTTCATTTCCTCTACTGCATCCAAGAAAGCTCAGAATACTGTAATACAGTATAATTGAGCATTTCACTAAATAGCATCTCACAGAAGTTCTTTTCGCAGAGATTGCATTTGTCCTAAGTAACCTTTATGAGAAGCTGAAAGTTGATGCACCCAGACCATACGAATTTTCAGCTTTAGCCCGAATCCTTAGGTTTGTGCTTGGGAGGGTGGGAAGAACCAGCCACCAAGCATCAATCGGAGAACTAGCCCCCTCCTCTGCTTGAAAAAAAAATAGTCAGTTACGGCAACACGGTGCTGTGGCTACACACGGGAGCTGGCAAAGTGCTGGGATGGGTCTGCATATCCACGGGGTGCCCCGGGCTCCTTCCCGGCGGAGCTGGCCGCAGCTCCGTCAGGAGCCGGACACTGGGACGGAGAGAGCATCCCTGCGGAGCCCGGCCTCGTTTCGAGGGAGACGAGCGTGCGGAAAGCCAAACTCCGTCACCAGCAGAGAAGCACATGCACAATCCATCCCGCACCTGCTGGAGACCACTCTCTCCACACTGCCCCTTGGGGGGGTCATCACTCGTCCCTCTCGCTCAGACACACCCCAGCATCTCTTAAGTACCTTTCGCAGACCAGCCTAGAAGGGGAAAGGGGGTTTGCAGCCTTCCTAAAACCACACTGAAAAGCAGTCTCCTCAAATGGCTGCTCCTACCTCAACATCCATCACACAAGCAGGGAACTTGCCGGGGGGAAAAAGGGGGCGCAAGCAGGGAAGGGAGAAAGAAGCGCAAACTTCGGAGCTCTCCGGCTTCCCGCACGGCAGCAACCGCCCGGGAACGACACGGCGGCCACCTCTGACCGACGCATCGCCCCGGCCCGACCCCGCCGGGTCCGGACGGGGCGAGGCGCGCACCGAGCGGCCCGAGGGCGCGGGGCGGCCGGCGACACTTACGGGTTTTGGGGGTCGTGCTGGCCTCCGGCGTGGTGGTGGTCGACTCCTGGAAGGGAGACAAGGTCCAGGACGGCGCCGAGTCGTGGACGTAGATCTTGTAGGAGGAGGTAGCGTGTGCCGCAGTGGGCCAGGCGGGCAGCGGCGGGGTGCTGGGGGCGGCGGGCGGCGGCCGGGCGCCGCGGCCGGC
>QUSF01000014.1:10714938-11032847 GCA_003676055.1 Chloebia gouldiae | reverse complement strand
CGCGGCCGGCGGTGCCGGGGGGGCCGCTGGCGGGCGGTGCCGTGTGCGGCGACACGGGGCGCCTGGCCGCGGTGGGCCGCGGGCCGCCCCGCGCAGGGCCGCGGGTGCCGGGGGGCCGCGGGGGAGCCCGGCTCATGGTGGTGAGGCGGGGGCTGACACGGCTGGGCGGCCGCGGCGTGGCGGCGGCGGTGGTCTCCGCGCCGCGGGGGGGGGCGGGGGGCTTGGAGAGGAAGAAGGGGTCCTGCCCCACGCCCTTGGCGTCCATCAGCTCGGTGGGGACGTACTCCTTGACGGAGCCCACCACGATCCACTTGAGCAGCATGAGGCTGAGCCCCAGACCGATGAAGCCGATGAAGAGGGGTACCACGCACAGCCACGTCTGCTGCCGGTTCCAGACGATGCAGTCGCTGCAGCGCAGCTCCCGCGGCGGCCCCCCGGCCCCATCCCCGCCCGGGCCCCCCGCCGCAGCCGCCGCCTCCGCCGCCCCGGGCGCCGCGGCGCCGGCAGCCCCCTCGCTCATCCTAGGGGCCGTCCGCAGCGCCGCCGCGGCCCCGGGGCATCAGCGCGCCGCGGCTGCCGGCGGCATGCGGCGGAGGAGAGCGGAGGGGAGCGCGGCGCGGTGCGGGCGGGCGGCGGGAGCGCCCCGCTCAGTCACGCCGCCGGCACGGCATGCCCCGCGCCGCGCCGCCCCGCGCAGCCTCCCGCGGCCGCGGAGTCAGCGGGACGGCCGCGCCATCCGCCGGGTGCCCGACTCTAGCGCTGCTCGCTGCAGCCTCGTCGCTCTTCTTCTTGTCCCTCCGATATAAGGTTTTTCTTTCCTTTCCTTTTTCTTTTTATTTTTTTTTCTTTCCGAGTAATAAGTCGCGGGGATCAGCCTCCTCGGTTTATTTATTTTTTATTCCAAGCGTGCGGCTCCGGCGACGTGCAGGTACATTCCTTCACATTCACGCACCTTCTTGCCTTTCCTCTCCCCTCGGGGCTCGGGGGATCCTTTCTTTCCGTCTTTCTCTCCTTCCTTCCCTCCCCCGCCCGCTCGGCTCCTGCCTATGCCCGGCCGCGGCGCAGCAGCATCCCTCGGCGGCTCCGCGGGGAGGCGGCGGCGCGGCGCAGCGCACCCGCCACTCCGCGGCCCCGCGGCCAACCCGCGGCCGGCGCCGGGCCAGGGAGGCCGATCCGCGGGCGGGGCCCGGGGCAGGAGGCACGGCTCGGCACGGCTCCGCGCAGCTCCTCCGCGCCCGCGCTAAGTCCGGCCCGGCATCAAAACTCCGGCGAGGATTCCCGAAAAAAAAAAAAAAAAGAAAGAAAAAAAATTTAAGTAATCCACACACACGCAAAAAATAAAAATTAAGATGAAACCCTGGAGGGGAGCGGCAATGACCCAGTCGGCAAAAAAATATACGGATCCGGCAAGTAAATGGGCACGCAAAGGCAGCTCCTGCCAAGCTTGCAGCTTCGGCTCGATTGTGTATTCCTCTGGCAGCGCCGCGGAGGCAGGCGAGCGCGCACCGAGCAAGGCGCCTCCCACCAAAGCCTAATGGTGGTTTCTTAATGCGCACAAGATAAATAAATGATCCAGGCAAACCCCTCGGGAGGGTGTATGCTACGGCAAACGGAGCCTGGGAAAGGAAGGAAAGGAAGGGAAAAGGAAAGAAAAGAAGAGGTAAAGGGGCGGGGGTGCGGGGGCGAAGCTCCCGAGCCCATCCTGTGGGAGCTATCCAGCAGGCTGGTGCTGCATGGCAGCAAAGCCCTGCGTGCAGGGAGCGGCGCGGGGCGCGTGTGCCGCGGCGGGGGGACCCCTCCGCCAGGGAGCCCAGCGGCCGCCAGGGCTCGGGACAGGGGTTCTCCCACCTCCATGCTACCCGGCAGGAATCAACTGACAGCATTTTGCTGCTCTTGTTTCTACTGGAATTCACTAAAGAAAACAAAACAAAACACAACAACCCACCACGCACCTGCAACAAAAGGACACTTCATGAAGCAGCTGGGGGAAAACTGATGGCACAGCACCATACTGAGGTTGCCAGAGAAGTTTTGGTATATTAACTGGCTTATTTGGCTACACCAAAGTTGAATTCCCACGTAGTCAACAATGGGTGCTTTCCTTTCACTTATTGGACAAACATTTCACCAACTAGGTGGTCTCTGAGTGATTAACAGCAGTTTGCCAAAGGTGACTTAAATCCCCATTTTCAAAATTTTAGAGAATGCTCTATATGCATATATTCTCTATATGCATCTACAGATGTTTTTAACCATTTCTTCTGACCTGTTACCTTATTGGTGTCCTTTTCTGGTATTGCTGCATAGGCATTATTTCCTTAGTCATGTAGTTAAGGGTATTGATATTTCTACCGGATAAATGAGTGGAAAAGTTGGAAACAATCTATGAAATGCATTTGTTCTGTGTATAAAGAGACAAATAGAGAAAATAAAATATTGCAACTGAAACATACATGTTTGATTTTTTTTCCTCCAGAATGAATGTTAATACCATTTCAATTATCACTATTACATTAACTGGATATCTAGATTATTGTCACTTCAAGAACTCCCTCTGGAGTTCCTAAGATAGCAGTCCTAGAGTATCCTCTAAGATAGTTCTGTGCTAACAGCCATCAGGAAGATCAGTGGAAGTGGTTTATCAGGTAAGAGTACTATTTTAACACTTCAAAAATGGAAATCTGGAACCAGGTGCTTTCAGTCGTGAGTGCCTGTCCTACAAAGTTCCTACTTTCCTTGTAAGCTTGGGATATCTTTGTTCTGCTATGTGCTTTGTGTTGCCTTTAAAAATGTCCTTTAGCTCTTGCCTCTTCCATATTGCAGTTCACTAAGCCCAGTATGAATCACTCTGTTTTCATCCTCAAATAATTTGTACGTGCTTCTTGGAAGAACAAAAATGTTTTACAACACTTACATGACAGAAAGCTTTTATTTTTCTCACGACTATGTCCTGAACTCTTTCAGAGTTTCATAAGTCTCAACTGCACTTCTTCATCCACTAAGATTTTCAAGATACCAGCTCCTAAATTTTGCAATGGTTCTAATGGAAGACATGAGGATGTGATACCATTAAGATCACTCAAGTGCAGCCATTTGTTTAATATTGGAGGACTTCCTGTATTATTAGTAAAGATTTTCAGGCTTCTTTTCTTACAATTTCCTATTCTTATGAGGGTTGACGAACTATTCTTGAAATTGATTATGGAATGCTTTCAATGTGCCTTACTTGAGTGAATTACTTAAAAACAGCCATTACCTGATATATTAATTAAGTTCCTACCAATGACTATTAGCCTCTTGAAAAAAATTCTTTTGTCTAAAAATATTAAATGGATCTTGATGCAAGAACCTTCCCTTAGCCTCATAGTAAATGCAAATGCATTTCAAATAGGTTATCCTACAGTTAGAAAAAAAAAGTCATTCATCTAGACAGACACCTTAATGAAGGCAATGTCTTCCTGTAACAACTTAGTCATGAGTTAAAATGTTATGAAGTATACAAAAACACAGTCTATGAATGCTTTTAGGTTATTTCTCTGTCCTTAAAAATTAATATTCAAGTCATAATCAGTTTCTCAAATCAGCCCACTCTTGTTAAACTGAATCTGTTCCATGCATTAATTCTAATTTACGTAGGTATTCGGTAGCTCTCACTTGCATTTCTTCCTACTCATTTTGTATCATAGCCCAACTCCTTTACTTTTTCTGGAAATATGTTTATCACGATCAGAAAACAATATGTAATTTGTTTTTCTTGACTTTTCTTCATAATATGCAAAGAAATCTGTAGTATCTCCTTGAGGACATCTGTGACTGGAGTGGATTAAAATTACTTATCTATGGTGGAGTCAGAAGTGGTATTTTCTTAAGGATTGGTGTGATACATGTAACAGGTATGCCATTTTTTCATGTAGCCCTTTGTTTGTCACAGGGGGTTCTGCTCTGGCTGTCAGTAGGTATGGCCCAGCTAATGGTTGTTCTACAAAGGTGCTGTTCCTGCTTGGCTTCAGACATGCCTACAGCCATTATTTCAAATAATCAAATGTAATGGGTGAGTTAAGGGAGTTAGAGTTATTATTGTTTAACTGTTATCATAGAAGCAGATCTAAAAACCTCAGGATAACTATCCTCCTAAGAGCCAACAAAAGAAGCAGAAATTCAAATTTGGAAAATCAGAGCCATGAAACAGAGCTATATCCATTTCAGCATGTAAACAATATGCACGTGGGATGCCTATATCCCAGTCCTGCATACACACACTGTTGAAAGCCTTTCTTCCCTCCCCAGCTTTACAGAATGCTGATGTTCCTTGTTATCTCATGAAAGTATCATCATCTGAAGTTTGGAGCAACAGCACCTCCAGAGTTACTTTGGTGTAATCAGCTCCTGAGAGCATAACCAGTCTTGAATCTGTGAGCCAGCACCCGCCTCACCTGCTGTATTCTGGTACTTTAGCACGTGGATGTGGTGAACAGAACAGAATTTCCCAAAGGATACCTGAATTGGGGCTGGTTATATAAATAGGTGTTACGCTGCTTCCCAAACTAGGGCATTTGAATGTTCTTTACATAATTCTTCCTCTTAGCTTTCATCCCCAGCTCAGCTACATCATCCAGATCTCTTGTGGTCAACTCACAGGCAAGGAAAACTTTGCTTGCTTTTGTCTGAGGTCAGCATGTAAGTGCATTCCCTCTTCCAGGTGAAATGCACAGCCAGCGTTCCAGCCATTCACCAGTGCTCAGAGCTGGAGTGCTCCTCCCCGTGCTGATTGCCAAAACAGCCATTACACAAGACAGACCAAGCTTTACTCAGCCATCACCAAGTCAGGGGACTTGGGCTAGGGACCTGTTTGTAATGTGGTACCTAAAGTATTCCTTTGAATTCTTACACGGGGTGTGAGGAGTTCTCCAGGCACCCAGGTGCAACAAGTGAGAAATGCACTGCAGAGCTGCACAGCACAGCAGCCATTTGAGAAGTGAGCAGGCTGCTCTTGTGCATTATGTCAGTCTCAGACAGGTGTGAGATGAGTGACATTCATTTTGGGTTAAGGAGAAGAGGCTGCTCTCCCTCACTGCAATATAAACTCTGAATAACCACCCCATGGTTAAATTAGTTGGATAAAAGAGACCTGTCCTGTCACACAGTGCAAGTGTATTGGTTCCTCCTCAACAACCATTAGCCCTAGGTTACTCAGGTCATGTGTAGCCAATTTGAAAATGCTGAGGCTGCCACTAAATATTTAGAATTACACTTAAATATGCACCAATGTATATATACAATTCACATATCTAGCTTGGCATGGTTTGTAATGATGAAATTAAATATGACGTGATATTAACAAAAAATCCCACACCCCAAATACTACAAAACATGTTTCAGTCAGGAAATATTAGTAAACCAAATACTTTCCTTGGAGGAATTTATTGCTGTATAACTGAAATCCTAAATGTCTGACTCACTTTTTATCAAACCAAATTTTCAATATTCTCTACTTTTAACTGACCATAAATTCTAAGGATTTCAGTGGGATAAATTCTATTTGGCAAGCACTTTTTAAATTCTGATTTTAGTCGTATTGTATCAGTCCCTTAAGAAGACACTCAATAATGATTTCAGACTGAGAAATATAGTGACTAGTCTTAACAATGCCCTTGTGACATACTGAAGCCACTGCAGCATAAGAGAAATGAATATATTACTCTTCAAGCCTTTGTAACCCCTGAGATTTTTATCAAGAACATCAATTTAAGATGCCAGAGAAAGAAATAATTGAAAGCAAACATGAAAATGCCATCAAAAGGGCTTGCTCCAAAGCGTGATGGAATCAGCAGAAATCTCTCAGTATACTGCAGTCTATCTTGGACTGAGCCCTAAATCAAAATTCACATCTTTCCAAGATCTGTGACAAAAGGGTGGCAACAGCAAGTGGAAAAGCCTATGAAGCAGTCAAGAGAAGAAAGACAAGAAAATTAATATTATTTACTGTTATGACTTATTTCCAAACATTTCCTGAAAATCTACCCTTTTTCCATCCCATTAAGAACACCTGATCCCACTTAAGGGAAAAAGTGAATATATATCATATTTCAGACTTCGTGATCTTTCAGTTTTCAGTTGAACATTGTTTGCTGTCCATGTAACTTCTACCCAGTGCAGAGAACACTGCTGCTACATGTTATTTGTGGGATATTTTGGATGTCTGATTCCATCTTTAGGAGGTTCAACAGTTTTGCAGGAACCTTTTCAAAGCTGCCCTGAATATCCAGAAAACAACAGGTAGCAAACAGGTAGAAAAAGCCAAGGGGAGCAATCTCCTTATCCTTCCACATAAAACAAAGGGAGTTCATTCTGTCAGACTTCATGGAAATAATTTTGTGGCATCCATCCTTACAGTTTTATTTGAATGACCCTTTGAAGTAGATAAAGCCCACAGGAAATCATAATTCCCATAGCTTAATCAGGAAGAAAAACTGGATCTTTCATCTTTAAAGCTTTGAGATATCCCTGAACTCAGTCAAATTTTCCAAGCACTTCAACTCTTCATAGATTTCAACTATGAAGGAAAAACATAGGCTTTTTCCTTCAACAGAGGAGTCAGAATAAACTTTTTTCTTAGTATCCCTGCTTAACTCTGAGGAACTTTTCTGTAACTAGCTACACCAACATAAAGAGTTATGGAAAATAAATCAGATGGGTTTATCACTTCTGTGCATATATTAATGTATTTTTGTCAGACTTAGGTGTGCATGGGATCTGATAAGATGCCCCAAGACTCCTGAAGAAATTGTCTGACGTGGTTGTCATGCCTCTGTCGGTGATATTTGAAAAATCACAGCAGCCAGGTAAAGTTTCTGGGGACTGGAAAAATGGAAACATCACACCCATTTTTAAAATGGATAAAAATGAGGACTCTGGGGATTACTGCCCTGCCAGCCTCATCTCTGAACCTGAGAAAATTGTGGAACAGATCCTCCTAGAAGTTCTGCAAAGGCACATGGACAGGGAAGTGATCCAGGACAACTTCACCAAGAGCACATCAGCCCTGAAGATGAGGGATGGACCATGTCTCCTGTGAGGAAAGGCTGAGACACTGGTTCAGTCTGGAGAAGGCTCCAGGGAGACCTCACTGCAGAATTTCAGCAGTTAAAATGACAATGGGAAGAGAATTTTAGCAGGGCCTGCTGTGATAGGACAAGGGAGAATGGTTTTAAACGAAAAGAGATTAGCTTTAGACTGGGCCTAAGGGAGAAATTGCTTACACTGAGGATGGTGAAGCCCTGGAGCAGGTTGTCCAGAGAGGTATGGGATGCCCCATGCCTGAAATAGGTCAGGCTGGATGGGACTCTGAGCAACCTGGTCTAGTTGAAGATGTCCCTGCTGGGACAGGGGAATTGGAAAAAATGACCTTAACATGTCCTTTCCAACACAAGCCATTCTATGATTCTGTGATTTTCATTTAACTGCACATGGACAGACATCAGGGACAGGACAATAAGAAGTAAAACAATGCCCAGAGCAAGACAACTGCTGAATAAAGAGAACAACTGATGGAAAAATTAATTGATAAATATCTATCTAAATATTTAAAGCTGTGTTTAAAAAAAAAGGGAAAAAATTAAGAATGTACTCTGGAAATTTTAGGATTTTGAAATTATATAGTTATCAATGGGCAAACCTGCAACCCCACCAGGTTGAAAAGGAGATTTTATTTTTTTTAAGACCTAGGATTCAATCTTAAACTAATTAATTGCCAATGTACAAGTCCATCCTTTCACTTATGGACACTGTAGGTGTTAACATTTGTTTGTCCAATGGAAAACTAGAGATGCATTAGGTAATCTAAAATCCCAGGTAGTAATTCTAAATCATAGTACTTATTTCTTTGTGTGCACTATGACTACATTGATGCACAGCATTTGTCATGGTAGTTATTCTCTACAGCTCAGTAATCAGTGATTTAATATTTAATAAGCAATATCATACCAGTAACAGGATACCTTGCACACTCTGATGTTTTAATAATGGTAAGCATGATAAACAAAGAGATATAAGGCTTATTGAAAGAGTTTGTTTTCTTTTGTGGTTTTCTTGTTGCCTTTTTTTTAACCAGACCAGCTGAGCTAGTTGGCTGATGAAAACAACCTTTCAGTCACACAAGGCTTTATTTTAAACACTTTCTTTCTTGAAAAAAATTACAATTCTAATGTCACTAACAGATCTAAAGGGAGAGCAGCAAAGCTTTTAGAAACATGTATGTAAATGTATGTATGTATTTACACACATGTATCAGTGTGTAAATGTAGATCTATTTGAGAAGGAAGATGTTAAAGCTGTGGAGTAAACGGAATATGTGAATTTGTCCCTTGGCTGTGGAACAAAGCTCTGTGACTTTGTCCTATTTGGTACCAAAGCAGACACCAATCAGCTACTAAGAGATTCCACAGCTCAGTTTTGCATACAAATATACATATGCAAATCTTCCTGAGTCTGGAAGAAACAATGCAGAGCTACTTCACTGAATCATATTTTGAGGTCAAATTAAGCATCCATGGCCCACCAGGAGATTCTGGAAGTCAGAAATTGAAGCACATCTCTCACCATCAATTGGGATGCATGGAGGAACCCTACACAAGACAGCTATAAAATGGTATTTTTGAGAACAAAATCATGTAAGTTCCCAATCTCAAACTGGAACTAGAAATTTTGTATCTCTTTCTGTGCAAAGGGAGGATTTTTATTTAAAACAGCTGTCATCAAAGCTGTCACACTGCTCAGCTACTCATTTGTTCTACACAGCCATTCACATTTTCCTTCATCTCTTTTGAGAAATTGAACCTTTTTAAGGAGAAAACTCTCTGGTCAGTCAATCTCTCTATAATCAGAGAATCAAGCTCAGCAGAATGGTAAATCTGTACTCAGAGGTCAGAAATTAAGATTTCAAACTTTATAGCTCCCTCATCATCTAGACCTGTAGTCATGGAATTATGAGTGTCCTCAAGGTCTCTCATAAGCTGCTCTCTTCTGCCATTTCTTCACTTCCTATATTTCTACCCTAGAATGCAGTACAGCATAACAACCTGAACAATTCCACAAAATATTGTTCAAACCAGAGAGCTTTAAATCTTCATTTTCATTGCTTATCTGGACATCTTATATAAAACATCTGTGTCAAAAGTGCTGTAGAGCATCTGTTTCCATTAAAATTACCAGTCAATTGCATGAATTCTGTGTAAACCTAACTTGCACAAATTGATGTGCCTGAAAGAAAGGTCTAACTCAATTTCTATAATTGTAAAAGTCCAGGTATAGTATCTACCCTCCCTCTGAAGGCAAGGACAGATCAGCTTATAGATTTCATTACTTCTGCACTCTTGAGGATATGCCCTAGAATCAGATGTTCTAAACAGAGCCCTCAAATTCAGCCTCCATTCCTCAACCCTGCTGTGCAAGCCAAGCTGCACTGACATTACAAGAAATTTTCCCAAGCAGCTGGTGACAAACAGCTTTCTAATAGAAAATTGTCCCTAAAAATAAATATGCTGCATCTACAGATTCAAAATTATACGTAGGCATGTATACAAAGAATAGAAAATCGCTGACCTTTGGTCTCAGCAAACCAACTGCATCTCACAAATACAGGGATATCCTAGTTTTTGTAAATTTATCTTTCAGTCACTGTCTTCACTCACTGATTTTGCACAAACTCTCCTTAAATACTGAGCTGTCTTTCTATTCTATAATGAGGAAGCTTTTAATGCTTAAGAATCCTTTTGATTAAGCAGTGATGTAATTTTAATTATTTCCCCACCATGGTCCCACCATTAATTCTTGGGAGGTAACCTACTTCCTGGTATGGTAACATACCTGCTGGGTGTCTGGCCTCTGGTCCTTGCTTTATCTCCTACTTGTTCAACCTAAAAGCTTCTTTTAATTGAGTGAGAAAAAAATCAGGCAGGCAAACATACACATGGCTGTACACAGTCTGACTCTCTCCACAGCACACTGCTTACACACAAATGAGATAAAAATTACCTCTAAGATGAAAAGCACTTTTCATCTTGATACCCAATTTCCTATCACATAGAACTTTCCAAAAATATGTTACTTTTGAGATATATGTGATTTCAACACTAGCAATGCCAGCTGAAGTGGGAACTTTGAAAAAATGTTAAGCTCAACCAGTTTGATCATTAAAGTTATGCAAATGGAAAAACATTCATTCCTTTTAAACTTTGCTACGTTTTAGTTGCAAACATAAGATTCAAGAAGCGAGGATGGTGTTTAAATGTCAGAAACTTGACAGCATCTTAGCACAGCCCCAGCTGTGGTCAATAGTAGAGCTTCTCTGTATTTCAACAGGAACATGATTTTACTCACAGTCTTCACAGAGCAACTGAGAACTGGCTCCAGCTTAAATGTGAAGCTGTAGAGATTACTTGTCTGTAGGAGCAGGCAGCAGATTTCACTGTGTACTACCAGCTCAGGAAGTTCTGAAGTAAAATGTACTAACCCCAACCAGCACTGGGCTTGTACCACGCATCACAGGATGTCACTGCTGGGACACACTGGTGGTTCTCACTGTCCTGCAACACAAATGCCAGGTTTCTTCAGGAGAGCATGCTGCTGCAGAGGGTCCCCCAAGAGGTTTATCCCTGCCACTATCTACCCATTTCAAATATATGAAGAATAAGTTGTACAGATAGTGTGGAATCTCCTCAGGAAGTGCTCAGGACCTGTGCTGGAGGACATCCGCCCTAGAGCCAGCAGAAGTGTTCCTGCTTAAGCAGAGAACTTCCCTGAGTTATGGCATGGGGGGTTCCTTCCCCGTGACATTCCAGGCCTTTATTTACTAAAGCAAAAAGATTTTTAATTAGGAATTATTTTCTTCATTAAAAGCCAGTAGAATAAGGAGAGTTGCCATTTGATGAAATACAATTGTCCTATCATCTTTCTTATTCCAGAGATTTTTAGTTTGGCAGTTATTGTGTCTACTTCATTTTTAAAAAACCTATATAAGCAAACAAAAAAAACCAAAAAAAAAAAGTGATTTAATTATAAACAGGAAAATTCTGAATGACAATTTTTTTTAAATCATTGCTCCAGCATATGACCTATAGCAGTGCAGTAATTTAGCCTCATGTTTTATACTGAGTCTATTGAATTAAAGAGATTTTTCTCATTAATATAGAATATTCTATATCCTTATTATCAAGCTGCTATGAAGTTTGCAATTTGGTCGAGTAAATCAGATAAATGTCATAGCTACTGTAAGAGCCAAATATTGACATGCCTACACAATCTGAATTACCTATTAGCTCAAAAGTGGCCATGCTCACTATTTTTATAAAATAAGGAGACTTAAATTACTCAATTTTAAATGTAAAGTCCTCATTTCTCTGCGAATCCTGGGACACATTGAGAAGATAAATCTATGGCCAAGGTAGCTGAAAACCAAAACCAACTAGAAAGATAGAGAATTTTTTTTTTTTTTTTTTTTTAAGAACAGATTAAAACTGAGAGCAAGAGTAATTACAATCTCTTTTTTTTTTTCCTGAAGCTATGCAGGTGAGTGTTTATATTAAAATACTGTAAAATATACTCAGGTATAAAGAGCTTGCAGTTTTATTCTAATTTGTTTTCCTTCAGGTTCAGAATTACCAGCAAAGAAAATTGCTCTAATTGCAATGCTTTGCATACAAATAGTGATTATAGCTTAGTGGATTGTTAGGACATGACACTGCACAACTTGTTATATCAAACTGAGTGAAGCCTACACCATACCAATTTTTAAATGTGGGTAAAGCAAGTTAAGTTCTCTCAGAAAATATAAATATTTATGACCCAAAATTATGGGTGTCAACCTGTCAGGCACATTACATGATCCCCGATTCAGAACTATGAAATAATCATAGGGAAAGGCTGCCACAATATAGGATGTCATTAAAACCCAACAGCAGCAAAATCAATTTTAATTAGATCCCAAGAAATGAATATGTAGAGACGAAAAGCCTTTCTTCAATATATTAATATAGTTTTTTTACTTGGTTAGTTTTATGGAATTCATCAAAGGGATGCTGAGTGACTGGAAAGGTGCACATGAAAGCGCTGAGACAGTGAATTGCATACAGAGGTATTTCTTCATTTTCAGATATTTAGTTTTATTCTAATGAATACTCCCATAGAGAATGCAAATATCTGGAAGACAGCACAGCTCTCTAAGGCTGTTCATTCAGAATGAAGTATCTCAACCTACTTCTTATGACCAAATTATAATTGTCCATAAGAAAACAAAGTTGGGCACTTCATGTACTAGAAGTTGTCATTTCCTATTACTTAGATTCCAGTTACAGTGGATATATGCTGGATTTTACAGATTAGCAGTATTATAGTGGAAATTACTTGAGTTCTAGCCCATTATTTAAATCCAAGCACCATTTTTCTAAAACTAAATTACAGTGTATGTTTCCTAAAGTGCAGATCACAAATCTAGCTAGTGGCAGAGATTTTAATGGGCATGTTTATTTTTTCCCCTGAAGTTTAAATTTCTGGTTTATAGTAAAAAAAGCTCTCCTGTTGTTGTATGCCAGTGATGATGGGATAATGGATTAGGTCAGGCACTGTCAGTGTATGGAGGAGTGGTGAGGTGATGAGACAAGTAATCACTTCCACCACTTTAGCATTTCTTGTATCCTGCAAAGCAGTTTAGTCTGGAATATTTCCTAGTTTGTAGACTATAATTATTATATGCTTTGTTTGTATACTGTTATCTTCATTGTTAATAATTCCTGACAGTAATAAAAAACTTCAGGAAGTTAACACAAAAAGCTTGAAGCAAGATGCAGCTGAAAATTACCTTAAATGCTTTCCAATAGTCCCACCTTTCCTGCCAAGCTCTCTTTAACCACACAGCTGCAGCCTGGATTCTTTTGTGAACCACTCACACTACATGTCTAGCTCAAGGCAAGGAAGCCTGCATATTTAATATTTTGGTATCTGTACAACTCGTGAAAAACTCAGGTTTCCAATAGCATTGTAGCATGCATACTGTATTTTAAGGAAAGGTGGAAATAAGTGTATGTAACAAGTGCATTTTGGCACAGATAATGGTTTTTAAAAAATAAAAAACCCCAACTGCAACATTCTCTCACCATCTGGTATAAAATGGTCATTCTTTCTTGTAAAAATGATGGTATTTGAACTGTAATATTGAGCCAACCTAATCTCAGCCCTCAGCTGAGTTAAATCAGTCTTTTTGCACTGATTGTATGACATACTAACCCTAAAATACATCACTTGTGCTCTGAGGAATGCAACTGAAACAAAAGACAGATGAAACTGTGACATTTGGAGAACAAGGATATATGTTAGAATTAATATTTATTAAAATATTATTTGTTTTTGAATGCAGGTCAACTGATTTTTTTCTTCAAAGAAAAAGTAAATTTGTGGATTAATCAGGATTTCAGAGATACTTTGTACCAATGGCATGGGAATCCTCCTCATCAAAGCTCACAGGTGGGCTATTAATGTGTCCACAAAATATGATGTGAATGTGTCCACACGGCTCAAAGATAAACACAGCAGACCAAGAGCCCCCTGTTAGCAGAGGGAGGTTTTAGCTATTTAGGAGGGTGAGCAATCAGTAGGAAACAAAAATTAAATGAAAGCAGCCTAATGATAGAAGAATACTCTGAAATACAGGAGCCAATATTACACAATTGATCTCTTGGCTTGCATAGTAGACTTATACTCTACAATAAAAAGACATAGGTAGGGCAAGAAGTTGATGACAGATTTTGAATTCTCTTATTCTTTTGACACTCTGTGGCTAAATTTCTGATTAATAACATTTTTCTTTCCTTTTTTTTTTTAATTTAACCTCATGCTGAAAAGCCTCTGGTGATGGTGGTGAATGAGAGCTATTTCTTTGGGAAACAGCACAATCGAAAAATAGGGCTGCAGAAACTCCTTCCTGTGACCTGAGTTTGGAGAAATCCAGATGAGATGCCTTTCCTAGTAACGTGCAAAATCAGTCTGGTAAGTGGTAGCATCAAGTGCCAGAACACAGAAAGGTCTGTCCCAGGACATACTGAGGGGCTGCAGTGGGGTTCACATCAGCAATTCTGTCCCAGGCACACAGAGTATTACTGCAGGGCTGTTTGAGGAATAATTCCAGAGCTGGGCAGTGACGAGAATGTAACATGGAAACAGTTTTCTTGATTTCATTGCAATTGGTCCCAGGCTTAGAATAAAACTCAAGCTTATGTACTTAATTTACCTAATTGCCTTGCTGTATGGGGCCTCTGTACTTAAATTGTTAGCATATCATCCTGACAGGCTGTAAACTATAGCTTTATATCAGCGAATAAATGTAAAAGTATTGATGTACAGTCTGCCACTGCGGAACACTGTGTAATTTACACATCCATTATGTAGCCACAAACACATAGATCCATATCTTCCTGAGCAGCTCTATCCAAGCTGTCTAGATTTTAGCCAGTGCTACCCATTTATTCTTAAATCACTTGTGCTAGCATTGTTTTAACACACTAAGAAGACATGTTTGACAGAGCAATCCAAAAAGTCATCTAACTGTATCTCATATCCAGGTTGCATCTAACACTGAAGGAATTTGGCAGAAATTCATTATTAAGAAAGTGTTTACTGTTTTCCCTCCTCTCCCTCTTTTTTCCCCTTTTCCTTCCCATATTTTTTGGTTGGTTGGCTGTTTTTTAAGTCTCTGGCCTACAGCATGTGCTGCAGAACAGAATAATTACTTTCCAGGACACTTGGTGGATACAGTCCAACCAAGAATCATTCATAGGGTTTGTTTAACCACTTTGCAGTGCTTAGTACAAATGTAAAAATCTGTTGCTATTTGATCGAGAAGCTTTGACCTGATCATTGTGTGTCTGCAATTGCACATCCCTAAAATGTTCCACTCAGAATTAACCCTCTTCCCAATGTCACTCCTATTCCTAAAACAGGCTTTTAACAGAAAGTCTCAAATGAAGAAGTGAACGGCAGTGAATTCAGACAATGAATGAACAAACAGGATAACCTGGACTAATCATCATTTGTCCTGAAGAGAATGAAAGTTTCATCAACTTTAATTTAAAATTGGAAAGCAAATATCAGTCTAAAGGAGGAGTTAGTTTGAATACAGTATCACTTCATTCTTCTGTAAGGCCTTTTATTTCCAGGACTGCTAACAGGTTCCCTGCAGTGGTTCTGCAACAGTCACTTCCCAGTTTATACTCTGAAATTTTCTGTCTCAGGCAATTTCATTAGCATGGCCAGGACTGCCACACAAGCCAACCCAAGGCTTGGTGTCCTCCACAGAGCTTAACCCACTGGCAGAACTATTGCAGAATTCAGTTCACAGTTCAGTTCTCTGCACATTTCCTGCATGCCCAAGGCCTGGCTGCATTGCCAGGGCAGATCCTCAGTGCTCCTGGCTGTCCTGGCAACAGGGGTGCCCTTGGACCCAGCATGGTGAGGGCACAGCTCAGATCCTCTCTTCAGCTTTGGGCCCCTCACTACAGAGGAGGTAACGAAGCTGAGGAGGGTCTGGAGCACAATTCCTGCGTGGAATGGCTGAGGGAGCCAGGGATGTTTCACCAGGAGAAAAGGATGCTCGGGGGTCACCTTGTCACTCGTGGGGAGTGGTCTCTTCTCGCAGATAACAAGCAACAGAACAAAGGAAAATGGCCTTAATTCATGGCAGGGGACATCTAGATTTCATATTAGAAAAAACTCTTCACTGAAAGAGTGGTCAGGCATTGGAACAGGCTGCTCGGGGAATCAGGGGAGTCATCAGCCCTGGAGGTATTTAAAGGACAAGGAGATGTGGTACTTTGGGATAGGGTTTAGTGGTGGACTCAGTAGTGTAATGATTGGATGAAGGATCTTCTATTTCTACAACTTTCCATTTTGTGTGCAAGGCCAAGAGGCCCTCAAGGTGAAACTGTATTGCACACAAATTTCTTTTGCACAATCAGTTGTCTATCTTGGCTAGACCTTCAGGCTTTTCATGTAAAAGAATAATTATTGAGAGTTTATTTACTAGAACAATATTGGAAACTTTTTGAGACACTGCTCTCCAGTCACCGTATGAATCAGAACAATATTACTGCAGCTAATAAAATATAACTAGATTTCTTAAGATTCATAGACCCCTTCCCCCTCAGTTTTATAGAAAAATAGGACTTTTTTTTTTTTTCTACACTTGCTATGCTTCTTTTCAGGATTATAATAGGTCTTGGAGTTTGGGAACCTCTTAAATACTATTCTTGATTGGTCATAGAAAGAACAGCAGTAGTCTAAATCCATGTGCAATTGTCTTTTTCATAGAAATGAGATATGAGAGTGAACATAATTTCAGTGGGATAGGATTCAGCCTAAAGTGTTCTAGTCACTAATTTCTGCTTTGATGACATGATTATTACCTAAATGTAGGAGAAAGCAACAGAATTTTTATACAACGTGGGTGTTTTCACCTGCTACAAGTAAGGAAAAAAAAGCCCACAGCTTGAAGCACATCAGAGTAGCAATGGTAATTAGGTATTGGCATATCATCCAAGAAAGAAAAAAAAAGAGCTTGAAAAATGATACAGCTTAATAATGGTTTAGTAGCCTAGAGCTACGCAACAAGTTCTCAAAGAGAAACGTAAATTGTGAATGACAAACACTCGTGATTCTTACAAGGGGTAACCAGTAAGAAACACAGGAAATAAGCACAAATTATCCCATTTAAGTCTGTGTAAGGAATACAATCACACATCTGTGTGCAGGCCTTCAAGCAGTCAGACAGTTTTCCACAAATGCCAATTGCCATATTACACACAGCACCTTCCTGTAGAAGTTATGGTGTTAATCTCATCTAAAGTATACCTGCAGGGACAGCATCTACCAGGAAATTTGCACAGAAATGACAGAATATTGCTTTCTGAATCCATTTAAGACCCCAAAATATTCTGGACCAAATTTTTCATTGCCAATGAAAAATTTATGTATGAAAATTTTTTTATAGCCAATGCTTCCAAAACGTACTGTTACTAATTATGATCAGAAACAGTACAGCATTCCAGATAGATAAAATGCTTTTAAAATCATGGAAGACTGCAGCAACCACATGCATTTATATATTTGGTTTCTGAAATGAACTGACAGTTCGGCTAACAGAAAGTCAGGGTGCACCAAATCAGAATACACATATATCCACGTGGAAGTGTGAAAAGATCAAGAACAGGTTTAGAGCAGTTTGTACAGCTTAGACTGTCTCGTGTCCATCAGAGTCAATGACAAACACTGACAGGGTCAGCTGGAGCTGAGCAGATCTCAGACCAGGTACACCAGCAGGCTTTCTGCTCATTCCTATTCTTAGAGCCAGCTGCTCAGAGCTACCTCACTTCCAGCCATGTAGATATTTTTGGAGTCTGGAATTTCCAGCCTTTTCATTTCTCTGTTCAAGTACAACCTCCCAGACAAGCTCACCCTACAATTCTAATTGGACCCGGAACAAAATGTAAAGATTTGAGCATTTGCTTGAAATTGGAAAGCAACCAAATTTTTGAAAGCTTCCTTAAAATGGAATAGCTTTTTTTCCTACCCAGATTTAAATGCTGGTTGACATATTAAAGAGAGATATTGAACTGGCCCTCCTGAGCACAAAATTTTATTCATTAGAGGCTTTTTCCGTTGTTCAACAGAAATGATTTCCAGATTAGAACATTACATAACTATATTTCATATATGGATAAAATTGCTCTTTGCTTCACTCTCCTTGATATTTCTCTGTACAAAGATACAGGGAGTCCGCATTCTGCAGCTGAATTACGTTACAACAACACAGATGGAACTTTAGATGTAAAGCCATATTTTTAGCCAAAGCACAGTTGAAGCAATGTCATCTGATGCAGTTAGAGACATATAGAGAGGCACTTGCAGTAATACACATTTATCACTTTTAGTGAATGGCTGATACACAGCACCCTGTGTACCCTCTCCTTCAGAAGGGTAATAATTTAAAATATACTTTTTTCCTTGAACAGGAAAGAATGGAGCATTCTACTCCCATATGTGGCCTGATACTTGTGCTTCATTTGGCTACCACTCAAGCTATTCCTGCAGTTTTCACCCTGTGAGTACCTGTGTGAAAATTCATCTTTGCATGGGCACTTGTGTTATTGCCCCAGGGTGAAACCTTTGGTCATTTCTCTCAGAGAAAGCAGATATTCATTGTAAGAATTGTGAAATTCCACCTCCAGAGCACAGGTGTGAATTTCCATACATTTGCAACTGTCAGAGGGAATGCTCAATGTCTTCATGGTAACATGATCATTTCCAACAGCAAAAATCCCCTCATTTCAAGAATGAGCTGAGCTGGAATCAGAACCATTTACTGCTATCACAAAGTATTGCTGTGATGTTTCTCGAGTGTGAGAGGTTTTATTATTTCTGGCATATTGCATATCTGATCTTAAAAATCAGAAAAAAAAATCCTATTAAAATAGGAATTTGAAAGCACTGGAAGCATTTGGAATTTAAAAGAACTAAGAAAGGCAGAGGGTTTAGTGTGGCTCTCTGATATTCATAGTTCTTAGTTCCTGAACTCTGATGTCCCATACAGGCACATCAGTGAGGTCCTGGACAAAACTTTCTGGAAGGATAAACATACACCCCTCCAACAATTTGATCAAGTAATAGCTTGCAAATATATAAGAGCAGCAGCAGCCCCTTGTCAATATAGTTGTCACTGGTTTTAGAAAATTAAGAAGCTGTTGGAAACATCGCTTCAACAAGTCCTTCCCTTTTTCTTTGAAGAGCAAAGAAATAACCTTGGTAACAGGTTAGGGAGCACTATTCCTAGCAAAATAAACAAAGAGAGAATAAGCCAAGGAGGGATACAGGAAAGAACAGCTTCCTAGAAAGCCTGTTGCTGTTAGTAAGGAAAGACAAGATGCCACAGAATGGTCAAAGGACTGCTACCTTTAACCTTAAGGACCATAAGCAGCTACCACAAGCTAGTCAGTGTTTTCTGAGGCACTTCACCTTTAGAGAGGAAAACAGGAATTTCTTTTCTCTGCACAGTTTCCTACTTCACAGTAAGAAGCCTCCAGTAGTATTTTATGACCTGTTAAAGCAAAGAAAATCAGAAACAGCTTATTGAAGGCTGTTTTTCTTGCCTTCCTCCCCAGTGGGAAAGAAAAGGAGCAGATAGCAGCCACGCGAGACTGAAGAGTGTGGGTGGATGGTCAGGGTACAGAATGTTAGATTACTCAGCAGTTTTGTTGGCTCTGATATGTACCCATGACTACATCTTGAGCCCTCCCCAGAAAAAGCATCTAATTCATCTCAGAAAAGTGAAAACATTAATTACTGAATAAATGATAGAGCCCCACCTACTGTTTTATTGCATACATTTCTAGATAGACACACACTTTGTGCAAAAGCAATTCATTAGTGCATGCATGGGCATTTCTATTAGAGGAGCCCTAATTATGGATTATAATCACACCATGGGTATGTTTTGCATACTCACAAATGCAGATTTTGCAGTTAAAATCTAGAACTACAGGTGGATTTCTTTCCATCCTTTTTGTAAATCAGGCTTCTCTGCTTCATATGAGCATAAACACATACCAAAAGCTTCCCAGGGAAAGATTAAAATTTTTCAAAAAGCTTTGAAAATCTCTTGGTCAGCAGTTGACAGAATGAGTGCTAGTTAACCACACTGGTATTGGGGATCACTGAGGTTCTATCACCCAATACAATCCTTACCATATTGTCTGGCATATTTTCCACCCAGACTCTCTCTGCTCATGTGTAAAGGGAAGAAAATATCCCAGCAATGTGAACATCCCTTGAAGTGGCACAAGTTTTGTTATTGACATAGAAAAGTCTAAATGCAATGTGTATGAAAGATAAGGGTTGCATTATTCTCATTTTAAGGAAGTGGAACCACAGGACACTGGGAGTGAGGGAAGTACCACCCAGACATTAATATCTTGTCCAGACCACCAGCTCTCCAGCACATAAATAATGCAGCACCGAAGTTGACTCCCAGCACACACAAGTATTTAAAAAGGGCCTCCTGTTTCACCTGTCTCCTTGTCATTACTGTGCTTTCACTTCAGTTCATGTGAACTGAAATTCCCATTGCAAAGGGAATTCTTAGAAGAACTTTTCTGAAATCCCATGTCCAGAGTGGGAGGCGTATTTTGAAAACACTGAAATCCATTCTTGTAAGTGGTAGCAGTCATGAATTGGCATCACATTTCGCAGGTAATGTCTTGTTTTTCAAATGTTACCAGTTACTACAAGTTCACAGACTGGTGTGATTTTAAAATAGCAGAATTGTATCAAAACTACAAGGTAAAAAGACCTCGTGCAAACAAAGTGAATTGAAATAAGTAATGAAATGTGACAGCTGGAGGAAAGGACTGATTCGTTTATCACATTGAGATTGGCAACAAGCTTCAAAACCCTGTTGTTAGCTGGCAGCAATTGTTCTGTTCTGTCAGTGTAATAGGTGATAAGCCAAAAAGGTGGAAGAAAACCCTCCATATTACTCACTTATCTCCACAATTTCATGGTAGTGTTTTTGATAATAATTTTAAACAAAGCTCTCCACAGTGTCTCCATAAAACTAAATAGAAATTAATATTTATTTTTTGAGTATGAGATTCTTCAGATTAAGTATACACATTTCTTTCATTCAGGTTTTACCCCTTATTTTTTAAGCTGTAATATCTGCTGTCAGTAGCTGATATGGTTTTACTTTCTCCCCTTAAAAATATTAAACAATTTGAAACTGGCCAAGTAAAGGATGTAGTCATAAGCATTGACTGTTTCTTGTTTAAGTTATACAAGTTTTTTTATTAAAAGACCTGAAATTATTAATATAATATTAGTAGTCTTATACAATATATTTAAACACAAATGAGAGAGGACACCTTGTTCTTCATACTACAAAGCCCTCCCACCTCAAATATATATTTTTTTTCAAACTAAAAACATATTAAAGAAGAGACAAGTTGTTTCTGGAATATTTGGAGCATATCCTTGAACAGCATGACATTATGCACAGACTAAAAGTCTAGCATTTCTAAGTTCTTCTGTAAAATTACATTTTTTGAAGGATGCATTTAAACCATCCACACAATGCATTTAAAGTTTGCTTGGTACTAGGACAAGAGTGCATTAAACAATCACTTTTCTCCCTGAGGGACAAAGGTGAGGCTGCAAAGATATGGTAGCAAAAAATATTTTGCTAAGTACAAGAGCCAAAATCCAATGGCAAAACAGACAGGAATCTAAAATGGTTACAAATAATTTTGGCAAGTTAATATCAATACAATTTATTGCTGTCCACAACAACAGGCAGCCAGACCATATTACCTATGGCGTTTATGACACATATTTCTTATTACTAAATTTCTGAAATAGCTTACTAGGGAAAAAAGAACCCCGGTGCTCAATCTGATATTTAATGCAATAATTTGCTAAATAGTTGAAAATTTAGGCTGCTGAATAACTCAGTATTGAAACTTGTCTCTCCTTTCTAAATCTGCTTTGAGAACACAGCCCTTCCTCTGGCTGTAAATTTTACTGTCTCCCCTGGGTTCCTACTCTCTCTTGTTCTCTAAAAGGACAGGGCTTCCTGAGGGGGAGTAAGGTAGGAAATAAAGCATTGTTTGGAGTCAGGATGAACAGGAGACAGGCATGTCACAGGCACTTTCTGACTAAGTAAATGAGAAACAAAGAAATGTGGGTACACCTGCTACTAGTTTTGCACAACGCTCCCCATTCTGTCCTTACAGATTAAATACACACCAAACAGATATCAACGTCTGCTGAAGCAGGACTATGTTTTAAACTCCTGTATTGCCACATGATCCTCAGTGCCAGTTAGGACCTTGTGTGAATATCAGTTTCCATATCACATGGGAGTGTGAAGAATGAAATTTTCTCTAGACAGATCAAATGACTGAGATTAAATTTGAAGGGCCAGACATTTGGAATAACTGTTGACTTTTCAGAATCCAGCAGCTTTACACCACTTGAGAGCCTGGCCTAAGGTATATATTAATCTGTTTGAAGTATTTAAAGCATTCTAGTTGTATCTCCTAATAGAAGCTTTGAAAATGTGTTGCAGACCTAAAAGGATGTTAATATTATGTGTACTTTTTCTCTTATATAACAGATAGAAGGCGAAAAAGAATTTAGGAGTATCTGAATTACTGAAACTCATATCCCAACCCTGATACTGCCTTATGGATATCAAGAAGAAGGAAGCTTTCCAATAATACTCACATGGACTTGCACTTCAGGCACAGAAAAGTAGTTTTGACTATCACACATTCAGAGCAGTCAAATAATTTATCACAGCAAAGTGTGAAGTGAAATTGGAGACTACAGATAAAAGGCACATAGGTTGGAGAGACATATATATTTACACTTTAGAATGAAATTCTTTTTAGAAAGTTAAAGCTAGCATATCAATCAGGTATGTATCAATCAGGTCCAGCTCTTTCTCTCATGAATAAGATTTTGCTGCCACCTTAAAGTAGAATTGAGTCCTAAGAGAAAGGCAGCTTTAATGGTGTATGAATTTTAAATAAAGCAAAGTAAGAGCATATCAGCATAGCTCAATGCTGTAGTCTGTGGGAACAGATTTGTGGTTGTAGTTTTGTCTGCATCTTTATTTTCCCAGTATATCAGTGGCATCAGTGCAAGCTTACATATTTTCCATGTCCAGCAAAGAAGGTTGCAAACTCCTTGAGAGGAGTGAGAGCAATTAAAACCTCCAGAAAAACTGAAAAAAAAAATTACCTCACCTCTGTCAGCAGGGTTGTTGTGTGCTAAAAAGAAAAAAAAAATGGGGAAGGCTTTTTATTGACTGTTGTTGCCACTTAATTAGAATTTCTTCCCCCTCTTCAAAAAAAAAAAAAATTATTATGGACACAATTATATCTACTGTTTTTCTCCACTAGCACAGACTTGACCATCATATGCCTGAAAAACAAATGGCTGACTCAAATGAATGGGTTATGGCTGAAATAAAACTGACTTCCATGAAGCCTTCAGCTACTGCACACTTTCAGCCAGAGCTGCTACACATTTGCAAATTTACAAGTATATGAAAACATGAATCTTGAAACTATCTTTAATTAATCCAACCTTTTTTTTATAGCAACAGACATATTAACCTTGATGTTCTTGTCTATAATTTAACAAATTATATATGCTTTACCAGAGTTCAGTTTCACATTCTCTGTGGAACTATCATGTTTTAATTAGTTGAACTCCTACGAAAGAACTGGGTAGACTCTGTGCCTTAACCTTATATATATAAAAAAATTTCAGATTGCTAAATTTGGTATGAAAATGCTCAGGAAAATGCTTGGTATGAAAGACTCAGGATGATTATTAAATCAAGGCAATTCTTCTCAAGTTAGCAGTCAGTATTCTTTCAAAACATTACAATTCTTATTTCACTGGTGTTATTTTTGAAAATTATGTACTTCCATATTCCTTTTTGTTTTGTTTTTTCTTTTGCAGCTTCTCAACTTTAACATTGCCTTTCCTCTCATTGTGACTAGAAATTTATTATTTTATATTCTCCTTAGGGCTACTAATACAGTAGGCACTCATTCCTACCTGTAGCACAATTATGTTTTTAGAAAATCCAATATAAAGGGGAAAAAATTGAATAATATAAGGGTTTGGATTTTTTTTTATTTTATGTTGAAAAAGTAAACTTTAGTCTTCTACTTTTTCTTCTGAAAACGTATACATTTTCTTTGGTTACTTTCCTCAACACAACTTTTCACAATGATTTCTCAGCAGTCACTTAAGAATAAGTCTTTGCAACAACACGACAGCATTAGGAAAAAACCCTAAAAAGCAAGAAATATAGAACCCTTCAAACCATCAATAAAGCTCTAATCATGAAATTAAAATATTTTTATACATCCCAGAAAATAATGCCTTGCATAAATGAAAATACCAGGCTTCTGCACAAGGAGACATCCATTTGGCTTTCATTCTCAAAATATTAATATAGCACAAATTTAATCTTCCAAGACAGAAATATTAATGTTTTGGACAAAAATTATGTATAGTCATTGCAAGGTTCAATAAATATGCTGAAATGCTGTTTTAGAAATACTCTTATTTTGTATAAGATCTTCATTGATAAAGGAAATGGATTTTTGCATTTGAAAATGTTCAAAGCAATTTTGACAGAAGGGTGTAATAACATTTCTCTTTGTGATGTTGCAGCTCTGTGAGGAATAGAAGATACGTGGAAAAGCCCAAGGTGTCAAACATGATGGGCAAAAGTAATACTTCTCTTACCTTCTTTTTTATTACAAAAATGCATAGCACTGTCTAGTGAGCATAAAATCTCACTGAATTAAATTAAAAGTACTGTCTTTCTTCTTACTTCAATATTGCCTTATGGTTTTTTCTTTAGTTTTAAGAAAAAACAAGTTTGAAATAAGATTAAATCAGTGCTGTAATCCTGCATAACATGATGTAACTTAATACTACCAAGACAGACCTCAAATTAGAAAAACAAAGTCCAATTCTACCCAAGTAAATGTGAATTTTAAGAATAAAGACTGAATCAACTGAATTCAATAGTTTAACATCTCTCTCAGTGTTACTTTAGCAGCGTGATATCAAGGGATAAATCAATTCAGATTTCATAGAAAGTTTCCATAGTAAGGGAAGGATTAGGAGGTGGAAAACTCCTCCCTCATTTGCTCATACAGCTATTTAAGAGACATGACATGACTGCTGCAAATATGAAAGACTAAGTTATGGCTCACAGTGGTTCTCTCCATTAGAAGGAAAGACAGGACAAAAACCTGAAAGGAAGGACATATGACACTTGATGAAAAACTACCTAAGCTCTACAGGAAACGTGGTCCTGCTGACATTGACCCACGTGCCCGTGGGTGACGGAATTTGCATTTACCGTTGTGTAATCAAAAAACCCCAGCCAACAAACAAACACAAAGCTAAGGGGTGCACAGCTGCCTTCTTCCTGTCCAGTCCCTGAGCACCCACAGCCATGTGTCCCTTCCCCCCTGTGAGCACAGCCAGGCTCTGGCACTTTGGGACACACAGCCTGGCGTTAGGGCAAGGCTCCTGGGGGTTCCCCACACCTTGCAGAGGCTTCTGGCAGCAGCATCTGGATGGTTGCATCCTCATCCTGAGGAGAAAACAGGGAGTATTCAGAGGTTTACAAGGAGTTTAATCCCCTTTTCAGTCAAAATAGTAAAACCCCATCCTTTCACAAAGGCGCAAAGTGAATTTAGAGCAAGAAAATTTGTTTCTGCCCGTATTCTCTTGTCCTGCTAGTCAAACAACTGAGATGTCTGTACTGACAAGCTCTGCATTCAAAATGCTACTTGTGGAAAACAATTCCTTATCTTCCCAGAAATCCTGGTCAAGTATCTGTTCTAGGAGAGAGTTTGATTAAGCCACAGCCAGTAGGAGATGGATATGTTCCAGAAAGGTGGCAACAAGCTTCAGCAACAAAAGGTAGCAAATAGATGGGAAAATTATGAAGTGAGGAGGGAACACAGGGACAGGGGAGAAGAGTTCATTTGCATGAAGGAGAGCAGAGTGGGAATTCAATAATCAGAAAAGAAAGAAATCTTAATAAAAGAATACCTCTATCAGGAAAACATCATGTTATTTCACCAGTGTCAACTTCATTCTGCAGTGGTTACCCACTTCTTTATAACAACACCATCAAGATGTGTCTATTTTCCAAGAACAAATATCCTTCTTTCCTTCCCCCAAAACAATGAATTTGCAAAAGAATTTTAATGCAAATCAACCTTTTTTTTTTCCACCCCATTTCAAGAACTATTTTTTCTTCAAAATAAACTCTACTGAAGACAACAGAAAAATAGTAAATTGAATACATCAGTTTTCTTGTAAGCACATTTTTTCTTGCAGAAGGCTTTTAAAGCTGGAAAATCCAGAACATGGGATATGGGAGTATTTTAGTCCACAATCAATCCATCATGCTGCCCTACTTTTAGGCAAACGTGTGTTAAGAAAAGAGAAAAGAACATGAAAGAGAGGTAAAAGCAGAGTCTAATATCTTGTAGCGTGTGAATAGTCCAGCCACTGAACTTTGTATGTCCACACAGAAAAGAAAAAGGTGAGCTTGTAAGAAAATGTTTCATTTTTATTCCTGATAACAAATCACACTGGTTTACCATACATAGCTGCACATTGCCCTTCCACTCTGAGCACCAATATAAAATGGTTTTAGGAAAGGTGAATGGAAAATTCCTGTAAATAGATTTCACAGGTGAAATAAAATAAAAAGGGGTATCTTTCCCATGAAGAGCAACATACTGCAGCTTTAACTAAGACTGTCTAGTCTCTGCAGGATCCCAGCAGCAACACACAGAGAAAATCCCTATCAGCAATTTTTATTCGCCTTTCACCCCCTACCAGCTCTAATAACATCTGCTAAATTTATTGCACACTCTGCTGTAGGAAATAAAAAAAAAAATGCTGCCTTGAATACTGATTTTTAAATGTCATCTGGAATGAAATATCCTTTGTTTTATAACAAAGAACACCCTTTCAAGGAAGTCACCATGTTCAAGATTAGGACAGTAGTCCCATTCTACGTGACAAGTGATATAAGAGCATCTCCTGATTTTGTCTATCTGCCTGTGTTTGTGTTGATCACAGGTAAAGTAATTGTTTTGTGAATCCTCTCTAGTTCCCCATGGGCCTCAGAGTCCCATCCCACCTTCCACTTGGTTCCACCAACATCTTCTTCTTGAACAGCAGAACCTCTCACTTGCTCATTTCCTCAATTTGTGCAAGCTGTTCATTTTGTTCAAAGGTAAAGGAATAAAAGAAGGAGACAAAACAGCAATCCCTCTAAATCCAGAGACCCTGTAGCTATGAAAGAGTGTGGGAAAAGCAAAGGGAGAAGTAGCTGAGATATTGACGTTCATGAATGTGAAGTAGATTCTCAATGCATTGACTTTCTTTGTCACCACCAAATTGTCCTTTGCCCTTACTCCTTGTCACACCACATCCTACCTGGCCTACTTTGTGTCAGAAGCTTCCCAGTGGGATTACTTAGATTAGTGGCCAAAAAAACCCCAAGTATCAATGGAATTAAATTAACTGCCAGAGAGAGATTTTTGGCAAGAGGTGAAGTTGGGTGAATGTTACTCATCACAATTAGAGAATCTAAAATTACCATATTAGTAATCAGCCAACTGCCTCTTTGTCACTCTGTCCCCAAAATTACACATCTGACACACATGGTGCCATTCCAGGAAATGACATCAAAACCATGTAGGCCTTCTTATATAATTATGATTCTTAGTAGAAGGGAGCATCTGCCCCAGTAATTACTTGTGTTCCCTATATTCATAAATACCTATATTTCTATAAGCATATATTCAGCCTGAATTTATAAAAATTTATACCATCATTAAAAATGCTGTACATACACAGTGATTTTCAATACCACAACATGGCAGTTAAAGGAGATTGCCTGAGAGTTTACGTGGTTTACTTACTTTTACTTGCAAATTAATTCTGATTTTCTGCACTCCTGATACGTTAGATGCGAGTGGAAAAGTAGGACAAATCCTTATGACAAGAAAAATGCTAAGCTTGAGGGGAGAAATACAAAATTAAAGAAAATATGACAGGCCTTTGAATCGGCATCCTTCCACTCTTGCTGCCATATCTTAAAAGTTGGGGCAATTTCTTGAAAGGCAGCCTTGCTTCACTGCGCTTTTTCAAGCGTGATCAACTAAGGTACTATAAACAGAAAATCTGTTTGGGGCTGATGGACTTGTGGTCCCTTCTGGTATGTGCTGAGATACATCCTAGAAAAGAAACTTCAGTTTCAGCAGATCTGAATATTCTGGATCCAAGCCCACTGATAAATCTCTCTGTTTACAAGGCAGCTAAGGAGATTATGTCTGTCTTTTATACCTGCCAAGAAATGTTGGTCTCATACACCACAGAACAATCCATGCACGTCTCCACAGACATCCTAAGAACTTGATTAGCATTAATACAGACATGAAAAAGCTCTGGTAATCACACACCAGCTGATACACCTCACACAGAGACACTCCATGAAATCAGCTCCTCCATTTATGTAATAATTCTCCCCCTAAAAATCAGAGAGATTTTAATATCTCAAATAATACAAGGATGTCTTTTGTGGCGGAACAAAGGCAATAGGTTGATTGACTGCACAGAAGTGGCAACAAGGGCTCAAAACGATCAGTTGCACCAACAATAGATAAACAAAGAAAATGTAATCAACTACAAATGCTTCTTAGAAAACAAAGTTCATTGCAGAACAAACAAACAAAGAAACACACCATACCCTCCACAATGTGTGTTTAATTCTGTGGCTCTTTAAAATCCTGATGGAAAATTCCATTTAGCACCTGAAATACATATAGCTTATCCTTAATAAATATTTATTCAGGGTTTAAATATAGTGCTCTTACTTAGATGAAAAGAGATATTTACCTCTCTTGAAAAGATACAATAGAAAGCAGAAAAAAAAAAAAAACAAATCCAGAAAATGTTTCTTAAAATTGTTGTAGCTGGTGAATATCTTTAGCTGTTTTGGATAAGTACTTATTTTCTATAATAATTATGATCTGGCAGAAAGGAGGACATGCAGTATCAGCATTGTGATAGTCTTTTGTTGCTTGGAAAGCCAAACCCCACACACTTTGTACTATATTTAATTACAATATAGTAATACCTATAATTTATTTATATCCTCTTTAGCTAATTTGGTAGCCAAACGGGCAGTTTTTTGTACCCTTCTTTCTGTCTCTTTGTCATATGCTACTTCCACATCCATATAATCTGGGATTGTGCTGATGGAAACCTCATTAAGGATTAAATTCTGGATGAAGAGAAACCTGTCTATTCAGTTAGATAAACAAGTCAGTGAGGTTGCTTCCTTCAAAATTTCATAAAAACTTAGCTCACTGACTACAGAACATGGGCTGTGTAGTTCCTTAAAGTGCAGATACTCTGTCTCCAGCAAATCTGATAAAGAAAAAATACAGAAAAAGACAAATATGGGATCTCTTGTCATTTGCACTGCTTGACTGTTGCTTTAGTTCTCTTCAGCCTTTTTGGGACAGCTAAAACTCTCCCTAAGACAATGCCCTGGGCAAGCTTTGATGCATATCTGAGTATTTATATTCAGTATTATTTCTGCTTCCTGTGTGAAATCATCCTGGTGCAAGGCCTGCATCTGTGGTTGCAGTCTGCTCTGGTTTGGGAGTCAGTCAGTTTGCACAGTCTGCCTTGGAGCCAGGGCTCACTTTCCAACCATTTTTTATTTAACATTAACGATTAAAGCATGCTCCTAAAACACTTAAAAAACCTCAAAGCAAACAGCAAGATTCAAAGCCCCAAAATCTATTCCCTGATGACAGCAGTCTAAAGTCATAGGACATTTTGAAATCAGTGTATCTCAGAGAGGTTTACACCCTTTGCATGCCATTTGTATTCACAGGTTAATCTGTTCTGAATCAAGCATCTGACCTAGCAAATATCTCCAAATGCTTAACGTTGCAAGACTGCTGACTCATTGTTCCCTGTGTCTGTTAAACTAAACCCCAGTCTCATAAACTGCTTAAAATATTAAAAACCCCACCCTTAAAAATGATGCAATATAACCTTGTAGCATTTCTGAGGCTAATAAATGTTTCTCAGCTACAGAGACCAAAAATTAAAGACCTAAAGCTTTCAGGAGAATTCTAGGAAATGCATGGATAGGCTGCAGCTTTTCTGAATGAATGCACCTGGGGCATATGCCCACATGGCTGATCAAAGTTCAGTGAGGCTTTTTGTGTCTTTACATTTTCCTGTATATCTCTTCCCTAATCCTTTTTAACTTTTCTGGATATTGATCTAGAGGTGAAAATACTGAAGTTAAACTAAAACTCAGTTTTGATAAGAGGAAGCACAGCAGACGAACTGCTTTGCTGGGAGCAAGAGAGGATCCCAACAGATTTTGTTGTTCTGTTCTTTTCCCCCAAAACTGCAGGGCCCATCTTCCAGTATGAGCCCGGTATAGAAACAGCAGATTTGAGGTACACAATTTGATTTCAAACACTGTCAGAAAAACTATTTTGGAGGGAATGGGATTGGAAGTAGAGGACTTATGTAATGCTTCCTTCTGCCTTACTCCCGCCACTGCAGATATTAATTTTGCTTCTTTGCATCTTTGATATGAATAAAAACAAACAAACAAACTTCATTCCATTTCTGAACACAAGCATCTCTCAGTTGGATTTTACTTGTCCATCTGTCCATAATTATATGGCTATCAGCAATATTTATATTTATGAAGCTCTAGTGCACCAAAAGACACAACACAGAACACATCAAAGGCACTCAGTGGAGTGGAAATAAACCAACACATTCAGACTGAAACACTGTATGGTTTTCACTGGGAGCATTTATTTCAAACTACAGTTGCATATGGTTCCTCAGAATCTTCCTGAAAATTTTTCTAAACTGAAAGGGTTACACAGCTTCTCCTAAATACCATTATACCTGGATTCCATAAACAAATATTAGAGTTAAGTTTGAAACTGTTATAAAAACTCAAATAGATATAACCAATTTTATGGGTTTTTCCATGGTTATTGGAAGGAGTAGGAAAAAGAACTGTGCTGACTTTATGCTACTCTTTAAAGCAGCAGAGAAGCAGCCTGCAATAGCCAGCAACATAAAAACCATCATGGTGTGTGTTAGATGCTCACACTGTTGACATCATCTTCATTCTGCATCAGAACTGAAACCCCCTCTTGCATATTTTTCTGTTTATTGTAGTGACTAAGGTTTATTTAAATACATGCCACAAAAAGCTACATAGCCACAGATGCTACAAACTTTTAGCTAAAAAAGCAGACCCAAAATACTCTTTCTAAATTGGTCTGCTTTTTTTTCCTCATCAATGTCACCTTTTGACCTGAATATCATGTTTATATCACATAAATTCAGATTTTCTTTTTAAGAGCTTTGAGATCAGATATCCTGGACAGTCTGTGTTTCCACGCTGCAACATACCAAATTCATCCATATTTTTCTCTTTGAGTTTCTTCCTGTGTAAGCCAGCTAATTTCTTCATGGCACGACATTCAAATTTTAATGTGTAAATCTTTCTCTTCGGACATGAAGTTTGGGTATCAAGGAAAAGGTTCAAAAATTGATCCACAATAGTTATCTCTTAATTATTATGTAAGCATTTATCCAAATGTGGTATTGTTTTATACAATTATGTTTGCTGTCTTTAATTCCTGGAAATGGTTGACTCCCTCCAAACAATTTCCTTAAATTCTGTTTAAAGTATGTTTCATTCATAGAATTTTTGTCCTTAAATGTATCATTCAACAAAGTCATTTTTGTTTCAGGTGGCAATAGCCCTTTCTTTATATGTCTCATAAAAAAGAAAAGGAAAATAATGACAGAAGAGAACTGTAGCATCAAGCAAAAAAGTTTAGTCAAAGTATCTGCAGTATAAACTCTAATGTTTATCTGCTCATTTCTCTGTCAAATACTGCAATAATGACTGCCTGAATATCATATCTAACCAGCTTGGGATTTCCTTTACAACAATTGTATCTGAGGCCCTATGGCTCCCTAATAAAGTAAAATAGAACTATTTTACCTACTGTACAAACTATATCCCAGAGTGCTTTAAGTTAAATGATACATTAGTGGTGATAAAAACCTGAAAGTGAAAAGAAAGGATAAATACTTAAGAACAGAGAAGCAACATATATTTTTAGGGAACTTCTAAAGGCAGAGAAGTGTCACAAAGTTATCCCAAATGTCAAGGATTTTCTTGCAGCTGCAACTGCAAGGTAGTAAATGGGAAAATAAATTAATGCCAGTAGGAAATAACCAGGCAAAATGGAGGTAAGAGTGGTGACAGGTGTTCCCAAAAATAGTTGTGCTCTATTTTGGCATGCAGAGTAAAGAAACTACACTAAACATAGGCACATTGCCTTTCACTAACATTTTTATTCATGCTGTATTTTTAGAAAGCTCAGATTTTAAAAGAACATTGACATTTCGATGTGTGAAATGCATTGTGCCATCTCTGTGTATCTGAATTTTCAGGTCACAATAAACTCAGGAAGAAGGTTAATGGAGACTGCCAAAATAAGCTTTTGTAAACTGCAGCAGGAAAGGTCTTGGTACAGGGACACCAACATGCACAACCATAGACACGCACACAAAAGCACAGCAGAACAGGAAAGGGGGCAAAAATGAAACTAAGCTCTAAAGCCAGAAATCTCTGCTTCTCAGAGAGTGGAATGATGCTAAAGGCTGCTCTGAAGCCCACGAAATGGGGTAGTAAAT
Organism: Chloebia gouldiae; assembly: GCA_003676055.1. Taxonomy (NCBI): domain Eukaryota; kingdom Metazoa; phylum Chordata; class Aves; order Passeriformes; family Passeridae; genus Chloebia; species Chloebia gouldiae. Next base: position 11,000,420 of record QUSF01000014.1, on the reverse strand, counting down.
GCGTTCATCAGTAGGAGGGAAGATGGCAAGGGAGCAGAGTGAATTCTTTTCTTGGGCAGATTGAACCATTATTGAAAATGGTCAAGGTTATTGCTAAGTAAAAGATGTTAGAAGGGGGAGAGACAGCTATTTATTGTGTTTCCTTCACATAAGAGGGCATAACATATGCCTTTGCCATCTGCTCTGCCCCTGTCTGCAGCTGAGGTCAGCTTCTTATTCATTATCAATGTCATAATCAATCACCAATCTCTAATCTCAATCTCTTCTTGGGCAGAATAAACACAACACTATGTGTGTCAGGTGCTATGTTAGTACTGCTTTTACTATCAAGTTACTCCAACTACTGCAGATCTTAAAAATATTTATAATTGTGACATTGTTCCCAGAGGAGATTCTGTGTCTCAGGGTTCAGCAGAGGGCAAACCCCATGCAGGCAGCTATTCCCCAAATGTCAGTGCTCAGGGTATCCTCTGAAGTCACTGTATGATGCACCAGGAGGCACACCCCTGCATCTACTATTACTAATAATATTATGCATAACATTTCACCAAGAGTTTTCACCAGTCCAAGTTTCCAGAAGTTGGCAAGCATTTTAGCAATTTGCAATCAGGAAAGCCATTTGAATATGTAAAAGGAACATACAGAACAAGTAATGCACCCCAGTGTAGTCCAAAAGTACTGAGCCAGTCACAAGAAGCTGGAGCCACTGGGCCAGACTAGAATGCACAAAGACCACGGATGCAATATGCCTGTGATCCTCTCTTTTCTGTGACAGTGAGAGAGGTGGCACAGAGGCAGGAACAGGAAGAGCCAGTAACATCCCATCCAAGGGCATGAAAGACACTGGAGAAATAACAGAGAATGAGAGATTTTGGCTTACCCTAAGAAATGCAGAAGGATCTACCTGTGCATTCCTATAGATAATATTAACTATGTTGTCATATGTGTTGTTGTTCTCTATTTTTCTAACTCTATTATTCCAGAAGGACTTGCCAAGTGACCATGTTGCCTTTGCATGACGTGGCACATAAAAAAGCACACTCTGCTTCTGCTGGCCAGGAGCAATGACACACTCCTGCAGGTTTGCATTGGAAGTATATATAAATTTGCATTGGAAATATATAAATATAATGATTAGGAATGTATAGTATTTAAGCTATTAACATTACAATGCTAAATTTATTTATCATGTCAACAACTTGTCAACACTTTTACGCTGAATCAATATTACATTTCTTACATCGTTACATTCAATTAAATACTAAATATCTTTTAAACCTAAAAATGAAAATCATGTATATGTACATCTGAAAATATAAAATGAAAATTATACTATGCTTGGGACATTATATGATTTATACATAAAACATTGCAACACAATAAAAATGTATCACAATGTTGGTTTTTGAGTCAAGCATCAGATGTGTTATTTCAACGTATAATTTGTTTTCAATAAGCTTTCTGAAAATGTTCATTAAAAATGCAGACTATCTGCAACATAGTAAGTATGTAATTTGGACAAACTCCAGAATACCTGCAGGGTACTAATCTTGATTTATGCAACCCATAGAAACGGACAGAAATTATTCAAATGCCTTTATAACTCACTTGTCAGCGCTCCTGCCAAAGAATTGAAGTACTGAATTCCTACAGATAATACCTAAAGAACAAAATTATTTAACTGATATATATTGAATTTCTTTGCATGTGAGATGAGAATTACTGCAAGTTGGAAAGCTGTATATGCCAGTAATCACTTGCTGTTCTAACTCACATTTCATGTCAATATTCCTATGGATGCTGTTTTGCTTACACATATACTCATGGAAATAAGGTAGTAGCTGAATTTCTTTTTAACTTCAGAATCAATTGCAACTGAAACACTTTCAGCATACCACACTTTGATATTCCATTTATCTATCATCATTGTACTACTGTAATTGAAACTGTGACTGTTGAACTGCTTTCCTTAATAAGGGAGATGGACACTAGAAGCTAAACCAGCCCCAAAACTCAGAATAACTCAAAAGCTCAGAACAACTAATAAAACTAGGGGGATGGAAACAGAAAAATGAGAGAAACCATTACGAGATCCAAGGAATGCATGATGAGCAAGAAGCAGAGGTGAGAACAGTTAACATGTAAATTAAAAATAAAAAATAAACCCCAAAATATACGTCTGAAATTTAGGACATAGAGAATATGGGGATGTGCAAATAGTTTCTTGTTCCATTTTCTGTACTTAAGGTTCATAATTCTTATTAAGATTAAAAAGATGAAAATCTACATTTAGATAAAAAGAATGAAAATTTTTAGTTTCCAGTTTATTCATCTGACAAGAGAACAGACTCATGTTAAAAGGCTGATTACCCACTTAAATTAAAAGCAAGCACCACAGAGCTGAAGTTCTGGGGCACACACACAGCAGCACTTCTTCCTTTATTGAGACTGTGAGTAAAGGTCATATGAAAGATAGAAGAAACATTGTCACCTCCTGTTCTCCTGTATTTACAACCATCTCAGAATCCATAACATTTTTCATGAATATTTTTGTTCCTTTCCCTTAATATCACAAAAAATCTCTAAGATGGGACACTTTATGGATACAGTTATTATGGGGATTACAGAAAATTACTTTTTGTCCAAGCTTCCATAATTTCCTGAAGCATCCAAGGGCCAGGTATTCCTATGAAAAAGTGTGGTCATGAGCAAAATGTATTAAGTCTGGACACAGGCAAGATTTCAAGCCTACATTCGTACCTTTTAAAAGGAGTTTTCATTTTGGCACTGGGAATTAAGGTTCTCCCGCTTTTCTCAGAAAATCACACATCTGTAGATTCCCACAGTACAGATTGCAGTTAACTTCTAGGGGCCTTTGCTGGAATCAGATCTCCACCGATTTAGAGCTGAAAAATTCACTAAGAAATAAACATTAACCTGCTTGAGGAACATGAACAGAGGAGATGGAAAACAGGTGAGAAAGTGTGTTACAGAGGCTGGTTATTTTACTGCTGAATACAGAGAAACTAGGTGCATTTTGTAGATTTCTAAGTGACAGTTTGAAAACTTAATTGATGAATGATTCTGTCACTGGTATCAACTAGCAGAGCATACTGTGGGATGTATAACCCTGCTGACACCACCAAACTGCAGCATTAAGCCAGTGTTGCAGGGAACAGGAAAAGGATGTGTGTTAATGAATCCTCCTTTTTGTGCTTCACAAGTTCCCCAACTGAAAATCAATAGCAAACAGACTATGAATCAGACTTGAATATAATTTTTTTGTGTTAAGGCAGGTGGACATGTTCCAAGGAAATATGATGTTCTGTAAATGGATATCTGGGAAGTTGAAAGATTCCTCGTTGGATATTGGGATTTAAATGGAAAAAATGTACAGTTTCTGAAGTGTTCAAGCTATGATTAGAGGATAATGTAAGAGAAAGGCAATATGTTTCGAGCTGAAAGAAATAATGTCTGCATCATAAAGCTTATTCAAAGTTACCCAGTTACTTTTAAATTAAAAGCCCCCAACTAGTCCTCACTAACTTTCTATTTTCACACTTTTAAGTTCTCCATAATGTTTTGTCTCATGCTCATATCTCCAAAGGACTTTGATGAGGTTATTAGAGCAGTGGGTGAACAGAAGTTGTGCAGACATGAACTGCTGTAAAGCAGCAGTACAGAACAGTCACTAAGGCACAGGAATTTATAGCTCAGGGAGCCATAACTGTGCAAAGAGAAACAATAAAATGCAGTTATGCTCAACCATCTGGGTATATTTTCCTACACAGATAACTAAAATTTTAATAGAAAAGGGTATACAATTAAATTATGTCATTTAGTAGTGTACAAGGTTTGGTTTGACTATTCAGGGAACAGGAAGGTTTTACACAATAACATTAATTCCTTTTTTATTAAATGAAAATGCCATTTTTGCTTTCTCTGCATAGCTGTTGGTAATTTTGTCTTACAGGGTGATATTTTACTTTTATCAGACTAATTACTGAAAGCTTCTTTTAAGACAAGAAAGAACATCCCTGTCCTCTTGTGTGGCAAAACGATAACAATGTGTACATTGATTCCTGCTGCTTTGATTCCTGTAATTTGCTGGTGCAAACAATTGTAATTTCTTGCTATGTTTTCTATTCCACACATTACTGAAATTGTCTTCTTATGCCCTTTTATTACAAGCCAGGTCAGAAAGAAGAAGAAATTAAGCTTTTTAAAGGAACGGCTTGCGACCTACAAGATTTACAGGGCAGCAGCTAGTAACAAAATAGACATATTTTTGTCATGGTTAGAGACCAATGAGCAGAAAAGCTGATGGGATAGACTTCCATTACACTGGATCTGTGGTACAGCTTCAAATCTGACAGAAGCTTTTTCTAGATACTGAAAGCTCCTTTTGAAGGTTGGGAATAGAAATACCCAGGTGGTTGGCAGAGGGGGAGAAAAGCAAAACTATTAATTTGAGAAGATTTTTCTTAAATTACACACTTATTTGAACTGAATTACAGGCATTCAACACTTGGAGATAGCTAAACTCTGTATATAGTTGTAAGAGCAGGACACTATGTGAGCTAAGCAGGGAATCATGCAGGAATCTCCAAAGTCAGTGCCTTATCATTTGAATTGAGATGTGAAAGACACAAAAAGGATGAGAAATTCTGGATGACTACAATTGATCTGACTGTTCCTATTGTCTGGTTGCAAAACCAGCATTTCCTTCTGAGACTAAATATGGGCAAACTTATCTTTTGGTTCTCCACCTCCTCTCAGGGTCCCTCTCCTCTTTAATAGTAGAACAGCAAATTTATGTGTTATTTATTTCCACAATGAACTTATGAGATTGGTAATTTGCTTTACATTTACAGGGGATTATAAAAAGATGTAGATTTAACACTGTTGCATAGGAAAACAGAGAATTTACATAAAGACTCTTGTATCAAATGTTGAAAGTTCTGCAGTATGTAATTCACTGCTGGTGGCTGAAGTCAAGTGTTCAGGGTTTTAACCTGATTAGTGAACTCAGAACTCATGCTAGAAAAGTATTTTCTTCTAAAAGGCAATTTCTGACAACATCATATTCCCAACACTTCTTCCCCACCCCAAAGAAATGTGTTGCTGTAGCTCAGTACTTTTTGTATAGTAACTACAGTCATAGCTGTACCTGAATGCATGAACAGCTTCAAATTTGTGTAGCAGCCCATTCAACCTTTAAGCATGTAAAAAGCTCTGTTTCTCTCATGCCTTCTAACTAGCACACCATAAATATCTCATTTTACCAACATCATCACAAGATAAAAATGGTAAAACATTTTATATTATTTACATGAATTTCAAGCAAATTCTCAAGTTTCCATGGCAAAACACATTCATCTGGTATTTTTCACAGTACTTATTAATTTATTCAAAATCCCTATCAGAAATTCCATGCACATGAGCACAGAAAATTAAACAGATCTAAATGTACTAAATTCCCATAAATACAATCTTATATCACTTCCATCTTGACACACTCCTATGCAAAAGTCATGGATAATTATCTCAACAGAAGAGCTTAAAAAATGAATGACCTACTCTCCTTGTTCTAAGAAACCAAATTAACAAATCTGAATAATGTGGGTATAACAGACACCAAACAAGCTCATTATTCAATATTCTCCTGAAAAAAAAAAAAATTCTCATTTATATTCCCAGTGTGGCTTTAGATTTTGGTCTACAAAGTTGTTTGGGGCAGGAAATTTCAGGCGTTATAGAGCTCCCCATGGCATGGGGAGCCAGTGGCACTGAAAAGCTCCTGCTGGATCCATGTCACTACCAACAGTGGAACTGAAGTGAACCATACTGAGGAGCACTTCAAATTACAGCTCACCACTGACGACACCAGCCAGCTCTGCCACAAGAAAGAACTAATTATTTGTTTGGAAGAGATTATGTTGCTTTGTTGAAATCCTCTTCAAGGTGGGGGAATAAGGAGAAGGCCACCCTGTTCTTTGAGTGCAGCAGTGCTTAAGCAGATGGGACTATACATATGGATGAAATAATTAAGATTCAATGTGTAAATGCACTACGCATTCTGCCCTCCCTGCAATTAAGAGATTTTACTTTAGGCTACGGAAGCATACTCCTACAAAACCCAACCCAAAATAACTACAAAGAACTTTCTATATGTTAAGCTAAAAAAATTCTAAAGAGGAAAGTAAGGCATGATATGCCATAACTGTTTTTCAGCACATTAAGAGCAGAAACATAAAGGTGTTACTCCAAAACAGGATTTATGAATTAGTTTCACTCGTGTTTATATATTGTCAGTTTTGTAAGACTCTACCTTCAAAAAGAAAACATTTTAATTTTTCTTTTAAGAAAAACTGTCTTATAAGAATAGGAATATTCAATGAAACTGAAGTAATAGAAATTACAACACCAGCTGGGCTACACCAAATTTTTCTGGAGGAAAAGCATAACAGCAACCTTTAGTATTTTCAGCTCTGCTAATGACACTGACAAATGGTATGCTGATCAATGTTAGAGACTGAGTTTAACTTTTAACCCAAGTGTAGACATTAAAATCATATTATGAAAATCTTTCCTAGAACAACACACTGCACCCTAATTATTCAGTACCTATTCTAGATGATCTTCAATTTGAATCCCTTTATAACAAAGGCTGATCATATTTTATCTGCTACTTTACCTTAATTGAGATTTCCAATCAATTTTACTAGTTTGCCAGTAAATGCAATATTTTCTCTAAACTATAGATTTATTATTGATATAATTAATTATAGTATTTTTGACCACATATTCCCTTGAAACCTTTCAAAACCACAAAGAAAACATATTTTTTATCACCTGCGATAGTGTTAAATGACCAATAGACATTGTTAAAGTTCTCAGTCCATGATGGAACCTCATGCAAAATTTGGGTTTCCTGCAGTCATAAAACCAAGTGAAAATAAGTCAAATGCACTTTTGTAGAGATTTTTCAATCCAATATTGGATCTTTAGAACTGACTGTGATTTTGGAGAAAAATATCATTAAATATGCAGTCTCATAAGCTTAAAATGTATCCTATTCTATGATAGTAGCTAATGACTTTAAATATAAGTATTTGTTTTAACAATAACAGGAAAACATCTGCTTTCACCTAGCACCAATTCAACAAGTAACATTTAAGAATTGATGCACCACTAGCTCTGATTCTGGTCAGAAGGAGGGATGTACCTGTTAAATGCAAATTAAATGTGATATGCTGAAGTTCAGTCTTATTCTAAAAGTGCTCATTCTGCTCCTAATCAGTCTGAAATTACAACTCTACTTACAGGAAATTACATCCATCATTTCAAGTTAATATACATTAAATGAATGAGAGAGTTTTAATCCAAATAAGGTGTCTGAGATTCTGTTCCTGCTTCTCCTTCTGGATAACATATATTTGATTTGACTATGCATTTAAAGTTGAGCTCTCGTCTGTCACTCATCCTGACAGCCCTTCACTGATACTCTCTGTTCTGAGATTAATAAAAGCTCTGAAGGATCCTTAACCCCAGAGTAAAGAGAAAAAGAGGGAAATGGACTCGGCCAGCTACCACCAGAAAATTCTTGGATGTCCTTGCTAAAATGGGAACCAAAGATTCCCACATGAAGCACTCTAGAAAAGGTAACTGTCTTTGAATGACTTTCAAAATCAGATCAGAAATTTTCCATTTTATAGTCTGCTGCAAAGGTATTAGCAGCTATATTCTCTGCTGTAGTACATATGATAACTGTCATATTTATAAGAACTTTATATAATCAGAGAGGTTAAACTCTAATCAAATCAGAGTATAGAAAATATGTTTAGAAGGATGATGATTTCAAAATCTGATTTCTCTTTTTGTCATACCACTCAAAACACAGTAAATTCATGGCAGTTACATATTTTCTCCCTCTGTGGTCCAACAGATGCACATGTTGAAAGATGGAGAAGGTGGCAATTAGGGCCAGAGTATTGTATGGCCCTGTAATCTGTGCAAACCTCTGGGTTGCAGGTGGAGCCAGTTCATCCATAGCCAACTGCTTCACTGGAAATCTTGGAGATATCTTGCCTGGATTACTGTATATTATGGAAATTTGGACACTATTTTAGAATGTGAGAGAACCAGAAAGCCTCATGAAGCAAATGAAAGAGTTTGGCGTCACAGCAAATGAAAATATTCCAACCAGTAACATATCTAAACTTCATCCTAAAATATCTGGTTCTTTTTTTGGAAGGAAAGACTTTCTACCCTGAATCTTCTGTTCTATAAGAGGGTTCAGGGCTTTGAGTCAAGTCATATGAGCTCATTAAATCTTTGGGGAAAAGAGCAGAAGACAAAACTTTGGGTTGTGCACTGGCTTGTGTAAATTCCATTCAAAAGGGTCTAGCATTTCTCTGTGTATTTTTGAAGACCAAGGGCATATATCTTTAGCAGGGACAGCTCTGGTCTTACAAGTCTCCATTTGGAATCTTGTCTACCATTAAGCCGTGCTCTTCTTTTAGAAGACAACCTTCTTTTCACATATTGTATAAATGCTAATAAAAATTACTTTTTAAAATAGATGCTAAAATGACCGTCTTTAAGAGTTGTCCAAAGTGGTTTAATTAAAGATTTTTCAAGTGAATGATGCTTTTAAGCCAGACAAAAGAGGACCATTAAGCAATATCAATTTAACAGGTCCAGGAATTCACTCGCTTTTCAGTTGATACACAGAGGAGACCTAAGTTGAAAATCTTTTTCAATCAATTATATTCAGGTATATGGAAACATTGAGAAAGTTTTGTTTTCACTTTGTCATGGAAGAAAAAGACCCAGAAAGCTCAATGCTGCCACAAAAACCTGGTTTTGGACCATCTTCTCCAGTTAGTAATCAAAACAGTGCTTTAATCTTCAAGAATACTTTTGAAGAGAATTGCAAAGAGATGCTGACTGGATCAGCTTTTAATGACAATATCATTATATGTGAAGTTTTACCATATTTTCATCTGTTTGTTGTGTGTTGACTGCCTTCAAGAAGTGTGGGAGGAGCATGTGATTTAAGAATTATTACAATTGTTAAATATTTTTGAGAGTCTCAAATGGGAGTTGGAGTTAAAATTAATTTCAAACTCTCACCAGTAAGACTCTTGGTAATTTTATATATTAAAAAAAAAAAATCCCAAGGGCATTCTGCTGACTTTGCTGTGTTTGTTTTTGCTTGTATACCTACTTATTATATAAAGAAATTAACATCAAGAGCATGAAGAAACTTATTCAACATTGAAATTGGAACTGTGGCCCACCTGACAACATTGCACAGGACAGAACCTGTATCACACCAGACACCTCCAACAGGATGCTGCAGTTTGAGTGATACTTTGTGTGTGCAAAGAGGAATGATGCAAATCAAAATCCCCCAAGAAATTAAGAAAATAGGGGAAGAAACAGTTCACATAAATGTTTCCCAGTCTCCCATGAGATTAATTCAGAAAAATCTTACAACCATTTAACATAACTGATGTCTGAGATTGAGAAGCAGGAAGTTTTCTATTACCACCTGTGTAGCAGTGGCCTCTGGGCAGTTTTCCTTTTCTCCTGTTAATGGGCCCATCCATGTCTCACCACCTGGCTCAGAGATAATTCCCTGCAGAGCCAGTTCTGCTTAACAGGTGAGCGAGGACCCACCCCTGACTCAGATTGACATCAGCCCATGGTGAGATGCTCCGCCCTGGGGGGAGGAGCTGAGCATTCCCACCTAGATAAATTAGTGCTGCCTTTTCACAGGTTTCCAAGAGAACACAGATGGAGTTTTCTACTAGATCAACTAAACCTCTTCTACAGGAATACTGCTCAAACAGAAACCACATCTGCCACTCCAAGAGGACTGCTACCAACACGCTTGCTAAAGGGGTGTCAGGTTGTATTCTGACTTTTTCAGTGGTCTTCCTTTCGTATTATTGCATGTATTTTATTTCTTTTCCCATTTCTCTTTTCTGTTCTTTTCCCTTTGTATTTCTAACTTAAAGTCTCACTAGTTTTGCTTTCAAACCAGAACAATTGAGCATAGAGCCCTTTATGCTTCGGTTGCATACAAAATTTGGTGGCAGAAATTCAGTAGGCTTGGTACAGCAGCAACAAGATTCAGATACTCAGAAAAATGAGGCATTAGAACTAATGTAAAGTTACCTGCTTCATGGGAACAGTTTATATAAAAACATTACAAATATGTGGGGGAGCATGGATGTGAAAATAATAAATCAAAATTTGAAGGTTAATGTGTCCTTTAAATAAATAGCAGAATTTGGGTGATCCCTTCTGTGCTGGTTTGCACTGGTAGTGATATCTCATAGTTATGATGATAGATAAGCATGCTAAGGGAGCAATCATCCATGTAAATTTGTCTGACATCAACAAGAATCAAGAAGAGGGAGGCAAAGCAAGCATCTCCTTTCAATAGAGAATAAATATGGTGTTAGAGGAGTGCATTTGTCAATACCCAGGCACAAAGAATACAATATTTAAAAACTCAAAGCACTAAATGCAGTAGTCCTTCATCACAGAGAAATCCTGCTGAGGACAATGCAAGTCTTGCTTGATGAAAGGCTGACAAATCTGTCCCAGAGACAGATAAAACAAACAGTGGTTATCTGCTTATTTCATACTGCCACACTTAAACATAAATGGGTGAATTTCAAGCACAGCAGGAGAGCAATATAAAAACCATGGCTTAAGCAAATTGCTAAGCAACATTTCAGTGCCTACAAGTCTCACTTATAAACTTCTGCTAGACCAACAAATAGAACAATACCAGGGAAGAATTCTTAAAAGCCACCAGAACTTAGGAAAGATCATAAACCTTTAAGTCAGGATATAAGATAACAAGTTTATTGGCACCACTAATTCTTGGACTTCTTTAAATGGCTCTCTCCAGCTTGTGTCACTGAGAGAGCTGGAAGTTCTGCTGCCCGTAATACAGTATTAATGATGCAAGCAATACCATAAATATTATCTGTATTAATTATGCAGGTAACAGGCTAAGCATTGTCTCTCTGATTTACAATGCAAGCACTACTTGAGAATCTACAGTTCAGTGTTAAAATGACAACAGCTGCTTCTTACTGATTCTTTAATTTTAAACTAGAAGTATCAAGATCTATTTCCTGAAATTAATCTGCTTTCAGAAATACCATGAAATTAACAGATGAAGGGCTAATTGTTTTACTGACTTTGTTTTCTGGGGCCAAATCATGAATACTTTTAGGCTTAAGATGAAGAGGTTTTGGTTTGGTTTTTTTTGTTGTTGTTGTTTTTGTTTGTGGTTTTCTTTGTTTGTTTTTTTTTTTTTGAATAAGAACTCCTTACAATAATTATTGAGTTAAGTAATCTATGAACAAAACTAGAATTTCAATAAGAATTAATGTACTACTTTATAGTTACCTATCAACATTATATCTTAATACCTCCAACAAGATTAATACAAATTTTGTTAAAATACTATTTAAAACAGAAAAGCATCATTTTCAATTTCAGATGGAAAATTGTAATGGTGGCAATCAAATTACTTGTCCAGGACTGCAGAGAAAATCTGTGGTGCAAGCAGGAAAGCCCTGACTCCTACTCTAGTGGAGCATCCTAATTCCTTCCAACTAAAAAAGAAAAGAAATTTCCATGTCCAGTTATATGAACAAAAGTGTACTCATGCAGTGGTGCAAGGCTGGAAATTTTGCTGATATTTTATACCCAAAAGCATGATGTTACATATCATATCAGAGATGCTCTTTATTCAGATCTAGTGACAGTAACAAATCTCAGTAATTCCAGTGGTATGCTTTGAAATAATTACACATGGATAACAAAATAATTCCAAACAAAGTTTCTCTATCAGAAAAGCACATTTAATATGATGTAAATCCTACCACTACTGTCTTTCTTTACAGTGTGTACCTTGCTCAAACCCAGGGAAGGCAGGGACTAAGGCCAAGTCAGGTTGCATGTGCTCCAAATATCTTCCTCTAGCTGGAACATAAAAGCTTCTTTTGACTAGATTACATAATGCTTCATCATAAATCCTCATAAACACTTCAGTCACCTTTTCTTCAAAAGGGTTTATGCCACTGGCTTGACAATTACTGCTTCTGCTCTTTTGCACAATATGAGCAGAGCACAGGGTCAAAGCTGTCTCCTGAATAACTACATAAATTACTTTCTACATGCTAAAAGTGGTTATCTGAGTGATCTTGAAATTTATAAAGAACACAAAAAAACCCTCTTAGGACACTTAGGGATACAAATCTCACCAGACTTTACAAATATTTCCATCCCAGAACCTCTTCCTTTTGCTACTGACTTGGTTCCAAACAGCAATGGGGAGAATTCCTGTTGGCTGTGATCTCAGTAGGTTCTGGAGTGTTTGTTCCTGCTGCCAGCAGTCAGCTGAGAGGAGCTCAGCAGCTCCAAGGTGCCAGAGCCTCCCCTTGCATTCACACTCACCATGAGCAGCCAAAGCAGCTGGAAACCTCTCAGGTGAACTTGATTCCTTTTCTATCATCAGCACCTTATCTTTTTGCAGACATATGCAAACATGCATCATGGACTTTTCAGTTTAAACTTTGAATAAACTTAAGGTAAGTACAGATGGAAAAAAAAGATTTTAAAGTCAGTTTCTTCTGACTTTCAGTGTTATACATTTGTTCACCTTTGATAGCAGATCATATGGTGTTTTTTTATTCTGCAGCAGAAATGAAAATAGACTTCTATAGTGAGGTATAGACAAGGTTCCACCTATTCATATGCTAGTTACATTATAAACAAATCCTGACATTTTCCAGAAAGGTGGTTCTGAGTGTGGATACTGTAAACATATTGAAAAAAAAGAATAATTACTGCAAAGTAATTTTAAATATTATAAACCTATAAGTGCTATTTTGAGAAACACTGCTTCCTTTTAGATTAATGGTACATTTGTATAATATCTGGAATTTATGAATCATATATAATAATAGGAAATTATTATTTTACTTCTCTGATATGTATTTCTGTTTAGTCAGCAAGAAATGATTCAGATGTTAAATGATGAATGATTGCTCTGTCTACAGTCCCATGTTCTTTTACAGACTCCTTCAGCAGCTAATATTTCTGAAATTCCTAAAACACTTCTAAGACAGTTTTTTATTGCTGGTAGGTGTTGTAGCTGTATTTTCCACATGGAATTATCTTTCATTTGATAACATTTTTTCTTTTTCAACCCAGTTTGCATGGAGGTAAGAAGCATGCTTTCTATACATCACTGTGGTCAGAAAGACAACCATACTTAAAATGTTTAAAGTTCTCTGTAAAATTGTCACATAGCTTTATTACCTGTCTTGGTATATTCACCCCAGGACAATACCTTAATATAGCTTAAGCAGACTGGGAGGATTAGCTAAGTCTGACCTCCAAGGAGCAGTTTACTGTTGCAATGAGCAAAAGTATATTTTAGCCTCCCTAGGAAAGACCAGCACCATCTGCAGTGACTGATGTTTAAGATACTAAACATGGAACACATTTCATGCTAGGCTTCCCTAGATCAGACTGGTAACTTAAATCTGAAATTGTTCAAGTTAACTACAGATTTTTTTTTAACATTTACCAACAGTGATACTTTGCCAAAGTGACCAAGTCAAACTTGACGTACTTTAAAAGATCATTCTATGTTGATAGTTACTGACTGATAACTACTGTGAAGCACTGTTTTAACTTGATAGTTTAACATGCTGAAAAATGGTGGCCCTCACTTAGTAAAAAAAAAAAAATAGTTTGGAGGTTAAGAGCTCTCATCCTCTTTTTACATTGGAGGAAAATGATTACCATATTATTTTTTACTGAAAGTGAAATAATAACATTGTGAATTCCAAATCACAAGAATGTTGCATGACTTTTTTAAAATAAAAACAGCTTCTCATTTCAGTATGGAATTGTTTCTGCTGGCTAAGCAGTTGGTGTTGGAGAGCAGGCACAGCTTTTACCTTTTAATTCACCACTATTCATACCTAAAAGATGATGCATGACATCTATAGCATTGACAGGATTTGAACTATGAGAAACTTTAGCCAGTTATGTTGACATTAATCAGCTAAATCTGGCTTTGAACATTCCTTAAAGGAGCACAGGAGGAGTAAAATGAGGGCTGGAATTGGTCTGACCTAAACAGAGGCCACTAGCATGGAGGGTGTTTGTCACTGTCACTGTTGTGTGATGGTGCTTCCAGTGATTTGCTCTGGAATAGCTGTTTTCCTCTCTGGAAAAAGATGCCCCATACACAAAGAATCTCATAACTTTGTAAAATACCAAATAGGGCTTCTCATTGCAAGTCCTGTGCAAAGCAGCCCTGAATTTTATTTACATGCTTTACTGCCTGCAGGCACCACAGGACCCCAAGACAGTAATAAGATACACACAGAGGCTATATGAAAGTCCATATTCTGTTTATAATTCAACTTAAAAGGAGTTAATGGGAGATAAAGAGGAAGAATCGGAATCAGTTGACACTTTTTTAATACATGGATGGCACGTATTAAAAAACATGACATGTATTAAAAAACTCTCTAAAGAGTAGTGTGATAAGTCTGGTATCCATTATATAAGAGTAGAGATTTGAATTTATAAGGAAATTTGAATATTAGCTTAAGGGAAAAAACCCAAAAAACAAAAGAACAAACAAATTCCCAGACTTTATGCAAATTAAACAAATTTCATATAGTGTAATTAACTTAGTATTCCATGTACCAATCATCTGATCTATGGGACTAATGCACAGAGAATTATACAGGCAAGTGAAACACAGTACAGGCTAAATGATAACAGTAAACTAGAAAAAAAAACCAGTATTGCAATTGCAAAAACAGCTATCTATTCACTGCACAGAAAAACTGCTATTTTTCCACTGAGTGTATTTTACCTCATAGTTCCTAAGACAAAAGAGAATCACAGAACTTACTGCATTTGCTTCACAATCATACTTCTAATTTGGCATACAAGCAGCTGAAATGTATCTAAAATTTATTCAATCTGTTTAAACTGCAGTGAAAATCATTCCATCATGCTAAGAACTAGCAAGCTACAAAGGAAAAAAATGCACAGTAATGACAGAAATTGACAATATAACTCTTTGTAATAATGCTTTGTGTGGAGTGTTCATTTGATTGGACTTAAGCCAAATTGAAAGGCATCTTTATATATAAATTTTACCAGACATCTTCAGATAACTTTATATTGATTTAAAGTAGAATAAGTTTTGTTTTAGCATGCTGAATTTAAAAACTCTGAAAATACTTTTGGTTTCGGAATTATATTCCTATCTTGTCTTCAATTTGTCTTCTAGGTACAAAACACACCTGAAGCTTGAATGAATTAGGCATTAATTGCCTAGTTATGAATGTTCAAAACTGACAATTTTGGTTATACTTGCACACTCATCCTGCTGTTGGACAACAGAGATTCTGTGTTCCCATCTTATTAGACCTAAGATTGCCCCTTAGAACCACAAAATCATTTAAGTTGGAAAAGACTTCTAAGATCACTGCATCCAAAGCTTCCAAGTCCACCACTAAACCGTGCTCCTAAGTGACTCACCTACAAGTCTTTTAAATACCTCCAGGGATGTTTTGTGCCAAAATGACATCTGAACATAAATAATTCGACTCTAGTGAACAACACCATCACGTCAGCTTGAAGGCTATAAATTATGTTATTGAGAACAGGAGAATATTTCCCACTGACAAGAGAGGTCAGCACAGCAGGCAGAGAAAGAACCACTGCTTAGCCATTAGGGAGACTAATAGGGTAGATATAATCTGATAAATGTACAAACAGCTCACATTAATTGCTGCCTTCATGTATGCATAAACTACAGTGCATGATACAAGCTGAAGAAAACATGCTTAGAAATTAAACATATGCTTTGTTGAGAAGAATCTGAAGGCATATTAGAGAGAATATGATGATAGAAAAAGGAAAATTACTGAGAGCTAAATAACCTACTTGTTACTGTACGCTTAACCATATTCAGCTTGATTTATATAAGGACAGGTTTGGTTGGTTGCATGATGCTTAGATTCATGGTGTGAGAGCTAGAATAACCTCGTTTTACCTTGTGAATATTTGGCTCAGTAAAATATTCATTATGCTGGTTAGTTGGATTTTTAACAATCTTATCTGGCACAGATAAGATACAGAATTTGTAGGGAATGGCTGCTACCAGCAAGCCCAGCTTCAGGCTCTCTCACATGGTTCTGTTCTGTGCATGCTGCTGGAGCTACACTGGTTTGCTTGGGTTTACTCCCAACTCTGACTACACAGCCAGGCAGACTGAGGCTTTGTGCTTTCCAAGGTGTGAAAATTGCTCCCAAACTTTTTGGGGCATATGTTGTTTTCTTCAGGAAAACATAGAAGGAAGAAAACTACAAATGTTTTCTTACTCAATGCAAAGCTCCACCCTTTTCTGTAGAATTAGGCTTCCATATGTTTTCCTTTCTGAAGTATTTTTTTATGGCAATAATACCAGAAACAAAATAAGAGTTAAAGTTAAAAATGTTGTTACTATCCAAACGAATATGAAATTTTATAAATATTATGGCTTGTGCTATAGCACTTCAAAAATACTTTAAACAGATGGGCTAGTGAGACTGCCATTCATGTTTTAGCAGTCAAGAGGCATGTTTGAACTGCTGGTTGAAACACAATATAAAGCACATTCCACATGTAGAGTCAGAAAAAAAAAGGCTTGTTTTCTAAGAAATCACAAATTTTGAAAAAAGCTAAGTAAATTGCATAATATTTTATATAATTGTTATTTCTTTATAAGAGCGCAGTGGTCCAAGAAAAAAATACTGCTATACTGCAGACGTAAAAGAAGCAAAAAGAATCCTGTTTCTCTAAATAAAGTATCACCGTATTTTTCAAATAACTATCTGGATGAAAATCTGAAAGCTGAGAGTTTTGTATACTCTTCTACACCAGAAAAGCACAATAACACCCCTAGAAACCAGCTAGGGGAAAAATAATTTTTTTCAAGTGACAGCAGTCTAATGGAGATAAAGAATGAGGGTAAGAATTTTAATCTATATTTTAATGAAGATAAAGGTGACAGATAAAGGAAGAGGAGAAGGAGGAATGTGTTCTGTATCTTTCCCTGTGATTTGAGATAGTCTCTTACTGGAAGGACATTAGTTAACCTGAATGGCTACACTCCAGAACTTCACAAATCTAACAAATTCCACAAAGTAATCTGCTTTATATCATCATCTTTTAAGTGCTAAAAATTAATCATTTAAAAATATTCTATAGGTCACTTTGATTTTCTAGTGAAGATTTCTGTTCATTAATAAGTTCCACAAAGATGAAACGCAAAGGAATGAGCAAAAACATTAACTGTAGCTTTATATCATGATACAGAATTCAGTTTTAACTCTCAAATCTAAAAGAATCATTTTGTATATGGCACAGATCAGAGGGAACAGAGAAGGCAGATCTGCCTCTGAGAAGGAAAAGCCACTGTTAGGAACTACTTTCTGCATTTAGAGAAACCAAACATAATGTCAGTTCTTCCATTTCCAGCAGGTGAAACAGAGAAAGCCAACCTCCTGTGTTGTTCCTTGAAGCCCTGTAAGAGATAAACTTTACACTCCACCTATCTGCACAAGGATGTAAACTGAGCTTAGATAACATCTCCCACAAGACTTGGTAATCATTCCTGCTTGGGTCCATTATGTGAGCAGGAAAACACATCTCTTCAGTCTCAACAATGAACAATAGCTTCAAGTCAGATTCTAATCTCACAGGCTGGCATTCACAAATGTTAACAGATGATTCTAGGACACAAGTATATTCATTGGTTATGCTACTCACTTTTTTGTTGAGTCAAAACAAGTGAAGGTGAATACAGCTCCCCCAGCTGCATATGGGAACACTGTTAGGAGCTTGGAGCACTTGGATTCCTTCGTCTTCTTTCCATATCTGATCTTTAGTCTGTAAGAGAGTGATAAGTGAAAAGTAGAGAATTTGCATCACATATTAGAAAGTGAACTCTGCTCAATTTAGTTAATTAATTTAAGACAGTTAAGACCAATTATTCTAGAAACAAAACTAATGCATAGAAAATACAAGTGACTTGTCAGTGTGTTAGGCATGAGTGGCCACTCAGTGTTACTCACCATCCCTTACTTAAGCTACTTCCCTCATTTGTAGGCTATTATTTAATCGAATCTTTGTAGGGTCTATAGCTTGCTTTTATACGCTTTGAGTAAACAAATTTTTTGGAAATTTCGCATGTATTTTAGACAACAGCTATGTAAGAGCAGTACTTTACTTGAACTCCAATGCAGCAATGAGGTTTTGGATATCATGTCATTTATTCTCAGACCTGCTGTTCATACTGTGCTGCCCATATTAACAGGATCAAATGAGGGTATAAGAGAAAAATCTGTGGAAATAGCTGTGAAATAGATGGATCAGAAGTAGGTTTAGGCTTATTTTTCGTTTTTAACCACACTTCTTTTGGCACAGGTTCAGACACAGGGAATTCTTGTCCTTCTCCCCAAGCCCGGTAAGCTGGGATCTCTACAGGAATCATTAAAGTGCTGCTGTTATTTTCCCACTAATGGCTGTGCTGGACTATATCAGGAGGAGAAAAACTCCATGAAACACTGTTTCAGGAAGAAACTTAAAACTAGAAATTCTAATTCCTAACTACTGAGTGACAGAGAGCAGAGCTGGGTGATGGAGGCAGAGGGGATAGCAGCAGCCATAACTCTAACTTTGCTGCCATTAATGTTTATGTTGCATATGAAGTGGTTTACCAACATGCTGATGGACTGGCATAAAGTGCAAGCACATGATTTATCCCTTCATGCAGCAGCTATGGGAGAACACAACCGCAAATGGATGTTTCAGTAGAGACAATTTCAAAATAGACAGATTTATCTTGACAAGTAGAGAACTTGTAAAAGATGTATATCTAAAAGATGTATTATTTGGTGGAATAATTGGTGAATGCATTATTCTGTCAATATTTAACTGCTATAATCAACTTAAATAACCAAAGCTGCCCTGGAGTGTTTTATTGTTTTACATTAATTTGAGAATAATTTATAATTTTACTTATATTTGCATTAATGTAAATGGAACTAATAAGTTAAACCTCAAAGTTATATGAAACAAGAAACAAAACACTTCAACACTGACATGACTACTCTGCAGGCCATTCATTCTCATAGAGGCTGCACTTCAAACCAGCAGATGACACCAAAATGCTTGGGCTTGCTACCTGTGCTGTTTAGGCTATCCAGGCTCACAATGACTCGGTGATAATGACTTTGCTAATTAGGGAGTGCTGGTAGTTATCTTTGGTCCTTCTCTCACCTGAAGTCACTCTGGAAGGTGGCTTGCTGTGGCTGGCTCACTCGCCTCTTTGCAGGTGTGTTATTAACATCTCTTTGTGACCTAAGCAGCTCTGTATGCTTCATTAGCCTGTTTGTTCCACTCAGGCATAAACTGCTGATTTTTGGATTAGCTGCTTTTGTCTGTTAATCTGCCCTTGACTCAGAGACTGAAATGTTTTAGCAGTGGAATTCTGAAGCATTTCAACAGTTGTTCCTGAACCACTTAGTGAGTGCCTTTAGAAAAACCCGTATGCTTTGCCAAGACCTGGGGGTATTTGTAGAATCTCTGTATGTGCACCAAGTAGTACATAATATGTATAAATGCAATGCCTAGATAGAGGCAAATTCAGTCTAATGTGGTGTTCTCAGGTAATTATGTAGATCTCATATTGAAAGCAATAGCATGAGAACTTTTGACTCTTTATAGAACTGAGAAAAGCTCTGGCTGAAGATATCAGAATACCCTGCATGAAAAAAACCCCCACCAAGTCCATGCTATGTTGGTACAAACTCTTACACTGTTTTCAGCAGCAAATTCTGGCTTGTAGGGGATTCTGCTTTGCTTATCCTTTGACTAGTAGGGTCATACAACAGTCTCAAAGAAATGGGGAAAATAAGGTTTAGCTACAACTTTATTGCAGAAAGATGGGGAAATGAGCATGTAGAATGGTGAAGACAAGAGGGTGCTACCTACACTATGATTTTGATGCCAGTCAAGGCAACGGCATCTGCATCTTTGTTGAGAAGAGAGAGAGAAAAAAGAATCCATGTAAGCTTTGAGGCTCCCTGGGGGCAGCTGAATATTTAATGTGTGTTCAGCACAGCTCCCAGGACAGCAGTGTGTGGCTCCACAAGTGCAGGCACACAGTGTGATATGTCCTCAATGACAGATCAGGCAAATTAAGAAAAACACCAAGGGTTTGACTGGATACCATCAATAGTTTGATTCATTCTGTGTTTTGTGTCAGAATGTCCAAGTGGGAGAGAAAAATATGCACTTAAATATATTGCTAATGGTTTAATTGCTGAAACTTGCTACTCCAGCCCTACTCAGTTGTAATAATGATCAGGGCATGGAGCATTACTTGAAGAATTAATGGCCACCTGAGGTTAACAGCCCACAGCTAAAACTTGAGCCTTCAGCTTTCTCAGCTAGTCATTAATCCCCAGGAATTGTCCTGTGACTCCATCATTACTTCTAATTTAAAAAGTGTATTTTCTCCTTTTAATTTTCTTTTCACAAAATGAAAGTACTCAATTAGACTTTGTCATTAAATCACATCTGCATTGATTACCTAGGAAAAAATAATGAGAGCAAAATTAAATTTGCCTATTTAGTCATTGAATCCTGATTAAATATTTGTTATAAACATTTCATTGCAATTAAGGCCACATAAAAAAAAAAATGCATATTAGGCAAAGAATGGTATACAATTCAAAGATGTAATATGTCCGGACCCACTACTTCTATTTACTTCCTCTATTCCTTACTGAGCAATGCATTACATTTGTGAGAAACTTCACAAGTCCTTTTCAGCACCACGGGACTACTAATAGTAGATAGGGAACTACATAAATGTTTCACTGATCTGATAGTGAAATCTGATAGTGATGAAGATATTCCTAAAAGAACCACGTGATCACAGAGTTAATTTCATTTTTATAGGCTAAATAAAGAATGAAAGATAACACCTAGGTAAGATTTCAGACAGTGATGCAAATTCTCCAAATTTCTCTCAAGAAGTTGCTGGTTATCAGCAAAACCTCCCTTTTGTCCATGAGTCTTGTTGGATTCCATAGGATTCTAAATGCATCTAGAGCTGCAGGGTGCTGTGATTAATGAGCCTGTGGCCCGGTCCCTCTGCAGCCACCGAGCGATCTCTGCACCCTCCAGCACTGCTGCTGAAACCGCCTCTGAATTCAACCAGAACCCGTCCCTGGACCTTGTGGTGTCCCACTGAACTCCAGCAGGGAGCACACAGCCAGTTCACAGGGATGTTTGTCAGCTTAGCTGTCTCTGCTGCTGAGAGGCACCTGCCACGCTGACACACAGACACGTAACTGAGAAAAAAACGTCTTGCAAAGTTTTGGATAATCCCAAAGTTTATGAGTACTGACCACCTTTCTTTGTGTCTGACGTTGTGCTTGTGCTACCACAGCCAGGTGGAGAGCCCAGCCAGTGGCTGCTCAGAGCTGGAGAACTGAGCCTGCAAACCAGACTGGGACCCACAAACTTTGGGTCAGTGGCTACTGCAGGTCATGTATAACCGGATTTTCTGTGAGAGAGTTTCATTTCTCTCTCTGCTGTATGCCAAATATCCCACGCCCCCTTCACTCCCAGTCACAACATTCCCAATTTCCTCTAAGTCCCATTCCCCCTGCTGGATGAAGTGAACAGGTCCGTGCATTGAATCTGAAGTGAAGATGATCTTGGTAAGATTCCTCCCCATTTTATAGGAAATGATCTCTACTGGTTTGGGTTTTTTTTGTACACAAATGGTCATAGAAAATAATATACAAATATATTTGAGAGCACTAATTGAAAATAACAATTAAAAAAAAAAATTATTTTCTTTGTCTCATTTCAGCTTCTCTGATATGACAGCAGATGGAGCAGCACAAAACCAACATCTAATCTTAAAATATACCTAAAATTTTTCAGGTTTTCTGAATGTTTCATCACCCCTTCCAAGACTTCTTCCAATATCTCCCTGCTTGCTTTTAGAGTGTCTATATTTAGACTGTAGAAATCATACCAAAGGCCTTATCTTTTTAGGACCTTTTATTTAATCCCAGCAATAATATTAATTATCTCAGTAAGAAGGCTGACATATTTGGTCACTTCCAAATTAAGTATCTCAGAATACTTTTAGCAGGAACATTCTTAATGAAATTGCATGCATTCTTTTTGCTGTCAATAAATTGACCACAAGAAGTATTTCAGCTCTGAGACACTAAATGATGGTAGTGAAGTAGCAGGGAGGTTATCTGGAGATATAACCAGCTTGCAGCTGCCAGATGGTGCTGAACACAAGAAATTGCTATGCAGAGCTGCTGAATTTTTACCAGGTAAGTGTCCCATTACACACAGTGGTTTTGTGTATTCAGATGGCATAGGAGAATGACATATGCATATCTGAGCCAATAAAAAAAATATATTGAATAATCAGCATGTTCTTTGTGTTGTCTTTCAGACACTAAATTATAAATTATACATGTGGAAACATCTTCCTATCAAAAAATCCCCGTCCAATAAAAGCAAAAAAAACCCTACTGAAAAAAACCCTAACAAAAATACCTTTACATAGCCCAATATAAGAAAGACTATTGTAATGTATGCATTTATTTAATAATAATAAAATACATCAACATTTACAATTCTTAAATAAATATAACATTGTGTAGACTGAATTATGGATTCCAGTTTCATTTTACAGCACTGAAAACCTATTAAGAATACAATTCAATGGACATCACATGAAAAAAAACCACTAATCAAGACTTTGTTCATTTTTCCAAAAAAAAAAAAAAAAGGAATGGCTACCATAATTAAAATTATGGGATTCATTTTTAGATGCAGTAGGTGGAGTGAAGTGAACCAAGGCAAAACAAAAATCCAAACCTCCAAATCTTACTCCTGAAGAGAGAACGGGGGAAACTTTCACGGGCACATATGGTCTCATCTGAAAGAGCACTTCCCACACTAACTTCCCACTAGTACTTTATGAAACATTGGTTCAAAACTGATTCAAAAGAAGGATGACCTGATGAGTCACCAGTATCATTTAAGGAAACCTAAGAAATACCTTCAAGACCTCTTGCCCTACTGTTTGATCTCATCCCATTTATAAGACCACAGTCCAAGACTGCATATATTTATTCAAATACATGTGTAGAGTTTTAAAAAATATTCTGTGTGGAAAGAACTCCTTCCACATTTATTATGGAAACAGCTGAGAACTCTTTATTCTCCAGTCTTTGCAAGTAAAACCATAGTGATTTCTAGGTTTATCACTGCCACCTTCTGAAACACTGAAATGCTATGGTTTCATTATAATTACCAGAGCCCATTTACACATTACTAACACAGCAAGTGTTTACTCTATTTAGAGTTCCTCCTTGTTAAAACCAGGTTTACCAACCTGTGCATGTTTTCAGCTTTTACCACAGAGCAGGGTTAAAGGGAAGGTTTTGCAATTTAGCATGATCAGCCATTTGTGAAGGGTACATATTTCTTAAACTTCACCATTAATCATTATTCTGTAAATAGATGAGGCCCTATGCATGTTTAAAATGAAATTTACACATTAAACCACTCAAGATGATCTTTAATTTCTTTAATAAATGAATTCAGTGCTAATGAAGGGTGAAAGACTGACTGATCAGTCATTAATTTAACCTTTCCCTCTTGAGAAGAACAGTGAGCTACCACTTCTCAAAAGGGTATGTCAGGGGAGCAAGTCATTTTATAACAACTCAGTGAAACGTATAAACATGGTAGCATTTAGAAAATGCATTAGCAAGAAATTTACTGAACCACCTTCAGGTAATTGGAATAACTAATTAATTAGCCTTCCTAATGCCATATGGACATCATTCACAAACATTTTAGAGATTCAAATTTGAAACTATTTTAACAATTATAACTTCTAAAACAGCTATAAGTAAATTATGCTTTTCAAGAGGAAATTCAAGAGCTCCAAGCAAGCTTAACCTATATAAATAAAGCAATATGTATACCAGTTTCTTGTAGAAGGTTTTGGAAAAAAGAAGAAAAAAAAAACTCAACCAAACAAAAACCTCAGGGCAGCATAATAAATATAATACCAGCCTGACAAAAAACAAAGAAAACAAGCAGCAGTAGGACAGTAAGCTCAGGTGGAGAAAATTATAAATAATTATAAAAATTATAAATTCAGATTCTATTTCAGTCCATCCTTGCCTTTTGTTTTTTTTTAATTATCTTATAGACTTTGATTTCTACTAGCAACCTGTAAAAAGCCATTATTACTCATACACAGAGTACTTCAAACATTTGGCTGTATTTTCCAGGACAGACTGGATTACTGAATGCTTGGAAGTTGCAAGACACTGAAGACTATTTTTTTATCTTCTATGACAGAGCACACCGGAAGGCAACTTAATTGCACACTTTACTAGGAACTGAGCTCCCAGTATCACAATACTGGCAGCAAAAGTAATATTTGTACAGCTAAGTCAATGTATGCAAGTACAAAAAGGTAAAAAAGGTCTTCTTTTTGAACTTTTTGTTCAAGGCTAAAGCAAAAGCAATGTGAACCTAAACCAAAGAATCAAGTGATAGTCATAATCGTCCTGCTAAACAGCATTTCTGGGGCAACGGCATACACATTTGCTTAAATCCTATTTTGGCACAGGAAACATTAAAAATACACTCTTTTCAAAGAGGCTCTATACTTTTGCTTTTCAATATTGGAAGACATGTTTGGTTTGATTTGATTTCTGATTATATTTTTTTCCTCAACTATTCCCTTGCCTTCAGGTGAGAAATATAAAGGCAAACATCTATTTAAAAAGCTGCACAGGAAATAACAGCATATGCTGTGCACCAGCAAGTACTGAACGACTCTCTATAACCCCTGGAAATAAAGTTCAGTCATGTTCTTTACATAAAACATCTCACTATTAGCTCATAGTAATGTTACATCAAATCAGGGACAGAAAGGCCCAAGTATCTACAGATACATAAAGAAATTAATTACAGTTGTTAAAATAAGCCCTGAAAAACTCATTTTCTTAATATTGGCCCCAAAAGGAGACTACTGGAAAGAATGGCACCCCAGCTCATTTTTATGATGGAGCCAAGAGTTTATTGGACATTTTTATCAGAAATCTAAATGCACTCAGATTTATGTAGAGCAGTCGTGCAGTTTGTTTTAAATGGAGATACATCTGCACTATACAGCTAAGATCAAACAGCCCCTCAGAAGTGCAAATATGAGATATTACAGCCATTTAGTCACAATGACTTTCTCAATCCACAGTGGAGCCAGGAAAGAAACGTAAAGGAATCAATAATGAAAAAAAGCAGATTCTGTAAAAAGGTGTAGGTTAAGATTATGTTAACACCAAATTAAGCATTTTGTAGTTCTGAAGAACTGAAATTAAATGCCAATTTTAATATGTTTCATTGGAAAACTAGAGATTAGCACCTAAAAAAACAACTTTGAAATCATAAATTAGGTTCCTCAATATTGAAATGTATACAGAAGAAAACAAATACATGTTCATTTTAAACTGTCTGGTTAAACTGTTAATAAACTTATGATTACTTGTGTATATCATTTATGATATACACACATAACTTCAGAATCATATAAAACTTGCTATTGGTATAATATGAGATAAAGTAGTTAACTGTAAATTACTGCC
The DNA here is from genome assembly GCA_003676055.1 of Chloebia gouldiae. Taxonomy (NCBI): domain Eukaryota; kingdom Metazoa; phylum Chordata; class Aves; order Passeriformes; family Passeridae; genus Chloebia; species Chloebia gouldiae. Next base: position 10,974,591 of record QUSF01000014.1, on the reverse strand, counting down.
AAAGAGCTCATTATTTCAATCCTTAGATGGGTTCTGGATGTCTATTCCTTCCTTAGTGGCTTCATGAATATCAGGGTGAAGGCGTGTTTGTCTTTCCATAAGAGGGAAAAATTAACCCTATTAATCTCAATACTTTAAGATCAGCAATTGTTCAAGAGTTTAGCTTCTAGGACTTAAGTGAAGAAAAAACAATCTCAGTTTACTTCCTGCTGGAGCACACATAAACAACATTTATCACAATAAGCACTATCTTGCCCACATACTTGGCTGGCTATCTCAGCTTATCTCCTTTAGACTTTCAGTGAAAAATCCTTTCATACTTTGATTTCATTGAAATAAGATTTATTTTCCTTTCAGTTTTCCTTACTCATTTTTTTCTAACATATTTACATATCTTGCTTGCTTTTTCTCTGGTGTGTTTTGGGATATTTTTGTGTAAGATGCAGTTGCACCAGTCCAGCATGTTAAGGGAAATGAAATGTACGCACTCAACTACAGATGAATAAAACTGAGGGTTGTTGGTGTTACCTGATTCTGCCCTGACTGAAAAATTTCAATTCTGCACAAAATTTGATTGCTGATGGGAGACTTGGGTTTGCATTATGTGAGGGGCTGAGGGGGCCCTGGTACCTTTGCACAGCTTTAGGGATAGTTAATGGAAATTGCTGGGTATTCGGCACTACAGGAGGAAAAGCAGCAATTTGCAGGATATCTAAATATAGATTTAGGAGTCTGACATCCTGAAATCAATATAGAGGGCAACTGTGGTCATTTTTCAATAGTGTGTCTTTCCACAGTGTTCAGTACTACGTATACTGAAAAAAAAAATCTGTTTTCCTCCTTTCATCTCCCTCTTTTACAACATGTTTTTTTCATAAGAGCTGCAAGCAGGATTATTAATATTCAAAACTGGTTCACTGAGCACTGTGTGAAAGCTTCTTCCAACAGCATTGTAACTCGTTATTTAGTAACCTCAGCTCTCATGATAACTGAGATGTCTGTGGTCACAGATGAGATTTCTACAGTTCTGTCTTCCCACATAACTTCCAAACTACACGCAGTGCAAAGTAAATGGGATGAATTTTCAGTGCACTTCTGCTGAATCATTATACAGCCACAAGTCAAAGTCCTTTCAGTCTTACCTTGAGATGACTTAACTTTCACCACAGCCAGGATTGATATTTCTGGAAAAAACAATGCACAGCAACCAGCAATCCTGTTGCTCCAGTTGGTATAAAATTTATATATTACTTTTTTTAATTATGCCTTGGAAATAAGTTTATCCAAAAGTAAACCAGGACTCCGGATTTTATTTTACTTCTGGCACAATATACCAAGAAAGTTTAGTGCAATGAGACAGCTATCTCTGTTTTGTCTTTTAGGCAATCTGAATTTACAGTGGATTGCAGAATCCCTCTCTGAAACACTTGTGTAGTGTTGTGCATCACACCCACCACAGGGCACATCACAGCAGAGTGGGTGTGCAGGAAGGGATTCTCTTCCTCCACTCAGACTGAGCCTGCTAGGGGTTTGCACAGTTCCTAAGGTACATTTTCTAATGGTTCCTTTAACATTAAGTTTTAAGGAATAAACACACAAAGTATCAGTGTAATCCAAAAACGTTTGACACAGTTTAAAGAATATAGTAATATTGTAGATGAATGTCCCATTCAGTAATAGATAAAGCAGAAGTTGCATTGTGGTCATTAAGGAGTTCCTGAGAGCAGCCACCTAAATAATGTTTTTGTTGCAAATTGCCTAAGGTGGGTGAGGCACAGGTACTTTCCTATTCAAGAATAAATTCTGCTCCACTAACACCTTCTCCTAGAAAAGCCATGTCCATCATTGTTACTGCAATCCTGTCTACAATATATGAGAACTAAAAAGGATGTAAAGAATGGAAATAACTTGGCCACACCATTTAATTGTTCTACTCTTGCTTTTGGTACAATTCAGTTTCTTACAAAAACTTTACTGAAATGGCTCTGCAGATCACCTGAAAACTGTTTAGCCTCTGAGAGACTCCAGTCTGGTAAAAGTTAGGATATCACAGTCATAACCTGAAGTACCTTGGTCACCCAAAGGCATTTGTCACCTGATAGATTTTGTAGGCATGATAATCACAGATAGGATTAATTCTGAAAAGGTGAGGTTTGCTGAAAGAAAGAGAAATAAATTTCTGGTAGGGAAAAAGTGCAATGATGCATGGAACAGAAAAAATATTGCCAGTAAAAGAAGCCAATATTACAACAGCCATCTAGAACTCTTGTATGGACAATAGGAGAGTGGACACAGCAAGGGCTATCCTGAAGAAGTAGAAAATCTGGATTTAGAATTAGTGAAAAATACTCTATCTTCTCTCTATTATTTTAGCATTTTCCAAGGCATGTGTAATCCTAACATGAAAATAAACATCAGAAGTAGAAATTATGAAGAGATTTAGGAACCTAAACATACAGATTAATAAAAATACATTTCCCATAGCAACTGAGGGAAATTTTTAAAATCCTATCAAGAGATCTTCAAGCCTATTAAAACCTGATCCTATCAGAGGATACAGTGAAAACATAACATTAACTAAACTTTCCTTCAGTCCTGGCATCATATTCTGAATAATACTTCTTCCTGAGTGTATGACTAGCAGAAACTATTCTGCCTTTAAGGACAACAGATTGTATCTCTATACATTGTTTTGCATACCGAGATGAGAAGCAAAAAAAAAAAAAAATGGCCATATTAAGTCAGAAAATCCAGAACATCATGCAAAAAACTGTTCATCAGAACTTAGCATCTGTCAGCATGAAAAATCACATACAATTTATTTATTTTTATGAATCTATATCATCCTGTAAAACTGCACAGCTTGCCTGCTTCAGCATATTAAGGCCATAGGGAGGTAAAGTGCAGTAGTCATCCTTCACAATCAAAATGTGTTTAACAAGATTGTTAAGGGAATTCTCTTAACATCCCCTTAGTAGCTGCACGGGCAACTGGTCAGCTAGTGAGCCATGGTCATGTTTTTACAGTGCCTGCCCCACTCATCACCATCCTGCCCAACATCTGCACTTAACACTTGACATGCTTCCCCTTTCGGTGGCACAGGAACAGATTACACAATATCAGCCTGGCCTTGGAAACCTCTGAGTTATCTGGTTCCTCTGAGGTGAAAGTGAGACCAAACCTAGTATGTTTTCCATACAGAAGCAGTAAAAAGAATTGGGAAAAAAATAAAATATGATCCCTTAAAAAAGTTGTTTAATATTTCAGATGATTAGCTAACATTGCAGAAATATCTTAAAATATACATTAAAAACCTCCAGATACCAAAATTCATTTCAAAGGAGAAAATGCTTGCAAAAGACTACTGTCCTTGGAACACAATCCACTCTGTAATTTTAAGTCAAGGAAAATTGCAGAATATGAAAAGGAAAGAATATGCTAGGTTAGGTTTTGAGCTGATATCCCTTCCTAGTTTATCCTCATTGTTATCTTGAAGATAATTTCTTTTCCCTTCCCCTGCATTGAATCTGATACTCTCCAGAAGGCAGCTCAGAAGAGATGATGAAGATTAAAAAAAAAATTCAGGGATTACGTGTGAGTACAATGCGAAAGTCACATTTAATGATGAAACAGGGGCGGTACACAAAAAAAGGAACCGAATTAGACATCTAGCTTGGAGTAGAAAAAAAAAAGGGTGCAGCTGGCTGGAGCTCTTGTACAGCCCCCAGGACAGGTTTCGGGGCGCTGAGCCGGGCTGCGGACGGAGGTGAGCGCTTGCCCCGAAGCTTCGCTGCGCCTGCGGAGCCGCCCACAGCGGGCTGGGGGCAGCTCCGGCCGCTCTCGCCCCTCTGCCCGCTGCAGGCCAGCCACGAACCACCCAAAGGGCACAAAAGAAAACCCTTCCAAAGAGCAAAACGGGGCTTTCGTGATACAGGCAAATTGGCGTAGCGAATGGAAGCAACGCTATTTAGATAAAGAGGCAAGCAGGCAAGCAAGCAGGTAAAAACAGAGGGGAAAAGATCAATGAGTACTCAAAGACTAGCCTAGTAGGCAAAATGCAAGCCAGAACATCTGGCTTTTGCTGACAGATATGCAAATATAAAGAAAATGATTATTCAGCTTGTAGAGAAAGAGCACAGACGGGAAAGATGAATTTCTGTATTTCTGATTTTGTATTTATCTCGCTGTATCTTCTTTTTTTTTTCCATTTCCAGTGCAATAACACCATGTCTTTTGTTATTCTGTTACCCCTTTCTGCATGTGTTTGATAGATGACAAACAGTATTATCAGCAGAAAAGTGCAAAATGGAAACTCAGCAGCGAGAGTACCAAACAGATGCGTTTGGCCATGAAGAAGACATTGAGGAATCTGAGGACTCATAGCTTTGTCATAGACTTATTTATATATTTCTGAGCACATCTAAGCAGCTTATCACAGAGCGGCGCAGAGTCTTAAACTAGAATGTCCACATCAAGCGTTCAGTAAATTCTGGTTCCCGTGTCCAACACAGCAAATCTGTTTTACAGCATCTCTCTGGGCAGAATTAATGAGTTAAGCCCTGTCAGTGTTATGGGACTCAGTCAGTGGCAGTTTAAAGCCATTAAAGCTTCTCTCAGAGCTAAGGTGAAGTCCTGCCTACATCAGCATCTCAGATCTGTTCATGTTTCTCTTCCCACTCACAAACCAAGAGAACATTCCTTCTTTCACCTTGTCACTTATGTTTTCTATTCAGTCTGCTTAATCTGGCACAAATGATATCTTTTTGGAAGGCTGTCTTGTCCAGAACCTATGTGGCAGTGACATGACTGCAGCTGGGCTCAGCTCAGGCTTTTTAATTGTAGCTTTAAAAAAAGGCAACAGAAAGAAAATTATGTAAATATTTTAAAAGTGGGTGGAGGTGGCTCCTTCTGCTTAGATTTGCTAGCAAGATGCCCTAATTTAAAGTTATCATTTACACATATCTATAACACAGATATAAGGTAGTAAAAGTTGGAGTTTGTGGAATCATAGATGATTAGGTTGGAAAGTGAGGATGTAAAGGAAAATTTCATCATGGTACTATGCTGCTAACACTGGCTGTTGTATGGTGTTTCTAGCACTTATAAGCAAGTTCCATTACTTCTCTCTAAATATCCTGATCTTATTTCCAGTAAATACTGTGGAATTTGTGAATAACAAGGATACATGAAGAAATGTTAGCAGCTGTACTTCAGAGAATCAGACTCATAGAACAATTAACTTTGGCAAAGACCTCAATGGAAATGACCTCCAGACATTTTGCTTAATGAAAAATCCCTGATGATGGTAAGTTAATCAGATACTGCTGAAGGAGAAGTGAGAACTGAACCTACTCTTTACTTCACTACTCATACACAGTTTTGGCTCCAACCAAAAACGGGCTTGTAAACCAGAAAGAAGACAAAGTCCCAGCTTCCTGTTTTATAAAGATTTGCACATGAGCCTTTTCCATCACACAGATCCTCATGATTTCACTCCACCTGAGCTTTCTGCACAGCTTTTCTTCCATGCTAATTCTTATATTACTTATATCTTCCTGAGACTTTTTATTACCTTAAAATATTTTGCTGAAGTTTCATCAGAATAGCTGCTCACACTTGGAATGCCTTCACTGTCTTCATCTGCCAAGAATTCTTTCCCTGTACCAAGCCATTAGAGCCAGGACTCTTCCCTTCAGTGCCTCTTAAATTATCCTAACACACTCTTAGCATTTTCCAAATACATCTCCTGGGCCTCAGCCTTTGTCTTGCCTAGTACAGATCCTAATTGTCTTGAGGCAGAGAACATGTTTTACCCACCTAAAAAGCCTTGTAAGTTTACAGCTTACGTAAAATGCTTGCTCATAATATTAGCTGTGATGTACAATATGTAATGCAAAGATGCACTGTAGATCAGCTGGCCAAACAAATCACAAGACATGAGATAACAATCACTAATTACTAACTGCACATTTTTGCCTGTGCAAAACAGAAAGATTCACTCACATGGGATTTAAAGAAACAGATAGACTTCAGTGGGAGAAAATAAAAGCCCAAGTTAGAATAAGGCTCAGTTGAGGGGAGGCAAAATTTATACAGCTATGTTAGGATTCTAAAAAATTCTCAGCCTAGGGCTAGCACCAATCAAACAGGACTAACAGCATTGCATTAAAGTATAGTAGCTATCTTTTACATTTTATATAATGTTCCTACCAGAAAATGGTATTTCCCAAGGTGATCTAGAATTATTTAAGGCTACAACAATTATATTTATGAGCATTTGACCCTTACCTGTGATGTTCCACTTAAGTTTCTCCATGATTTCAAAGATAAAAACAATTTCCTAAAACATGTACTTTGGGTTTAAGCTACATCAGTTGGAGGATGGGAAGGAGCAGACATACTAACACTTCAGAATTATTTTAGGATTCTCACTAAAACCCACTGTACTATCATAAAAGAAAATCGAGGAAGTTTCTTGCAGAGACTTTTATCTGTGTGTTGCAGTGTGGTCTCATCTCTTAGATAAAATTGCTACCATTATTCATATGATATTTGCTAAATTAGGTGTGCATTTATGTAAGCATTGTTTTTTCCAGGGATGCTCCATATACATCCCTGACTGCCAGTTACAGTCCCTCTTGAGAGAAATGAAGCCATGAGTAATAGAGACAAACAGAGTGGAAAGTGGCATAAAACGAAAATAAACATTAATAATCTTTAACCTCACGCTGATTCATTGACTCACACAAATCAGCACTCTGGGATTTGGTCCCTATTACAGAGAGGAAATTCAGGGTATTTAAGTCTTTAATCATAAGGGCACTTAAGCACTGTCTTTAGCACTGGCACTAGAGTAAGGCCAAGGCAGTGAGCTGGCAACTCACGCTGCAAACCATCATTCTGCACCTGAGGCTGGGCACTTGGGGTGGGTCACTGTGCGGTGCTGTCGTGTTATTGCTGCTCATTTCCATCTCTTATACCTAAAGGCTTTGGAAAGGGTGAGAGGGAAGTCTCCAGCACACACAGAAACCTTCCATTTAGCCAAGAAGGGGAAGTGTGCTGGAGTAGAGGCTGGGAAAAGACAGCAAAGGCACCACTTTCTTAGGGTCATCCACTGAGAGGGCAAAGAGCTGAGTGCAGAGACTGCAGCCTGTATCAGCCATCTGGAAAAATATTATGAGAAGACAAAATACCACTTCATGCTTTCCTAGACTTTGGAATTTTTTAATGGTGAGTACTGGATCTGGTAATTTTCATATCCTGCAGCTCTCCAGCTACTGGAAAGAGCAGTCTCTTAGATTTCAGATCTATGAGAAAATAGGGGTTTACTACTGCTTTGATCTTTCTATTCTTGTATAATTTACACATCTATCAAAATATTTTAAGCTCCCTGTCTGTGTTCACTTCTGTGTATTCATCCATGACAGATTTTTTGATTGTGTTTGAAAACACATTCATTGATTTTTTTTTTTAATTCTGTGTAGTTGTTACCAAAATTTTAATAGAAGTTAAAAAAAGAAGTAAACTTCATTTCTAAACAGGGAATACCTTTATTCCTGCGTTTTAACACCATTTTTCTAGAAACAATAGCCAGTCTACAACTATGGCTCAAACATCGTTCATGAGCATCAACACTGTAGGAAAATGTTTTTCTCACCATTAACTTTGAGAGGCCTCCCACTCTTCACAGAAGATTCTCTACAGTGCTGTTGAGCCAAATGTGTTTTGCCCTGAAAAATCTCAATTTTCAAGATTCAGCACTCCAGTGATCACACACTTAGAGGTACCCAGTCTTTGATGGTATGAGGCCAATGAAGGGCACGGCACCAGATGCTCAGAGTCGTCAGTACTGCTGAGTAGAACTCATAGGATGGCAGCACACAGCTACGAATACTTGATAAACATTGTCTGGTGATACTTGAGCTAGAAGATGAAATGAGTCCAAAACTTGTATTTGTAAGTGGGAGAATGAAGACAACAAATTAAATAGGCTATAATTTGGGTGCATTTATTTCCTACACTACGCTTAGGCTGAGCTATGAGGAACATGAAACTGATATTTGAGTAGCTTCTGCAAAAATAAGTAAGTAAACAATGTGAATGGCCAGAAAATAATTACTTCAGTTCCTTGCAAAAATCTTTTTTTTTTTTTTTTTGGAAAAAAATAAAATGCTTCTAAATTTTGAATTGATTCTTAGACTATTAGAGTAATTCCAATTTTAAAAGTCTGCTAGTGTGCCAGGTCAGGGATATAGTTGTATTTTAGGCTGAATAAAGTGTAAAATCCTGATAGTGGATAGCAGAATGGATTTAGCTATGTTACAAAACATCTAGAAAATAGTTTAAAAGTTCTGGATTTCAAGTCCAGCCTTTGAATGCAAAAACAACTGTGGCAGCAATGGCTTTCTGGAGGATTTTCTTCTTCATAGTGCTAATATGAAACTCCCACCAGGACCAGTTGCCATAATTTTGAATCAGTACTTTCTGTATTTTAATTTAAAATTAGTTCATTAGGAATAGAGGTGAAGCAGTTTCAATCTCTTTCCAAAGTTCAGTCCTTCCATGTCAGTGTTTTTTCACTGCTGCCTGTAGTAACCAGCTCTGCTTAGGGACCCCTGCTCATGCAATGAGACCCTGTTTGGAGCACACCATTGTCTATATTGTCCCAAGGCAATTCAGCTGAAATCAACACACCAATCCTTGGAAAACTCCTCCAAAGACATTCCTCCACAGCAGCAGGAACATTTTTAGGGCATTAATTTATAGACATTTTTGGCTAAACGTAGACAAATATGATTTAGACATTCTAATCCTTCCATGTCAGAGTAGCACTTTAGGGCTTATGTTCTTAAACTCAAGCTGGGGAGGGAGGCAGCCAGAGGAAGGTGTGAGGAAAAAGAACTCCACAAATATTGATTTCTGCTGTTTTGTGATTAATTTCAAATAAAGCCTGTCTCCAATTTTCCAAGTCTGCCTCCTTCTGCAGTATAAACCATATAAATATATGAAAATGTAAAATATGTTATAATGCATATTTAATAAATAAAAACTGCTGAAACTTAACCTTTGAAGCTATTCTATGCATTTATAATTAGCTTAGGAGTTTTTTTTGTGTACTTCCATTATACAGTTAATGCGCAGTAACCACTGAGATTAGACTCATGGTTATCGCATTTTTTATAATAATAGTAATAATAAAATGTTAATTTTTTAACAATCTTTTCTTTTTCATATCACTGAAATGCATGTGATGCTCAGAAGGACGATATAACAACTGATATGTAGTTATGATGAATTAATTTTCCTCCTAAATAACTGGAAAAGTAACATGGAAGATCTAGGAAGGTCTGAATAGGGAAAGAATTGCAGCAGCTGAAAAAAAGTATCACTGAAGCCATATTTTTAAATCTACAATTTCTTTGCTTTTGTAGTGGAGATACCATAGCCAAAGATTCATTAGAAATTTCATAAATCCCAAGTGGAATTCACTCAGGAATAGCAGCATTCTCTCTGACATAGCAGGTGATCCTCTTGTTACTCAGGAAAGTAGAAAACCAAAAGACCTCCTTTTGAGCACATTTATATAAATATAGAGGAACTTTACACAAACACAGACACCAATTTAGCTAAGCAAAGGCCACAAAAGTCCTATAAAGTTTTATGGCAGGATTGATTTTGCGCATATATTTATTAATATGCTAAACATATCACAGCATTTGGCTTCAATACAGACTGAAAAATTAGGAAAGGCCAATAAGACTGAGTACAGCTTAGCATCAGAATTGCTATGGAAATAATAAGGGAAGAGGCAAACAAGCTAAATTAGAGTATTCTGTACAACTTTTGAAAGGTTATTCTTTTCAATTAGAATTTTTCCAGAAAAAAAAATATACTAGTCTGTGACCAAGAAATCCTAAAATTCCTAGGGAACAAAGGTAAATTAAATTTTAAAAGCTTGTGATCTGCATAAATTTTCATATGTAAATATAGGAAGTAAGCATACTTTTGAAGAAGAATTATGACAACGAAATTTTTAAAAAATGTAATTAACATACAGTGTAATGAAAAGGCTTGATCTGCTCTTAGTCTGTATGTATTTCTTACCCTGTGTGTATTTCTGGAGAACAATGACAAGGGCTTGAAAAGCCCTTAGGCCACGATGGCAGCTTTTATCCAATCCCCTTTATCCATCAGTGCAGCAGCACAGCTTTGTACCATTGTGTTTGTGCTGAAGGACGCCTGGACCTCCCCCAGCCCTCAGGGCACAGCTGATGACAGCTCTTCCTGCAATGCTAGCTTCTCTGATGGAAACAAAATTTAAAAGGGGAACCTTTTCCTTTGGAGTAACCACCATCTGCACTGCTGGGGATTTTCTCTTGGACACCTGGTACTATTCATATTTTATATTTGATGTGTTGAACTCAATAGACCATTACAAGGTTCGGCTCAGGGTTTTTGGCAGTAGGTCCTTTATTTTTAACTGTCAGTGCTGATAGGTATCTCCTCTAGTTTGCCTCCCTGCCTGCTACACTCATTTTAGTTAATGTAACATTCATTAAAATAACCACTAATCAACAGCTGAACAGGACTTGCCTGGATACCCCAACCATAACTTACATAAAAAGCTGTTAAGCATCATTAAGAAAATGAAAAAGCAATAACCTGGAAGTTACTTTCCAAACTCTCTATACCCTCATAAATCCCAGGAGAGGTTGACTGGGAAGCCCATTTCCTGAAAGCTCTTGCAGATCCAGATTTCCTGAGTTTGGCTCTTGAATTCATTCCAGCTGATCCCACTAATCTTGATGGATTTACTGTAGGTTTGCTGATGGTGCCTTGAAGGCATGATCTCATGGCTGCTTCACATTCATCAAAGTCAACAAACAAAAGGGACATTTTTACCTCCTTAGGCCTGTCTAAAAAACCTCATCCTTCTGTTATTCCTACCTACCCAGCCACCCCAAGCCAAATCCTATTCATTTTCACAGGCCACACTGGAAATTTGTTCAAAGCACACAGATAACTACGAAACTTCAGGAGCCACCAGAGAAAGCTCTTAGCAGCATGAGGAGCCAGTCCTCTTTGAAACATTTTATGTGATAAAATTTGGTCTTCTTTTGCTTTTTATTTGCAGTGGAGAATACTAGCTACCTGTTCTAGATGTTTAAAGAGGATGACAAAAATCTGACAAGTGTTTCCTTGTATCTTAAGCCTCATTCTTTGCAGTATTGCGATACTTAACTGGACTTAATTATTACCTCACTATTGTGCAGAATAATAACAATAAGTCATTAAATGAATTTCTGTTCACTTTAAACAATAGCCAATTTCTTCTCATACTGCTCTGTATTTTGATCCATGAAAATACACCACCTGATAAATCCACTTCCTGATAAATGTTTTGCCCATATAAGAGGGGAGCAACAAATCCCCAGAACAGCAGTATATATTTTGTGCAAAGAGAAAGCAGTGGAGAAGACAGTTTTGTTGAGGGGGTGGGGGGTGGTTATTTAATTTTTTATTTTTTATTGCTATTCTCAGCAATTTACTTCAGTGGTCATGAGACAATACCCAAAGGTCATAATTACTTTGGGCTGGATATGATAAAAATATCCTCATGATGAAAGATTTCCAACTAAATAGACTCTTAAATGATTTTATTGCTTGGCTAATGGTTTATTTTAAAAATCAAAATAACTTTACCAATGCTATTACATAGAAATATTCATTGCAGAGAAAACTTCAAATTAAATTGAAGTACATGATAAATCAGAGAGAAATATAGACAAACTTCAATGAACTTCTGGGTAAAATTAAGAATTTTAGTGAAGCCTATTTTTTTATCAAAAGGGGAAAAACTGAATGAGGATGATATGATAGAACGTTTTCTGAAATCTCACTTTAACTGACAGTCCAAAAGAAATTCCTGGGCAAAGCAAGTTTGGCGTAAAAGCCACCCTTCCCCTAAGGCATTTTGAACCTTTCTCTGACACTCTTCAGTCAGAAACTGAGCAATAAAAGAGCTTTATTCCCTAAGAAATTCACTTGCAACACAGGATACAAAACTTCCAGATCTTCTGAGACTTCTGATTCTGGATGTAGTGGTTATTACTTCCAAAAGCAGGCAGAGAATTCACAGAAGTCTGACCAACAGCAGCTGAAACGTTAGCAGTGAACAAGATATTCTTTTGAGAAGTGAGAACTGAACCAGAGTACTGTGCTTTGTATGTGTAAACAATCTAACTTTGAGTATGTAAAATGTGAATACTACTCCTAGTCTTTCTTTTCCAGCAGGTTTTTTGGTTAATATTTATTTTGTTATTCTTCTGAGTACAAAACAAAATATTCCTTTGTTTATGGCTTTGTTTTTCTTTTAAAGCAGAATGTTCAACTCCCAAATTACTGTTCTAGCATTAAGTACATGACCTTTTATCCCTATTTGGAAATGATATTTATATTATTATAGGTATTATTAGTCTGCCCAAGTGATTGTCAATTATTTGCATTGCCTTACTTGCAGGTTTGTCAGCAGCCTGGAGTAAGTTTGTATTTGTTGTCCCAGAAATAAACTGTGTAAATGCTAAGAATGCAGAGAAGGCCATCTGCTGAAGCACACATGATGGCTGCAAAATAGTTACACCAAAGTATGTAAAAATACCCCATAGCAGCAAAAAGGCAATTTCACTGCTGCTTCAGAGGTGTTTAAGCCTTTTGCTTCCCAGGGAGATCTCTCATCAGCATTTCCTGGCTTTACACCTAAGCCTTCTTCTACCTTCCACTTTATGCAGTTTACTCTGAGCCACAGTGTTAGCACCTTCTAAAGATACAATTTTAAAGAGTCAAAGAAAATGAAAGGAAGAAAATTTGACAAAAAATAGTCTTGTTGCTGTATTTTGTAGTTTAGTTGCTGAAATCAAACTGTGTTGATTAACAAGTTATGTCTTAATGAACATATTTTGAGGGGAATAAAAGAATAATAACAATAATAACATTGAGTCCTTGGGAGGATTATAAATAATCAATTCTAATTTTGCACCCATTCTATGACACCTAGTATTTAAAAATATTTTGACTTCACTAACTCCTTTAGAAATATTAATAGGATTGATTTTTTCATATCCTTAATTTGTTCAGCATTTCATTGGTTCACAGGCCAATAAATTCCTTTTCTCTGCTATTTTCCTTAAATCAGTTTTGCCTTGAGATCAAAAGTTTGATTTTTTTTTTGTAAATAAATTCCATTTCTATACCAGAAACTTGAAAAAAGCTCATGACAAATGAGAAGAAAGATTTTATTATTTTTTTTTAAAAAGTGATTTTAATACATTAGGAATGTCAGAATTACTATCTGAGTAATGACAATAAATGATCTGCATTTTCAACTGTCAGGTGGAAATTTATTGCTCCAAAAGATATTATAAAGAAAGAGAAAAGGACATTTATAGCTTAGAGTGTGGTTGGCTTTACACATTCCCCTGCTGCTGTGGTGTCTCAGGATAAGCCATTTTACCCTTTTGGGATAACAAGAAGGCAGAGTTCATAAGATGGATGTACCAGCAGTGACTGGTGTAACTCTAAGTAGAAAAAGTCACTAAGCATCTCTAGTTTGTGTAGATAAGCAAATAGTCTGTTTGGGAATGGTATGGTTTTAGGGCAATTAATCCAAAAAAAGGTACCTAAAGATAGTACACAAAAATAGAAAATAAAAAAAGATGCATCAGGAATGAGAAACTTGGGAATTTTCTTCTCACAGCTCAGTTCTCAACTAAGGTCACACAGCATATGCTCATTTGCTTGCATGGTTTCATTCTGTAATGTGTTATTTAATTTTGCAAGCAGATAAACTGACTTATTTTGCCTCCAAGATGTATGCAGAAGTGGATAAATTTGGTACAGCTCCCCATAAAAGTAGATAGACTTATACTCTTGCCCACTCTGCTGTATTTACTAACTCGAGTGACTTTGAGTTTCAGGCTGCTTGGCTCAGTCCGTGAGAGGCAGTGCTGCATTCCAGACTTGTCTCACCACTACAGGCCCACTTACCTATATAGGCTCCTAGGAATTTGCTTGCAGCAGTCAGAAAAGCTGTGATACTACTCCTACAGTGGATATTTTGTGTCATTTTAGTTTTGCACCTTCATAAATCTGAAAATAAGATATAGTGCAAGAGCAGTATAGCAGAACCCATCTCTAACAGATCCAATTCCCAGGTAGTTTGATAACACTTTTGAAACACCTGGATGTCCAACGTTTTAGCTATCTGCTTCAACTTCTGACTAAATTCAGTTTCATGTCATTTAGGTTTCTAATCAGCAGTTTATCTTTTTAACTGTCAATGGCTGCCTGCTAAAGATTCTTTATCAGTGCACAAGCTGTTAAGCACTGAAGTGCCACTGCAACACAAATCTTCCTAAACCTAAAAATACTTAGTGAGGGAAAAATTCATTTGGTTTCTTTTAAGCAATGCAGAATTTGCTGAACTTAAATGCTATCCTGGCTCTTTAAAAAAGATAATTGATGATTTTCCATCAGGTTTAATGTATATTTAATTAGAAAATAATTGTTTCCTTACACAAATTTCAGCTCAAAACGGAAGCTAAGTTATTTGCAGACAAATAAAGAGACAAGGCCACAGAAAAATCCTAGAGCATGAAGAGAAAATAAACAGGCAAGCATATGGGTCCTGACATGGGTGCAGAGGGGAAACATATGGCTATGCTCACAGAAGATATTCTCTGCATCCTGACATGTTTCGAGTAGAAGAAGGAAAGCAGTTTGAAAACAAGCTGTGCATTTTGTTTCACACAGTCATAGAGGCCTCCTTCTCTACCATACCTAATATTAAATTATATTGCTGCAAATTAAGTGTCAATGACAGGGAAAATTCTGGAAATAGAGCATTTTGCACTTCTGTCATCTATGTACAGAGCAGAGTAGGCCAGATGTCCACTGGCACCGATTGACCAGCTCCAGGGAAAGCAGCAGATAATTTCTGGATGGAAAACAGAAGACAGTTCTCCCCTCAGTTTGACAGAAGGCACTGTGATGGGAGGGAACATTGTTTGAACACTGCCAGAATCTCCAGCTTGCTCCCTGGACAGTTGCACTGATTGGAGACATTGATATACATGGAATATACTCAGAGAATTTTTTAACTTTTAATGAGATTTCTAACATGTGCTGCTGTTTCAATGACTATCTTTCTCTGAATAAACAAATAATTCTCTTCAAAACTGTGTTTGTGCAAGTTTTACAACCTCTGGGGACTCTATTATCAAGGTGTTATTGCAGTACCTAACGCAAATGAAACACCATCAATAAATAAAACATAGTTTTACTAATACTTCAAATTGGAGCTCTTTGACATCTGTTTAAATAAATTTATAGTCAAGACAGAATTCACAGGTATTTCTATAATATCTTATTGCTTTAATTCTAAGCATTTCAGATAAATTAATTAATGGGAATTCCACAATAATCTCTCCCAGATACATTATTTTCATTTTGCAGATGTTAGATTGGGACACCAATACTAAGAAATATGACTAAAGCCTAGTAAAATACATTGAAGAAAAAGAGATAATAATTTGTATTTCCCAAATTTCAGGCTAAATGTTTAATTGAATACAGTTTTTTTAATTGGGTTTTGAATCTTTCTGAATATAGGGTAGAAGATGCTTTATTAAATGCTTAAAACTTGAACTGTTTGAGTGTCAGACAGTTTCTCTTCCATTATACATTACTTGCAATATCTTTATATTCCCTGGAAAAGACAAAGTCTGCTTGTACAAATACTTACCAGGTTACACCCTGTACAAATGCAGCAATTAGAAAAATTGCAAGCTGCTCTACTTAAATATTTTAACCTCATAATAATTCATTGATATAATTAATATTAAAAAATAAGAGCAATGCATTACACTAGTGTTACTATTACTGTTTCTACCACTTCATTTCAGAGAATTAATGATATTCATTATCTTGCTGCCATTATGAACCTGTCAAAAGTTTCAGGAGGCAAATGAAATTTTCCTTTTTAATAATAAAAAATTATCAAGTCTCTAAAGTCTCTAAAGTTCCAACAGTAACTGCTGTTGTATAGCAGAGGTAAATAGAGCTTTTGGAAGCTGGCTGCATATTTCCTCCTCAGCCACAGTTTATTTGACATCAGTGTGCTGATGTCAGGGACTGCTGTGGCCCTGCAGATGCAAACCCAGCACACCCTTCTGGCCAGGGGAGCTGCCTCTGGGGTGCTGTGCCAGGGAAACACTGCCAACACTTGCTCTTCCTGCATCTGGGAAGATTGCAAAGAAATTCTAAGTTTGGGACTTTTATGTAAAGTCACTTCCAAATAGAGAAATCCACAATAAAAGGAGGCATGAGACCTTGGGATCATTCCCCAGGCTTACAGAACTCTGTAGAAAAAATTGGGGGTGTTCATAGGATTGGCTCTATTGACCCATTTGACAGCAGACAAATTTTGACATTCCTCCCTGAAACTACCTGTTGAGAAGGCATTATTATTTGAGCTTTTTTCCAGGAGAGAATTCTCTCCTGGAGAAAGTAATTATGTGCTCCTATAGGCTTCTAAGGTTTAGTTAAAAAAACCCAAATTTTCTTACTAAAACTCTTTAGTTTAGAGCACAGAAACAATTGTGCAAACAATTTTATACCTAAACAGTAGTGATTCTGAGATATATTACTTTATTTGGAATTTAACCTGCCTGCAACAAGAGAATTTGGCCTTTTATATGGGTGAAATTTTGTTTGAGATCACTATCCATATGATCCACTATACCCTTACCCCTCCAGGGCATAATTTAACTGTGTGGATTAGAGAGCAATATGAAGTTAGTTTTACTTTTCAGTTCAAATCAATGAAACTTCAGATACAAATCTAGTTTGCAAAGAAATTGGACACCATTTATGTTTTAAGACCCTGCCTTGATGTTTTTCATTAGGCCTAGTGCTGGTGTTTTTCATTAGAGTAGTATAAATGTAGAGCTGTTGCACTTTACCCAGATTTATGGGAATGTCACAGAGCTCAACTTATTACAATTAACATTCCAATTACATTTCTAGAAGTATTTTAGGAAGGCCATTTAGAATGCTTTGACAGGAATTTGATGCACAGTTCACTACCACAGCAAATCACACTTGGAAAGAGAGCTGGAAATTGTACATGCTTTGAATCTTGCATACTGATTTTGGCTGAGCAGTCACAATGGTTACCTTCCAGAAAATTCAAGAACAAATTGTCAGTGTATGTTCTACCAGCTTTCCCTCTCTCTAAGCAGAAAATACAACTCAGCAGACAGAAAGTGGCATGTATGTAATTGTACTCACATGCACTTCGACCACACAGCAATCTCCACTGATGTACTCTCCTTACACAGCTCATTTGCAGCCTTGATTGAAAATAATGAAGAACTAACATACACAAAATGCTTTAGGATGTTCTATACCTTATCCTTTACGTTGGGCAGTTAAATTTGATCTACTGACTATTATCCCTAATTATGTGTCTGGAGCTCAAGAGAGAGTGACAGACCCTGCAGTGCCCACTGGGCCATGCTCTGCCTTCAGCTCAGCACTGGTGCCAAGCCCCAGAGCTGGACTGCAGCTGGAGAACAGCCCTGATGGCTGGGGCAGGCTGTGGAGGGATGCTGGAAGCTGTAGCCCAAGGCCAGGGTGGATGAGCTGCCCCTGCCCTGGGCAGGGACAGGGGCTCAGCTGTGGGGAGGAGGCTGCAGTTGAGTTACAGACACAGAATCACAGACTTCTCAAGCTGGAGAAGACATTCAAGATTGAGAGCAAGTGCTAAGCCAGCACTGCTGGCTTTGAGTACCTGCATGTTTTTTGAGCACTTGAGGCAGAAAAGCTTTTGCAGAAAGGAAGCAGATTACAGCCCCAGGAAGGATGAGTGAAAAAGCAATGTGGGTTTAGAACTTGCAAAGAACCAATGATGCAAGGACCAGATCGAAATTTGAAAAAACACGGGGGACAGCTCACAAGACACTGAAGCTGGAACTTGTGACTTCAAAGCAGGAGAAATTCTCCTACTCTGTCCTCACATTTGAATGTACAGTATCAGTTCAGTTCTTGGCAGTTAATAGCCAAGGAAAGGGAAGAGAACAAATTTCATGAAAGGAGGCTTAAAAGTCATCTCAGTTTGTAATGACCACCAAGAACCACTCTCATTTCAGCTATCACTTGAGCTTCCAGCTCCATCATTTTGCATTTTGCCAGCTGCCCCCTTTATTGAGCAGCCAGTAAAAAAACTTGCATAATTTCGGGCAGTCAGTAAAAAACCCTGCATAATTTCAGGCAGTGTAATAACATTATGCTATTGTACCTAGAACACTTGGAAAATCCTTCATGCACCCAGCTATTTCCCAATCTGAATGTTTAAAGAATTTCCCAGCCCAGCCATGGCTTCCTTTTCAGGTACTGATGGTGGCTGCTGCCTGCAAAACTCAGGGTATTTGATATTTTCACATGTGCCTTTGATTATTACCTTCCCTACTGTTCTAGTTTTGTTTTTCTTTCACTAAGTGTACTTTTAAGAAAATCTAATTCATAATGGGAAATTATTTTAGCAAGTTTCCAGAATTTGCCTTAAAGCCAACACTCAGTTGGAGTCATACCAAATTGCATTAGGCCTGATGCATAGCACGTGTCTGACACACCTTTGGATTTAACTCTTGCTGGCATGGGTTAATGCCACTGAAGATAACACCACTACATCAATTTCCAGTTTTTAATGATGCATAAGTTAAAAAATAATACAGTCATCTACTTAGAGCAATGCAAAAACACTGCATGATTCTCCAGGATGAGAATATTTTATCTTATTCCATTCTGACCTGCGATTCACAGACCCTTTATGAACCATGTTCACAGAACGTAAGTGGTTTACTCCCCTCACCTCACCACATTATGGATACGGAACCAAGAAAGCATCTATTCTTACACATTAGTGGGAAGTCTGAATGGATATAAATATTATATGGTATAACTCACTTTGAAATCAGGATGTATTTCAGGGGAAATGCCATTCACAGAGACTCTCTAATTGCCTTAGAGAGCTAAAAGATTGCCCTGTGGATTTCCCCACTCAAAACCTTTTGAGTATTTCCTGTGATCTGCTGCTTCATTTATTCATGAAAAACTTAGGAATACTAAGAAAGATCAGCATCAAAATTAGGTTTTAAATTAGACAACAACATAACAAGACAGAGTAATCGACTGTATTTAACCTCAACCCACAAGTTTCACTGCATGGTTAAGAAGAGCATCTCCACGGTGTGGGAAGTGACTGTTTCTCAAGCACTTTGTCATGTCCTCCAGCTTTTTTGCCATGCCAGGTTGGAACCTGGACCTTTCCCATTACTTTTTGTCCAACTTTCATCTTTGTAAAGAAATAAACAACAGTGAAGCTTTATTCCCAGCCACTCCTATCATACTGGGAAGTGACACCTCAGGCATGCAGTTCCCCTCATCCTCTTGTGGCCTTATTCCACCAAGCATTTCAGTGCCTGCTGCTGCAGGTCCCATGTCCTGGCTTTTCTCTAGGAGCTGGCAAGAGGCCCCACTGAAATCAATGGTGGAATTATTCCCTGTCTGAAGCTCCATATGGCAATATACAACTGTTTGCCAAAAGGAGAAATTATTCACAGCTATTAGCAACCTTTTCTCACACCATTTTTTTTTCAGTTGAAATACCTTGTCTTTTTTATTCTTTTGGCTCCTTATAAAACCCAAAGTTATAGTGAAAATCCATTGAGGTGCAACATCACATAGGTAATTATACTTTCTTTAGAAATTAAGACTCACAAATAAACATAATTTGAATGAAGCACTGAGAAATCAAGGTCTCTTTGATTAATCTATTTATATTTAGAAGTCTATGACTGATGTGTTATTTTTTGAATGTCAAAACTTTTTTTATATTAAGGTGAAAATACATGCATATACAAGCAGCATTCATTATCTCTGGATAATCAGCACAGGAAGAGACCCTGAATGTCAAATTCACCTGTGAAATTAGGAGAGAAAGTTCCAAAGAGAGAGCAAAACAAATCAGATATGACAGAGCATGACTGACATCTGATCACGCGCTGATGGGTTTATATCTCAGTAGAAAACA
The DNA here is from genome assembly GCA_003676055.1 of Chloebia gouldiae. Lineage (NCBI taxonomy): Eukaryota > Metazoa > Chordata > Aves > Passeriformes > Passeridae > Chloebia > Chloebia gouldiae. The sequence goes on along the minus strand of QUSF01000014.1, from coordinate 10,954,442 downwards.
AAAATATAATAAAAGTGCAGCACAGTGTGGAAAGAAACAGAAAGACTTTATGTGTTGTGCTAATGAGAACAAATAATCTTTTCGAACACAGAGCCCAGAGAGAAGTGAGTTGAGACATCCATTATTCAAACAACAGCCAGCCTAGTCTTAGGAGTGGTTTTAGGAATACACCAAAAATGTCTCTATTGCTCCTGCTTTTCTTGAAATGCAACTCACCATGAGTTCCAGTCCTTACTAGGAATGGTACGAGCCAGAATTTTAATTCTATTTCTACTAACAATGACATAGGAGATTTAGTGGAAAGGCCTGGTAAAAATCTCATAGAAACTGAAGTCCATCAGACTGGCAGGATGAAAAAGATGTCAGGAAGTTACATTTAAAATAAGCTAAGCCTGTTCTTTCTATAGTTGAAGCCATATATTTTTATAGGTTTGTATAATAATAATAATAGTAATCCTTAAGCAATATTAACATTTGTACACTATTTCTAAAAGAATGCACACTTGTAATAAATAAAATAAAATTCTATTTGATTACAGATTTAAATAATGAAGTAATAAAATTTTATCTTCATTCACTGAAATTAATTACTGTGAATGTATATTTCACAGTCCTTAAGTAAGTATTGAATAATACTGTCTGTGACAGTCTGTGACATTAGGAATTGGGGTTCTGAGTAAAGGAATTTGTTTTTCACAAAGTTCTACAAAGCCGTAGTGCAACAGCAAGACTGTAGTTTAGAAAAGAAATAGATAGCAATAAATAAGTTTTTCCATACGAAGAAAAGCTTTATGAAGGATCTGAAAAATGCCTCTAAGTACTGTACCAGTCTGCAGTTACAGGTTTTGTAACTGCAAATCTCCCAGAAGTTATAAGCTAAATCAATGTTTATTTGCACATGTCATCTGTATTGCTGGCACTGCAGTAAATAATCTTATAAAAAACACACTTACATGACCCTCTTTTTCACATCTACAACACAGGGAAATGAAGACTCAAGAAAGAAAATGTACTAATCCTTTCACATTGTGACATGCACACAACAATAACCATAGGCAGAATAAAATCCAAATCCATAATGCATGCCCACATCACAGTAGGACATGGGCAAAATATAACAGCATAAATTAAATTAATACCATGTTGCTACTTCATTATGCACTAACAACATTTTAAAAGCCATAAAACAGAACAATATTTTACCCTGTTGAAAATATAAAAACAAACCACCAAACATTAAAAAATTGATAATTTTTTGTCTTAAGGCTCTTATTTTTTAATGCTATACTAAAAACTGTAGGAACAGATGTTTTAAAACAAGTCCTCCTCAGAGACAGTGGAAAAAAAACCCACTTGAATGAATGGAGGGGGGGGGGGAATGGGAAAAGAACCCCAGCAGATCACTCCATTCCAAAACCTTTGGATACGAATGAAGCCTCATGGATGACAAGATAAATAAAGAGTAACTCAACACCTCTGTAAGCATTGAACATCCTCCTCAACTGAAAAGCTTTATTAGTTTTCAATGCCCTTCATTTTGGAGAGACTTCAACAATACAAAGACACAAACACAATAATATTCAGCAATGAGAACCCTCATAATGTGCAGATGTAACAAGTGATGCTATTTGACTTGCATAAATCTAAAGGTCATGTTGCAATCTAGTACTGAAGATTTTTATACCAGAAAGATGTCAAAGAAAGTCACAGTACTTTTTTTTTTGCAGATTGCCAACTACAGATTATTTCAGCTTGAAATACAAAAGTAACATAACTCTATATACTTTTCATTTATGCTCATACTTAGCAAAAAATTCTTACTTCTCTGTATATTCTTTTTCTCTTATGTATAATTGCAGTTATTTAAAAAAACAAAGCAAACAAACACCAAACCACCATAAAAATCCCAACAACAACTTTGAAAAAAATCTCCTAGTGGATAGAGATTTGTCATGACATAGAAAGAGAGGATTTCCTCTTTTCTATTTTAAATTTGATGCTATGGGTTCTTGTAGATTCGCCTTCTAGGTTTCTAAGTACTTTAATATTAAATTTGTTTTAATCCATAAATGTGTATTTCTAGACCATCAGCAAAATACATGCCAGTCCTTCAGTTCCTTGAATCTTACCATAAAAGATATTTATATGTCTTCATGAAGGAATGTCTTCCTAAAATTAGCCAGGTTATCAATGAAGAGAACTATAGAATCTATTCCAGTAACAAACTCATCTTTGGACTATACAGAGTATTGTTTATGTTCAATAGTCCATTCTTTCTACACCCAAGTTTCTTTTTTGCCTCTTTTCTCAGTCCTAAAATATTAGGCATTTATTTGACCAAAGGAATTTTTTCCAGCTGCCTTTTCTGAAATTGTGTTCCTCATGAAAGCATGGCCTACATTTCTCTCTTAGATGTATGCACTTACATTTCTCTGTACTAAGGTATAGTTAATTCTTTAATTAAATAATTCTTTCCCAGATGGTTGAAGTCATGTCTAGGGGATAGTTACAGCCCAAGATACACAGCAGCAGCTCTTTTCCAGCACAGGAAAAATTCTCATGCGAAAAAATTCCCCTCTGAATACAAGAGGAGCACAAAGAGCTGTTCCAAATTCCATTGATTTCAGCATGAAATGGATTCAGCTCAGGAGACCTAAAGGGAACAACACAATTTCAATTCTCTTGGTATCATATGGGAAGTTGGGGGGGTGGGGAAGAAGTATTGCTAATGACAGTAAAGTAATTGTTTCCACAGCTCTCCAATCAAAATGCACTAAATTGTCTTTCAGACTGGGAAAACCCTGAAACTGTAATGCAGAGAAGAGAAGTTTAATTTTATGTATCCAGGTCTTGTCAAAACAAGTCTAAACAAGTCTAAACATGAAAACTCTAACCACACTTCGAGCCCAAAAATCCCTATTAAAAAAAATGTAACTGATGGTTTTCATGGTGGAAATGATTTTTTTGAGTTTATCACTATTGTGCTATAAGGTTCTGGCTATGATGTACATTTCTTTGTGTGAAGCTTGACAAATCCTCTAGATTACCTGTATACAAGTTAATATACTGGATAGTTTTAGAACCTGCATATTCATTTCCCTTACGTGTCTTTGACAGAATCTCCTTTTCTGTTTGATTCTTTATACAACAAGCTACACTTACAGGAAGGCACAAATGGTGGAATATCAGGTTTAATCAGACCTGCTGCTTCCAAACCTTCTTGGTTGAGTGCTTTGGTCTAGTGCAACCTTCCTCCTTTGCCCCTTCCTTTTCCACTCTACAGTCTAAGAAACTGTAAATGCATCCAAGAAATGATAATACACAGCAACACTTTGCCAACATTTCTGTTATAGATGAAATAGCAATTTAAAACAATAACTGAAATCATACTGCAACAAAATGTATTAGCTACAGCTACAGAAAGAACACAACCTGTAAAAAGGTTACAGACACAGGAATATTGTGATTTGGGCATAATGGGGCATGGCTGAATCAGATCTATACATCTCTAAAACTGATTTATCACACAGTAGAAGAGATTCCAGCTCTATTTTTCCCCAAACTCCAAAAAAACCCTCCACAAATCACTTCCTTGTGTTCACACTGTACAAATATGGGTGCCACATATACAATCCTATTTGATATTTCAAAAACCAAACAAGAAAAATACTTCTTTTCCTTTCTCAATAAAAAAATTCTCCAGGGGTTTTGCTCAGATTATGTCCACCCCCCTGACTAAATCAACTCTTCTTTAAAGGGTAAACAACTTCATCCTGCCTACCCCCACTACAAGTTTTCCTTTTTAATAATTGTTCATCTCATAATAGATTAACAGTGTGCATGCTTGTAGATGATTTTCCTGTACTTTTGGGCTTTTTTTCTGTTCACAGCTGAAACAACACCCACAGTAACCTCTCTGAGCTAAGGACAGATCCTACTGGTGCTTGTTCTCCAGTCCCCCGCTACGCCAAACACTGAGATTCTAACAGGCCCTTGAAATTTCTGTGAAAGACAATGTTTTTTTTCCTCAGGGCTGGTATATCACTAGGTATCAAAGAGCTAAATGACAATTTACCACAGAAGGAGAGAATTATGAGAAGCCATGTATTCCTCCACTCCACTCTGGTCAAATACCTTTTCCCCAGCATTAGCAAGTTAGCCCTATCTCTGAAACAGAGAAAAAGCTACTAATTGTACACAGGTATTCAAAGAAATCCAGCTGCTGCACTCAATCCATTCCTTTTGGAACTTTCCTGAGTTCTAGGATGAGATGTGGCCAATTGCTGGCTGATCACAACTGAAAATGGAAAGGGCTGCCATGCTCAAGCCCCATTCCCCACAGTGACAGAAATTCTCACTTATTCAGAACAATTCCTGGTAGACACAGGTATCTTAGAAATAGCTATAAGCACTATGTGGAAAATAAGGAAGTCTTTGTTAGGGCAATTCTTAAAGGTAAAGGTGAAGTAGTTAAAATATATAACCATCCACTCATAACAAAAAATATTTTCTCCCTCAGTGAGGATGAAAATTGGATTCAATAGCAAAGCAATTTAAAGTGAATTTCCCACTCTGCAAAGTTTATATGGCATGCAGCAGATTATCTTCTGTCTGCAGGTACAACAATTAAATCCACTGAATAAAATTAAACTATCCAGTGTATGTAGATAAGTTCTGTTGCTATTTCTCCACCAATATATTTAATGAGGAACCGTGTCCAGTGTTGTGAGAACAAAGGACATTTTTACATTAATTCTTGTCAGCCTTTTTAGTTGATAGACTTTTCTACATCACTCTGGGGATTTAGAGGATTTAGTATAATGAATAAAAGAACTAAGTTTTTAAGTCTGATATCCAAACCACAGTAGTGACCGTTGAAGAAATTATTTACTCTGTAATATTAAGGAAATTATTTATTCCCTCAAGCATAAATATATTTTCTTTTTTTTTTTTTTACATTTAAAAATAACTTTTCAATGTAATTATCACTTACTAAGGGAGCTAGAATTTAAGAGTAAAAAAATTTTTGAGGGAGTATTTAAATAGACATGAAATAACAAGAGGCCTTTGTTCTCTGCACGTCGAAAATAAAAATTGAAGGAAAATTCTAAAACAGCTTAAAAACTCCAGTTAAGAAATAATCTACAAGAACTATCATTCAGGTCTTTCTTTTGTCTTAAGAAAACTAGTTTATGGAACTAGGCATTAAGATATATTAAGCCCCCAAAATTGAGGAAAAAAATCAGCTAAAATATACTGTCAAGGACTGCAGTTTCCTACTCTGTAGCCCAGGTGATGTGGGTGATAAAATCAAACAAGAACAACAGAGGACTTTCTATCTAAAATGTTTTTATACTCTGTATAAACTCTTGGCAAGCAATCCCTGAGTCAGACAGTAATTTGCAAAAGAGAAAGGGGTGCAGTGTTTGCTAAATAAGTGTTTGACAATGACTGAACAAGACAGTATGCTTCAAATGAATTAATATTATGGGTTCTGGTATTCAGGGAAAAATGAAGTGAGCTAACAATAGTTAACATTTCTCTCAATATTTTTTTTTCAAAAAATGCACTTTTCATTTTCATTTACCGCTTACAGATAAATTTGACTCAACCACAAAAAACTCACACAAAAATATTAAAAGGTCATTTAATTGAAATCAATTAAATTCCTACAATTTTATGTCAATAATTACCACTCACCCCATGTCAGCTAATATGGTGATCTGTAGGGGATCTTTGTTTCCCCAACGAATAGGCACTAATTAAATTACTTCAATAAATTCACACTGAATATGCTCAACTCTAAGAGCTACAGCCAATTCTCTCAGGATTAGTTGGGCAGACTCCCCCTGGAAAAACCTGAAATCTCATGGTAATTATGTAGTCCCATAAAAAATGCTATCAGACTTAAAAGGACATGTGCCACTTCATCACATTTTTAGCTGGTGCAAAGGTCCATCACTGAAGAATGACAAACTCCTAAGGTATTCTAATCTGTTTCCAGGGTTATACCTGCCCATGGATTGCCTCACTTTGCATCATGACACTTTTCCTTTCTTACTTTGCCCTAGGCTGAGCTGAATACAAATTCAAAGTTATTTCCTTCTTCTTCTTCTTCTTCTTGTAGATGGACAGAAATATCAATGGATTTCAGCTGTCTTGAAATTTACATTGATGAATCAAATAGAACTTAAAAAAAAACAAACCCAAAACAACAAAAAACCCAACCCCAAAGCGAGCAAAAGTGAAAAATGAAGGCTGCCAGCCTGTATTTGGAACTCTAAAGCACTTCACTATAAAAATTGGAAATTGCGCCTTTTGTGCATCTTGTCCAGAGTTCTCTTTTAGTTCTCTCTCTAGTTATAGATAAGGAAATAATGAACAAGCCTGGAAAGAGTGGAGGCTTAAAGGCCGTTGCACAGGAACTGGTAAAATTCCTTTACAACTTTTGGATACTCTTTTGAGCCTACAAAATATGTTCAGCAAATGGCAAAGCCACAGTTTGGAAAGCACTTAGTGGGGGAAACTCCTGGACTATTACATCATGACTTCAACTTTGATTCAGTAAGCAACGCACCTATGAAGTTTTATATATCTGCTTATAAGTTCAGACTTGAGGGAGAAGAGATAAACTGCCCAGAGTCTAAAAAATCCCCACAGGACTTCTGCCTGGCTAAGCAAAAATTGCCTGTGGATTCTTTGAAATGTACATTCCATTCATGCTGCTCAAAAATGCTTTAGTAAAGTAAGATTAATCTAAATAAAATGCAATCCAAACTGCTACATACATAGCAATGTTTCAAAGAAATTCATTCCCACTGTACTCTTCCCAATCACATTTTAAATTCTTTTCAAAACTACTTTTCAGATTAAAGATTTTTTTCTCTTTAAAAATAAAGTAGATTTTTAACACTCAATATTTTACACAATGAATAAATATTTTATAGGTTTGACAGTGTCAATGTATTTGTATATTATTGTATAAAAATGCATTTCTTTGGCACAGCATAGAGCTTTCAGTATGTTAGAAGCTGCAGAGAAAATGTTGCAGACATTATTTAATTAGCTATATTCAAATAAATCTTTGTAAAGTAAACATTAAAATATGGAACTTCTTAGTCCTTCTTTACTTTCTAGAGGAACTGTAATAGATACAGCACATCATTTTCTACTTATTATGAAAAATAGAAAACTAAACACTACCAAGACCTTTGCAATATGGATGGTAAAACCTTTTACCATATATCCATAAAATTTAACAGCAGACAGAATAAAAAGTTATTATTTTGCTCATGTACTCCCAGCATTAGACCAGATTCAACTATATTTTTAATATTTTCCTTGGTTCATCAGTGGTCATTCTTATGTACAGCATTTATTTAACCCTAATTCTGGTGTATTTTTAATAAATGGGTAAAATTATTATCCCTAGTTTGACAATACTACTGCCCATAGGAGCCAAATGTAGCACTGAAGTTACTTAGGAATATATTGCCTGAGCCTGCAGCTGTTGAAGTTAGTAGCTAGAGTCCCACTGGATTGTCACAGAGAGAGGATTTTACTCCAAAGTTCCTGGCAGGTCATCAAACTGCCTGAATTACCAGGCCTGTTCTCTTAGGGAAACTCACAGGGGGTTTGGAGCTCATTTTGTGAGCTGCATGAGTGCAATTGCTCCTTGGCTAATATAAGCTGGCCATGCAAACTCCATTGAACAGAGTGCAATTCCACCTGCATCCAAAGCCAGGTTCTGTCATCACGTATGCACAAATGCTCTGTTATAACACTGCAATAATTATTTGTAACCAGTGTGGAAAATTACTCCATCTAAATGCAGAAAATATTAAATTCAAATTTATGTCTCTCAGAAGTTCGGTTTGTTCACTCATTTTCATTTAAGTCAAAAAGTAAAAAGTGCCAGTATATTCATAGTCTCTTATCAGTACAGCATTTTCCAGTGCAATTCCTACCATTAAATAGCTCTGTTTTCAAGGAGATACTCATCTCAAAATAAATGCTGTAGATCACCAATATATCACATCACTGCATATATATGCACAACACAGAGGTGCTAACAGAAAAGCAACAGCCTTTCCTTCCCTTTCCCCACAACATCCACAGAGGAATTCAAAATCCAGTTTTTACCACACATATAAACTATTTCACTTTCAAAGGGGTATAACCTATTGCTGCCAACACATTTCTGGAGATTTAACTTCTGTGGATATTTTCAGAAAAAGAACTATTTTCTTCAATTCTTAAAGTAGAACACTGATATTAGAGAAATGCACAAAATTAAATAGAAGACATGCAAGGCCACCAGTGCTTAGGTAGTGATTACAATTGTCATTTTATACTCCCCCTCATCACTACTTGTTGGATGTGCTTGTAGAAGGGTTGTTGGGGCAGCTGAAGAGAAGCAGGATTATTCTTGTTAGTAAAAACTGTACAGTTTTAACAATGTTTCTTATGTGAGAACTGGAGAAAGTGAAAAGGCAGGTTTCAATCTAATTCTAACTCTGCCAAAACGAGGTACTAACATAAGGAACATGACCTTTGTTAAATTACAGCAGTTATATGTTATACCTTTGCACATTTTACTAAAATGCCAAATGCCATCATCACCCACTTAGTACCTGAAAAGACTAGCACTCTACTGGGCTTCATTCCTCATGTCACTGTGGAAGAAAAGAGCTGAAAAAGTCAAAAGTATTACAGGATTTTGTAGTAAAGTTTTTCTATGTTTTTTCTATTAATAAATAATAAGAGCATAATATCTTAAAAGATGTGTCATCCTGTACTTCCAGGTGGGTTAGAGCAAAATTATTATTCCTCAATCAGCAGAATCTCTGCTCTTCAGCCTAATTTATTAAAAGGTCTTTTTCAGTAGATGTTAAAAGATTTTAAGGCAGTAAAAATTATCTTTAAAATATGACAGGAAAAAATCAACTTTATAGTTGCAGCTTCACCAAGTATAACTGTTCCCCTTTCCATAGAAAAAGGATTCCTCTTTCTTAGGAATACTGTGTTTAGACATATTATGTTTAGACATACTACCTAGAGCTATCTCACATACTTTCAACTGACTAATTTTACTTATAAACTTTACCAAACTCTTCCACATCTGAAAGCTGATTTAGGTCAGATCCTGAAATTAAGGTGATTTACAGGCTTACCCAGGGTCTTGAGGTGAAAAAACGATTCTATGGTCAGAATCAGTTCAAGTAATGATGCATCTGTAAGAGAACTACTGAACTAATATTGTTTGGCCCCATTTCCTCCCAGCTTCGTCTGTCTCTCTTTTTTTTCCCCCCTTACAGAACTGACTTGCTGGTGCTCCTTTGCCTGTTACATGCCCACACACATGATAATTCCAGTATTTGTGCCATATGCAGCTTTAGCATTCTCTGTACAAAATCTAGCTATGAAGCCTAAAAAAGTTCCTCCTTTGCTATTCACATCTGACACTGAGAAAAAAAAAAAAAAGATCCAGACTTTGTTTTGGATGGAAGACAAGGATCTGAGTTTCCAGAGTGGAGAAGACAAGAGCTGCCAGTGCATATGGTTAGAAGCCAGAGCAATTCCTACTCCAGCGGGGTGCTGGGTGACAGCAAACATTGCTGCCAATGCAGGGCAGAGCCCAGGGCAGACAGGACAGACAGACAACACACTTTGTGTGCTGCTTCTGCTAAAGCAATTTAATGGAACTTAAAGTTTCTTTGAAAGTGGCAACTACCAAGTGTACACACACTTTGATCATAACTCCAACTTTATTTTAGTGTTTCTCAGCCTGTCAATAAATCAGAGTTAAGGTAGATGTAACACTGCAAATCAGAGACATGGCTAAGTATTCTGTAAACAGAGCTGAATGATCTCTGACTTGCTATAAATTAACCAATGCAGGTGTTTGAAACCAAAGCTGTGAAACTCTTCACAGCCTCAAGGAAAAAAAAAAAAAAAAAAAAAAAGCTCATTTCTGATGACACAGTTATCTGTACAGAGTTTAGTTTAAACCTTGTTTAATTCTATCTACTTCAGTAGGGTCCAGTTCAGCTTCTTGCAGGCAGATGATGGCAACAACCACCACCCCCCATCACATCAATCCCACCCCAAAGGAGATCATAAAGGTTTTCATCTCATCATAGAAATAAAGGTTTTATCTCATCAAGAAGAAGGCACATTTACTAAATAATGTGTTGAAATAGCTGTGTTTAAGAACAGTAAAAAACAGATACAGGCATTACAGATAAAAATCATTATTCCCATGAACAATATGGGGAAAAGTGCAAAAAAGGCTGTAAAAGGTATAATAAAGAGACATAATATTAGCTTAACAGTCTCTCTTTGAAAAGGAAGCTGATTACAAGGCAGAAATTATGAATCTCAATTTTAGTAATGATTTTTGTATGATTGCACACAAATATTAGTTATGGTGGAGGAGGAATAGCTTTAAAGAGCTATGGATACTGTTATTTAATGAAAGTATTATAATGGGGAGAGACAAAAAAATCAGACTCCAAGGAGGTTACCAGTTCTTGAATGACTGATATGAACCTTGATATTTTACATATTGATATGTTACATTAACTAACATGAGGTAGGAATGCATTAATGACAGCAATTATTTACATAAAATGTGACATTTTAAAAACAATCGTGGATTATGATTTTACAAAGATAGGCTGATTGGCTTTTGGAAGAGAAAAAAATGAAAGTATTAAGATGAAGGGACTAATTTCTGTTATTAAGTGGAAAGCTCATCATTTGGGGATGATGGGGGAGGAAAAGCTCACATGTGTTAATTGATAGAGTCAAATACAAGTTTGGAAAAAGACATTAAGAAGCTGAGAAAGTTTACAGCATCAAAGTGAACCTGTGCTATTGCATGAAGTGTATGTTCAAGAGGCAAGAATTTATATTAGAGAACAGAAGAGCTTAACCTACTTTGTATGATAAACATAAAATGTCAAAGGAGATGGAATTTCTGCCTGTAAATAAATCAGGTGGGTAAATGCTGGGGGAGGTAGAACTGGAGAGAGACCTATTTTATGGTTATTGCCAACCTAAAGCAGAAAAAAATGGTGTGGTGAAAACATCATCATGTTCATCTTGGTGTTTAAGAAAGAGGTATCATTAAACAGCCACCAAAGATTCTCCAGTGCCTCCATATGCATCAAGCAGGTGAAAAACCTAAATATTAATTGAGTATTGTTAATTAGTGAATCCTGCATGCAGCTATCACTCTTCAAAGATATCTAGTATAATATTAATCTTCCCATAAAACTGACCAACCTAAAACTTGCATATAGAAAATTTATATTGAATATTTCTAACTTTGAGGGAGTATGAGAAGAGGGTTTCTGCACAATAATGTTTTGAGTACTAGTTAAATTTATTTTCAGGTTAATGAAAGTAGAGCCCAGAAAAGTCACAACAATGTCATCTAAGTATAAATCATAGTTTCCTATTACATACACCATGAAGTTTTATTGCTCTTTATCACAAATAAAGTGCTCAGGCAATAGAGATTTCAACAGGCAAGAAAACTTAATAAGCATTTTCTTTTCTTATTTTCTTGTCAAAACAAGGAGACAATTAAAAAGCATGTTCATAATGTTTCAAGTACTCTAGTTCTCTCTGAAATTGATTTGTCTGGTGTTTATGCAACAAGAACTAGAAAAAAAAATCGGATAAAACCCAAATCCAAATAATCACCCATCTCAACTATACCCAAATGTTTTAGTTCTAGGCATATATTGATAACACTGATACAATAACTTTCTGGCATATGATAAAATATAAAAATCAGGTTGACACTATGTGTAGTTTTTTTAAAGGTATAAACACTTATATCTGATGCAGTAAATTTTCCTCAGGAGATTGAAAATTATTCTGCTAGTCTGCTATATGATACTGTTTTGATGGTAACTGGGGCACTAGATAATCACTATAAAGAGATCTAAAATGGTTTTTTGTAAGCCATGAACACAATCCGAAAATTTCAGTGATGGTCAAAAGTAGTTATATACAGTTTATCAATAATAAAATAACTAAAGGATTAGCAAAGGTAATTAATTCTATTAAGCTGTATTAAATTCAGATTCTGAGGGAAGATGTAAACAAGCTGCTCTAAATTATTGTATATTTAAATTGCTATCTATGTTTATCCACCCTACAGGTATATTCCATCTTACACATATAATTTAAATCATTAAGACCTTGTATAAAAAACAGTCAAAACCCTCAACATCTGTACCAACCAATAGGGGAAACAGAAAAATTCAGATCCTTTCAATAAAAATTTTTGACCTCTACACTCCCTTATGAAAGGGCTTGTTTAGAGACTGAGATAATTTGAACAGACAAACCATATTTAAATGCTATTATAGTTTCCTTTCAAGAGCTAGTGCTGGCCTACTACTACTTGCATTTAGCCATTGGTAGCATTTTGTTGCAGGGCAATATATAAGCAAACTATAAGTTTGATTCCATTTGTTAATCTATAATAATCAGCATGAGAACTGCCTGATGTGGAAAAAAATCTAAAATTGCGTTTAAGATCAGTGATAGAAGACAGAAGTAGTTATGCTTTCATGTTTTTTTTTCTTCCCACCCCTATCCAGAACACATTTGCTGTTGCCTGCCAACAGGCAAATCGGGAAATATTTCAGAACTACAAAATGTTAAAGGATCACAACCTTCTTCCTGCCACCTATTAGTGAGAAACTTACATGGATTTATGAATATTATCCAGCCCCAAAAGAATTGAATCAGATCATAATGTTCAAAAACAGATATTTATTAGGTTACTCACTTCAGGGACTAAAAAGTAATTTTTTTGAGATCAATTCACTACTATTTCTTGTCTTGACTGGCATGCTAAGCCTCTGAGGAACACCAGCAACTGCCTCAGACCTTGCTGGGGCACAGCAAACCTGGGCAGGTGCTCTTGGAGCCTGTGCTGCTGCTCTCAGGGCTGGAGCTTTGTCGTGGGAATTTGTTGTTCCACCTGCCATGGAAGAGAGGAAAGGAGCCTGCAGGGCACACAGAGCGTGATCTGAACAGAGAAAATGGTGTGGTTGTGCCTTTGGAGGCAAAGCTGTGTCTCAGTGCCTCTGCCTGTCTCTGCTGAGTTCCATGTGCTCAGCATTTCCTTCCATTTCCTGAGCAATCCTCAGGCTGATGGTGGCACACGACCCAGGCTCTCAGGTTTTATTTACTCCACAACAGAACTAATCCCTTTCACCTCTCCCAAAAAGCCAGTGCAACGACTGGAGAAACATTTGTTGCTCCAGCCTTGCCAGATTGTCCTGACAAAACATGTGTTTTCAGAACCTGACTGCTAGGTTAGCTAACATAGTTAAATTTATATCCTTGCATTTCAAAAGTATTTCTATTTTTAGTTTATTGGCATTTTTTAATCTCTACTAGTGGGTTTTGAAACATAATGTCTCATTTGAATATATTAGCATATCAGTACCACAAGGTCATTTCAGAATGCAGGAGAAGAAAGCAGTTTTACATGCTGTTATTTTCCAAGAAAACTAGGAGAAACAAGAGTAAATAGCCTACTATTTTGTTAAAAAGACCCCAAAAACAAAATCACAAAAGAAACACTAAAGCAAAACAAACAAAAATTCCCAGAAACAATTCAAACAATGCATTCAACAGTCATTTGATACACCTGTGTCACAGGTAGCTCTGGTATAAACTGTTTTGGATCCTCTGGCTTTTATGGATACTAAAAACACCCAATTTTGTTTTTCACATGTAAACATCACAAAAGTTCTATGATGACAAATACAACAAAATTAAAAGGACTCACAGTATTTTACTCATTGATGCTAAGCAACTCTACATTTGTGGATCATTACATTTCCAGTCAGAATGAGGAGCAGAGCAATCAAAAAAAAAGAAATCCAAACCAAAAGGAGCAGCCTGTTCAGTTCTTCTGCTTAGCTGAGAGTGCACCATGGTTACTGGATTGGGTTGTTTTGACAATCAGTGCACCAGGAAAATCTTTTAACCAACAGCGGTACCATGGCAGAGCTAATTACAGTCCCCTCTCTTTGGCAATTCAAAATCATTCTACCAGAGATGACCAGTCCAAGAAAGATGATTTTTTTTCATTAAAAGATCCAATTAAATAGTTACCTACAGTAAATCAGCAGACTTGAAAATTTAAAAAATTATACACTGCTTATAATGACACAGTAATCCAAAACAGAAACTCATGATGGTATTTTATATTACTGTTATCCAATACATTCCAGAAATTCAGTGGAAGGTTAACAATTAGAGGCATCCTGGCATTAATTCTGATTTTTTTTTTTTCAATCAGGGAAATATTAAGTTTAAAATTTGCCAAGAAATTTGCCTTTGAACTTGCTCTCATTGTGCATCTACATCCATGGGTATAGTTTGGATCCATCCATTCAGAGCATGTTTCAGAACACACAAACCTGAACAGGAAATAGACCAGTAGAAAATAGACAGGTCATCACCAAATTATAATTCTTTTTGATGCTATCAAATTCTTTCTTTCATTTGCTTTCATTAGTCTTCAAAGAGACTTAAAAAATTACTCCTCCCTTTTTGATCAGTGCAGCAATCAGAAAGTCCACAAGTTACTCTTTTCCATTAATATATTGAGAAATTAAGGTGAAAATTAATTTAGGAAGCATAAGTGGTTTTTCTTTAAATTAGAGGATATTTCAGAGGGTACTTAAACTGCTTCTTGAACTTGCAAATGTAGCTTTTCTAGAAAGCTCCTGTTTGCACTTTATAATGCATCCATGTATCCAATTAAAGGCTGCATAAATTTGTGAAAGAATCTGAGGAAATTATTTGAGGTCTAAAATGAGGTTTACTTTGATTTTTTGGTTGTGATGGGAAAATAACATACAAGTATGGCTCTTCAGGGAAATAAAAGCACCTGTGTACACTTAGGCCATTTACAGCATAAAGCCTAACTTTTCAAATTTTTAAAATTGTTTGTTATTCCTCCATATCAGCAGATGTGCCTGACTCCTTTTGACAATGAGCAGAGCTGCTTTCCAGACTTCTGTCCACACAGATGTGCTCTAAAGTGTGCTGGGTGTGGGGGGTTATTCCCTCTCCTTGCTCCACTGGTTGTGTTCCTGTTCACACAGCCCCAGTGGTCACTGCCAGGGCCCTTCCCCTGCCCACACCCCTCTTGCTGCCCAGCAGGACCCGCTGGCTTTTCCCAGGGCTGCTCCCCAGCCCGTGCCCAGCCTGCCCTGGGCTCCTCCTTTCCAGCCCAGGAGGTGCCCATGTCCCTGCTGAGCTCTGCGTGGTTCCCATCAGAGCCTTGCTCCCTCCTGTCAGGGTGTGAGCAGCAGATGAGCTGCTCCCCCAGCTGTGTGCCAGCTGCTGAGGCAGATCTGCACCCCCTCACCCACACCTCTGGCTAAAAACTGCCCCACAGGGGGCCCAGGCCAGAGCTCTGTGCTATGGTTTGTCTTACTGGCACCCAGGCAGGCAGAGCACAGCCCTGCTTTGAGGACACAAATCCTTTCCTTGCTCATCTGCTCGTCCACCCACCCAGACTGCAACATCCCAGCTAGGAGAGAAGGATGCTGTGTGTGACTGAATGAAAAATCCCTGCAGCACTTATTTAAGCTGGCAAGTTGGTCATCTGAGCACTGAAAAACAATACAGGTTCAGAATTATTAATTATTTCTTTTTCTTTTCATGTTCTTTTATTTTTACCTACTCTAAAGAATTTTATGCTCATGTATACAGTAATTATTTTTCTTTCACAAGGAAGGAAAATTAACATCTAAATTGCTTCAGAAAGCTAATAACCAGTAAAGCTGTTTGAGCTACTATGACTGCAGCAAATTAGTAGAAACAAATGAACAAGAAGTAAGATATAAATTGGAATTATTTTTAAAGAAGAGTATTTAATTAAACCAGGTTGAATATATGAAGACTACCTTTTATCTGACAGTGTGCATGACTCTGATCTACTGATATTTAGAAAAATCCTTCTCTTGTTACTATATTTGTAATGAAGGGGATTATCTCAGCAAAGTATAGCCAGTTATCATCTTATATTCCAGACCCAAAAAGAGGTTACTTAAAAAACCTTCAATTAACAAAAAGAAGGGAATTCATGAAGATTTTAATAGCAATTCTCATATCAGCAACTTTCAGTTAGCAAAAGAGAATTTGTTTTTTATAAAAGGCTAACAGAATCCACAAGTCCAAAGTGTTGGCAGCAATTATTTCAGCAGGGAATTACCAACAATGTTCCATAAAATTTTCTCAAAGGAAATGTAAACTCATGCTATATTATTTTAAAGTAAGTTTTAGATCATTCTTACAACTAGAATTTGGAAGTTTAAGTATAGAACATTTACATCCTTACCAAAACGTGCAGTTGTTGCTATAACTAAATACAAACAAATACATACAGGGTGTTACAGTTGGTTTAACATATTTCAGTGAGTTTTTCAATGACACCAAGCTGTGTGGTGCAGCTGACACAACCAGAGAAGGGATGCCATCCACAGGGACCTTGAAAATCTTGAGTGGGCTCATACAAACCTCAGCAAGTTCAACAAGGCAAGACAAGGTCCTCCTGCACCTGGGCCATGGCAATCCCAACACGAACACAGGTTGGGCTGGATGCAAAAGAGAGAATGGATTGAGAGCAGCCCTTGGGAGAATGACTTGGAAGTGGTGGTTGACAAAAAGTTCAAGATGACCTGGCAGTGTGGGCTTGCAGCCCACAGATCCAATCATGTCCTGGGCTGCATCCAAAGCAGAGTACCATTTAATAATTTAATTATTTTTATTTAAATAAAAGGACACAGAAGTAAAAGTACATAATCAAAACTCTGGAAAATGTGAATAGAAATTTAAATATTTTAGGAAACAAACATTTCTGTGACTACAGCCTTAATACCAGAAATTTTCAAGTCATCTGAAAATGTGCAGTTGAAGTGCAGTGGAAATTATAAAATAGATCCCTGCTCTCAGATATCTATATATTTATAATGATACCATAAACACATTACTTGTCCTAGTGTGTAGGACTCTTGTCACACACAGTTACACTATTTCAGCACAGCATTTACTCCCAAAGTTTATACATCTGCTAATTTCTCTGAATTGAGAATTTTTAATTCCTGTGACATTATTCACCACAACATCTCAACATGCTTTTATAAGCATCATGGGGAAGCTGAGATAGAATCATGAAGCATCTTTCACAAGGTCATGCAGCAAGTCTCCAGTAAACCAAGAACAAATGTCATGGTCTTACTGTCTATATGTGAGACATACAGATATACAAATATTACATCCTTCATCATTCCTCCTACCTTAGATTTTAAAAGCAAAGATTCTCGTGGAGATTTATGTTTACCTTCACAATATATGTATTTTATAGTCCTTCATACATTAAAGATTTTAAGCTTATCCTACCTTTTAATTTTGTTCTGAGTTAAATATAGAAAATATTGACCATTTTATTCTTATAGCTTGGAAAATTAGCTCTGGGGACAGAGACCAAAACCTACAAACTGATGGAAAACACAAATTCTTATGATCAGAGGCAGCCACAGGAGATTATTTAGCATCCTGACACAGCTGGAATACTGGATCAAAGACAGACAAAGAACAATATCTAACCCTAAGACAGCAGTGCTGCTTTGCAGAATGTTTCCAGGTGTGTGACAGCCTCTAGCCCTGCTCGTGCAAGGATCTCACAAAATGCAGTGTGAGTCTGCATTTTCTGCCCCCTGGTTTCTGTGTAAAGTTCTCCCTGGCAATTGTTTGTGACCCTGGTACCCACATGTCTAAGGAAGCAGGGACAGGTGTCCCTGGAATTTCTGCATACAAGCACTTCATGAACCTCTGTAGTTCTACCACTGAACCCCCTTAGGCTGATGCAGTCCTTGAACTCAAACTCCACCAGCAAACATCACTCATGTATGAATCTTGTTAGCTTTTCCTGGGGAATTCATCCCATCACTGATTTTTCAACATTTAAAATAGCTTCTCTAAGCACTCACAGCAGTAGCTATTTCAAATAATTTTATCAGTATCTCTACTGCCTCTTAAGATGTATTCAGCTTTTTTTGCAAGCATGCTTTTCCTGTAGCTTCTAGATAGTAGGGCAGACTACCTATTTTTCCAGTAACTCCACATAGGGATGAGAGACATGGTAATAAGTTGATTAATATGAATGTGGTTTACTCCTGAGGAAAATGAGGAAATTGGGAGTTTTAGAAACTTATTTCTAATTAAGTTTTACCTCTTATGGGTCATTAGTTACCAAGTATTTCTGTAGTTTCCTCTCCTTATACACATTTTTTTTGAAAGCAAGTTATAAAAGTCTGTCGTATAACCCAGAGTTAGTAGCCAGTCCATGACAAATACTTTTGGTATCATTTCATGAAGGTCAGTTCACCAAATGTGCATCTGTCTCTCTGCTTGATGCCCCAGCTATCTAATCTTCAATATATATGAGTGTATTCAATCAAGCCTGATTATCTTTTTCCCTTTGGTTTAAGTTTCTTAACTGCAGTGCCCATAAATTCTGTTGATGTAGACAGGCTCAAATTCTAGTAAGATAAATTCAATGTCCCTTCATCTAGAAATACATTAAAACAAAATACAGTGAACAAAGAAGTGAGAGAAATAAAACTAAAAATACAGCTCTCCATGAATCTGAAATTAAATTAAATTTGCAGGGACAAATTGGGACTTGCCTTATGGTAAGCACAAAGCAGATCAAGGTTATAGAAGCCATTAGTCTCCCACAGAGACCTCCTCTTTTCTTTATTCCAGTGAGACCTTTGCAATGTGATATCTCAAAGGCACAGCATGAAAATTTGAACTAAAGATTAGTTTTGTAATTCAGCCACAAGTGCATATTTATGTATTCCCAAGTGAGCAAGCACCTCAGTGCCTTTGGGCAGCCCTGAGAGCCACAGACATGCCCTGTTCAGAACCAAGCCAATTGCCCTCAAGGCAGAGAAAAAGTTTTCAATATATTTAACATAAAGAACAGTATTAATGAGTGGCTGCATATCTGGGAGTTCTAAAATAGAACATTGCTTACATGTATATTTCTTGCTCTGTAAATATTCTGCTACAGTACAATAAATAATTTCCAATTCCACTGGACCCTAAAGTGATTGAAATATTTATATAGTGGCAGAGTTAGAGGAATTATTCTGTAGTCAAAGATTTAATTATCTTGAGAAAGGTTCCCAAAATGGAATCATTTGAGAAATTGACTTTCTTAATCCATTTTAGAGATACTACTAAAACCTTGATTATAGAAAAGGCAAAGATAATTCTGACAAGGTAAAGCCCCCACCAAGATGTAGATTTGTTTAGATACAAATATTGTGCAATGAAAAGCTAAGACAAATTACACTTCCTTCTTCATAGAAGATTCTAGTGCATGAGCAGATTGAGCATATTTGCATGTTTAATATAATTTCTTCTTTTCCTCACTTCAATGCATTCTGATACGTCCATTATTATTTATTCTCTCCACAAACTACATTTAACCTCCCCCAGGTCAGGAAAGTCATGAAAATACTGTAGTCTTTTAGAGTTCTCTGAATTTCTACATATTCGTTTTACTTTCCTGACATCTCCCACACATATGAATTATTTTAATTTTTCTAAACAATTTTTAGCAGAATGATGAAAAGAAATGAGAGAGAAAAGAATTGTAATATCCCAAAGACTTAAGTACTTTTAGAATCACACTAAATGACAATCACGTATATTCTTCCCTAGCTTGTTGGCAATCAAGAAAACAGATATATAGTGTACACACCAAAGTATCCTTCTGTGCCCAAAGCACAATTCAGAATAATATGTGTAGAAGCCAAAATGTCCTTTTTAGTTAAGACACAGTCAAATCAGATACAAGCTAGTTTGATAAATTTGATGACTTTCATAGAGTTTCTTATCACCTGGTTAGTTACCAGTGATTATTTACCTTTATTACAAGAAGACTCACATGGTGTTCTGAGGGGCAATTTTGTCCCTGTTTTAAACTGGATTTGTCAGCAATGGCACAGATGGGAGAATATTTTCTGAGAGAGAATGATCAATACAGCTGCTACACTAGAAATAGAATAATTTGAATAGGAATAACAAGGTACACAATGCCATGAGTGGTGTTTACCTTAATGTGTGTGATACTCTACATAGCTTCATAACCTCACTTTTGCTGTACAGAGAGCATAAATTAGAATTTGGTACCTTAATAATTAAAATATACACAAATTCTTGCAAGATATCTAAAACCTACTGTGCATAGGTGGATAAGGAAAATATTTCTCAAATACAAATAAGTACACCTTCAGTGCTGAAAACCAAAAAGAGCAACAAAATACAAATTAGACTGAGGGACCTTGCTCTCTCTGCACGGGTTTTGCCCAGAGTTTTGATGTTAAGCAGGTTTCACACACATCCACTTGTCAGAGTCACTGTGGACAGATGTTCCCTGTTGCACTGGTTTACAAGAGGTATTAAGATCAAAGTCTGCCAACAGGAATGGTCTTTCCCACCAGATCCTCTCTACAAACACAAAGAAAGCAGATAAGAGCCATCTGTTATTTTGCCAGTACAGATGTTACTTTGTTTTATAAGAGTTTGCTGCATATCCACATCAACTGGGATAAACTTCACTTTGTTTACACTGGGAATGAGGAGCAGTGTGTACATTCTGAAAGGCAGCTAATGGCCCTTTAATGGAACTATAATTTTTTCATAGTGAGATAGAATGGCAGGAAGTACAGTTCCAAAAACAATACTAAAAATAAGTACCAGTCAAAAAAATGAGAGTTGGTAAAAACTTGTGTCACATTTGCCAAGAATTTAATTAACTGTTTGCTTGAAAACTTGGTTTGTTAAATTTTGAATATAGCCTGATTAGTAAGACTATTCAAGGGATTTCTCAGCTGCATGGATATTCCTTTTATTTCTATTTTCCCTTGTTTCTTCATTATCTTTTCTTAAAATTATTTTTGCAATAAAACTCTTACAGCTCCTCTGTTTCTTGTTATACACTAACCCGATCATCCTTCCTGTTTTAGCCAAGGTTTCTGCTTTGAGTCTTGGCTTTCTGTTAGGAATTCTGTCCCATTTAAATGTAGCATGTTTTTATCTCCCCAGCCAGAACTGGGGAGATATCACCCAAAAGGAAAACAACCAACACAAAGTCCCACCTATATAACCAGAACAATCTGTTCATCCCTAATCTCTCAAATCGATGTTATGATTTGGTATCAGTGTAAAATTGGGATAAATGTTAATATTCTAATAAGAGTCTAAAATATATATATATATTTGCAGGGAAAATATAAACATTTTTTGCCTGCAGCCTAAGACATCTAACACAATTTTAAGTATACTTCATTAATACCAGTCTAATTATTTCCAAATGTTTTGTTTTCACACTGCTAGAATAACACAAGTTCTTCCAAATACAGTATCAAGAAGTGCAGCAAAAGCATCTAACCTCATATTGGCAGAAACTTCCAGATAGTCACATTCCTTATGAAAGGCCCACGAGACACTTGAACAGCCAGGAAGGTCAGAAGCACCACATCACCCCATCAAGAAGAACGTGTCTCTAGGAGGAGTTTGTCTCTGGGAAGCACATGCCAGTTCTGAGCCCCAGCTCTGCTCCCTCCTTACATGCCCAGTGAATCCCCTGAAATACGGCTGCGGTTTTACTCTGCTCTCACTGACAGCAGACACACATGGCAGTGCCAATAGAGTGCACGTGTGACAGCTACTTGCAGATTCAGAGACTAAAGTTTCATTTCTGCCTTGATTTTCAAAGCAGAAAAAAGAATGTTTTTCCCCT
Organism: Chloebia gouldiae; assembly: GCA_003676055.1. Taxonomy (NCBI): domain Eukaryota; kingdom Metazoa; phylum Chordata; class Aves; order Passeriformes; family Passeridae; genus Chloebia; species Chloebia gouldiae. The sequence goes on along the minus strand of QUSF01000014.1, from coordinate 10,932,574 downwards.
CACCTAAAATTTAAATTGCCATGCACATTCTATCTCCTTTCTTGCATAGTTTGTGGTTTCCTTACTGCACCATAGATCAATCTCACATATTCAGAAATCTTTTTGATTTCACATATCATGAGGCCTTCTCTTTTAAATTGCTTAGTACCATTTCAAAAGAACTGTCTTTTCTGACAACAAACTTAATACTTACAGAAATCTTGGCAGAACACAGATTTTTGTTATATGAACTAGAGACAATTATTGCACATACCTGAGATCATTACATGCCACACCACTTTCTTTAGGCTTAACCAATGGAAGAATCAATACGTAAGCACAAAACACCAAAGCCAGCACAACAGTAATCTAAAAGACACTCTAAGTAGCAGATTTTCTCTTTCTGGTTGGGCAGATTGAGGCACAGCAAGTTTTTCACCCGGTAGATATGCTCTGCATTAGCTATGAACCCTGCTCTCTATAAGACATTGTCACATGATGCAAATCCTCTTCTAGATCAGGTGTAGAAGCACAAGCTAAACTTTTGATGAAAATTAAACAACGTAATTGGAATAGTGCACATTCCAATCATTACATTATTTCAATTTTTCTGCAGTATTCACACTGAAAATAATGCAGGAACATGTTGAATGTTATGCGAAAGACTGATTGCCACATTAATATACACTTGTGCCTCAGTGGCTTTTCAAAAACACATCTCTTCTGCCTGTTGTCAAAGTACTGAAAACAATTAGCTGATAATGACTACATGTGGCAACTCCAGGACTTCAGGCATATAACATTTCCATTTAAACATCTATAAATACAACCATTAAAAGTAAGTAATCACTCCTGAGTGATTGTCACTTAGCACATATGAGTCAGACTTCAGAAATAGAGAAAGATCTTGTTTCTGCAAATGCCTGGTCCAAAAACATTTAAAATGGTGTTCTCCAACATATTTCAAGTACAAATATATTTGTTTTTCCAGCTGATATATCTGGTGGCTAGTAACTTTATAAGCCAATATAAGCATTGGTTGCAAACTACTAATTTCTTAAAGGGAAGTAAAACAAAAGAAAAAGAAAGGAAGCCTGGAAACCTTTCAGATGTTGTTTATATTTCTCTGTGCAATCACAGCTTTCCAACAACTGTGTCCATGCTCCCAGTCCGTTGGGGATTACATTTATTGAGCTATTAGATCTGCCCTGCTGCCAGCCTGCTGAGAAATTCTCACACAGGAGTGCATTGATTAATTTTTCTGTCTTGCAAAGATTATCTGGTACATATCTCAGTCCAGAAAAAGGGTGAAAGAATGGAAGTTGAGCACCCTTATCATCAACCCTATATTTAGGTTACAGCATAGTCCTTGAAATAAAGAATTTAGTCCAATGCTGTGAAGAAATATAGGAAAGTAAAAACACAAGCATCAATGCCAACAACACAGGTGGTTGTTATTAAGGACATGTTAGATGAGGCCATCTTAACAGAAAAATGGAAGAACTTCTCCCCTTTTCATTTCCTCTCAGCCCAGGTACACCACTGGGTCTATCTATATGTTGGTGTATCTATACACCATTTACTAAAGAAACAGTAGGCTCAGGGGCAGACTGGCTCCATGACACTTATGCAGTAACAAACTCCCACACATCAGCACATACTTATTGAAGTAATGATCAGGGAGGTTTGGCAGTCAAGAGAACAGATCTGAAAATTATAAAAATTACTAAGTTTTAAGTTCTACACTTCCACAGTTCCTCCTTTTTGGGTAACACCTGCACTTATAGTTTTAATTTCTAAGTAGGAGAGAGCATATCTTTCTGCCTTCAGAGAGCCCCTACATGTACAATGGAAGCTGATATCCTGCTCAGTTACATTTGAAGGCTCTGAGAAGGCTCTTGTGGTGATGGTCCCTCCTTTTCTTCCTCTCACTAAAAGAAAAGATTATTTGCTGAAGTTGAGAGAGAGCTTGAGAAACAGAACATTGAGTAATTCCAGAAACAAATGATGACTTTGCATACCAGAAAAAAAGTGCAGTTTTAATTTTTGATGGAAAATTAAGCAACCATTTCCATTTCCTGAAGAAAGATTCAGTGGTAGATATGATGGGCAAGGACTAAGGAACTAATAATCCAAAATAAATCTGGACTATGATCCAAGTCCTTACCATTCTCCAGCATTAAATATTTAAGATGTTGCATTCAGTCATTCATACAACTTCTATTTTATTTTCCAGATACAGGAAAATGCAACTGTGCTGCTGTAATATTTTAGCAGAATCTAAGAATTTCTTGGTTTTAATCCATCCTAGGTTTATGGATTAGAATTTTTGTAGTTATATTATTATGTAACTATTTATATTATTTATATAATATTTTTATTATTTCTATAACTAGTTATATTATTTTATAACTATTTTATGCTATGAGTATCCAGAGATGTGGAATTGTATGTGCTGAAAGGACAAGGTAAACTGAGATGATCAAAGACAATGTATCCTTGCTTATATTTCAGTCTCTACTGAAGTTCTTCTGTGAGTTTACTTGGTAATTCCTGGGCCACCCCCGGGGATGAAGTATCTCATTTCCACAGCAGGACTGGCAGCTGTACAACTGGTGTTACAAACAACACTTAGATCAACAATACTCCAGAAGTGATTAGATTCAAGTACAGATATGTCTTACAGTAATTCTGCATCCTTTGTTACATCCTCTAACACCAGAAGACAATCTGACAATCTTAAGTCAGATGACAGCAACCTAAGGAGTCAGAAAACAGATGATATGTGACCCCTGATTAGTGCTTAGTGGGCACATGAGAATCTTGTAAAAAGATTATGCTGGCATTACTGAAGAGCTTCCTGAGAGGGGAAAAAAGAAATTGTAGCTAAGCTCTGTTATATTTCCAGTGACATCTGAACATGCACAAAACAGAGCACAACCAATTTATGTTCATCAGAAGAAACATAGCACCCTTGAACACTTTTTTGTAGAAGCAGACTGCTTGATGTAGTTTTGTTGAAATTACATATGAAAAAGCTTGCTGAATATATATCTTTTTGTAGCTGTTCAGACAGCTATATAATATATAAAATATATGCATTATAAAATACACATGAAATATGAGTCTATGAGTACACAACAAATTCTGAACAAAAAAGTACAAACAACCCACTGAATGTAAATCCTGATTTCTCCATTTATGTCTTCAGGGATATGCTGCAAAACCTTCCCTCTTCATATTTACCAGGAAATCTCTAGCCATTCTTACAAATATTCAAAACCCACTCAAACATCAATGCTTCCACTATGTGGAAGTGCATTTCAAGGATAAATTCAGTGCAGCAATTTGTGACTTACTAGGACAAATAACTTGTGTTTGACCATCTGTACTTTTTCCTTTTTGTCTTTTATTTTTTTTTTTTTGGCAATAACTAGTGTTGAAATTTGTCTGCTTTAGGAACTTTCACCAGTTGTAATAATTGAGCATGTGCTAATTAGCAGAATGTGACCTCAGGAAGAGCAAGCATAAAAAGTAGACACACTTTATAAAACTAAAGCCATTTGAAAATCTCATCCAATATGTGATTCTTTCAAGTAACCATGATTTGTTTGAATGCTTTTAGATGGATGAAAGACTAAAGATTGCTTACTTTTTCTTCACAGAATATACTAGACGCAATCTTATTTTTTGTATTGGGGAGAAAACCCCAAAAAATCCAAAGTCTTCTAGCAAGGTGACACCCCTCAGTGCTGCCTAGCCTAATATAAAGGAACAGTGGAAAAATGAAGCTGCTCTTCCAGCTCTAATACTGATCTATTGCATATAAGCAAGAAGTGAATTCATTATATTGCTGCATCTTTCTACCTCTTTGACTTTATACAGATTACAAATTCCTTGAAGTGGACATTGTTTCTTCCTGTACCTAATACACAGGTTTGGATAAAGATTTCATGCACTTCTGCAATGTAAGAAATAAAGACAAACATAACAAATAATAAATTTGGTAAGCACAGTCACATTTAATTTTAAACTGAGGGCCCTTAGGCACTTAAATCACATGAAGGCACAGCCATGAGAATGACTTTTAAACCCAGGTCAGGTCTACTTATAAGCACCAACAATTTGCACCACAAGAATATCTATTAAATTTAATGGAATTTCTGACAAGAAAACACAGTGGTCATATGAAAAGTAAGACCTTGTCTATAAGATTATCAGCAGAAACAGGATTCTAAACTCTTTATGCATTTAGGTGTCGGTTGTGGGGTTTTTTATTTCTTCCCAAGATGAATTAATTATTAATGATGAATCTGTATGAATAAGCTGTTCTAGGTCAGCCTAATAAGATACATCAAAATGGCTTGTTAAATATTAAAAAGGCACTCAAATCTCTCTTTATTCCAGGGCTATATGTACACAGACTATCTGGTTTTGCTGTTATTTCTATTTTTAAGAGCCATTAGTGCCCTTTTCCAGTTGCTCTAGCAAGATATTTATATACCACATTAAATATCTAGAAACTAGAACTAAAATCTCAAGTATCCTGAAACAGAAATAAAGACTGAAGGACAGACAAATGCTACTGAAACCAAATGTACAGTGTTTTCTATTATAAACAGAGAGGAAAATAAACCTACCAGATGGTTTCACAGTGCTCAGCTCTGGAGAATGTTTAAGTTTGCTGAGGACAGACAAGTGACACCCAAAAGCTGTGGCATGTCACCTTCTCTACCCCTACAACATACACACCTGTTGTTCAACATATTCCAAAGAAATGGCTCCCTGTATCACACAAATCCTTACTCCACTCAGAATCTTCATAGACTTCTGTGTCACCTCTGCACTGGGAAACTAAACATTTTTGATAGAGATTATTCTGAGTTTCAATCAAATGGTGCTGAATCATTGGCTTCCCTCAGTATCCTGAATAGAAGTGAAGAGAGAATATCATCTTTCCTAAGGAGAGAAGGATCACAACACTGACACATTATTTTTGGTACAGTTTAGCAGCCAGCAAAGACTTTTCTGGCATGGTTTCAGAATTAAAGGATTTATCTTACACTGTTTTCAAGAATGTAATACAAAATGTTAATCATTGTCAGCTTCTAGAAGATGTTTTAAGTAACACAGACACTATATCTGCCAAAATTAATAAAATGGGTGAATAACCTGTCAAATTATGAAGTATCTAAAACAGAATGCCTGGAGTTGGAGGAAATCTTACAGATCAAATTCCAGCACAGTAGTTGCGTTCACATTAGAATGATTTCTCTGTGGCTTTTCCTACTGCTACAATTCTAGAAAAGTTACAAACTATGGCCAATTATTATTCTGTTGCTCTTTCAAATTCATGTACTTTAAACAATATAGAGATGGTTTAACACAAAAGCATACTTACAGCAGGTGACTGTTCTTTCAGTGTCCTAGCATATTTTGAATAAGGAAAAATAAAGCAAAATCTTTTAAGAGTTGGATGAAAGTTTCTCTGGAAGCCAGAGCCCAAGATATAGACATTTTTCTATATCCTGCCTAAGCCCTGAAATCAGACTTGATGCTCAGACCTTCCCTATGCACCGATTTTCTCCTGCTCATCTCTTTTACATAGGGTAAACCTTCATAAATACATGCAAGGCAGGCATTAGAAAATGAAAAAAAAAAAGGTTAAAAGGTTAAAAAAGTCCTACAATTTATATGAATTTATATGATTTAACTCTTCTTCCCTTACATGTCTTTTCCCCTCTTGCCCCCAAAAGATGGGAAGGAGGAGGAAAGTCTTTCCCATAAGTCCTGAAAACATGACATTTTTTTCAACTGTTCAATTAAAATTTTAAACCAGAACTTTTGAAAGCTCCAGCCAGTGAAAAACCTTAAGAAGCCATTTTGCACGAAGACCAAATTTCTGTTCCAATGTCTGCAATAAAATTGAGTAAGGGGAGCTATAGTGAGGTTGTGAGGCTGACAGATGAAAGTGTTCCCTGACAATTTGTCCTGGCCATGAGAGGCAGCTCAGTGCTTCTCAAGTTTGGTGTTTAAAAACTCAGTAATCTTCTGGCAAAGCAAGAGAGGAGATGGAGTTTCAATTTATACCAAACCTCTGAAAATAACGCTGGAAGTTTTAGCATCATTGGTAGGGAAAATCCATGGCACAGGTCAAAAAAATCATCCACCTCCTCAGTTCCTGGCTACCCCTGTACCTGCTTGGAGGATCATTGCCTCCATTATTCCATCATCTGCTTTCTTTTGTCCCACTCAGTCAGTTCCCATCTTCCTTTCAATATTCAAGAGGTATCATTTTTCAGTACTACTACACAGGACCTTATCTATAACGTTCTAAGCACTTTCCAAACAGAAACCAGACAAAAATATTTTCCCAAGGGTGGGGAGGAAGTGCCTTCTCTTAATTCCATTATATATGGTTCTGATTTTGCAGAAATCATCTTCACTTCTAGATACCACAGAATCTAAACCTAGAAAAATCAACACACAAGAAAAGAACTCAACAAACCTGAAAGACTGCAGCATGTTGAGAACACATTTTGAAGACAGCACTGCACATTGGCTAGCATCTTTCCAGTTTTTCATTCCACAGGATTGGACCCCATGTGCACCGAGATTCTACACTAATATTTGCAGAACTCCTCTTTGCATTTTCAATTTTATTCAATGAATTAAGGAACACCGTTTTTAACACTTTCATTCTGTTACATTTTTCTTCTGAAAAACACAGATTCAATTCCATACTGGGACATTAGAGCATTTGATTTCACACCATCAGTGTGTTATCTGAGTGATAAATAGAACAGAATGTCAAAACATCTTAAGAGGCCTAAAAGAGTTCTTGGATGGTCACTTAGCTACATCCTTCCCCTAAGAAAGGAATATTTACTTACTTTTAATTGCAATACTTGAAAAGAATGTTTAAAATTCATTTTTACATTGTATTTTTTTATATTTTTTTATTTCCATTCCACTTTTCTTTTTTCTATTCCTTTTCAACAACAATCAGTTTTTCTCCAGTCCTACCTATGTTTTTCACTCTTTCACTCACATTTACTTAATCATCTACTCCAACAAAACATACACATTTTCTTCTCTTTACCAAAGTTGTTAGATCTGAATTCATAAAATGTTTTAGAATATATAGGCTTGCTTTTGCTAGTTAGGGACACACAACACAAGCTATAAAGCATCTCTAAATCAATACACTTCCACATATAAGAACAGCATGTGGCAGTACAGCATTATGAAATTTATAATTGCATCAGATCTGTGATTTCCCAATAGTTCTGCCTTTATAATAACTAATTTTAAGCTAGAAGTCCCACTGGTGACCTACAAAATAAAGAGAGAAAAATGGGACATTTCACTGAGGAATGCTAAGCTGATCCTGCAAGTACTATGCTTCACACTGTAGAGTGATTTAATTTTTTTTGTTAAAAAATGAAATTAATTGCTTAATGAACATTCATAACCTGACATTTGAAGATAACTTTAAGGGGTTTATTATTTTTCCCTATCATTTACAAAAATAACCCTAGTCCAATACACAGAGGAGAACAAGGAATAGAAAATAGTAAAATACTATAAATATAAGAAAATTAAATACATTCTTTAAATAATAATAAAGAAAGGAATATATGAGAAAAAATAATATATATTCTCTGACAGCATGGGACCTCTAAATATGAACCTAAGACCTCAGCACAGCATGCTTTAAATTTTAAGGTTACTTCAAAATTCAATCAGAAATGCATATGGAGAACAGAAGGATCCATAACAGATTCCTGCCACAAGTAAACACCTCATTTCCTTCCCCCAAAAGGGCAAGGTACAGTCATTCAAAAGGTAAATGTGCATCATAAGGTTGGGATAATTTTTAGCAGCTATACAAATAAGAGAAAATACATGGTTAAACATTTCATTCTGTATCCTGAATCACAACATCAAATTAGTTAGAGGAAAAACCAACATTACTTGGTTATAGACAAATTGTTCACAACGGTATTTTATGCTGCCACACTGTCCTGCCTAGTGTGAAACACATGAAATACACAGCTTTGCAATTGTATAGCTAGTCATATTTTGTGGCTATATATCAAAATTAGAAAAAAATCACGTGTTACCATCATTTGGGGAAAAAAAAAATTTAAAAAAAGCACAACTCATGGCTGGTGTCCCCCTGCCCCAGTGCCACCATGCCACAGCCAGCAGAGCACAGTAGCAGCCAGGTGAGGTCTGTGACTGCCTGGGGAGCCCCTGTGCCTCCCACCCCGAGGAGATACCCCTGCAGAGCATCTGCTGCCCTCCTTTGGTCCTCATCATCAATCTGTGGCCATTCAAGGGCACAGCACTCCAAGGTCCCCATCAGGGAGCAGGCGTGGACCCACGATCCAGCTTGGCTGGATTGGAGTAACTCCTGCATTAGCAGGAAATCTGGAGCACCAGCAACTCTCCTGATGGTGGCACCTCTTACTCACAGGGTAGACAGAGTGAACTCTCAAGCTCCAGGAAAACTGGTAGTCAGAAATTTGCAGCATTCCTAGGGCCATCCACTCTGTGGTATAAACTGAAACATAAAAGCCCCCGAGATGGTTTTGGCTGGGGCAGGGTTAATTTAATTCACAGTGGCAGATGTGGAGCTCAGTTTTAGATTTGTGCTGAACACAGAGTTGGTAACACAAAATGGTTTTGGTGTTCCTGAGCAGGTCTTGCACAAAGTTGAGGACTTTTCTGCCTTTTTTATTTTTTTGAGGGGGGGGTGGTGAATCTAAGTCATGAAACTCACTGTATACTCAGGGATCAGAGTGTGAAAGCATTAACAGCTCAGGCTCTGTACATAGGGAAGGCGATAGTTTTCTATTGATACATTTATTTATTGAGTTTGACTCCTCACATGCTCCCCCACAGTCTGACCCAAAGTGACCAAAGGGATATTCCAGTCCATGTGACATCATGCTCTGTAGATAAAGTGAGGGGAAGAACACACTGTGCCAGAATCCAGCATGGGCTCCTCATGTCCTTGTCACAGGACCATTTATGGTGGTCCTACAAACAGACAGCTTTTTCCCCCTGCCAAATGTTTAGCACAAATGTTACAACACAACTTTTAAAGCACAAATCACTGTAAAACCTCAAGTTTTTTTGGAAGTCCAAGGGTGCACTTATCATCTAGATCACAACTATCACATTATAAAAGGGGAAAAAAAAGAAACAATTCTATAGACTGAGGAGAAGAAAGAAATTAAACCAGATCAATTACAGAGAACCACGGGTTAAATTTTGTTACAGGAGTTTATGAAATTACTCATATGCACTCAATACTAAGAGGAATCAGGTTTGTTTTCATGTCAAAACATCATATAAAAAGTGCCTATTCTTGTAACATTTCCCTCCCATATATTTATGTATCTATTAAAAGCATCACTAATTATTTGCTATTAAGAATGAGCTCATTAGACTTTACACTGTGTGAAAGAGATACAAAGTATGTAACTCACGACCCATAGAAAAACTGCAAACAAATGAAAACAAAGAGAGTTCCAAGAAAAGTTAAAGAGCTGACAAACCAACTAGGATTTTTGTTACCTTGGATGACAAGCTAAATTACAAACTTACAAAGAATATAAATACCAACAACAAAATTAAAACAACCCAAATCTATCATATTTGACTTTTGTAAATGCACCAGCTGAACAACCTGCAGGGAAGCACTTCAATTACATAACATTTATTTAACAAATACCTTGTTCTACCTCCCTTGTGAATGTATTTAAATCAAGGAGTTATAATTACAGAACTTATAAAAAATAATAATCTACCAATTACTGTTGGTTTACTTTGTTAAAATTCATAATCGAGATTTAAAAGGCTAAAATTATTCTAATAGAATAAGATTGCCTGGAGTAAATATTTTTAATTGATAGATAAAATGTTTTTAAACAAAGCCCCACTGTATTTGTAGAACCAAATTTCAGCAGGCACCTTGGGAAAGATGTTATGTAGACATGGAAACCACAAGTGGATTTTTGTTTTAGTTTTGATAAGCATAATTCTCTTCCTAGTTCCATTTTTAAGAATACCAACTTTTATATAAGGACTTAAAGTAGTCTCTTGTGTCTTAGTCACCTTGTGTCTTAGCCAGCATTCATGCTGTGTTAGAAATAATTTTTGTTTTGGAGGACAAGAGAAACTTTTAAAGTTCACTGTGTTCTGCTTTGATTACAATACACTCTTCAGTTTGGTACAAGTGCCAAAACAGCATCTTTGATATGGTCCCCATTTGCAGATAAGTATTTTATCCTTCATGTGTAAAAAGTTGCAGCTAATAACGAATCTACAAGTGGAGGTCTGAGGGGTATGAACATGCCTTCTGGCTTAGAGCCACAACAGAAGCAAGTTTCAGGCTCCAGTCCTTCAGATCCCTAACAAAAACCTGCCCCATTAGGAACTCCATCTAACAGTTCTTACCTGCTCAACGTTTTGTCACAGCACATTCCACAGCACACGTTGCAGCTGAGACAGCCACGACACACAGAGCGTCATCACACAATTTCAGAAAGCTTCAACCCATGCAGAGTAACACCACACCACTTCAGAAGGCTTCAGGCATCTGCCCCTCTTGTTCTTCAGCCCAACCTTTTATAACCCTGATTGCTGATGCAGTGCCCCTGTGTGCCCTCTGCTCCCTTTGGTGGTTGCTCAGTGCCCTGGGCACTCCGTGGCTCATTGCTGTCACTGCTGCTCACCTGCTGCTCACAGCTGTGCCCACTGGGGATGAGGCTGGGCCCAGCCCCACTCCCAGTCACCACAAACCTTGTACCTACACATTTTCTTACAAGCAGATTTTAATTAATTATTGATTTTTAATGCACTCCTAATGTGTGAACACTCATGGACATAATTAGCACTTGATAAGGAGAATGAAACTCAATAAATAAATGCAGTAACAGAAAACCATTGTCTTCCCTATGTACAGAACCTGAGCTGTTAAAGCTTTCACACTCTGATCCCTGAGCATGCATGACTTAGATTTTTCCAAACTACACAGATAAAGCTTGAACATGCCAAGATTTTAATAAGGTATCTCTGTTATCTGAAAAGATATATCTATTTCTCATATATAACTTCAATTACAGTTGGATATTTAACACATAACTTAATAGAGGATAACTTAGAAACATAATTATGGATACTCCAAAACATGTAGCCCTGTAAACCAGAAGCTTAACTCCAACACCTAAAGGCAAAACAAATAGTTATTAAAAACCAAACCAAGCAGTAGTCATGCAGTAGTATGCAAAAGTTCTCACAGGTCAAGAATAAAGGAATAACAGCCAAGTTTTGTAATTAATTCTGTACATGCTTGTACTTCCAGATGTATGCATTAAGATTTTTTCTGACAACAGTAAAAATGCATGCCTCTACTTCAAAGAGCTTCTAGTGGGAACAGCATTGCTTCTATGCTAAGAGTATAGAAAAGGAATGCAATGATAAGTAAAATCCATTACATGAAATGAACAGTGTGTCTTTTCAAAACTAATGAAGAGTGCTCACAGTCAGGGAGAACCTCCAAAATATTGTTCTTCTAAATTCAGAAAATTATGAAGGTGATAAACATTATCTCCACAAAAGGTTTGGTTGTTTTTCTTTTTAATTAACATTAATTTTTTGTAGTATAACAACACTTTAAAGGCCAATCATCTATGAGTTCCAAGAAAAAAAAGTCCCGTTTAGGAGAAAAATGGTCTGAGGGACACATAGCCAAGATTTTTCTGATTAAATTTATCTATTCATCCATTGAATATCTACAAAGCTATCCCCACCAGCAGGTGAGGGAAGATATTCAGAATTAGTTCTATTCTGATGTTTAGCTAACCAAGATTGATTAGTCTGATATTGATTATCAGACTGATCAGAGGAAATCCTCGAGTTCCCATCCTATGAGGTTTCTCAGTAATAGCCAAGGTTTTGATTTTACCACGACAAAACACATGAGCTGAATTTAATAGTACTTATTTTACTGCAATTGGTGATATGCTTATTTTCGTTAGTAATTGTGCTGAAAAAAATCACAGCAAGTCAAGCTAAGCTATAAATTAATTAAGGTTTTTTGTATAGAATACATGCCTCAAGGCTTGCAGTTCCAAATGTCACTGTATTCATTTTATTAGAAACACTTTTTCAGAAGAATAAATCTGTTTTTCAGCCTGCACAATTGATGTCAATGTTATATAAAGGTAAATACTTCTGCTGCGAACATCTGATAAAGAAACACATTAGTAAAACATGATATATCACTGCCATTGTACCATCTGTCAGGTAGTGTGTAATTATGGCAACATCATTCTTATCAAACCCTTGGTAAAAAGAGTGGATCTGGCAAAGATGGTGAAATAAAAGCAGCTTCAGTCTGTAATCATTAAGTCAGTGACAGTTTTGAAATTCATTCATGCCCATTTCTACAACTACAGCAGTGTGCCAGTTACAAGCAATAGCTTTTTAAATTATAATGTAATTTATACCAGGTAACCTCAGAACTCTAAGTGATGGTCATAAGCAAAAATTTTTAAAGTATCTTTCTGTCTGGAGGAAAAGCAGGATTCAAATATCATTACTAGCTCCCCCTCTATATGACAAACAAGTTACTGTCACCCATGATCCATACACAATTGAGGAACAAATCTGCACTTTAATGTATATGCATATGTGTGTCTAGATATAGTCAAATACAAATAGAGATGCATAAGCTTAGCTGAACAAACATAGATAAACAAGTGACTCATTCAAAAATATATATGCAAAGACATCATCACATAACTCCAAAATCTGATGTGCTATTCACTTGATATGTCACTTTTTTGATAATTTTAAATTTATTATTAACTTAGAAAAAAATAAATACAGAAAATAATATGTTCTCACATTAACTTTTCAATATTAGGGATATAGCATAGGCTTGAAAATATAAATGTCACTTTAATAAAAAGTGAAAAAATGCTGTTCTTGAAAGTTTTTAATCACCAGATATGGATGACTTATGGAGATACAAGTAGTATCCACAGTACAGGGAAATAATGCCTAGGAACTTTAGAGACAGAACTTAATTATAAAATAAGATCTCCTCCTTAAATTAGCATCTTCAATACATATTTATGTGGACAGAACTGAACCATGTGTTCCAATAGGCTGAACTGGAAGTGTCAAATCTCAACTCATTTTAGATTCCAGAAAGTTAAGTTATTCATTTTTTAATTTTTGCTTGCAATCCTTTTAGAGGATCATTTAAGTGGTAAATAAAAGCATTTGAAACTGATTATTTGACCTGGACATAATTTTACTGATTACTTTCCTCCCTATGTATTATTCCTTGTAGTACAAGGAGTACTGTAGTCTTTGTGCCTGTGTACATATAAAAATTATGAGTAAATTCTATCAATAGCTACTAAGTGCAAAACCTCATCTTTTCCTTGTTGAAATAAAACACATGCATATAAAGTCCGTAAAGCAGACAAATATGTAAAAGGCACTGAAATACTCACATTAGCTGTGAGTGGACACCATCACTCAGGGATTTACCTTTCCAAGAGATTAAGTGTATTCCTGAGCCACGTCCACACCAAACTACATTTTGTATTATTTTTATTATTTATGAATGGAAATCTGGTCTCATACCTTCACTTTGGATTTGCACTATGCCATCATACAATATACCAAAATGTTCTAAAAAATCAACTTTATATCACATTTACATTGTATGAGAGCTGACTATTAAGAAAAGCTGAAGCCAAGGAGAGAACAGTGACACTGCACTAGATCCATCTGCAGTAGATTACTGAAAAAACAGGAATGTCAAGACAAGAATTACATTGACAAGAATTTAATTTGTTAAACTTGGACTTCAAGGGGTTTCAGTTTAAATTTACTGCAATCATGTAAAAGAAGATCATGTCCCATCAAGAGCATTCCAACTTTAGTTTCTTTGGTACAATCTATGCACTGTCTCTGCAGATATGTCTTTGAATTTGATAGCAGCATGTGTAGCTCTATGCTGGATCTGTAACTTCAGTATCCAGGCTCATTACCAATCTCCTGAGCCATCCATTCTTCCTCAGTTGTGAAAACGTAATAAATTACTTTTTTTCCCTAGTGTATTTAGCACTCATGAAAACTGACAGATTGACAGCTGGGAGGCTGAAGTGCTCTGTTTAAATCACAGAGAAAGGGAAAGAAGCAGCAATGACAGACTAAGGAACCAAAACTGAATTTACCCTTTGCTTAAGTAGCCAGCTGAAGATAAAATGGCAAGGACTCAATGGAGCAATCAGTGGCTTTTGACAACAGAGATTTTACTTGGTGATGGCAGATATAAAACAAAATAAACCCCCCACATTCCAGCATACAATAATATTTGCATATTCACGTGCTCAGCAAAATGTCTGGCCAGTTTACAGTAAAATTATGAAGAAAACCTTAGCCCATCAGATATTTGACACATCAGCTCATTCAGAAAGTGAAACTTATCAGTTGCACTGTACCTGCAGTGTACTTACACTGCAGAGTAAGTTGAATTGCTAGAATATAAAGGAAGAATAAATACTACGGAGACATTTTCATATTTTATCAATTTTGTGGGTTTTTAAAGCAGCTTTTAGTCTAAGGCCAAATGTCTACAAGTTCAATATTCAGCTATAGCACAGCACATTAAAAAATTGGGATTTGCAGATTATTTACAAGTCTATCTCTTCTGTTAATATCTATTTGTCAAAATTTATGGAAAAATCTTGCCTCAACTTTCAGCACCGAGAGGTTGTAATGAGTCTGAAATGGTAGAGTCTACCTATCTTCTATTATGGAAAAAAAATCTAAGCAGGAAAAAGGCTTTCTTTAATAAATTGTCTGCAAAATTTAGAGGCCTTCAACAAATTCATTTGGACACAAACTGAAAAGAACTACATAAGTGAAACTTTTGCACATTAGCAAAGAACTGTTGTGATTTAAGCATTAGAAGCAAATCCTCTGAGGTCTAACTCTAATGGTCTATTTTATACACTATGGCCAAATATGGAAGAGAATGAAAATTTGCTAAAAGCATCCCAGCCAGTCCCATTAATGTACCTGCCTCATCACATGTGTCCTGAAAACAGACTCTAGTCACCAAAAGTGAAAGGTCCTGTGCCAGCAAGGACACAGGCACAGAGATGCCTCAAGTACTTAGCCTGGGAATTGGAGTTGCCTATTCTAATCTAATTTAAAAAGGACTCCAGGACCTATGAGATCCTCTGTAAGACATCTCAGGAAAGTTAATGCTACTTTAACACAACGATCTGAAGACACCTCCAGTGCCTGAACTTAGCACAGATTTATTTACTACCAAATAGACACCCTGGGACAGACTTTTAATCCGTGCTGTTCTACAAAAGGGCCTCAGAACAAATCTAACTTTGAATGGCTATGGAAGGATGTAGAAATGTCACTGAAAATAAATTTTTTAGGATACTCCAAAACCAAACTTCACAACAGTGATAAGGCTGGCAAATCAAACACTTTTTAGACAACAGGCTGGTAAATTAACCATCAGCTTTAAGAATAGTAACATATGTCACTGAGTCTGAAAAATTCCTGGTATTCCACAGTCCCTTTTCACACCCTGCACAGCAGAAATATTGCGATTTAGAGAATAGTTTTGAAGTGATTTTCATCTTTATTTCAACTGTAAAATCACAGTTGTGATCACAATTACTTATCAAAAAATATAACTAAATTTATTAGAACAATGGAGTATTATTCCCTGAAATAATATAAAGGTAATATTCAGAAATGGAATTCCCAACTTGAAGTTATAATTACAGCAAAGCAGAGAATATATATCTATGTCTGCCTATATTTATCTTTAAATAGAGAACAAGCAAATTATACTGTCTTCCAGGTTATGTAGAAGATGCTGATCTCTTAAAGAAAAATTTAAAAATAATTTCTTTTATGAGAACAAATTTGACATGTAAAGGTACATCCCAAAATTGTTGTCACAGGTGACCAAGATAATATTTTTCATATTCTCCCATCTCCTCCCATACTGTGAATAGGCTCAACCAATTTGTCCTGCACCACTAGGCATCACTCGTTTTCTGCAGGAGCAGAAAATGAGCCTTTGGGTACTGATGTGCACACCCACTTAATATAACAACACAATGCATGGGTCACCGATGCCACTTGTCTCACACTGCTCCTTCTTTATCCCTCCTGCTATGAATATGTAATATAAGAATATGTTTAAAAACACCAAAGTTGTCCAAAATTGTTTTTTAGATTAAGTTTGACAGAAAATGGCAGAAGAAGGCTTTGGGCTAGTTTTTATAACAGTAAAAGACAGAAAACACAAGAGATTGGTTCTAGCAAGACAGGTAACTATTAATGAAACAAACTTTGAAGCAGCAGTGATTGAAAGGGCAGCCTGACTTAATTTCCCATGGAATTTAACTCCTTTTTCTCCTTTTGCTTGAGTTACAGCAAGAGTTACCCTACAGCAGCAAAGCCCCGTGGCCTTCACTGGTCCCAACATTTTGTCGGTTCCAAGGATGAACTGTGATCATGAGCAGCAAGGAAGCTTCCTGCAGCTCTGCTTCTTCCTCTGCAAGGAGCACATTTCCTGCTCTGCTGTGCAGTTTGCCCTGGGGAGCTGCACACGTGGGCCAGGCTCCCGCTCGGGCCGCGCTGCTTGCGCGATGATTTCCAGAGGACAGATGTTCCCTCCCTTCTGTTATATTTTAATTTCTCAAGTGGGTGGAAAAAGCAGATGTTGCCACATATGTATTTATAAGATCTCCTCTTTCTCATGCTATTCTGACAGAAATAGGGTATTATACTGTTGGCTTGATTAAATCTGAAGATTTCCTAAATACAGGTTTGCCCATTAGCACATGTGTTCAACCACATATGTCTTTAATACATGTGGCAATGGTACATACAGATAAGCTGATAACATACAAATATGCTTGCATAGGCAAACATATATAATTTTCTAGATTGAACCAAGTCCAAAGCTTGATGTGCTACCTGCTTGAGAGTATTTAGCATTCTGGGTGGCATAATCTATTTTGTACATGCCTAATCCATGTGGAAAAAAATGAAACTTACCTAGCATCGCCTGTTTCTCTTTCTCCTACAATGCCATTTATTTTATGCATTCTAGGAAAGCTCAGGGAAGCCTGAATGACAAGTAGGTGCTGAAGACCAACCACAGAGAATACCCTTGAGAGTAATGTTTCAGTATAGTGATTTTTTATATTTTAGCAAGCTCAATGCTGTCACTGGGATTGTCCCCTGCAATGTTATTAAAGCTCAGTATAAGAAATTAATCTCCGAATTTTCTTCAGGTCTCTGATCCCTTTCTCCTTCAGGAACTAAGCATTAGAGGTACCAAAATGTAGTGGGAGCAGAAGGCAAGAGCAGGGGGTGTCTGAAGCAGCCCACCTGCCCTTCCCATGGCAGGGGCAGCCTCTCCTTGCACTGCGAGGGCAACACACGTGGTCATGTGCCACTAAATTCCTTCCTTTGTGTGGCACTTCAGCTGGCAAATGAGCCAGATAAAGTGCAAAAATCTCTATTAAGTATATCTGTATTAAAAAAAAAATAAATTCAGAGTTCTGTGTCAAAAATCTTCATAAATTATTGCACCGGTCTCAAGAAAAGGACAAAAGAAGAAATCTAAGATTTATAAAACATAGGCTATTAATTATAAAAATTGTTGTGGCTGGACATGGTCCTGGGTTTTAGAATGATGATTTTTTTTTAATTAATAAAAGCACAAATCAAATCTGTCTTTACTGCCAAGAAACATTAGAAAGTACTAATAGACCTTTAAATATGTTGCTTAAAGGAAAAGCAGTAGAAAAGCATTGTGCTTATATTATCTTCTGTATTATGCTTAAGTCTGCATGATGAAATACAGCAATTATGATGTACTAAATATCAATTTAAAGCGTTGCTTAGGGTTGTTTTTTTGTTGTTATTGTTGGTTCTTTAGAGTTCAGAAAACCTTCTGTAAAAGAAAGAAATGAAAAAATCACTTGAGGTGCTTTAAAAACAAAAGAAAATTCAGGTGGAATGCCTGGCAGCTACAAATGAAAATTACATATAATTCAAAACTGGCATTTGCATTACTCCTGTTACTGTACTGAAAATAATACACTTTTTAAAAAAGAGATACAAAATTAATAAAATTGAGTCCTATAATTTTGTCCGGAGCATATGCTGAAATAGAGAAAGGCCAAGATCACTAATTGCCAATGGTTATTTAATTTGTAAGAGAACGGAGTAAAACACCACTGGCTGCTCATATCAAATGCATAAAGGATAAAAATTTAAAAGTAATACACAAATTCTAAAGGGTAGGCAAAGACACTTTTTTCAGACTTTTCAGTAGCCTTTGTAAAGGTGGTAAGGAACCTGATGTGGCATTTTACAACATTTTACAGAGAATGTTCCAGTCTGAGTTTGCCTGCTTGAATGACCAGGGCACTGCTATTGCCACACTAAAACCACTTCATTCATTAAGTCACCCATGTTTGTTGTATCTCTAATCATAAAAAGAATATTACAAAGGGATTGCAATACTGTTTACTGTCATCAACTAACCTCACAGCTTGATAAACATCATTATTTTGAAAATGGAAAAAATACTTCTATGTGAAAAACACAATAACTGAGATTTCCACTCATAAAACCCAGCAACAGAGGTGAGACACTATCTCTCTAACCTCTTTATAAAGAACAGTTCATCAGCATGAATAAACAAGATGTTTTTAAAAAAGACTTGTTTAGTCTATGACAATGATTTTTTTTGTTGTTTAAAAATAATAATTTTAATGTTTTCTAAAAAACATATTTAAACATTTTCCCCTATATCTTGATATTTAATTTTTTTCAGAGTTACTATTTGGTTCTGTGTCCTTCCCATTCTTACATACAAAGATGACTTTTACATCTACTGTCATTCAGAATTGCTCAAAACCACAGATATGGACAGACATGACATGACCCAAACCTGAAATTCCCAGATCCTAAAGCTGGTTATCTATGATTTTGTCAGCATTCCCACTGGGCCTGGCAGTGCTACACTCTCAGGGCTCTGAGTCAAAATGACTCAGCTGAGCAGATATTGGGCAAACATGCCCAGCCTGGTTATGAGCCTGTGCTGGCCTTTCTCTGCCAGCTTGGTGACTCTGCAACTTCATTTCCATTCTATTTTTGCCAGCACAGGAAGAAGTACAATTAATATATTTTTGAACAAGTCTATGACTTAGTATCTTTAGAATATGAAATACACTCTGAAGACTCATTAAAGGATTTTCAGTACTGGCTTTAATTTTTTTTCCTATCTTGGTAAAAAGACATGAATTAAATAAGTACAATCAATTTTATATAAAAGTTGTTTTCAGAGTAATATTTATATTTTTTGGCTCATCTATTTAATTAATCAGAATACATTAAGCAATGCACCAAAGAAATATTAGGACAAAAGGTTTTTTTTCCTAAGCAGCAATAAACAAAAAAAGCCTATAAATCCATGCCTTGCTCTTCTGAATGTCACTGAAGGCTTTGGTTTGCACTATTTTATGATCTATTTTTGAAGAGCGCTTTGAGTCATTCACTGTATTGCTAAACATTACATAGAAATACCAAGTAAGATACAGGAGCATTTAACCCATAAATGTAAGTGAAAGTATCACATATTTTAATTGTGGCAGTTCTTTAACTGAAAGGCCCTATCTACTCTGGAATTAGGCAGCTCTCTGAAAGGAGCCTTTACTCATTTTCCTACGTTAGTTGTAGGGAACTACAACAAGAAATGTCCCTTTTGTTAGAAGCAGACATAATTTAGACAAAGTAGCCTGAGAAATGAATCAGGTAAACAGAAAGAAAGGATTTAATTTTGACTATAGTATCCATTAGTATAGAGTTGCAGTGTAATATTCATTAATTTCCTGCCTGAATAAAAGTCCTTGAATTGCAAAACCTTAGACTAAATTTTAAGAGAGGTCAGATACGTTGTACAACCCCTCACTTTTATGAGCTCGCCATGTAATTTGTGAGAACAAAGAAAATTAAGTAGCTCTTCAAACTCCTGCAAACTACTGCTTCTGCAAACACAATCATCTACCCCCTATTAAAAACTTAATTTCTGACAAAGAAAAGTCAGAGCCCGGCTAATGCACAATGTAAGGCCGTCACAAAGGGAAAGTCACAGCTTTGGTGAAGCATCACCTCTCCTGCATTTAAACCAGATCTGAAAGTTAGGGAAATGACAGATAAAACATCAGGAAAAAGGCCAAGAAATGGGGTAACAATTCACTGTCATAGCCAGCTCCCTCGCCAAACTTCCCAGAACACAAGCAGTTTATCAGGAATTACCTCAAATTGTCAATTAAGCTGCTCTGACCTCAAGTTCCAGATGCAGAATAAAAATTAATGGAAGTACAGGGAACATTAATGTTTTACACATAGTACTCTGTAAGGATCTCTACAAATTCACACCAAATGAAGGTCCTACAAAAAATAATATCTGTATCATCCATATATCAAGTTAATTCTCCTAGCAATACAATCATGGTTTTTCTTCTAACCTCTTTTCCCAATTGAAGTCACCTGACCTAACTTGAATCCTGTTATATTCCAGTGCAACTCTTTGCAATGCACTTTTTGTAGATTAGCTCCCAATTGAAAGAGCTTGATTCCAGGTCCATAAATTCTTTGTGCACCACTGTACACATAATAATCTTATGTTGTTCCTATATAGCATAAAAAAATTCAGGAAAACCTGAAGTTCTACAGTATTCTCCCTGCGTTTCCACATGTTTTTATTTTTGATAAACCCATGCAGAATTCTTTTACATGCCATAGATATTCATACCCATAAACTAAAAGAGAAATTATAATTACAAATTGGTTTGACCTAATATACAACAGAAGCATTACAACACTAAGTGACTGCTTACCAGTACCCTTGCTACTTGACTGGTAAGGCACTAATTTTTTAACCTAACTTAATAGGTAGGAAACTCTTGGCTAGGAAATGACCCTGAATAAATATTAGTAGCCATTCAGAAAAGGTCAAATACTTTGGTGTTTTATCATTACATTCTAACTGCTTACTTATAAACCATTGAATTTCAAAGGCACTATTCTTAATTCTTAATGCACTATCTGGCAAAAATATTTACTACAGTATCACAATTCTCAAATATAAAAAAAAGCTAATATTCCATACTCTTTTAAGCAGAAGCAGCATGACTTCACAGTATTTCTCAGATTAGCATAAAATTCACTGGATGTCTTTCACTCCAAATGAAAGGGAAGAGCTTTCTGCAGAAAAAGCTTTTTTTTTTTTCCCAGGATATGCTTTGCTTAGAGTTTTAAAACCAAATTTCTTGGTCTAACTTCAAGAGGGAGATTTACCCACCTACTATCTGTAGAGCCACAGTTCTAGAAGAGCAGTATCTGCCAAGGTTATGTAAAAATATAAATTGCCATATCAAGGATGAGAAAAGGAAAATAAAAAGCACTCGTGCATCACAAACTACCTTTTTGTAGTCCTCCTGTTTTGGGATAGACACTCTCAAAACCACTGAGACAACTTTTGATGCCTCTCTCCCTTTATCTGCAGGACACTTCAAGTCCTAACACTTCAACTGAGCTGCTGGAAGGTTTGCAGTTGTGCTGGCTGAGATCCTCCTTCAGAGATGACTCTAGAGGGGGAAAAACGAACAGGCATCATCATCCCTTCAGAGGATTTCAGGTGCTCCATATAAGTTTATAGGTAATGCCTAATCATACTGCCCTAATTAAATGTTAAGTATCTTGACTTTGGGATTTTCCCAAATCTTCTGATTTAGCAAGCTGGGTGCAGTTGGTTTAATATTTCCATCCCACACCCCACACTACTCTAATCTACAGAGTTGCTATGAGTGCACTTCAGCATCAAACTACCAGGCTGTGCCTTTTTATACCAAATTGTAAAATTTGTCTCCAAAATTCTTCCCTTGGAAGACTCAAAGGCAAAACTTCTTTTCAAGCAGAAGTCTGTGTGTGAATTCGTATGTGAAACCTGTGAAGCCAGCAGTCAGCAGGCATTCCCAGGGCTGGCATGTGGGGAAAAAAGGTTGTTTTTCAAACCTGGTGTTACGAACAGTAGGGGGGACAGACGGGGAGACAGACAGAGGGGACAGGGTGTGCTGTGCCCTCAGCCCATGGGGGACACTGCCCATCACCTGCATCCCAGCAGGAGCACAAAAGCCAGTGCCAGGCACAGCTCAGTCTGACTCAGGTTGAACTCTGTCCCTTCAACATTTTGTGATGTTCAGTGCAGGGACTGGCTGGATTGCTCACGGAAAATCCAACCTCGTCCAGGACTGCTTGGCACATCCCCTAGCAGAATGCTGTGCCAAGAAATACACAGCCACAGGGCTGTGCTTTTTTTTCTCATGGACAATAATGATAGCTCTGAGAAACCTGACAAAAGTTAATTATATGTTTCTTATTTGTATCTTACAGTATTGGTAAGCAATAGAAATTCTGAGTGGTATGAACTTTGAAGAATATTTTTCTCATGCTCCATAGTAATTTTACAAGCTATTTTCCATGCTTTAGAGCATGAGTTTTATTCCATTATCTAATCCATGTCTACTAATTAATCAAATTGCTTTAAACAGTGAAATTTGATCTAAAATCTTTTGTTCATTTGCAATCAAGTTAAGTTTGATAAGAACAGACAGTTTGGCAGTGCCTGTAAATCCTTGTGGAGCAAGAAAATTAACATCTTGGCACTCAGCTCTGCAATGATGTGCCTGATTTCATGGAAAAAAGACAACAAATTAATTTCCATACCTCAATAATGCTTCTCTTTTGCTTTAGCTTAATTAATTCATTCGAAAATGAAAGCTGAACATTTTTTTAGGCATACCTGGTTCCTAGAATGTGCAATAGGGTGGAAAAAATGATAAATCTGAAGCTTTCTGATAAGAATACTTCAAGGCAAAAAGCATTTGTATGCTATGACTAAATTCATTGCAGTCTCATTTGTAGCTGAAGAGTCAACAAAATAGCTAGAAGTACTTTAAGGATTATTTTATATTTGTGGCTAATTCAGCATTGATAATTTGCAGGAGCTGTAGCCTGCTGCTCATTGCAGCTCACAGTGTTTCAGGAGAGTTGCATAAGAAAGGGAGAGGAACATCCCAGACAAAGCTGTGAAAAGCCTTCTAAATGTTTGTTCTCCTCATTGATTGCTCTCATGAAGGGATGCCCACTGCTATTAACTAAAACAAAGAAGAAATTTTGTTGCTTGCAATACTAGTCTATGTATTTTCTTCTATGTATATATTCTCTTCCAGGAGTATAATACAGCAATATTTAACTCTTCCCCAATTATCCTTGGATAATCTGAGCCCATCTGGTTTTGTGCACTTTTTTCTTTATATATCCATTCTCTTACTAGTGAGAGACACTGGGATAAGGTTTTGCTATCAAGTAGGACATAAGTTACCATCCAATAGTTTTAGCTGTATGTAGTTTTCTAAAATAGTATTCTTGAAATGAAAAGTATGATATTTACTACTTTCACATTTGAAGCACTGAGTGCAAGATACAAACAGATATTTAACACATTCTATCCAATCTGCTCAAAATTTCTAAAATTGTACTATTAATATTCAAAGAAATACACTGACTTCTCACACAACCCACCATAACCTTTTCTTTTTCTGAAAAACTTCTTTCCTAATTTCAAATATGGAAACATTTCTGTGTCTGGAGGATCCTGATATGTGCAGAGTCATGGTGGAAAACAAAAAAACAACCACAAACACAACCAAAAAACTGAAGTAGTCTAAATGGTTTATTTTAAAAATACCTAAATAGGGAAATCATGTTCCTAGCTGTTGTGGGTGTGTTGAGTTTTAATCAAATAAAGGTTTGTTTGGTGAAAAGTACATTCCCGTCTCTTGGGAAAATACCTAGCAGATGATAAAAATATGAAAAAAAAATTCCTTCTGTTTAAACACCCAGAGAACACCTTACTTACCATCTGGGACACTCTGAACTCTGTTTTGAACTGAATTAATCAAAAGTTACATGCCTAGGAGCTAATATTTTAAACTTATTAGTACCTATTTGAATAGTATTTTCCCAATTGCATACTAAAAATGACATTTAAAATGTTTCTAATTTCACTGAGAGATAGAGTTTTCCCTAATGGCCTGCACATGAAGTCAACAGGAATAGTTTACAAAAAGCCATGCAAAGAACATCACTCAGGAGAAACATGACCTGAGAAAATCTTGTTCATATACTACAGAATGTTAAAGAAAGCAAGTTCTCTGAATTAAAAAAATATAATAAGATTTGAAAAATTGGGACAAAACATTAAAATATCACACATGAGGATTGTTGAACAGTAATGTCTAATTATAATTTAATTTTGGAAATATTTCCTTGAACCTCATCCCCACTGCCTGGGTCTTGTTTTGATTTTGAAGTAACACATGCCCTTCCTTCATACCATAACAATGCTGTTTTCAGAGGTGGTTAATTTTAAATGTTAATTTCTTTTCAAGTGTTACTTCCAGAATCCGATCACACATTTATGTATCCAAATTATAAGTACCTAACCTTAGATACCCAATTTTGAATATTCAGGAATTAATCTTCACATGAATGGAATTAAATTCACATTTTGTGGCTAGAATCAATTACTCTTTAACATTCTTAAAATGCTGGTATGCTAATACAGTAAAAACTAAAAAGAAAAATGATCCAAAGGAGCCTATTTGAAAGGAAGGCTGCCTTTGACCAAGCAAGAGAGGCTGCATTATAGTCATGGGCACTTTATTTCTGTAGCACCAACCTACAGGCAAGTTCATTAATCTCCCCAGCTCCAAAGAAATGGAATGTCATGCACGGCAATGGATTCTTTATTGCTATTCCTGCATAGCTTTTCCATTAGGTTCTTTGTTAAAGATAAAACTGAGAAAACTTTAGATGGGATTTAAAGAACTTCAGAGCTGTAGTGTCCTGAATATTCTTCTCTCAAGATCACCCACAGTCTGTCCAGCTCTGCAATTTATAGGACAAGGATGTAAAACATGGTCACTATAAAAGTTTTACACTGTCTTCTTATATATCAGTGAAGAGATAAAACAATTATGTGTATCTATCTTATGATGACAACAAAAAAATTCCTAAGTTAAGACACAAATAAACACTACATTGCCAAGGATAAAAGCTGTCCCCAAAGGTCTAGAAATTGGTAAAAAGTGAATGCTCACTGAAACCAGTGCTTATAAAATTAATGAAATTGTGTCACTGCCTTCAAGGACTTCACTTAAATAATTTCTGTTTGGAGAAACAGTTTGTCTAATATCCTCCAGAGCATCCTGTAACCATAGTAAATTCATACAAAAATACATTTTTTTAGAGCTATACAACAGTCTTATTACAATGAAAAATTCACAGTGTATTATTTATTGCCTAACACATTTTGGATAATAAACAGGATATCAAGTTACATCTGTTACTAATGTCATAATAAATGAAAAATCTTGGCCTAGTTTAAGTTATTAGTATAAAATCAAGCTTATTTACTACTAAAACTTAACAGAAACACTAGACTGTGAAACCACACAGCTGTGCCCCCAATATAAAACAAAAATATCTAGGAGCTTTATGAAAGTGTTTTCCAAGGATTTTTAACAGCATAGTAAATGGTAAGTCTCTTAGTAAATTTTTCAGGTCCTGGAGAGCTTTTATATTGGCATCCCATGGATCATATTGTTCATTTTAATGATGTAAAATGCTGGCATTGACTTTCACATAAATGGTCTCCATGAATTTGAATTGTGGGATTGAGGCCTTCCACTATAGATTGGTAAATTAATTTTCCCCTAATGCTACAAATGCTGTCCTATTTATCTTTACTAAATAAATCCAATATTTCAGTCATTAAGAGTTCCACACTGGAAACAGCTGGACTTTTTAGATTTAAACCAGGGAATAAATTCACTAGCAAAAGTCTATAAAACAAGGTCCTAAGTCTCTGAAGGATGTTAGAAACAATCAATCAGTTCTTTATTATGGAAACAGTATTTATGGAAACTTCAAGAGTTCAAATTAGCTGTAGCCTAAAGAAAAAGGATTTCTTTCTCCCCTCTTCTGCAGTTTTTTTTTAAATTTTAATTTCTCAAGGCTTAGACTCCTCCAAAATAAGAAGCAATTTCTACTGTGTTTTCAAGGAATGGAATGATAGCAGAGCTCTAATGCTTAAAAATAGATTGCCCTGCTAATCCCACATCATATCCAGGTTATTGTATTTGTTAATTTTATTCACTACCAAGGAAGGATTTCCTGTCTGTGGATTTTAACATTTGATATAATCTCAGATGACAGCTTTTTTACTATATACAGGGGGATATAAAACTAGGGGATACGTACAGGGATGGGTTAAAGAAGTGAAGTTTAAAATAAATTTCTTTTAGAAATATGCAGAGTGAACAGGAGTCAAGTTCTTGGGTAATGGGAAGCATACTGAAGTGTGTTTTAATAAAACATGAAACAGATAACTTAGAAATTCTTCTTGTATGCATCTATGCTTTTATATTTAAAATCAGCCATATTAAGAAAATCTTTTAACTGTGCATTTCAGATCTTCAAGATATTGACAGTGTAAGTGTGGAATATCCACCACAGGCACAGACATTTAAAGGAGAGTTTCAATATCAGACATTTTTAAAGTTGAGGTATTCCTTAATTGTTCCTAAATGTTTTTTATTTGTTGACATTTGCAAAAACTAAATTATTTGCAATTTATGCTCTTTTATATTTAAAAGGTTTCTCCTATTAACAACTTAAGCAAATACTATTATCCCATTGAAGAGCATCAGGAGTGCTGAGTCAGACAAACCTTTTGCATTGAGGTAATTTTATGGATGTTCTGAGAGACAATTTGTCTGCCCTCAAATAGGGTAAGTATTATTTTATTCACTAGTGTCTGGCAGCTCCCTTCTTGTTTAGTGAAACACTAAATATAAATTAAAATCATAAAGTAATGTTTATTCATTATATTGCTAATGAAAGGTATAGTTAAAATATTTTTAATGAGAAAAATGTCCTCAGTTTAGCATTCAAGCTTCCAGCCTGCTGGAGGCAGAGGTTTTCTGCCAATATTACTCAGGAAACACCAAAGTATGAAATATTATACATTAATTCTTTCGGTGTGACTGAGGTACTAACCTTGGTTCATGTTGCATGGGAATCAGAAATCCTTTTTACAGATTTTGGAGATGCCCAACCAATAGCACAGATTAAACCATCATTGCAATAATTCCACTGACAGAAAAGATTTTAAATCAGAATACTTGGATCAGCTACAATATTAATATGGCCAAAATATGTGTACTGGGAGCTACTTATTTTCATTTGGAAACTGTTCATAAAGAAAAAAAATAAAGGAAGCATAAGAAATGCTTAAAATAGAAGAAAAATTGGAGACAACCTAAAAGGGTAAAGGAAATTTTTGTAACTAATCATCACAATAAAAGTAAACTATTAGATATAACTCCTGAACATTAAATGTTAATGATTGGAATATTGTTGAAATTTTAGGCATAATCTCAAGATTTATCTTTCAATATTTATCTTTCAACAGAAAAATTTTTCAAAGCACTTCTAAGTACAAATCTATTCCTTATGAACAATATTATACATATAGAAATAATAGCACCTATTTAATTTTTAGTGTAGACAGGAGGTTTTTAGGGATTTTTAAGTAAAATTAAAAAAAGGGGAAAACCAGCAACAAAAACCCCACTGAAATTTTGAATCTGCCATAATGACAGAGAATTGAATAACCAAAATTTGGAGTTCTAAAAATCTGGACCTCGAATCATCCAGCCTGTTATTTCCAACCACTAACAGAGCTGTGTTTCACACGTGTCCATGCCTTATGAGTGATTCCTGTGGTGGACAGCCTCCAAGAGCTGACAGTGAACCAAATCTGAGCAGCACCTTGGGGTGGGCATGAATCAAAGCCCAATAATGGGGTTTAGGAGAGCACAGCCCTGCTCACCCCATCTGCCCCACGAGCCACACCCATCACATGTGTGTCTGTACCCAGTGATGACAATAATTTCATCTCATTTCAGAGCAGGGAATCCCATATTCTGTGCCTTGTCATTTTTTTCCCCACCAGTTTCTATGTCCAATTACTGTAAAAATGGTATAAAGTCCTTTGAACAAAGATTGGGAATGTCATCCCCATCTTCTTGGCCCTTCAGTGTCCATATTCCTCTCTAGAACTGCACTTGCCTGCTCTAACAAGGAATATCTGTCTTTCCCTTGAGACACACTCAGTTCCATATTTCACTGTAGACACACACAAACCAAACTCTAAAATTAGGTTGAGAAGGTACTGTAACTGGGCACATTCAACATTCTACAATATTTTGCAGATCACACTTGAGCAAACTTTCCATCCATAATGAACAACTTTAATTGCTAAATAACATTCTTATGGAAGTCAGGCACACTTTTACAGTTAGCTCATACTCACAAATTTAATTACAAAAACCTTTCATACCTTGACAGTACTGAGAGATGATATTGCCTGTCAGCTTCTTCAGGTTAAAAGTATCTGAACTAATTACAGGTACATGGAATCATCCTTAAAAACCCCCAAAAAGTTTTCCTTAAAAAACCCTAGCTGTAAACAACACATGTGATATGTATACCATTTTACATAGCAGCCTATTTTAATTTTGATCCATTTCTAGGTATTAGTCATTAGATGACAAAGTACCATAATATATACTCATTCTTTTTTAACAAAAGTTAATATCACACATTGCAGAAGGACAAAAAAAAAAAAAGGAGTGTTCCTTTAAAGTATCATTATTTCTTCCACAGTAGAAATTGTAGATTATATTTCAAGAAATCTCTTTAACCAATACAATGCAACTGCATCACCTGCTAAAAGAAGCTCCAGTTTAACTCCTAATGCAACTGAGCTGTGTTTTATGACCAAATTTATTCCAATGACATGTAAAAATAACCTAGATCCATAATTTCACAATGAGGCTGAATTTATTAATTTATTTCAGTAATTGTTTTTTGGTTTTTTTTTTTGTGGAAGTAGCTGGCCTAGTTATGCAAAACAGAAACACCATCAGTTTTTGTATGGCATTTATAGCAGTTAAAGAAAAATGGAAGAAATTCTATTTTCCCCCAAAATCATGCTATGTTCAAGTTTCTATGGAAACTTTGAACACCTCTACAGAGATAAGCAGCAAAGGGTAAAAACGTTCTCTCTGTTTTTCATCATTTCCTCTTTTCTCTCTTTGATCCATGTGCAAGTGTTTTATGTATAATTCACTTTCTGCTGTCCCTTATTTCTCTTTTCACTCTTCACGTACTAGAGGGAAAACCAGGGAAATCTCCCTCATTATTTGCTTTCCATTTGCAATCCAGATGATTTTGAAGTGTGATGACTAAAAATACATTTTCATATGTCTGATTTTACATAATCATTTATTCCAAATCACCTGAGCAGAGAAACCTACCAGAAACTGCAAGAAAAGTGCTTAGAATGGACCACTATGACTTTGATCACCCTCTGACATTTTCCTCAATGGCTGCTCCCAAACTCTGGGTTGAGCTCTTGTAAAATCTCAGCCATCCTACCAGACCCAGCCCAAAATGGATACAAATGTCACACCTCAAAGAGGTCCCCAAAGAGCCTTTGAAGTGTTACATTTACTTCTCTTGAAAAGAGAGACTACAAACTGTGCGACCTAAGCATAAAAAATGTTATGTACTAAAATACAGTTTTATCTGCAGACCTCAGATGACTGAAGAAACAGACTAGAACTGCAATTTGCATTTTGTCATCTAGATTTTCTTTCATGCTTCTCTCAACCCAGGTGCAGCTTAGCTCTGCCCACATGCATAAAGCACTGGAAATTTGAGTTTCATTAGAGCCAGTCGGGGAGAGATTTGGAAAAAATCCACTTATTGAAGGTAAAGAGTCAACTTGTCACATGAGCTGCTATAAGGGCCAACTAATTTAGGATCTGTAGATCATTCTAGAGCACTCTGATGATGGTTTCTATAAGCCAAATTATTCTTCCCTGACTTGCATTATTTTTTGTGAGACTGATGCCCACCCACACAAGAAAATAGTAATACTGACTTGATACAAATTTTAAATGGTTGACCTTAAATCTTAAAGCTTCAAAAAATTCTAGACATAATTTTTTAGGGTGATCTGAATAGAAATAAGAAATACAGTGGGAAATCATCCAGCTCAGTATAACTTGTAAATAATATTTAAGGGGCTTCATAACGGCCTAATTCTAAAAGGCTCAAAAATAAAGTGACATAAAAAAAAAGCCTGTATATTAAAAATGGATCAAATTTTGTGGAGGAGCTCTTATTTTAAGAGCAAGGTCCTTCATCAGATAGTCAGAAAAAAATAGTTTCCTGCAAAAATATGTAACACCTTTCACACATAGAGATGGACGTAGGCTATGCTTTTTGTGAATGCATGCTGAACCAAGTGGTTTTTCTGGCAGTGTTCACAAATTCTCTGGACAACTACAGCACTTGATCATCATCTCTGGAGTGATAGAAATGCTCATTTGCTTGTAGTAACCCCAGATGAAAAATTCTGCTACACTTCCAGTACTTTTGATCAACTGTCCCATTAGAATTGTGCAACAATGAGAAATGTGTAATCCTGCCATTGCCCATCTGCAGAGCTCTGCAGACACACACTGCCCAGTAACAGCCCAAATGAACCTCAGGGAATTTCCTTCTGTACCCACTGCTCAGCCCTGTGTGTCTGCACTGCCCTTTGCAATACTCAGATCCTCTTTGGGGCACACCCAGCTGCCCCCCAGGCTGTGCCTGTGGGTAATTCACTGCCAGACACGGCTTGCTTTCATTTGTTTGCTCCTGGTGCTTTTCTTACACACAGGTGATTTTAGACATGCTAGGTAATGTGTCTTCAAAAGATTATATTGTTCTTATTATTATTACGCTATTGTAAGTTTGATAAATTTGTCTCACTCCTTCAAAATATTTTCCCGGCTGCAGTCACATCACTGCAGACTGCAGTAGCCCTGTTAGTCCTCCATGACACCAAATCTTTTAGCAACAGTACCTGTAAGGAACAGGCACACCACAAGGCCATTTCTGTCACACTCCATTTTCATCAAAGAACATGTCTAAATATTTTTAAAAATTTGTCTGGCTTTTTGAATGGGATATTCAAAGTATGGTTCCATCAAGGAATTAGAGTGGTATTGGAGCACAGCGCATAGATGCCAAGTTTTCAAGCTTATTTAATATCACTGTTATTTTAATTTCTTACAGTCAGCCTAACAGTTTTTCTTGCTTATTACTGCTGGCATATTTCAAAAGGAAGTATACTTCTTATCAGACAATATTTTTTTATCTATTGTATTATAAATAATGATCTTGAAGGTATGGTTCACAAGCTGTCAACAATATATCAATTAAAACAAAATTAATAGACAGCTTCAATGACAATTTGACAAACTGAACTGAACAGCATTTTGCTGTGATATCAGACAAACCTTTTACAGAGGAAATAGCTGATAAAGATATAGGTCACAAAATTTTGGAAAAAATAGACACAGATCTTCAAAAGCTCCTGATTAAGCAAGTAAATGATGTTGCACTTCCAGAGGTACAAATGCTTAATTGACAATAACTGTCTTGTTTGCACACCAAATCCATGTTTTGTCACGCAAATTCCAGAACCTTCCTTATGGCACATTAGTATTTTTCAGTGGCTCACCTCTTCACTGAGGCTTTGGAAAGAAGATAACCACTGATAACTGTTACTTACACTGCAAAGCTTTTCTTCCTGACCAGGGTGATGTGTCTGCTGATGAATTATTCACAGACTCGTGTGACTAAGCGTGCAGCTGATCTCAAGTGCCATTTATGTAAGAAGTGTGGTTCTAACAAAATGGCTGCATATTTTCTCCTAAGCTACTTAATTAGAAATGTTGAAAGCATTCTTTTTGCAGATGCAGCTTATTTCTTTGTGATCAAACACAGTTAAAGGATTTGGTACTTCCCTTTGACGCTGTAAATTAGACAAATTTCTTCACAGAAAGTCTTTTAAAAATTATCACAGTACTTCTAGTCCACATGTAAATCAGGAAATCTGTATGGAAATAAAGCATTAAAGCCATCCATTTGAATGATAGAGCTACTATAAAATGCATAAAAATGCAAGTCATATTGATGTCATTGCTTCTTAACATTTGAGATATTAAAAATAGTGTTTAATTGGATAAAACTTTAGGAAATAGAAAGCAAAACCTCCTGGACTGAAGTTTTTAAGGTTAAAGTAACTCCTTAGAAGTGCCTTCCATGGTAAGAAACCAAACATAAATTTAAAATAAAGAAATCTTGAATGTTTACAGGGTAGCTTTTTCTCTTTTTCAATATTTCTAGATGTGATTTCCTTTCCTGGGAGAAGCTTAGCAACCTGTCCCCACAAAAGTCTGCAAGATGCTTATGTATAAACATTTTGCCTTCCTAGGGCAGTGTTCAGTCGCATTTTGTGTGGTGCATCAAAACAGAACATGTATGGGTGAGCAGAGTTCCTCTCTGACCTGAAGGGTAACTTCCAGTGGGGCCAGAACTGTTCTTCCAGGTTAATTTCATCAATTCTTTTCTAATCTAAGAGCTACGCACTCAATCTGTATTTCATAATTTTTCACTCTCCTGTTTTTAAATCAATTTGGAATGATTTGCATACCAGTTGAAATCACCTTGGAAGCTTCGGCGGTACCATCTTGTACTGGCCATGCAGACATCAGCATTGAGAGTGCTGCTGAATGTTTAACAAATCCTGACAAGGACAACTCCTTACAAGTACAAAGAAGTGTGGCAGGGCAGCACTTCTACCTCATGAGTCCTCTGTTAAAGAGCACAAACACTGAAGAGGTTTAAAATATTATCTTGGGTTATGATTATTATGCAGCAGAAGCATTTTGAATAGCTGAGCTCATGATTACTTGTAGGCATCATTGATGAAGTAAGAAATGGCTTTTATTATGGTGAAATTTACTAAAATCCAAGCTGACAAGGCACAGGAAGTATGAACTCACACTTCTATTTTATAGTTACAGTAATTAGGATATTCAGATATTGTTGGGCAATATAGAAATTGAGGTAGAAAAGGAAACTTTTCCAGTTTCAGCTGAGTGTCTCATCCACAGGATTATCTCTGCTCTTCAAAAGAGAAGGTTTTACAGATCTATCTATATGTATCTATTTTTATCTATTTAGAAACATGTTACCACTAAGGAGATAAGTTCATTAAACACTATGAAGCACCTTATTTGCCTTATATAAAGAACATGTTGGGTCACAAACATTCATATGAAATTGGAAAACAGCTAATTCCTTTCACTTTTTCAATACCCTATTGCATTGATCCAATTGTCTTATTTGTTTTGGGTAAATATTTATGCTTTATCCTTTGATCTTTATTGAGTTTGTTTAATACTGTGAACTAAAAAAAAAAAAAACAAAAAAACAAAAAAAAAATAAAGTCACTTCTAAATTTAAGGACTTTACCAGACAAAACTGAATGCTGCAATTATGTTTTGGCAAATTAAAGCACATTAAACAATGACACACATTAGTTTCTCCACCAAATGAGTTCCTGCAGACCAGTACAACTTGTCACTTCTCACTGGCTTTTCCTAGGACAAAAGTGTTTCCAGTTTTCTCTAGATGACACAACACAGTGTAAAGATGAAGGAAGTCAGAACTTGCCATCATAAAGGGTTTTATGCCATTTAATTAAACAGGGCAGAAATGTGCAAAAACCAAGCCATAATCATGCTTTTCTGCTTTCTGTCAAAACAGACACAACTCAGTCTGGGGGAGTGTAGAACATGGACTACTGCTGCACACAACCTAATGACTGTTGCCTTTACATGAGAAATACATTCCTGTCTTATTCTGCTGTTACTGAGCAACTGTAAACTGTGGCCTTTTTCACACAGGTTTATAATTAATTCATTAAGACTGTATGACCCTAATCTCTGCAGCTGCATAATCACTGAGATAATTCATACAACACACAAAATACTAATGAAGCGTAACATTGAGCAGCTACTTAACTTCCAAGCTTCTGGATCAGTGCATTAACATGAGATGACATAATAAGTAAAAAAATTACTGAGACTAAGCACGGGCACACTTACAGTACTAGGCTTTAGATTGAATCTTAGGAGTTAAGCCACCTCAAAAACAGTTTGAAAGATTACATATGTATGTGTCTATGACTTTTTTTAGATTTCTATAAAATGGTTCATTGTATTAAATTACATGAAGAAACTGGCATAAAAAATAGTAGAGGAATTGTTCTTGTATGTGCAGAAAGACATCATATCAATATTATGTAAACATATGTGGGCACTGGGAAAAGCAACTAATATGAAAACAAGACTCTTACACACTTCCAGGGTTTTCAATTACAAATATTGCTTTAGTTTGCCACTGAAATAACTTCACTTCTTTAGTTTCAATACATTACCACATTTGCAAATTACAACTGAAATATTTTTCTGACAAACTCTATGTTCATTTATTTCCTTGAATCACTCCTGACAGCAACCACTCACTACTGGCCCTGAGCATGATGCTTTTTCTCCTTAGCTGGCTGAAAGACTTTAAGCCAAAATCAAAACCTTCATCATCTCGGAGAATGTATCAAGAAAAAAAGCACTTGCGTCAAGGAGGTGCCAAGTTATGAAAAATTATATTATTTTTGCTGATTTCCTGAGCAACATGCAAGATTAAAGACAGTATTTTTCTCCATTTTTTCAAGCTCTTGATTTATAGTCAAACACTCATTTTTTCTTTCTGAGATTCTCTGTTTGTCTCAGGACATGCCAAAGATCCATCGACATCCCAGGAGGAAGACCTCTGCTTCTTCAGCAACAGAGCCTGGATTGTGGAGCAGATTTCTCCAGGACCTCAGTGTGCTGCATCTTTTTTACTTTCCTACCTCAAACACTGTCCCTATTTTTATTTTTCTCACCTGAAGAAAGTGCCAAGTAATAAAGCCCAATATCATTGGAAAAACTGCTCTAATGCCTTAAAGTTTGAGAATCCCCACACTTTCTGCTGAAGAGGAGGTGAAAGAAATGTAAAACCCTAGAGCTTTCTGGACATCACACAGACAAAGATGCTGACAGCAAGTCATAGAAACCCACATGGAAAAGAACATTTTGAATATTGAAAAGTACAAGTGGCATAAAGCATCTCACAATGAAATAACTGTGAATTTTGTTGCTTTTCCACATCTCATTCATACCTTCCTCCCCAACTTGAGAAAAATACTCCAAAACAATTCCCATTTGTTACATCCAATTAACAACACCAGAGCATTTGGACACCATCAGCTTTGCAAATGGCATTTAGTGATATGACTGAATTAGAGAATGGCATGGCATTTTTCTCTGCTAAGAGTAGAATATTTTCTCCATTGAATGATCAACTGAGTAAATATAACAAAATAGTCACTGTGAATGAACTTGCAGCAGGAATGAAACATCATTCATGATTTAGAAAAAGTCCAAGGAATTCAGAACTTGCTCAAGAACATACAACTGAAATGAATATTGCAGGAACAGGATATGTAATTAAGAAATCCCTGAGCAAGGATGCAACATTTTCTTTCATCACTTAGCCCACCACACACTT
The DNA here is from genome assembly GCA_003676055.1 of Chloebia gouldiae. NCBI lineage: Eukaryota > Metazoa > Chordata > Aves > Passeriformes > Passeridae > Chloebia > Chloebia gouldiae. The sequence goes on along the minus strand of QUSF01000014.1, from coordinate 10,896,790 downwards.
AACCCTGGACCTCTCCACCCTGCTGCTTCCTTTTGCAGAATTGAGAATGAGGACGGCTGACAGCTCACTGAGCTCTCCATCCCTTGCTGTGGAACTCGCAGTGTGCAAGTACACTTGAGCTGTGAACAAAATTTTTAAAAGTCCATGTTTATTTGAAATCTCTGCATACTTAAAGTTAGAGGCACAAGTTGTAGTTAGGAGTGTAGGTTACAATGAATAATGAATAGCTGTCCAAACCAGCTCACATCAAAATGCAGGATTTTACAATTCTTCAGGTTTAATACAGCAGTTTCTAGGATTTTGGTTTTACAGTTATGCAGTTTCTTGAAACAATAACATCTAGCCTGTCACTTGCAGCCTACATTTCATTTAATATTTTATTGTTTTACCTGGAAATCCTAGCTTCAGCTAAAAGCAAAAGTTGTTAGCGTTTGATCTTTTGTGTTATCATAGAAACAATTCTACCCAGTTGAACATAAAAAGGCCCTTTGTAATTTTCTTGTCCAGTGGGTACCATGGTGTATCAGGCTTTGTACGTTGTTTTTAAGAATTAATTCCAGTAAAGTCTTCGCAAAATAAAACTAATTATATGAACAAAACGTCTCCAGCAGGACAGTATCACCATCAGGAGAAAAAAAAGTCAAAGACAACTTTAATACAACAGAAAATCTCTACTTTAGACTTATTTGAAAATGGTCTTATGGTGAACAATTTTTAATCCATAAAAAAAGAGAAAAGCAAGACGATCTACATACCCTACGTTAAGAGCTTTACCATTGTTTTTGTATCTGTATAAATATTTTCTAAATTTTTTTGTTCTTTCAAAAAATCTCACTGAATATATCATACATGATGATCTAGAAGAGATCAATACTGAATTTTTTGCTTAAGACAAACTACATATATGGCTGCATCTGGCATTTCCCATGGTGAATGGACTTTGAATGAATAACTTGGACATCTTTGCCGTTAAAATAAAAAATTGAAGTCAAAGTCAAGAAAAACCTGCTTGTAAGTAGCAGTTACTTGCTGTGGTGTCTGCAGCATATTGAACAATGGCCTCAGGCTGATGTACCATTATCCACCAGCTGTGAAGTTTAAAACATTGTTAAGTGTCCTTGTGCTTTAGGTGTGAAAAGAACAGGATGCTAAAGCAGCCATGTAAATTTCTAAAACACCACTATAAAGATTTAGAAGTATGAAGATGGCTGTACACACCTAAAGAAATACAGAGTCCATTTATATACTGCAAGACTAGTCTTGTGACAATTTGTTTCCTGTAAGAAAATAAGACCAAATATTAACTACATATCAGCACCTTGGCTTTACTAGTTTTGTATTTCAGTTGTATCTTGTCCCAAACTTTTGGAAACATTAATTTTCTCTACTGCAACTACTGTAAATTAAAGGGGCAAAACACATCAGAAATTGCTCTCAGTCAACCAAAAATATCCTGGTATGCCTCAGTTTCTTACAAGGGAGTGTAACCATGATTTAATAGTTTACAGCAAGTACACACAATACAGATCTGAGAAACAGATTATGAATTGTATCTTTATTTACAATATTACTCAAAACAAAAAGACATTATTAACCAGACTGCATGATAATGACTTTTAAAATAAAGGAACAATATCATTCCTGAAACAAGGTAAATTTGATGTGGCAATTTACTTTGTTTTCAGTTGTAAATGAAAGAGGAATTGAAATAAATATTTTCATAAACATGCAATACACATTTTAAAGAAATACTGTGCTCAGGTACACATAGAAAAAAATTATTTCATGGAAATAAAATTTGTGTTGCATAGATGAGTGCTGACTGTTTTCCTGGCTAACACAGTAAATATTTAGGCAGCTAGAAAGAAAATTATTTCTCTCCTGCTCTTTCTAAATAACAATCCTGATAATAATGACAGAAATACAAAACATGTCATCAGCTTTCAGTTCAAGCCTCAGGGTGTTTAGGATTTATTTTTATCGTGGCTTAAAACTTCATTTTTGTGTATGCCACAATTTCAGATGAAGCCCAGTGAGAGACTAGAGGAAGGCTATAAAAAAAACCACAATCCTCATCTAGGGCATTTCAAATCTAAAATTATTATTTGTTTTTAATTTGATCTTTTGAGAAACTATGTGGTCAGATTAATTAAAGGGAACGAGATACCTTGACAGAATTATTGAGTCCCTTCTCAAAGGATGGTTTTGCTGCTTATGATGCAATTTCCAGTCCAATAGATTAAGGATATCAAAACTGCTTTTATCTCTGTTTCATCTTAGAGTGGGAGCTTAATTTCTGTTGAGCTGCATTACTTGCCCTGACTGCCTAAACTAGCTCTGGCCAAGCACAGGCATGGGAAGAAATTGGTGCAGACACCCCAAAAGTGATCCCAGGTGAAACAAATACGTAAAACCTAAATGAAACAATTTCATTCCAAATGAAAGCTGACCTTTAATATAATTTAGTTATGAAAAATTCATATGATCTGTGACTAGTTTTGTTCCCGTTGTCCCCTTTGATTCTTTCCTAAGCTAACCACAAAGGGTTAGTTCCCCTAAAGATTGTGGTCTAAAAATTAATTCAGCCACCCAATCTTCTTGCTTTTTTACTAGAAAAAAAAGGCCCCTTCCAGAAATTATAAATTATTGCTGACCTAATACGACAACTAACTCTATCTCAGAGCACTTCTTTCATAAATAATATGGGATTAAATTATTCTTATCATGATCTCAGACTGTTCAAATACATAAGGGAGCACTTAAAGCTGTCTGTTGACTTCCACAGTACTGTCAAATTGTTGAAGACTTGTGTCATGCAACAATTGAAGGACACAGGTGGAGCTGGAGATCACTCCAGCTGAGTTCTCAAAGCTCTGAAACCGCAGGAACTCACCTGAAAGTGAGATATTCCAGTGCCAATCTCAGCCCAAACTCCTCCAACAGGTGAGGTCAGGGCAGCTCAAATGCTGCTGGGGGGCTGTGTCTGCTCTGGGGCAGCTCCCCAGGAGCAGCCCCCACTCCCTGGTGCCCTGCCTGGGCTCAGCAGCTCCTTCATGGCTAACAAGGGCTGATGCTGCCACACTATGCACTCCCAGGGAGCAGAAAGAGGTTGTAAACCCATTTTTTTTAATCTCAGTTTTAATACATTAATGACTTGATAAGCGCAAAACCAAATAGTAGTAAGCTGCACTCTGGAGAGCCCACCTTGAACAGGAAACATCCCTCCAGCCAAGTGCATACAGAAACTAGCAGCTTGCTTTTGCTGGAAAGGAAGTCTCAGCATTGCTGTTATCTATGGATTTACCAGAAAAAGTAATTTTTTTTTTTTAATCTGAGACTAGGACTAGTCAAGGAAAAAAACATTTCTTTCAAGTGAAGTTTAAAATATATTTTTTTTCTGTCAGCTTTCTCTGCTACATTTAGTTATTTTCAGCAATTTGAGCTCAGAACTTGGGGGTATGGTTTGTTTCTAAAAGCAAAGATGCTTTCCTTGACAGGTAAGTTTTTTCAAGTTCCTGCAGCTTTATTTTGAACCAATTCTTAGTTTCCTAGATACATATTAATGTTGTGAGAATGCTCTGTTATAGAGAGAATTGTAAATATAGCTGCATAAAAATTACAATAGCAGGTGACAGATTTCACAAGTTGGCCATAACCAAAATGTTAAGTTTTGTTGGTTTTTCTAGCCCAAGAATCATATAAATATGATTTTCTTCTTTAGAAATTGTGATTATTTGATGTGTCATGTCCAATAAACTTCTAAGGGAAAAGCCATGAGAGTTGTAGTTACCGGTGTGTTAATTCCCACAGATCAAGCCAGGGGGTACATTCAGCTTAGTCTCAGGCTGTAGAAGGGCAACTAAAATAATTCACAGTTCACAATCTGGTTAATAAACACTTCAGTTATACCCATAGCACTGATACCTCAATGAATCAAAGAAAAAAAAACCTTGCAGATACCTTCCAAAACTGGTTTTCTTCCTGGTTTCTTTTGCTTTCTAAGCAGATTTCATTTTGATGGAGACTTTAGAAATAAACTGTGGGATATGGGGTTATAATAAACCTCAGGGAAAACAAACACATATGACCAGAACAACATAGTACAGATAGGGTAATAACATGCTGGTGAAAAGAATACTATGAATGCTTCAGATTAGATTAACTCAATGCCTTATATAACCTGGAACTGTGATAGATTAAGGTTCCAGTTTGAGAAAAGAATATATATCTGGAAGCACATTGCTCCTTTCTGAAGGAGGACAACAAATATAGCATAGTAGAAAAAATTAAAAAGCCTACAGAGACTGAAAATATTTATAGTGAAATATCAGTTATCCCATTATTTGGGCAATTAGGTTAAAGGAACTAGAGGAAGATGCTGATATTAAAATTTTGGACTTGCATTTTATGTGTGTTCAAGGAACAAATAAAGTCACAGGAAGAAAAGTTTCTGGTTAAGGACCCAGACTCAGTTCAAAATGGTGTGGAGAAAAGGTACAGTGCTGCAATAATTAAGCATCCTCCAATTTAGCTTCTTCATGGGTGCAACAACCTCACAAAATAAGCTTAAAAAATGTTTTCTTGTCCAAAGGAAAGCTACATGAAAACACTTTCTATAGGGAAACAAAACAAAAGCCATTATTCTGCTGAAGCTGTCTAGAGTGTTCAGTGGTACATGATGAATCTCTGAGTAATTTCTTTGGAAGATAGAATAATTTCTTTTAGCACTGATTGAGAGTGAACCAGTCCACTTTGGACTGATATAAATGAGGACCAGGGATTAATTCTGGTTTGCCAAGTTTTTGTTCCACAAATCACCAGAAAGGTGATTTGGTACAAAAACTTAATGACATCTTAAAATCTGTGACTTACTAATAATTGATTTAGAGGTGTTTCATTTACTGCTCTCAAGCAGAGGTTGCATGAGGAATGAAGGTATTGCCACATTGCAAAGTTTCCACAGAGTTCCTTTCACTTGGAACTTCACTGCTTACACTGAACATAAATTCCCTTCATAAAAGCTAAGAAAGGAATACAAAACAATCTGGTTCTTGCAAATAGTTTCCCAGCATTGAAAAAAATGGAAATTTCCATCCAGCTTCCACTGTGTAAGGAGGAGAAATTAGGAGTAATTAGAAATTTTACAGGACATAGAGGTAAAGAAGAATGGGAAGAACTCTGAGAACTAAATGAACATTTTAAAAATAACAAGGACTGACAGCAAAATGAAGGGAAGGCATTTAGTCCACCTTAGCTGTGAAAACTTCTGATCAATTTGAAAAGTGACAAAATAGTGAAGCACTGGCCCTCAGGGTATCAGAGAAAGTTCCAAAGACTGAGCTGTTTGCTGTACAACAGGTTTCAACACCGAGTTTGCAGCGTGGCTGGCACTGGATTGCCAAAGCCCTGCTTGCTGCAGAGCCTGGGGGGCTCAGACCAATCCCCCTTCCTGCAGCTCCCACTGGCACGGAGCGAGGGCTCTGTGCCGGGCAGCTCTGCACTGGCCACGCATGACTTGGTGAATAACAGCAGGCACTGGGATTACTGCTGTTATAAATGAAAATTTGTCCAGCCAAATTAAAAATGAAAAACAAAATATTTATTTTGCAATCAAATTCTATCTAGCCAGCCACAAGGAAAGAACAGAGCCGAGCCTGGGGTCGGCCCTGGGTGTGCAACAACGAGGTCAGCCTCAGCAGAGGTTTTCCTCTATGCCCACACACCTCCATCCTGGCACAAGCGGTTTTTATAGGGAAAATTCCCGCTGAGGCCAAGATTTCAGCAGTCAGTCTTTTCTTCCATTCAGAGTCCATAGGTTAATGCAATTTTCTTTCTTGGTGATGAACAATTCAGTGTGGAGTTGTTGAATCCCTTGATGAACTTTATGGCAAGGCTGCATTCACATGGATCTGCCCGAGGATTTCCATGATCTCCATCCCGGGTCCTTCACACACTGATCAGTGCCTGGGGTCACTGTGTCTCTCCAGACATGGCCCATCCCCTTCTCCTGGCCAAGCCACATCCTTTCACTTGTAAATCGGGTTTCAACACACACCAGGTTTCTCCTCTGAGGGTGGGGGGACTCCTAATACAAACGTGTATACTCCAACAGATATTCAATATCACATATATCATCCTAGAAATGGCATGAATTAGATCTACTACACATAACACTGCTAATAGGCTACAGCTTCCTCATCTGCATGAAGGGCTGTGGAATAAATCCCAGCATCTCGGGCACCAGTGTGGAGAAACTGTTCTAGCAAGCACCAGGCCTTTATTGTCCTTTTCAACCTCATCCGCTCTGCTTTCCACAAATATTTATCACAAATCAATCCTAAAGCAAGCGCATTTTCCCATTTCAATTTCTTCAAGTTCACTCTTGAAATAGGGATTTAATCAAAAGAATAATTTTAAGAATCCTCTAAAGGCAAGAAAATTTTGAACTTCACTGCACCATATGAGTAAGATTAATTTCCTACTATTGATCTTCTAAGAGCTCTTTTAATAATGCTACAAATTATATGTTAATAGAAAGTTCAAATGTCCGTTATATGTCAGGAAGAATTGTGATAATAAAGATGAATATGAAGAACATATTCTAAAAGCACTTAAACAGAAGCCTGGTAATTTCCATTTTGAGAGATGTGGGTTTTTTTCCTAAACTTTAGCAATAAACCACTGAAAAAAAAAAGAAAGAAAAATTCAATAACAGCAATTAAATAATTCTAGAAATAATATTTTTTAAAATGTTTGTTTTCTGAGATTTCTTGCCAGAAGTTTTGGGAAAAGTCACAGTCACATTCAAACCTCATAGTAACTCCCACTAAAGAAAAATAATATGAAAGGCATCTACACCCAGTTCCTTTCTTAGCTCTGGTACTGTACAGGCATATTATACCGCAACAAAATATACAATTCACTCTATTTACAGTGCTTATTCATGAGCAAACTTACCCAGATGAGAAAAAAAAAAATCACATCTGAAAGTAGGTAGGGAAGTTTAAGTACTTTTTTGAGGGACAGGGAAAGGTGAAAAGAGGGAAGAGCAAGATAAATTGGAGAGCTTAATAACAAATTTTAAGGGCACTACATTTTAATCCTTGAAGCCACAGTTTTTCAGATTTCACTGAAATTCCTGACCAAACACTGTTCTCACTTCCAGTACTTGGTAGCACTTAAACTTGTGCTGTAAATAATTAAATACTTGAGACTGTGCATGAGAAATTAGTTTTACCTCTATTTTCTACTAGTTTTCCTATGCAAATATTGGTATTTTTTTTTCAGAGCATCTTTATACAGGTCGTCAGGAAAAATTTAAGTAAGTTACCTACAAAAGAATGAAAAACTATCTTCATCAATCTGCCAGAGAAGAGACATTGGAATTGTTACAGTTTAAAATTTTATGCAGGTTTTATTAGACTCCATAGAAGCTTCTCAACAAAATTTATTGCTTTCCTTCTACAATGGCTGGAGACACAATCCAGAAGGTGAAGCTATCATTCAGCTCTTATTGGCATTTTGCATATTCAGGCTGTCTTTTGCTCTTTGCCTACAGTCAGATGTGTGTGCATCAATGAGCAGTTTTGGAAAGCAAAGCTGTATTCTCCCCACAGTCCCTGAAGGGCATATTGTGCCAGGAGGATTCAGAAAACTACAGTCAGTCTTCCTTTTGTTTCATAGTACCTGAGCCACATGGAGTGAAAAATCTATCCCAAATCAGCCAGAAATTGAAAGGCAGTTTCTAATACCACGTTATTATAACCTGCTTCAAACACCTGATAAAACATTGGGTTTATTGCTAATCATATCCCCAGTGATACCACATTTCCAATGTAAAGAAACAAGCATAATTAGGTACACTGAGAATCATGCACTGCCTTTAAAATCTTTGCACTATCCTTTAATTTCTAGTCACTTCCCAATACTCGGAATACATCATACCTTTACAAGATTTAGTTTAATTATTAAAATTTATGAATACAAAAGGAAGGATGCTTATTTCAAATTTAACCCTTCAATCTCAAGTATCATTTTAACAAAATCAGCTAGTTCATTAAATCTTTATTCCCATCAGTTGAGCCCCATAATGTTTTTTTTTAGTCCTCTCCTACAACATTTAAGCTCTGGATATCTTTTAGCAGTGAACATTTACTGCTTTACAGATGGACAATGGCTAATGCAAGCATCGTGTAAATGCATTCTTACTCGTGGATACAAGCTTAACTTTTTCATTGGTGTACCCCTCTTGTCCCACCTGCCTGCCTTTGCTTTTTCCACACAGATAGAAAGATATTTTGTATTTAATTACATCTTTTATTGTTTTACTTACATTTTCCCATGTCATCCTCCAAAAATAGGAATAAACAATAACATTCTTGACTGGCTTCTGGACTCCTCATTTACTCAAAGCCTAATTTGCTGCAGTTTGTTGAAGTCCAAGAAAATACGACATTTTGCTAAAGTTAATCAAGTGCCAATCTGCTTCAAGAATAATTTATTCATTTTAGCTAGATAAACTTGTTTATTTCTTAAATCCTCAGATTAACATATTAATTGCATAATTGCTGCACTTCTACATGGCTTAATTCTGTCAGAGAAATGAGAGACTCACTAGGAAGGAGTTTATACATTTCAGAGACTTTCAGGCCTCACACAGGGACCTGTATAAACTGACAAGTTTAATTTTAACAAATTAATTAATTAATTGGGATGACATAGCAGATCACTATTCTGCTGTTCTGTTATAATTTAGCTGAAACTTCCCAATGGCCAGTATGTCCTCTATTTTAGAATTCAAAGGAGGTAGGACAAGCTTGGTCCTATTACCTGAGACCTCTTCTATGGACCAGATTACACATTTACTGATTTCCATGAAAACACAAAACAAAAGAGAAAAATGGCTCAAAGCAAACAGTACAAGAGAAAATGTTCTGATATTTAATAGTGTCTCCAGCCATTCACATATAAATCAGTACCCTCAATATCTTATCTGTGCATCATTAATGAGCTTCCTTTAAAATTATTGGCTTTTTCAAATATTTAAATGAATAATTTTAGAGGCTGATTACTTTGATGGGGAAATAAATTCTTTATCTCTAGTGAAGGTTGGGGTTTGCAAGGTATTGATAAAATTCAACTTTGTTCACACTGTTTAAAAAAATAATAGGCCCCATCAATTTTCTATGTCTTTAGCCAGAGCTTTATATCATGAATATAAATATATTAAAGAGAATTAGTATTAAATAGAAGCATTAATAAATATATCTATTAAATATAAGATATTCATATGCAAAGGTTATTCCAAAGGAAAGCACATTTCTTAATGGCCATGACTAAAAACAGATTAGATTTTATTTCAGTTAATTTTTTTTTGAGTTGAACTGTTTTTTAATCTTAATGTTTAACACATGAAACAAGTGTGAACAGTACAATTTAATTTTGATATTTCACTTCTGTTCCTCCTTTAACCTGGAGAAAGTAATTGGATGATATTATTAGAAATAGAAGAAAAATCTAGTGGAACCACTGAGGTTTTTAATATTCCAGGTAGTCATGGCAAAAAGAAGCAAGTGACGTATAAAAGAGGAAGGGTTGGAAACCTCAGAACAAGTTTCAACTTCCTGCTTTTCCTCTATTTTTTCTTTCTCCTCAGCCACAGCTCTGAGACCTCATGATTAGAAATTCAGGCTGCTGCGCCATTCACTAGCTAGGTACAGCATTTACATTTAATTTTCTCTTATCAGAATCAGACTAAATAATTACTTCTGTGTGTCTGGTTCTGGTTGCAAGGAGCTTGGTCTGGCTGTAAGCTGGCTGATGTACTTGCCTGTCCACTGAGGTCCTGGGCAGAGGTTTTAGAAAGCCTTTCCTATGCAATTTAGAAGCCCCAGTTTGTGTACTAAGATTTTTAATATTCATGTAAACATTTTTCTTCCTGGAAATTAAACACTGAAAAGAAGAATAAAAGGCTTTGAGCGTTTTCATTTAATCATCACTCAATTCATGAGAACTGAGATCATGGAATAAAATGTTCCATCTTTTCTTCAGGGAAGAATTCTAAACATCCCTAATAAACAGTCCTTAGAATTTCTTAGTCAAGATATTATTCTACAAAGACATAACTACATGCTGTACTTTGTAAGATAAAGAAGCTCCACTAAAGACACTGATTAATAGAAGCTAATGTCTGAGGGAAAATCCTGGTATGGAAGAAAACACTAGGCTGATATTAAGACGCTTTTGCCAGAATCCCCAAATTCACTGTACGTGTTTATATAACAATTGTAAATTAAATATTCAATATCTAACCTGAGAGCTGCATATGAGTGCTGAAATACATCAAATATGACCTCAATGTCCTGAAAGCCCATGCCTTAAAAATATCCAGAGAATGAACTTAGAGCAAAAGGGAATTTTCTGTGGAGTATTTAACAATTCTGTAGCACCAGTGATATTGTGCAAAGGTGTAAATATCTGCAATCAATAACAAATGGTTTGCACTGGCAGTAGCTGGATGAACATAGAGAAAGGAATTATACAAGCCATTCCTCTGTAGCGCTCCACCAAGAACAGAAAAAGTTACTGAAAAGAGTACAAAAATGTTTAGAGAGTTTGACATTCCATTATCTTCAGTAAAGAGTAGTGAACATTTCTGCAGACATTTGTGACAGATCCTACTTGTTTTCCAGTGAAAGAATTCATCAATACTAAATATGCAACCCTGCACAATGGCACTCATTTTAGCTCATTTTAAAGCAATCCTAGTCTAATACTATATCTACATTCTTAGCTTTGGAAGAAACTCCTTAAAAAACCCAAACTTCCTTTATATGAAAAATACGGGAAAAAATATATGCAATGCACAGCATAAATGTAGATAACTGGAAGGGATTTTTAAATAGGCATTTTTAAAATTTAACAGTGTCTGACTTGCAAAGCTATATTAAAAGGTCAGAAATAATGAGTGTCTTGCAATAAAATCATGCAGATTATGTGACACAGACACCCATGTTACAAGTTTCACTAGTAGCTAACCATTATTCTAGAGAGACAGCAATATATTCAAATACACCTTATTGTCAGATAAAATCTGTTGCTAGATTGTACAGCAGGGTAATGAATAAACAAAACAAACAAAAAGAATGAGCAGATACCTGGCTTCGAAAGAATGGCTCTGTGGGATACAAAGAAGTAAAACATGGAGATGAAATGAACTGGAACAGAATCTATTTGCATTATGGATTGAACACAGTGGAAAGCTGAGCAACACTTCACTGTACATCAACAATATAAGTTAAATATCCCAGCAATGATTTCACATCCCAGAAATGAGCTTTCACTGTTGTTAAAACTTCAGCTACAAATTTTTTCATCAAAACTATAAAAAAAAGAAACTTCCTGTTTGCATCTCAATTTTCAAGTTCATGCCACAGTTTTAAGTATGCTCAAGTGCTATAGCAAAGTTAAGAGATCTTATGGCTTTTCAATTATGGATTCCCTTTGAAATGTTTTTAACAGTCCCAGTATTGTGCTGTCACTTTCTCCAATAAATTTCTTCTTTTCAAAGTTTATGTACACAGAGAATCAATTCACACTTTGGAACAACTTAAGAAACACTTAACAAGAAGAAGTTTAAAAGGTAGAATTTGTTTAAATGCTATGTCATTTACAAACTTAAAAGATCGGAAAAATAATATTTCACCCTAAAAATGGATGGTCATTTACAACTAACATAGCATGCTGGGAAAAATAATAAAAAATCCTATTCTTCAGGCAAATGTCATGCCATATTTTATTTAAGGTGTGTCATCTGTTCTGGTCTCTTCTTTCTGTATTACTCCAACATAAAATGTGCTCATCTTACTGGTGGATCAGAATTTTAAGCCCATATGGGAGACTGAAATTGTTGGAAATTCAACAATGAATTCAACACCTGGAGGTGAAATGTGAATTTCACCTTTCCTCAGAAGATACATGGAGGACATTTTTCATCTCCCACCCTGAGATCTATGTAGAATCTAAATGCTTAAAGTATTACTTTACTTCTGTAAGAGATAAATTTCCCTAAAAAGATCTGTGGAATAAAGATGCCATTTGTTTACAGGCTTATCAGGAAAAAACTAAATCTGGAGAGACCAACTGTCCCCTGATATTTTGAGTATTTCACATGTTTGACATCATTCCTGGTACAGTACCACCTACCTCATTTGGCATCTATAAGTGTGAGAAAATGTAGAAAAATAATTGTATTTATTTGGCATACAGGAAACAAACACGAAGGAATAAAATCCAGAGCCCTATATCTACTCTGATGGACTAACTATACAACTAATATGCCAAAAATGGAGCACACATTCAGTACTACAGGAAAAAACTGAGAAATTCAATCAGTCTGCAAACCCAGGATTTTCATGGGAGTGGGCTGTGCCAAGTCATCTCAGACTTATGTGGTTTTACCTTAAAATCCATGGTAAATCCAAATGTCACCCTTAACAACAACCCAAACAGTTTTCATAGTGATTTATAGATCCAAAAACCAAGCCAGAAAATAATGGATTTTACATGAAACTGGCATGAGAGAATGATGAAGTCTTAATGGACAAATAAAAGAAGTTTAATTAAAATGCTGTTACAATGCACACTCAGCTAAGGAAGAATTTGAAATTTTATGAGCTCTTAAATAGAACCAAGTTTTACTTGGTAATGCCCAGTAGAAGTTGTGTTTCATCCTCTAAAAATTAGATAATTTGTAAGGACGAACAAAATTTCTCATGAGGCCAGTCCAAGCATGGAAAATGACCTGCTTAGGAAATTAAGAGTCACCTGCCTTGGTGGTCACAATTTCCCTGGAAAATATATCAAAATGGTCGTTGGTCTTATGGCCAAAATCAATTACTAGAAGACATAACTTCAAAACAAAGATACTCCACTTGAATTACTGCATCCTCTTAGAGGAAAGGATCGGAGTGTTATGACAATCATAAAATAACACACTGAAAGCTGCTCAGGTGCCCTGCTGGGAGCTGACATACTCCATACATCCAGTATAAAACACTGAACAGCTCATGGGATTGATCAAAATGTCATGATTGTGTATTATAATTTCACAGTTACAGGTAATTAGGGAAAACATTACATTTGCTACTGCTTCTTCACCCAAAGGTGTATTCCCAACTTAGCAGGTCTTATGCAGTTCACAATTCATCTCACAATCCAGTGTTCTCTTCCTGGAAAAGGACCTCGCTTTCATAAGTGTTTACTTTAAAACTCAGATATTCAGCTGAGAATGAAGTGGCCCATGAAGAGCCTGTTCACCATGAACTGACGTCACATTCAACCAAAGAATAAGAACAGTCAGTATGTACTTTCTTCTCCCACTTTTCTGTATCTAAGTAGCAGGTTGTGTGAAAAAGAACAGAAGAAAGGCTGACCTTCTCCTGCTTGACAGTGACACATGCAGGCACAGCTGTCACATGCAAGAGAGTTGCTGTTCTCCACTGCTCTACAGAACTCGTAGAAAATGACTTCACTGAAGAAGTCCAGAGGCAGGTGTAACCTGCTATGCTCTTGCACAGAAACCCACTGTCTCCAATAACCATGGATTTTATCTAGTTTTATGCTCAAAGGACTGTTTTGAAGGATTTTGTCAAACTATTTACATCAAACTGTCTTTTAAAATAAATAGTTCAAAACTGACATTTTCCAACAACCCTTCATGACTTTGCAATATTAACTTCCCATGCTGCAGTATATCCCAGAAGATTGGTTTGCCATAATTAAACACGGTGTATTTAATGTACTACTGAGAGTGAGGGATAGGATGGGCACACTCTTCAGAGATGCTGAAACATGAAGCATCCAAGGTCAAATGTTGACATTTAAGTTTTAACTGAGGAGTAGAAACTCTGGTGGAAAACACATTGTTTTCAGCAGTGGCATGACAGCTGAAAAGATCCATGTTGTTGTCTTTTTAAAAATTATTTTACTTATTTATAATGCGGAATTTCCAAGTCCAGCATCATTAAGTTTCCATTTGCACAGCGTTCTGCCCAATGTTTCTAGTTCCTTTTAATGCACCTCTATATTGGGCTGAAACAAAGTTCTACAGGAGTGTCCAATTTTTTTTCAATTATCTGGCAGTACAATGCCAGATTTGTTATGTGCCACCTCATTTCATTTACTGCTATTTACTGTCCTCCAGCTGTCAGCATCAATGTTTATTTTCTACCTACTTGCTGCCAAGCTGCATTTCTAGAGTTGTTATGCATCTACATTTCACCCACACTGCTCTTTTCATCATTATTTGTAGCACCATCTATAAACATGAAATCCAACCTTCAAATGTCAGGCAGTTATCCACAAAAGGGTACCCAAATCACTAAATGCAGGGTTCTCCACTCATCTCCTCAGAGATTTGATTTAGTTTGATGCGTCATGCAAATAATATCCAAGTACACACTGAAATTAACGTGCAAAAGAAAACATTTACTGTTCCCTCAACCAGGCTACAGCAGTAAACATGATTGTCACCAACATTATGTTGTTTTGTCCCTCACTTTCCTCAAAGAGAGCTGAACTTCTAATATTCCCAAAATAAACAACCACTCAACATCCTACAGTCATAATATTTACTTGTTTTAACACTTTAAAACATCAGCATGTCATGCTTAGAATACTGAAAGCAATTCAGAACATTAAACAATAACTAATCACCACTGCCTTCAAGCAAAAAAAACAACAAAAAATCCGTTAAATATAATCTCCATGTATTCTGTTGAAAATTGCACACAGAGGTGAGAAAGCCTCACAGGGCTCAAATTTGGACTCCTACGCATTTCACTGAGGCTTGAAATTTATCATGGGTTAATTAAAGATTAAAACAATCAAAGTAACCCAGGCCTTGAGTTTAGTTCAAAAATAGACACATCTACTCTAAAATAGCCTTGCCCTGGTGCATTGCACACTTGTGAGCTGGGGGCACTGGTGGAGAGCACAACACAATAAATGCACGCAGCATTTATTGCAGGAACTGGCAGCATGGAAAACAGCAGACACAATTCTGGACAAACAAGGCCTCTCTCATATGTGAAATCAACTCAAATGATCTTTCACAATTGAAGGAAATCTTTTTCTTTCCTTAATACTTGTCAACATTTATTAAGACACTACTTTCATCAGCAGTGCTTGAATTACATGTGTCTGACATATTAATTTATCTGTAAAGGTCAGAGCAACACCAGGCCCAGAGGAGGCCTGGCTACCAAGGGGGATTTCTTGTACACAGGAGCACAAAAAACACAAGCAATTTAATTTTGGAGTGTATAACAGGGAACAGCCCAGCAGCTTCTGAAAAATTTTGGGAACAGAATGCCTCAACACAATTATACATAAACTTCAACTCATATTTAAAGAGATTGTGTCTATTTGACCCCAAAGTTGCATTGCTTCAGGAGTCTGCTATCCATGCAGCTATGAGAAATGGTGTAATAAAGGGGGGAAAAAAGACTGAAAAATGCAGATGAAAATACAAGTCAACAACCAAAGAAAATTAACTAGTGTTTTGTTTTTCTTGATCCTGTATTAGAAGTATCATCTCACTGTTTTAATTTCATACACCTTTTAACACTAATATTAGAGATTCTATAACTTCAAAAAAGGAAATACATATTTGAGTCAAAACTGAAATTAAGCTACACCTACTTTATTTTTTCCCCCACATTAAGATCTTTACTATTATTCCCATAGTAAACACTTCTTCCAAACATAAGATTGTTAGTTTGTGTGAGGTACCCCATATGGTAAGAAGCTTTTTTGACACAATACACCAATAATAATCTGATATTGCAGCAGGTTTAAGCTGTCTCTCTCGAGTTTGAAGGTGGGCCTGTCAGACTACTTTCATCTTGGAAAAGCAGTGACATTTTACAACAAAGCTTGTGATCAACAGCTTAATGTAACCAATAGCCACATGAAGGTCAAATACAGGGAAAGTTCAAAATATTCAGATGTGCTGCTAGCACTCCTGAAAACACTGTGGACAGTTTGCTGACTATATATCTGGAAGATGGCTCCTGTGAGGCAACACCAGTCCTAGGTTCTATGAAAATTACTGTTCTAAAGCCTTTATAGGCTAATTGATAAGGTAAACTACAGACACAGCGAGAAGTTGATGATATTCATCATAACAGATGCACTTATTTGTACTGTTAAGGAATATAATAGGGGTTTTATAGTATGGAATTTTGGCATTTCTACCCCCAGTGCTCCTCTTAATGCTTTAATTGTCTAATTTGAGAAGTTCTATTGATTAATAGCTGCTGTCTTGCTTCTGTAAATAGAGAAGTTTGTCCAATTGTAACCAGCAGTGAATGCAAGTGGTGCTTTCATACACAGCACACTTGGCTTCAATCCTGAAACACCTCTGCCAGAGCAGTGGGATCACTCACTTGAAACCTCAAAAAGTCACATCAGCAAAGGTTTAATATTATGTTACATTCGTTTAGAGCACACAATTTTAGCATCTTTGAGACAATGCTGAATCATAGGTTCTAATTATGGCCTTAACCCAAACAATTTGAGAACAATGGGGCCCACAGAGCTCTGCAAGGCACTGTCACTTCCCCACACTGGATGACAGTAAATTTCCTCCATGGCAGTCTTTGGCAGGCTGTAAAATGGGGATAGATGGTGCTTACACAACACTTAAACTTTCAGTCACAGGTATCAAAGTGTTTATATACCTGCCACGAAATGTGATTGCAAAGAGAAGAAAAAAGAAAGTAGGAAAAGTTGATAGACACTAATATATAGCATGAAGATTATCAGAGATTAAATTTTATTTGATAGATGTGATAGTGTTTTAGATTTGGAAACTGAGCTCACTGCATTATCATGAAGTATAAGATGAAAGATATGTACCCAGATTTGTCTCATGTTTCTTTGACTTGCACAAAAGGCTTGTTTCTCATGCGGAAATACTATATTTATCAATTTTTTTATTTATTGGAATGTTCCTTAAGATTATCTTATTAATATTGTCTTTTATTGTGTGCTTTTTATCTGAAATAAAATATGTTGTGACTGAATCAGATTCATCATGTGCTTTCCTTGGACAGCATTCTCTTGGTAGCCATAATTTACCTTTAGGAGTGGACACAGCTGATCATCATCTTTAACTATTGGGGGATCTTTATATAGAGAAGCACTTGCTTAGACAAAGTGATTCTTAAAATGCCCAAAGCAATGCATCACCTCTAGGGCCCCTGCATTTTTTATTGCAAGAGGAACTGAGACAGGAGAGGGAAAAGAGAGGGAAGGAACCATCCAGGGAAGTCGCAACCTTTACACATTTCTTACTCTTCTGTGACTTTATTAGATTTACAAACCAGCTGAAATTTCAGCTGAGTGCTGAAATTCCTCCCTAAGGCCCCATAAAGGTTGGCCAATATGTGCTCAAATTTAATAGCAGATATCGTCTCCTGTCACCGAGTAACCAAGATATTGCCCCTCACATTCACTTAGGTCTGCTGCTTGAAAAAAAAAACAAAACAGAAAAAAGCCAAATCAAAAAAAAACCAGCAATAGAAACAGAGTTTTATACTATACCAGTGTCCTCCTAAAGGAAAAGTAAGGAACGAAACCTGAATATGTCAAGATGATCATTTATCTTGTACAGAAGCTAGAATTCCATGGGGCAAATAAAGATTTCCTGTAGTACATTACATAAATTAAATAATATTTTAAACACCAACCACCACCACCCAAACCCAAAGAAACAAAGCAAATTTTTTAAGTCGATTGGTCCCTCAAGTGTACTGAAGAGAACCATTTCAGTCTATAAGATATGACAAAGAAGACATCTTACCAAACATTACATGTACTTTAGTAATTGCACACATTATTTTTGTTAGTCCTTCTTCTGACTCCTAGGTTTGCTACCAAAGTTTTCCAAGCCTGAGGGTTTGCATACAGTCTTTTCATTTTGCAACAGATGTCTTGATGATGTTGAATATCCCTCAATTATACATCCAAGTTTCAGGAAATGACAGTTTGAGACAATATTGATTTTTCACAAATTTCTGTGGTGGCAAGACTGAAATGAAGAATTGGAGGTCAGTCTCCCACATTTCATTTTCCCCTGGAAGTTACCCTTTTAAACAAGAAGTAGAATATTCAAGTAGAAAGTGCAATAGTTTTAGTAGAGTGTACCTTACCCCAAGTTCACCTCCAAGACTGTAATAAAGCATTTTACATTTCACACCTTTCTGATATGCAAATTCAATCCTTGTACAGTTGTAGCCTCTATTTCAGTGTGTCAGAGGGCTGGCTCTGGACTGCACAGTGAGGGGATGTGTGCCTTGTCCACTTCCAGGGATGTGGCATTCTGCCTGCTGGGGACCACAGGGGGCCCTGCAAATAAATGCAGAACTGAGGCCTTGGGAATGACATTGCATGAAAGGGCTTATTCAAAATTTGCATACTCAAAAAAATTCAGCATCCATTTAGGTAAAAGACCAGAGTGAATCTGCAGATTCTGAAGCTGTAGAGAGACTAAAGGAAGACTCTGATATTCTGAGACACCCTCACTGAGTTCAGTTATCTCATTGTATCTAAAGAGACCACAACAGATTCAATCCAGACCTTGTTGGTATAGAAAGAAAAAACTCTACAGGTCACTCCATCCAAAGGGAAGAGAGATCATAAGGATGTTATTTTATATGAAAATTAAAGATCAATCTATTTGTGAGAGGGGGAGGTTTTCCCTGAAATTTATGTGTGCACTTCTGCATTATAATACCTGATTTTGAAGAGCTTTGAAACTCCTCTGTTGCCAGCCTCTAGTGCTCTGATATAAACTGTGGAAAACTCAGTTGTCACAAACATTTGCATATGCACAACTCTATACGTCTCTCTGCGAGTGAATTTCTCCTATAGAGCTCAGCCCATAGGTTTTCTTCCACACACAGATCAGATTTATAACTAAAAGATTTTTCCATTTCCTTTTCTCACAACAGATGACATGAGAAATTAGTTCCATGGTGGATGAGCACCCTGGCAGCACTTTGATTTGTCACAATAAATAAGACTCCTATAGAGCCTAATATATTAAGTAGATGTCAGTGCTGACAAAAAGAGTTAAAGAGCTCCCTCCAGAACAGTAGAGACTATTTGCATGTTTGAACACCTTTTTGTAAGAGTTTTTCAAGCTTCTAAATGGGGATTTGAATCAGTTAATATTTTCTGGCAGAAGAGTAAGTCATTGCATTGTTGCTTTTAAAAGCTATTTTAACAAGGGATGATGAGCAAGTATTAGGATGTACATGCTGACTTAAATATGGTTAGGATTGCATTGGAATGATTAGGACAAAACATAGCTTCCATGTACACAAGTCTGAACTTCTTCCCCTCACCTGTCCCTTTCCCACTATGGCATGTGGGTTATTCCTTTATTTATTCACACAGTGCAAGATGTTTGTATATCCTACAACATGGTTTTTGAAGCAAAAGATGATTTTGGAATCCTTTGTCATCCTGACAAAAAATGCACTTACAGGAGTTAACAGATCACTACAGCCAGCCTTCAAAAGCACTGATCAAGAACTGAAATGGATCACTTGCTAAGTATTGCTCTGATATTGCCAATATTTGTTTTTCTGAATTATAGAGATCTTTGAACTTGTCATTAAATTACTTCTAAGAAAGGCAACTAACTGGTATTTTTTCTGCAAATGGTTTCATAACAAAATATTTGCATTTCTAGTGTTAGACCTCAACTGTCTATATTGAAATCAATCAGATTTAAATGAAAAAACATCATGTTAAATGAATTTTAAAAGTGTCACAGTATTAAGCAGCAGATCATCCAGAAAAATAAAGCTTCATTCTAAAGCCTACTGAAAGATTTTAAATGCTCAGAGATCTTTACATCACTCTGGATTTGCAGAACTTCTTATATACAATATGATTAGTAGCTGATGATTAAGAACAAGATATTTCAGGGCTCTTGTATTCCTCTGGTTTCTATTTGAATGAATAGAAATGAGTACTGCTGCCTAATGCATCTGCTTGTAACAGCATCTTGCTATTGTCACAGGCCACAAACCATAATTAAAGTAAGACAAGTCCTACCCAGAAACCTAATGAATCACTGAAATAATCATAAGGGTAAATCTGTTCTAATATGTTTAAAAAATAATTTCATTTGGAGATAAACATTTAACTTTGTTGATGGGCAAGAACCTTCATGAGTGATTAGCAGCAGGACTCTGCATGACCTTGACTGAAAGAGAATTTACCATTATTCTACTGGAAAGCTTTTGAAAATGAAACAATCAAAGTAATTTTATTAAAACAAAAATTTTTCTTTGGAAAAAGTTCTATTCTGATGAAATGCAGGACTTTTGTCTGGTGAATTTTACTTTGAGGTCTTTGCAAATCAACTTCTTTTCAATCACAGGTTGCTTTTCCTGCTTTGCTTTCTCCATCACCCCAGATGTTAAGCAAAATAAAGCTCTGCATTTGCATACAGCTTTATTTCTACATAGATTTAACACACGAACTTTTATAATCATTTCACTGCTATTATTTCAGAAAATGCTTTAGGCATGTAAGGACAATGACTGTGAATGCAGTGAAAAAACCAAAGTTAGGAAAACCAGTTTTCTAGCCATCATATAAAAAGAGTTCTCAGACAACTGAAACAAGACATCTGACATAAACTGATGGTGCTTTGCTGACACCCAAGCCAGCTGTGTTGATTTGTACTCACTGAGCTCCTGACCCATTGTTTCACCAGTCAATACAATTGTACAGCTATTTCTGCCATCCTGATAAGGCAAGACTCCAGTCAAGCTGCACTCCATTAAACAAATGCCATCCATACAGTTAAACCAAGCCTTATCAGGCCTTCACAATAAAATGACAAACTTAACAGAGCAGATAGCCACTCCATACTGAGGACTAATAAGGTTTGCATAAGCTCCAGTGGACACAAGAAAAACATCTCTATAGAAACCATAGGCTTGCTACTGGTTTTTCACTAAGCTAACACTATTCTTGTGTCAGCTGATACAAACCACATCCCCAGTGCCAAGAGACTGGTACAAGTGCCACCTACTCTCTGAAGTGGAGGTTTCCTAAATGGCTGCACCTTGTTTAGATTTATCTGTACTGCTCAAGATTTTCCTGTGGAAATAACCCCAGAAAACCATGAATGCATGGGACAGAAGAGCTCATCTTGGTTATGGACTCCCTAAAGTTCAGCTACAGCTGCCTCACGGGGCAAGCTCCAGAGGACAGTGTGCACTTGGGCATGTGCAGCCAGGACCATACACACATGCCCAAGCAAGTGGGGACATAAATGTGTGTGCATAGGCTACCCTCAAAGCCCTGTAAGGCAGAAAAGTAGTACCCTCCATTTGCAAAGGAAAAGTGAGGGGTGGGACAGCATGACAACCACCAGGAGAAACCAGCCCACCTGGGCAGTGTGTTAGACACCACCTGCACAAGCCCTGCTCCCAACTCCAGGCCAAGCCCCTGCAGCACAGTCACAGGGGCCCAGGCCTCCCTGCAACCTCAGCCTGTTTAACATGAAAACTCAGCCACGTGTAGTTTTCAGTCCTTTCTTCCACACCAAAGACAAGCACACAGTGTCCTTCCTGTCTCATCTAATTACTGCACCAAGGGTTTGGTGGCCTGTGCAACATGAGTAAAACTATGCAGTGTACTGCATACACTAGGGTCTATATTGGCTTAGTTCAAGTTGCTATGTACTGAAACTACAGGAATAACTCATGCAAGCTCCTCCTTTGTTTGAGAGCAAGCAACAATGCAAAAAAGTGCAAAATTTGGAAACTAATGCCACCAAAGTGCAGGACCATATGAGAATTTTTTCCTCATTGCTACAAATTTCACTACAGACTAAGAAGCAACATCATTACCTGAACCTGCTTTGAAGACAGAGTCATCACAGTTCAGACAGCCATGATATGCAGAGGATCACCATGCACCTCCAGAAGGCTCCAAGAATCAGTGCAGGCAGAAAAACAACAAACCCCTCCAGAAAACATCGGGGATCTGCCTTTTTTGGGTTTTAGCCCAGCCTTTTATACCCCTCATGTTAATGCAGTGCACCTGTGTGCCCTCTGCTCCCTTTGGTGGTTGCTCAGTGCCCTGGGCACTCCCTGGCTCGTTAACCCCAACGTGATTCACCTGCCCTGCACAGCTGAGGATGGCTCAGCCCCACTCCCAATTACCACAAACTGTGCCTACAAAGAGTTGCCTAATTGACTGAAGTCCTAGAAAATAGGTGCTTCCTGCAAATACTGAAGTTTGTCTGCATGTGTCGGGCAAGCCAACAGATGCAGGGCATTCTTGCTGTGCCCTGGTGGGAAATGGGAGTCAGGTTGGAAACCACCTGCAGAGAAAGGATTGTAGGTGGTTCCAGTGTGCTGAGCAGAGATCACACACTGCTGTCCTTGCTGCATTATCATTTTCTGTAGTGGGGGGTTGGGAATAAAAAGCAGAAAAACATGTCTGCTAGTAGCATTTGCATTGTAGCAAGACACACTGAGGCTGTGTAGGGATATTTCTTACACGTGTTCAGACACATTGCTGATAATTTTAAACTGCAGTACTTGGCAAACAGATGGAGAAGGGCAAGAGACATAAAAGTCCTTTGGTTCATGGATAAAACTAGTGTTTACAGGAAGGCATTTGATCAAGGATATGTTTTTCAAAAGAGGATTAAGACAACTCAAGAAATGGATGGGGAACAATCCAAGTAATAACATGCTGTGAAAATGTAAAAACGCCATTTATTCTGCTCAGGATGAGAGAGAAAAAATGCAATCATATAATTAAGACAGCATGGAAAACATATTCAGAAGGGTCAAATTACAATTGAGCTGATACAGTCTAATGTTTCAATGTTTATTCACACAAACACCATACTATTTTTATAATGGAAAAGTGAAACAAAGAGGATTGCAGACAATAATTGTTGCACTTTTGTTGTGATGTGTATAAATCACTGTGAATTTTTATGCATGCTTTAGTATTCCAAGAGAGGCCTATTTATATAATTCAATTGTTTTCTTAAATATATAGATTAGAGAGAACTTTAGCAGACATTCTAACTATTCTTATAAATGAGTCACAGAAGTTGTTAGAGCATGAGCAGGGGCTAGGCAGAGGACAGTTCATTCCAATATTATGTACTGAAAAAGCAGCCCTACCTTCCCCAATATAGTCACAGTTCCCCAAAATTACATAACAAATTAATTAGTTTTCTTTTTTCTTTTTGTTATAATTTTCTTCTCTTTTTTTCTTATGTCTTCATCTGACAGAGAAGTGGAGAAATGGAGAATGAACCAAGAAACATATATAATTTAAGTAAAAATTGTGTTTTGCTACGAGTTTTCAAAAAAAATAAAACATTTTACAATAAAAAAGTCCATAAATATTTATTATCTGAAAAACTTTAAAAAGCTTGACCAATTCAAGTTATAACAGGTTTTCTTAAATAATGGTGCACAACAAACATGTCAAGTAACAGAGAACACTGTTTTATTTATCACTCAGATGCTTTCACATCTGGGCATCGCAAGGCAGTGAGTAGTAGTAAAAATGGAGCTGTCAGAAAAGGTTGTGTCAGACCAGCCTGATTTCCTTTAATACTCTTTACTGGCCTAGAGACTGTGAATGGGGAAGAAGTAGAAGACAGACATTGTCACTTTTATCTGTATCCTAGAGGTCATTCCCAAGAAAGAGATGTTAAACTTGGACTAGATTATAGCAGTGGGATTTACAAAGTGTGCAAGAGACTCTCTGAAAGGCAATTCAGTCTCTTCTACATCCATGTGGATGGGACAACTGCAAAAGGAAAAGTTCAGGTGAGAAAACCAAAATCATTCTCAGTAAGAACAAAGATCTGATTCTCCCTCTTGTGAAGTTTGTAGTCTCCACACACAAAAAAAGATTTGCTGGAATCCTGTCAAGGATGCCAGAGGTTCTTCTAATCCCATCCTGAGTAAAAGGGACCTCTTAATATTCTCTCAGTCTATTTCTTTGTAATAGGCTTAGTGATTTTCTGAAAATTATACACATGTTGTGATGACACATGAAATGAGGTGCAGTTGAATGATGACTTTCAGAAGCGGGTTTAAACCTAGATGTGAAAACACACCAGAATCAGGAAGAATATGGATATTCTTAAAAAGCATTTAAAAATGTACAAAATTTCAAATATCTGTTCTAGAGAAAAGTTTAAAAGCATGATCATTCTCTCCTCTGATTTTGAAACTGTCCTCTGTTCAGGAGATCCTACACAAGTAGGATTCAATGCTACCAGAGAATTTGTCATTGTACTTCTCCCTCACCAGAAAGCCAAAGTTCCTGCTACCTGTAGAGCAGGATGAGAGGATGGATTCCAGCCAACCGAAGCAATATTGGAGAATTTTGTTTCACTATGTTTATACCACTCTTGCAAAAATTAATATGATCTTTTATCACAGGAATGTTTTGTCAGTGAATGAATCAGGGGCATGCTAATAGAAGGGGGAGCTTCTGTTTGTACACAAATATTTCAGTAATCAGGAGTGATGGGAAAGCAAATACAGAAATGTTCAGAACAGTTAAATGGGAGTTGAAATATGATCATTTCTTAAATTGTGGCTGACTCTAGCAGGGTATTTTTAAGCAGAATTTCAGCCAATGTCTGCAAAAGTGCATATAAAGCACCCTTGAGCTTTTAATTATATTTATGTCAACCAGCCTACTTGGAGTTTTCAAATTGATTCACCACCACTGTTTGAACATCCTGTCACAGGAGCAATGCATATTGAAGTAGCTGAAATTCTCCTTTCAGCATGCCTAATTAATGGTATTTCTGGCACAGGGAGTTGCAAAATATTAGAATATAAATGCATTCAGGATATTAGACATCAAATTTTAACAGTTATGACCAGGTAAAATTCATTATTTGGGTATGATGCCACTGAGCATCTTCCTTTTTCATTATAATATATTCAAATGTCCTGTTTCAATAAGGTCAATGGAGTGATAAAATGTTCTCAATTCTCATAAGTACATGTGGTCATGTTTGTACTTAAATAAAAAAAGATATCACAGTAATTTTGGAAATACTGAGAGGATTCAAAAGCATCAAATCACTGATCCCATCAGGAAAATTCAGGTTTCAGATAACAGCTGAATGGTGAATACAGAAAATAATCCCAGCAAATATTACGTATGAGACTGTTGCTTGAGCATTTTGGAAAAATAAACATATTTATAACAATCTGAAAATCACCTGCATGGGAGCTAAACATTCAGAATAACACACTTGCTCTGAATAATTTATCCTTTTCCAACATTTATTTTAGATACTCTAGAATTGAATTACTTATATGTAAGCAACCATAATTGGAAGAGTATTAAAATTCTATTTTCTACCACAGGTTTCTCTGTGACCTTGAGCAAGCTGTACAGATTTTTTTGTGCTTTTGTCCTGCTTTCCCAATTCAGCAATGAAGGAACTGACAGAACCTGAGGATGAGCATTTTCTGATGCATGCAAGTAATGTTGCAGCAATATGGGCACCTAAGAAACCCTTTGATTTCAAAGCTGAGCCCTTTGGAGAGAGGACTGGAAGGACAGGAACTTGCACCATGGAGTTGCCATTTAGGTCTAGATAAGAAGAGCAGTGCTGAACCATGATCCAATGGCCATGATCAGTGTTGCAACCTTGTGTTTCTCTTGCATTTCAGCCTCTATTTTAACCTCTTGTAGCTATGAAGTTTCTTCAAGAAAAGAGAGACAAGACTGAAATCCTTGAGGCCTCCATGCCTGAAAAGGGTCACTTGGTTTGTCTGAGAAAAAAAATGCATTCAAAAACCGTGAGAAAATATCAGAATACCCACAGGCTGCAAATAAGGTTAGTCCCACTTAGAACAGCACTAGCAGGAAGAGTTAAACAGACACACTTCCCATTTTGTCTGTTCCTGCACACTTCACTTGGGTTGCAAGGAAATCAGAGCTGTGACAGATCATTTATATTAATACAATGCGCCTGCCAAATTATTTATACACCATAAGCAGCAGTCTGGAGAAAGTGCACTCTGGGAACTTCATTGGTAGAGAAGAAAGGCTTCACTGGGAGAGGCATGTTAAAATAGTGCAGGATTTTGATCTCAGATATACTCTGGTAAATAGAGAGTGATGCCATTGAAGCCTGTAGACTTAGTTTGGCTTCACACCAGTGAATGTGATTGACAGGAGAAAAAGTGTAAAATTGCAGCATAAGGTGATAAGTCACTGACAAGAAAATTGGAAAGAGAAATACAAGTTAGTGTTGGATTGATCTACTGTTCTGTATGTTTCTCCTGGAATAACTGAGGATCCTTACCAGGCTTCTTTGACTGTAATCAGCTATTTTCTAATCTCTAGGTGTACACTAACTTGAAATTACTGAGTGGTCCTAAAGTTAGAAAAGCTAAATAAAATCTACAGTTTAAAAGAACATGTTTTCACAAGCACTAAACAAACAGAAATATTTGGTAAACACCAATTGGTTCCTCAAAAAATTAGTTAGTTTTATTATCAAACTGCTTTTATATGATGTGCCTTGCTTTAGAAGGAGTTCAGATGTCCAAATATCAACCCTTACTAGTAAAGGGCTTCAGATCTGCTCCATACGAGGTCCTTCAAATTTATATCTTAATCTCAGCTATTTTGAAATTTAGTGTGCTCTTATTTGGTTCCTTAAAGAGACAGGTTTTCAGTGCTGACTGAAATGAAGAGGGATTTAGAGGAATCTGTATGTTTTATTCAGCACAGAACATTTAATTTACTGTGTTTGATCTGTAGGTCATTAAAGTTTATTGAACTTTTTTTTCAGCTGACTGCACTGACTTCAGCTCAGGCCCCATTACCTATGACTTCACAGGATCACGTGCATGATCCAGTTTCTATGCTCTTAAATCAACCTGCACATGTAATTGCCAGCCTTTAGATTCCTTCCTTTGAGCTGTATGAAAGTATGTTTACCCTCAAACCAGAAGGAGAACTTAACATTAATCACTATGTAAAAAATACAAAGCAGAGATTAATTAACCAATCAAGGAACAATTTTTTCCAACCCAGTGATCTGCCTTTTTTTGAAACTGACATTGCATAACAGAAAATAATCTTGCACATTAATAAATCCAGAGAGGCTGACAGTACAGCACACATTTCTCCAGGATGCATGTCTTGAATGACTACATAGGTGTTAGTATCCTCTTTCTAAGCAGAAACCTGTAGACATACATAGTTTATAAGGAATAAATAATACAAACAAGATATTGACTCTTCTATTTTTAGAACAGGAGAAGCAAGCATGCCTGTAATAGCCATGTATTCAAAGGCACAATTTATCAGTTATCTACCACTCAAATCAAAGGAAAGACTGTCCTTCATGCTGGGAAGTTGTGTTTTACACCCATTTTACTTTACCCTCTTCACAATGTGGTGTGTGTTCTCTGACTGAAGTATTCCAATCAACCAATCTACAACATCTCCAATGAAATCTTGTTAAAACACAAAATTGCTTAAGATGTGAACCTAAAAGGTTATTGTCATTCTTTCTCACCAGAGTTTTGTGCTAAAAGGACATGCTAAAAAAAATCCAAGTTGCGTTGTGGAAAAATTCCCCAAAACTAACAGAAAAGAGCATACACCCCAAAGGACCTGGTAATCTGTGAACTCTTGGATGACAAGATCCAGAGGTCACCCAAAACAGACTAATTGAAGACATCTTAACATACATCATGATACTGAGGCAGGAGAAGAGTGCCAGGATTTGCACCTGACCAGGTCAGAAGAGGAAAACTAGAACTGAACCTGAGACAAAAATATAGTGATATGAACAGAGGTTGGAGAAAGACCACAAGAAGAAATTGTGGAAATTGCATGCTCAGCTGAGGCAACTGATGAACTCTTAGGAGTGGGTGAGTGACACCTCAAAGATCCTGCAAGGAACCACCAGGTCAGAGACTTGAACATGGAGAGGGCTCCAGAGCAGCTGGGCCAGGACTACAGGAACTCCACACTGCCCTCAAATCCAAAAGGAGAAGCTGCAAGGTATGGTGAAGCTAATCCTAGTTTTCTCTTAGAGATGATGAATGAAAATCTGAATACTTTTGAAAACCTACCCATGGAACAAGAAAGATTCTCCATAGTAACAATGGGAAGGCATTACATTGCATGTTGTAAAAAGAATTTAGTCTCTATTATGCATATTACAATTTTACTCCCACTTCCCTTAATTCTTTCCTTGACCTCATGATCAACTTCTAAGATGTTTCCTTAACAAAGCAAAGGTACTTGAAGTACTTTGAACCGTGGCTGCTTAAAAATCGGATGTCCTTGCACAGAATATGATTTACATATTTATAGACTTATTCCCATACAGTTGTTTTCAGCTAAGATACAGCTAACTTTCTGTTATAGTCAGAGCTGAACAATTAAATCAATTGAGCGAAGGAGATGAGGTATTTTTCTGACTTTTATATAATTCCCAGGTTAAACAGATCAGTAGATCCTCAGTTCTTATTCAGCTGTAAAGTCACCGATTATTTCAGATTTCAAGAAGTAATTAGAGCAATCAGAAGGTTGTCTCTGTTTTTCACATGTTTAGTAGTAGGCATTAATACTACAACCTTGACTTGCTTCTGACCCTAAACCACTGCTTCCTAAGCATTATTTCATTCAAAAACCACGCACTCAGTCATTCCCTCATTTTGTAATTTCATTCAGGATTTTGGAAAAGTTTTGTTTGGGAAAAAGTGATCCAGCATTTTATGTCCCTGCCCTGGGAAGGGACAGAGGGTGGGACAGACATCAGTCAGAGGGGAAGGTGTGTGATGTTTCACAGCTCAAACCCCACAGTTTCCCACTTCATAGTCCCTTTATTTGTGTTTGGAACTATGGCTGCAGGATGCAGTTGAGTTCCCAATGCAGATTTACACAGGTCCTTGAGCAGACATTCCTATAGGTTAGGGGTTGTTTATATGTTTTATAACCAGTAGCAACAATCATTGCTAAAAAAAAATTGATTAACTTTGAGTTTTAAAATTACTCCTTTAAGAGGGAATTATCTACATAGGTGTTTTTCAGTAAAATGACCAACAACTATGTTTATTTGATTAATATTATTCTGCCTTCTGTACT
This sequence comes from Chloebia gouldiae, assembly GCA_003676055.1. Lineage (NCBI taxonomy): Eukaryota > Metazoa > Chordata > Aves > Passeriformes > Passeridae > Chloebia > Chloebia gouldiae. The sequence goes on along the minus strand of QUSF01000014.1, from coordinate 10,867,579 downwards.
AGTAGAAGTAATTCTGATGCCAGGATTATTTGAAAATCACAGATTTCTTTTGTAATGATACCATGTATTTCCCTGTCACAGATCATTATGGTATAGAAGCATGAAAAATGCCGGGAAATTAATTGCTTTGTCTGTATTTAGACAAATTTTGATAATCCTAATAGCTTCATTGGCTCATTATAGTTTTAAATAGGAAAAAAATGCAGTCAGAGTAGCTTATCTGTGGGGGACATTCATTTTGGTTTAGAGTTTGGGTTTGTGATGGTTTTTTTTTTTAATCCAAAATAAGTTACCACCTAAATTTTACTATCAGGATAGTAGCCAAACTGCTTTCCCTAATACAAAAACATTATTTGTGAGAGAAAGTGTTGAACTAAATTATTTGACGAATGGTTTAACATTTTCATTTTTGTATTCTGAATGCAACAGTACCCTCAATGAGTTCTAATTAAAATCTTACTGCAGCTTGATGAAATACTACTTAGTGAAATGAAACCCACATCAGCATGCTGGTTAATTTCTAATCATTTACCCTATAACAGTAAAATATAGTTTGCAGTCTCTTCACTTGCTAATCATGAGGGTGTCATTATGCAGCCTCTGCTGTCTACCTCCAGAAATAATCAGTGTAAAAATTGCTTGAAATTTAGCTACAAATAGTTGTCCAAAGAAGAGTTCCAATCTGCTACTCTAAATTTAATTAAGTGCATATTCAGTTTATACTTCCCCATCCCCCCCCTCGATGAAGTTCCCGTTGCACACTGGGAACAATTTAAATAGATTTGAGTACAAAACTGAGGAATTGAGCTTGGTGTAAATGTGTGGGTGTCTGTGTTTTGCCTGCTACGTGAGCAAAGGAAAGGGAATTGCAACATCTCCTCATTTCCCTGTACACCAGTAAAGACCATCAGGAAACAACCAATGCAAGAGGCATCAGTAACAATGTTCTACACATTGAGAAGAGCAAAAATAGAAAACTAATTTGAAACAGCCTAAGCACCACACACACACACAAAAAAAAATATTTCTGCTTACCTACAGCAAATCAGAGGGAGGAAAACACCAATCAGTGTATGGAGATTCAGCAGCAAGGTCAGAAGAAATGTCTGAAGAAATGCAACTATTCTGATAACTGCAATTTTTATTTTAAAACCCCTTCAATTTCTTGCAACATTGAAATGTTTTTTTCCTCTTTTGAAAGATTTTCTTCACAGCATGTCTGCAAGACCTTGTGTCTTAGCTAGCAAGCACCTAATGCCTAAGACCTAAAGTCTTTCTTAATATTCATGCAAGTAAAAAGGAACAATATAAATAAATTGGTTTAATATGGTATTTTTTCTACAGGCCCTGATCTGTGTGGTAAAACCTTCTTACCCAAAAAGATAATGTGATGCTTTCAACAAATAAGAGATCACATTCTACTTTCCACAAATAAGAGATCCATCTTGCATGGTTCTGGAAGTGAAATGATATTGTGAAGACAGGGACCACACACATGATTTTATGCTTGTAACACTCTTTTTGTAAAGGGAAGTACTAAATCAAAGCTTTTTATGTAGTGTAAATAAATTGAAAGACTTTCTCCTTATATTTCTAGTGCCTCTGCTCAGTCCAAGCCTGCTTTGCTTGCCAAATTTTAAATACCTGTCACCATGAAGTATGTTCTGAGCCCTTGGCTGATGCTTTTACTTTAGTGAATAGAATTTTTTGCCTACTTACTAGATGCCAAACTGGAAAATTGTTAATAAATTTCTATTACTGTCAACTTCCCCTGGCTCCTTTTGTTTTAGCAAAATTGGATCCCAGAGGAGATACATATCTATTCCTCCTTCATGTCTCAATACTAATTAAGTAATATGGATTTAATTAAGTAAAAGGCAGGTTCTGCAAATATATAACGTATAAGTAGGTAGCATCGACCTCTGTTCCATGACTTATAGATTGCTACCACCTAACATTTGCTAGATCAGTATTTTTTCATTTCCCATACTGTTCAGCATACCCTACTGCATGACTGGGAATGTTTTGGACTTGCAGCAATTGCTTCCTACAACAGCAGCAGCAAATAGCTGCTCCTGGAGCAGATACAGATCATTTAAAGTTCTCTTATTAAGGCTGCTATAATTCCCAGTACAAACAACAAACCTTCTCAAGCAGGAGTAATACAAGCCTATCCTTCACCTGACTGAACTCAGTCTAATATTGAAGTAGTGCTTTGCTAACAGTATGAACAAGGCAGCTCACACAAGAGGTGGAGATTGGAAATCTTGCCCTTCATCTAACCTTTTAGATATCTAAAGAACAGAGACATTATTGAGATCTTCTGATGACCTATGTCATGTTAGCCTTGAAAATGCATGGGTGGCAATAGGTTAGAAAGAGGCTCTTACATTGTTAATACACATTTTGTGTATTTGTGCTGAGAAAATTTAGTGCCTAAATCATGATGAACAAGTCTAACAAAACAAAACTCTGTATTCCCTGTGCTGACAGCAAGAGCATGTGCTGAGATGCAATTGATCCTGGTTGGAAGCTTTTAACAAGAAATTTTAATAAGCAGATGAATGGCATTAAGGTGCTCCTGCTGTGTTGGCTTCAGGTTACTCTTAGATTTGCTTCAATGCTCTTGTGCCCCACAACGCTTCTCACACTCTTGTGAGCTGAGAGAAGAGAACAAAGCTGAAAGCAGGATTACACTAATGCAAAGATTTCCAAAGTGGAACAGATGAAGACATTTACACTGTGTCTGAACTGCAGGAACCACAGTGGAAACTCCTTGAAATTAGTCCCTTGTTTATTCGGGGCTTGTGGGCGGCAGGGCAGCCAGAGCACGCTGCAGACAGGTTCCTGTGCTGCAGACCCACCAGGCATCTCCCCTGCCACCTGCACAGATCCTCAGAGAAATCACAGCACTGTGAAAAACTGTGAGATTGTGTCTACTTAACTTGGCACAGAAGTACTCAGTTACCATTTGTGACCAACAGGATGATACTCCCCAGGGAGTGTGACTCTATATGTAGACTGCATGGTTAAACATAGCCCAGGTACTAACTAGGGGTCATCAGTTATGTTATATTCATTATTAAACAGATCAAAGAGTGTCCAAATACTTTATTTTATATATATTTTCTAAATGGTAATATAACTGTTTTGATTAACATTCCAGAGTTAAACCCTTATTAGCTATTTTAATTACTTATATTTCACTTACAACATAGCTCATTAAAATGTTATTATTTTACTAGATATATTTACTATGGTAGGTACTATAGTAACATTCTTCACTCATCCAAAACAGTCATAGGCTACACATTTAACCTCACTAAAAATACCTTTTTTTTTTTTTCAATTTTTGACCAGCACATGTCACCAAAGCCTTTGCCATCTAATGGTTTCTAACCAGCACACCCATAATACAGTTCATTGAACTCTTGAACTTACATTTTCTCATCTATGCAGCATCAACACCTATAATACTACTAATAAGAATGTCAATAACCTTACAATATTTAATACATCTTCATATAAAGTTTCTTTTCATAACAAATTTAACTGAGAAAGAGACACACTAACATATATGCATTGCGGGTTAGAAACTTCTTTAACTTACATACTAGTTTATTTAATCTTCAAAACATTAACACTTAATGTCAGGCCTTCATTTGGTGTAAATATGCACAGGAGCATTCAATTAATAAAGCTGTGATTCTATTCAGTATCACAGAATTTGAACAAAAGTCTTTTCAACTACAATTGGAAAAAAAATCTCACTATATTTTTCTCTAGAACATCAACATGGAGTACTCATAAAGAGAAAAATCAAGTCATAAATCAAGCCATGCAGCAAACATGCAGATGCATGTGACAGAACACATATATGGATGAAAAACGTATCATTAGCTCAGGGCACTTCTCTGCAGTTCAAGAGAGGAGATTTGTGCTACAAGAGGGTTAAATTCTGTAAGATACAGAGCTCTCTGGAGATGATTTGACACAGCTTCAAACATAGCAGTATCTTCATTGCATTCTCAATTTCAAACAATAAGAGAATGAGTGCAAAACGAGAGATTTATGGAGATGTCCTATTCCTATAAAAACCCAGATAATACAAAAATTCTGAGGAAGTAATTTTTCATCTCATGAATCCTACTGTAATTATGGAAGAAGCTTCACTTGCATCTCTAAACTTTGCAGAAGTGCATGCACACTCCCCAAGTTAAAATTTGGAAGGCTGTAAATACATGCAGTGCCTGTAACAACATTAGCAGCTATGGCAAGCTTGCACCTCTGGAGCCACTGAAAGATGATCACTGATTAGCTTCATGCAGCTTTTTGAGTGCCTCACTGTCCCCTTTTCCTTATCTCTTATGGTTTTACACACCCAGACACTGCAAAAGGTAAAGGCTTTAAGGGACTGAGTAGAAGTTTAAAAAAGGGATTAGTATTAGTGGCACTGTGCTGTGCTTCATTAAATTAATCTGGCACCGATCAGGGGTCTGTCAAGTGCTCTTTAAAGAGTCCCTATTTTTTTTTTTTTTGGATTGTGTGAAGAAAGATATGTTCCTACAACACAACATAAAGGACTTAGTTGTGCATATGTTATTCTTTGCCTCATTAAAACAAGGAGTTTCATCTATTTTTGTAGTTATCACACCAAGTCCTAATATTTAAATAAACAGTCCTGGATTTTGAAGCTAGCTGACCCTATAATATCTGCTATGTAACCCCTCCCTAAAAACATATCAAAACATTGTGACCCTTTGAAACATATATAAATAATGCATCTATCATCAGACGTAAATGGTAATAAAGGCACAAGGCCTTAAAGGATTTCTGGGTTATTCTGCTCAAAAACCAGAACCAGTATGTGTTAGCAGAAAATATGAAAGCTTAATCCAAAAAAGAGTAAAATGCAATTCCTTTACAGAGACTTTTTGTCTGTTTGCATCCTGGGACCTCGCCTGGTCCCCACTGACTTGAGTCAGGCTCCTATAGAACATGAAAGGGCCAGTCCAACACTGCAGTTGTTATAGGGAATTCCATTCAGGGAAGCAGATATCAAAAGAAATCACATGGCTGCTTATGGCCTGGTGGCAGATGAGATGATGGGACTTTCTCCTAAAAAGGTGTCAAAAACAAACCCCGCTCCATCAACAGGCACTTACTGACAATGTTTCTGACAGCTGATTTCCTTTAAAAGGCATCCCTGCAGCCTGGGATGGACACATAAAACTTATCCAAAAATTGTCAGTGTGACAGTTTTCATGGCAAATAATCACTGAAATGAAGCACTGAAATGAGGGTATCCAAATCCCTCTCTAAAATGAATCATTTAAAAGCAGACATTCACTTGCCATTGAAACTATATTTTTATTTAAGGTGTTCTTCCCAAGGTAGCTATGGCCAGAGTTTGGTCATTTCCCTCTCCTGTGCACATCCCAGTGTGGAGGCAGTGAGGAAGGATGTGTAGCATATCTGCACAAACACTGAGGGCAGTCAGAAGCCAGACTTTAAACAACCTCATGCTAGGATTTTCAATAAGGCTTAGGGAAGTCAGGGATTCACTTTCACTGGGAACTACGGGTCAGAGTCCTTTGAGCTTGTCTAGAAAGCTCAGCTTAAATTAAACCCAGTGGCTGGGCATTAATCTTCTCAGGGTGGTGTTCCAGCAGTCCAGTTTGTTTTGACAGGTTGCCTGCCTAGAAAATGGTTCCTTAGATTAAGGCCTGGGTTTCCAACAGGCATCTCAGTCTGTATTCTCAGTGGCAGCAGGTCTCTATTAATAGCATTTGTGGTTTGTTTCAGTCCTGACTCTAAAATACTGAGTTCCCTAGTTTGGATATACTGGACTGTTATAACAAAAATCACTAAAAATTTTCAAAGCCATCATTACAAAATCTACTTCAATTAAGGGAAAGACTAAGATCTGTTCTAATGGTTCAAACCTGTGCTAGTTTAATAAGCAGGTAATCACATTTTTGACTGAGTGAAACAGTAAAAAAAAAACAACAAACCTTTTATGCTCCATTTTCACACACTGGAGGTCTTTTTTGCAGCAACGAATTACACATCTCATAGTTGGAAAAAAGGCATCCTGGATTTAACTGGCTAACCAAAATAAAATACTGAGGAGTCTCCATACCAGACAGAGCCATGGCTCCTCCACAGCTACACCGTGTAGCAGCCTCTGTTGTCTGATGCTGACAGCAAAATAAAAGAGGGCTGGTGGAGATTTTCCCTTACCTTTGGATAGGACAGATTTGTTTCAGACTGTCACTGAAGACTGGGAAATGAAAGGGTCCCATGACAGACCAAGTATTGCTGTATAACACAGTGCAACAAAATATTTTAAGGTACTGTGAAGGGCAGGAGAAAAAAAAAAAAAAGGGAGTAGATGGCTGGATGAATTGGGGAAACTGTAGGCAATAGCTAAGAAAGAATAAGCATAAGAGGAAGCTGGAATCCAGGAGCAGGGGAAATGCAGGTGGAGGGTGCTGTGCCAGCAGAGGGGGGAAAGGAATGGGTGTGTTAGCAGCACAGGGAGGTAGTGGGATCTCAGGGGATGAAGTGGTTCAATGCCACAAGGAAGGAAGACAAAGAAAGAAAAACAGTTCTAAATGGATGGGACTTTCCATAAAAGATGGAGGGTTGCAGAGCATTGAACAGATTGGAAAAATAGAACGACTGGATGAATCATGGACTTGAAATTTTAAATTCTACTACTTCTGACAGCATGGTTTTACTTTGACAAAGTCTATGTAAATGGCATTTTCTGCCTCAACAGATCTGCAAACAACTCTTGTTTTGTGTTACATGTGCTGACTTGAAGATGAACCCTCCCCAACCACCCCCTACCCAAGTTTTTCTTGTCTTTGTTAAAAAGGAGCATTTATTGTGTGCTTAAAAACCTGGTGTTCCCCATGCCAGGAAGGAGGAAGCAAAAGGCAGACTTTAATTTTTTTTGTTATAGTGGTCTCATGACCTTACTAAGATTAAACCACTTTTTGTTTTTAAGGACTCCTGTGAGAAGCAGTTCATGGAGCGATGCAGACTTTGCTGCTCTTTTGGTGCCCCCTTGGAAACTCCATACCAATACTGATGTGCAGATTCAGTCCTCAGTTTCTGAACACCCCTGTTCTTTCTGTGGTTCATGGCATTGCTGCTGAGAGAGGGGGAAACAATTCCCACACAGGCAGCAGAAGGCTCATTCTTGTTATGCCATCTGCGCAAGCCTCTGCACACAGCACAAACCAACCAAAGAGCACCACCCATGTTCCACAGATGGCCCTCAGTTACAGCTTGCAGTTTAAGAGCAGTGGTTGATATCTAAAGTCTAAAAACTTGCTTTTCTCCATGTCCTTTCAAGAGTCTCATATCAAGAAGAAAGATAAAAGTGGCCATCGAAGTGAAAATCAAGTTTCTCAGCAGACATAATCTGTGTAGAACACATAGATGCTATATTAGCATTACCCATACATCCCTGAGATCCACTGGATCCCAAATCATCCCAGAAACAAGAGCACATTCTGTAGAAAGGAGGTATTGTGCTTGGGGTTTTGGATGTTTGTTTGGATGTTTTTTTGGATGTTTTTTTGTTTCCCCAAAAATAAATTATTTACCATTGTTTCCCCCAGAAGAACTGCTCCAAGTCACAATTTTTCCAGGCAATAGTTTTTCCACCCAGAGTGCCGTGAAGTCCATGTGACAACTCCAACAGCCAATTTATCCATGTTCTAAGGAAAGATTTTTGCCTTTGGACATTGTGAATAGGATGGAATGATTTAGGTGGAAACACTGAGCAATTCCTGACATTCATTACTGAACATGATAAGTCCCAGTAATTCCTGCATATTCCATATTCTTTCAGTTTTGATGCTTGTCACAGATTTTTCTTATTTCACTCGGCAGCTGTTTGTTCTTTACTTCTGTGGTATTATAGAGAGCTGATTATTTGTTTACCATTATTACTTATATGTTTTTATGGAGAGGAGGAAGCCAAGAGTTTTAAATATTCAGCAGAACTTCCTCCACTTACAAAAGAATATAAACAACATTTCTTAGAGTACTTTAGTCTTTTATCATCATTGTTGTGTTCTCATTTGATAGTTCACATTTTTCTATAACTGTACTATCATTGGCTTTGTAGTCAGCTTTAGTATAGAACGCCATTTTTTCCAGGTTGTTTCTTGAAAATAAGATATTAGAGGGCTGCTGTGCTGATCAGCAAGGATCATCCCCAGCAGATCCAGCAGCAGTATCAGGGCATTTGGCAATACTCTCAGTTTTCTTCTTGCTAGTCTGTCTGTACTTATTCCCAGGAAAATGTGACTGACAAGGACAAATGGATATCCTTCTGCTGTACTACATTCACCCCACCTGATCTGATTGAGGGTTTTACCATAAGAAACAATCTTCACCGGTGTCAGTAAAACTGATAAAGCAATTCAGAATAATTCCATCTGATGGTTTGCAAATAGATTTGTCTAGGATTTGCAGACACATTTTTCCCAAGTGTTTAATCTTCTAATCTTGGGATTTTCCAGTATAGCACCAAGTCCTAAAGCCTAATCAAATGAGGATGATGTAAATTCTGACCCAATTAAATGTATTAATGGGTAATACAAAAAAAAAATACCCCAAAACCACCAAAACACACATACACACAAAAGAGAACGAAATAATGCCATAAAATTTCAATGGTAGTTCAAGAAAAAAAAAAGTGATTGAAATGTTGTTGTCAAAGGATCTATCTAAAAGTTAATAGAGGAGGGAGCAAAGAAAGATTTTTCCTTTCTTTCTCTTTTCTTCCAAAAAATGCCCAGAGAAATACTTAGTAACTTGCAAAACTCATGAAGGACACACAGGACAGAAGAATCCCATAATTTTGCTCTTATCTTTTGTACCAATCCTTGCTGCATAAGCAAAATGTGTAGGAAATGTCTCTGTTGTACCTTGATAACTTCAATACACTTTAGTTATAGAGTTGGCAGTTTCATTTTAGCAGAAAAGCAGAGATTCTTAATATCAAATGCTCCAAAGAAGGGATGTAGTTACTAAAGACATGAATTGTCTAAAATGCTCATTATTTTATCAGCAATATAAAATTAAAGCAACTGAGCATCCAGATGCCTCAATAATTTCATGCAAAACTTAACTGTGTAAAAACTGTCAAGTCAAAAAATCTCACTGTGGCTGGCAGGAAATTATTCCAAGGTCAACATGTTACATAAGCAATCATGAGAAAGCTTATCTGAAGCTGGGCAGCTCATGCTGACTCCCCATTGTGCAACAAGCTCAATTTACCTTTCAGCCAAAGTCATGCTCTAGTTTCACTCAAATAACAAGTCCTGTATTAGCTCCCCTAAAGACTTTTAACAGTAAATACACAGTCTGAATTGGTTAATAAAATATCACCTATTATTACCTGTTTTCACCATACCTGAGGTAGGATAAGACGATTTTGAAAACAAATCCACCATTATGTGCTTTTTTTTCTCAGCAGACATGGATAGGAAAGATGATCAAATTAATATTTCCCCTCTTGATTCTAAAGTAATTTCACATTCAGATTTATACTTTTATAAATTTATTCATTATGATATTAAGCTACAATTCAGCCTTAGCTTTTTTTCAAGATTTAGCTTTCATTATGTTTTGAGAAACTTATTGCTGCAGCTTCTCATGTTCAAACCTCTGAATTCCATTGCACTTCTTCTGCTGCTTGATTGAGTAAAGTGATGTTCACTCAAAAGAAGGCAACACTCTTTAAGTGAATAATGAATCTTACTATCTACATGGGAATTGTTCTTGTCCACATGAAAGATTACTATTGCATTAATAAAATACTGTATGAGTGTTCGTGATGAAGCAAGTAAAAATATATTAAGGATGTAGACAAGATGAAAAGGAAAATTATTTCTAAAAAAAACCACCAAAACAACCCTTGCAAAGAGGTTTTCAACTTTTAATGTCAGTGCAGAAGTCTTAATGCCTCATGAAAAAAAAGGACTAAAGTATATAAAAAGGTAAGGTTATAAGTAAACATTTATCTTCTGTGTATTCTTGTCATTTACCTTAGAATATAATATACATAAAAATTATGAGTAAATAAATAAATACAAGTTCTACAAACATCATGTACAATCCAATGAATATGGATTGTACCCTATGTATATTTTAAATTATTTTCCCATCTCTTTAAGAATAAAAAACAACATTACATTTTATAATTCGGGATAATAGAAGTATTATCAGTTCTGTCGCTAGTACATTAGCAGTTATGCATTTTTTAAAATGTTAGCTAAAAATAAGAAAATAATCAATAGTTCAATTACAGCTGCAGCTTATTCATTCAACTATTTTTGTTATGTTGATTTAAATGTTTATCCTTTTTTCTCCAGTGAAGAAGAAAATTCAGCTGAAATGTTCTCTCTCTGTACAATCCTTATTCTTATCCTGCCTTGGTTATCTCCCTTCTTGTTATTAATAGCACCCAAGTGAAAATATGGGATTTCTGTGGCTTGCCTTCTTAATAATGAATAAAGGTGATGCATTGTATGAAACTGCCTCAATAATTTAAAAGGTAATATCAAGCAAAGACTAACTGTAGTGGTCTGCAGAAAATATATTGCATTGAAAACTGATCTATAAGTTGCAGAGATGTTAAAATGCTAAATTTAAGTACAAAGTTCATAGGCTATTAGAAATATTAAAGTTTTAACACCAAGCATGGCAATTTTCCTACTTATTTTAAGTTGTAAATTATTTTCTATCCCTGTTCTTTTTTATATATATTTAGAGAGATAGAGTCATTTAGAGATAGAGACATTCTTCTGACAGGATGCCCTTTGACCTACAATTCTACTTAGAGGAAGACAAAAGAAAGGGATAGAAGAGTTAACTATAAGCTCTGCCTCTGGTTTTAAATGTACAAGCTGCCTGATATCCAGAAGATGGACAAGCAATCCACTATAAAGTGACTTCTCTTTGATACTCAAAGTATAACTTATACAATAGATCACTTCTGACTATTTAGTGTATAAGTATACATTTATGCACAGCTGAATTATGAGATTAAATAACACATACCCATTAATAAGAGTTGACTCATGCCTATTGTGTTTCATGAAAGCTTCTCCAAAACCAGTAGTGATTAACACTTCCAATGCTCTCCCATCCTCTGAGACCTGAATTCTAGCCAGGAAAAGAGATTGAACAAAAAAACAGTACAAAGTTGAATATAATTCTGGTAGAGGAAATAGTAACTTGCATAATATAACTGTCATCCAGTCAGAGAAAATCATTAGATTTAGACCAATCACACAGTTCAAGTTCAGACTAGGGAAATAATACTCTTAAGAAATAATTTCAAAGTTATACTTAGGCACAGACTTATGCAAACTTAGCCCTTTTGTGAAGGGCGATCAAAAAAATCAGCCTCCAGTATAAGCATATACCAAAAAAAACCCCCAAAAACTAGGTATATTGTTCATGGCAAAACATTTGACCAGATACACTAAAAGCTTTTTTATTGTGTGCAGTCCCCCTATTGAAAAAGGATCTAAATACATTAACAGACAGCAAAACATTTAAATCTCTGTGTCATTATTCATCCTGTCCCTGCAGAAACTGGCAATGCCTGTAAGGGGCAGAGGCACCTCATTGTCTTGTACACAGAACTTGTCTCAAAAGAGTAAAGCACAAGGAAAGACGTTTTTAACAGGGGCACAGCCACATACAGAAGAGAGAAAGACAACTCAGATGAGCCGTGTAAACAGTTCAGCTTTCACACCAGAAGTACCCCATTTCCCAGGACTTTGAGAATGACACTGTTGCTATATTTACAGACTGGAACTGGTGGGCTACTTGTAAGGGGCAGGAATTACCAAGTTTTCCTGGAGCAGTAGAATTGTAAGCTGTGCTTTATGTGCATTTGCATTTACAAGCAAAGCTGTAATTCAACACAGGCCAGGATGAATAAATAGTGGCACATATATATAATTCCTAATTTTGTATTAATTCAAATTTAGATGACTGAATCTAGAAGTAAAACCTGTCCTGAACTTTGAAGAGTCTAAGATGGAATATGCACACAGATGTAGATTGAAACTCATTGTACCAAGTCATCAAAACCAATTTTAGAATGATGTCAGTTCTGCAAAACTCAATGGACAGACAAGAGAGCTTTGAGCTACACTGTTCTGGTACTGATGACATATAATTTTTTGACTTTGAAAGGAGCAACAATGGCAACATTTGAATGATATACTGTGACTATTTTCAGTTAAAATAAGCCAAACCAACTCAAACAAACAAAAGCAGTAATAACATCAACACATAATATTTGCATCTCTTAAGAAAATACTGCTACACTATATTGTAAACAGTTGTAAACAGATTTACATTATTTATTCAGTAGTTAAATATGAGTGTATCTGTATTTTCTAGCTAATTTTGTCAAATGAATGGTTTTGAATATGCCAGCTTAACATATTTGTCTCAAAAGTTTTATCTTTCTTTACTTGGAGTTAATGGTCTTTGCACAGAGTTCATATATAGGAATTTCAATATAGATTCAGAATAGCCATATTGTTGCAACAGTGGTCACCATAAAAATGTCATCATTCACATAAGAAACAGAATGATAGCACCATCCTTCTAACTAATACCCCAATGCATCCAAAGGAATATAAAGTTTAAAATAGTTCAGAAATAAAATAAAGCTAGATTTACTTGACTCTTCAGATGGAAGGAATAATTTGATAAAATTTCTTATTTTTGAGCCCTAATGCTGAATTTAATTCTCCATTTCACACTTGGAAAGTGTAGTGTTTAACCATAAAGTACATTTTAAAATGTTAAATCTGCTTCACTTTCCCCTTCATTTCCCAGAACAATAATTGCAACCTTTGATGTCAGGTTTGTTTTACTAGCTCATTTAGATAAGGGAACTTCTGGTCAGTGACTCAGAAGAATATTATCTTAAAACTTTGTGAAAAATTGTGTTACTTCCAAAGCACAGTGAAATACAAAGAAGCTATTGAGCCTTTTATCCTCACTGGCATCCTGTACAAATCTATTCACACGGTTCTCCAGCTTTGCCAGCTATTACTAAACTGATTTTTTTTTATATGAAGGTGTCAGAGTTCAATATTCTCTGACCAGAATATTTTGGCTATTCCATGCATGGAAGGGATTATATTTAATATAAAATTTACTTATTTAAAGATAACATATATTACAAAGGATTTCTGATTTAGCAGGTCACTATATATCACTGGCCGGGGGCTATGTACAAATCACAAACGGGACGGGACTGCTGTGAAATGAGTCTTGAGCTGTTTATTTTTTAGCATCAGTCTCATTACATGGTATGACAATGGAAAGATGCCAGCAGCTCACATCCTAGGCAGCAGACCAAGAACTTAATGTTACAACTTACTTTAAAAGCTTTTTGACCGATCACACAAAACAAAAGCATATTGACAGTACTTCTATTCAATCACTATAAATACACGTACTTTTGGTTAAAACAATGCTCTCTTATTTCGAATACAATACTTGCTTGTAAACCTTAAGATACAATGCACAGAGCTCCAGTTTGGCAGTTTAGGATTTATGTCCTTGTTGGGCTGAGCCACCTGTTCACCCTGCCCGGCTGCTCCAGGCACACCCCCAGGCTGCTGCCAGCAGCGATTGATGCCATCGTGCCCGATGGCCCCAAACAAAGGCAGCCTCGCCCCGCTGGCCACACCCTGTGTTGGTCACACCCCGCAGTGCTCCCTGAGCATCACACACAGAAGCCCCCTCCCCACCTGCTCGGAGCCTTCTGTCGTTTTTAGGGCTTATTGGTCAGTCCCAGAAGATCAAGATTATGAAACACGTTGTTCCAAAGCCTACTAGAATTGCCATACGGATATGTCTCCTTCCCTTGAACTGCTCTAGAAACCCAAAATATACTCAGGTTGTTACTCATTCTTTTACTGTGATGTATTTGTAGTTTTTCAGGTACCAAACCTGTGTATGCTGTCAAATGTCACAGATCCATTTAGGCAGCAGAAGCTAGACATGAAAAACTGCAAATGAAGCAGCTCCATGAAAAATGCTTATACAGATAAGATACTGCAATTCCATGGAGACATGGCAGTCCAGGTCTACTGTTCAGCCAGTTTTGGGCTTTAAGTGATATTTTAAGTGATTTCTGTGATTTCCACATATAAAAGGCAATTGCCCTGCAATTGGGGGTATCAATTACTCTTTGTTCGTTGCATCTCTCTTTGAGATTTTTCTCCAGCAGTAAAGACATTCTGCAGTACTTCAGAATCATTAACATTGGAAAAGCCATCTGAGATCATCAAGTCCAGCTGTTAACACACAGTACCCTGGACTAAACCACATCCCCAAGAGCCACATTCACACAACCTTGAACACTGCCCGGGATGGTGATTTCACCACTTCCCTGAGCAGTCAGTTCCAACACCTGATCCTACTTCCAGTGAAAAAAGTTTTCCTAAAATCTAATCTGAACCACCCCTGGTGCTACTTCTTTGGAAATTAAATTCTTTATTCAGTATAAACATTTGCATAAACAGAAGTCAGGATCTACAGGTTTTAGTCTCAGGAAATATTTTTCAGTGGGAATAAACTACAATATGGGTGCCTACAGTGTTCAGAGTTTGCTATGGCAAGCTTTATTATCAACTCCTGGCAGAATTTCATGTTTGGATCCCTCTTGCAGATGCTTTCAGAGTTTACAGTAATTACTATTAGAAAATGTCAATATTTGTCAGAAGGCCTGATTGCCAATTTGCACCAATACTGCTTCTTCCCAAAGCAAAGATGCATGATTTCCAGATATTTTATGGGTAAGATGATCTGTGATGTTAAATCTGTTCTAATCAGATGCCATTGAATCATACTGCTCAGGATTTAGCTCCTTGTTTTCATTTTTTCTGTTATTTTTTCTAAACCAGATACTATCACCACAAAGTTAACAGCAGAACTGTAACAACAGTAATCATGCAGTGCTAGAGGATAGTGATTTTGTTTTCCTGGCACATAATATAAAGTTTCTTAGAAGAGGAACATTTACAGGTGAGTATTTGACATCCAATTATTTAAATAGATTTATTGTTATTAAATGATATTTCTGTAATTGTCTAAGGAAAATAAGAGGGGAGAGAGAGAAAGGGATCCAGAGAGAGAGAGAGAGAAACCAGGTTTGTTTTACAGGTTCCTTCCATATTTCAGATACTTTATTTTCATTGTTTATCCTTGTTTAACTCAAGAAGAAAAAGGTGAGCTATCCAGACTGATAGGTCCTAGCTTTAGGATATTCCTTTCAGAGCACAAGTTGCAGGCTCTCCACATTGTAAATGAAATCTGAAATGAGTTAATGTGGCAGAAATGCATCCTTGAGGCTACAGTTGTCACAATATATGTACAGAGACACTAATATCATTCCATTAGATCTTTTTTTCCCTGAGATGTTGTTATACAACCAAACTCAAATTTAGCCAGCTCTTATGCCATTATACTCTTGCATGGTTACAGGGACAGTAAAGGATAATTCCTTGACAATTCATCTCCTGATCAACAAGTGAATAAAATTTTAAATGCATTATAAGAAAATATTTATATATGTCTTTTTGATTCTGGGAGATAAACTGTCTTCCTAAGCACTTATAAAACCCTGCATCTTTAAGCAGTAACACAGTCTGCAATAATTTCTCAATGTTTTCATTAATTTTAACTTCTATTAATGAAGATTTTTAACAGATATAGAAGCATCATCTCATAGGAAGAATTGTTTAGCTGATAAAGAAGTTAACTCATATTTGAAACTCATCTTATTGCCTGGGTGCTTGAAAAATTGAATTGCTGAAGGCGCATTGTTGAATTCAAATAACACAGAGGTCCTATGGCTTCATTAGCTTTTCACAAAACTAAGGGAACACACCTGCTATAGGGAATAATTACAGCTCTCACTCAAACTACTGCTTCCCTTCTCACTATTTTATAAATTGTCATTGTGCTGTGGATCTTAAAAAGTTTTTTGAGTGTGCAGTGAAAAATGTGCATCATTAATATAGTGACTATTGAGAAATGTTATTGTCTTAGGTATATTTGCCTCCTTTTATATCCTGAACTCATAAATTTGTTCATAAAACTGATATTTTTCATAGTCTTTGATGGTTGCTTTCAGTGAAGAAAGAAAATACAAGTTATGCAACTTAGTGCATTTTTTTGGAATTAATTTTAATATGAATAATTTGTTTATGTATTAAAAGACAAGAAGTAGTTTACCATAATGGGTCGGTAGCATAAACCCCTAGCAAACATAACATAGTTTATGCAAGTTTTATTTGGTATAAAATTAAGTGAAAACAATTTTACATTCATTAGACAAGTATCATGCTTAGGATTGCACTGAGTTGTGAAATAATGATCTATTATGCTGTGCATTTATCAGCTACAAAACACTGCCACTCTCTTTCAAACCTTATTACCATATTTCTAAACACCCTCATTTATCTGCTAAAGAAAAGTTCCTCACAGCTTTATTTCTTCCATTTTCTTGCTAATAGTCTACCTTTAATCTCCATGGCTTTCAAAAGGCAAGGCTTCTGCCTCCTGCACACATCTCTATAAGAACCTGCCTCCTATGTACATGTACATTAAGAATTGTCATGTGGGTCTTAGGTGCCTCTAATTTGCAAATGCCAAATTGCTGACAGACTTCTGTAAGATGATAACAATGTAGTTCATTCTTTAAAATTAATATCCAGCTCAAAAAGGTCACTACCTTATTTATGACTCTTTTTTTCCTTCAACTAACCAGAAAACTTTCCCACTTTTCCAGTGTTATTGTTCTATTAAGAAAAAAACACCCAGCATATAATTTTTAATATAGAGTCTCAATTATGATTCTCTGAGTTGATTTTCTTTCTGGCAATTTCCTTGTTAAATAGGAAATGTTATATATGCCTTAGACTGCCATGTATATTTACCAAGGAAATTTAAAGGGACTCTTACATCCATCAATATGAAGTAGAATTGCATTCATGGTCTTACAAGGCAAAGAGACTCTATGAATACAGACTGACCGGTCCCTGCCCTTGTTCTTCTTTTCAAGGACCCTGTTCATAATTATTAGTATGTCTTACTTTCTGGTTAAATATTATTATTGCCATTCTGGCCAGCTCAGTATTACACACAGTCCTGTAGAAATCCCATATGCTTTGCATTCTCAGGGGTGAATGTCCACAAAGATCTGCCCCTCGCCTTTCCCCTCCACTTTCTTCCAGCTAGATATTCCTCTAAATCTTGTGGGAGCTGAATTTATCTCAGACTTGTATCTTTCTATTCAGTTGAGCTAAAATTGGATAGCTGCTTTAAAAATTATTGAAAAAGAGAATGATAGGGAGATATACACACACATACACACATCCAGAATACAAGCAATTATGGAAGAAGTCAGGTTAAAAGTTAAAGTACATCAGCACAAACATTTGATTGTAAACCATGCAGAGTGAGATTAAATGCCAAAATGTATAAAAACATTCGAATTGCCATGTAGTGTTGATATTTTAAAATCAGATTCCTAACAGAAGTCAGTGATTCATCCTTTATTTCTTGTGAGAAAATTAGAGGTTTGCATTATGTGACATTTCTGAACTGGCAGACCAACTTGTACTGAAGCTCCATTTGGTGCCATTAAGGAATCAACTGTCTTGAAGTTGTTAGCTTCTGAAATTCCCTTCTGTCAGTGAATCCTTACTATTTATACTGTTTGGAAAGGAGGATAAGTTTTGTCGCAACAGAAGAAATGCCGAGCTGCAGCTTTTTCATTTTATTTCTTTTGATTGGCATGTGCTTTTCTTCAGAACTCCTATACACACAGCTTTGACCATGCTTTTTGTCGTGTTTTTCACTTTGTATTTATTTCTTCTCTTAGCAGGAGGGGTGACAAAAGCTCTTCCTTTAGCTCCCTTCTCCCAGCAGAGGTCTAACTTGCAACAAGATAATAAGCAAACTGCAAAAATGGTTTTAATTTTTCAAGCAATTATGAAATTGTCTTCTGCTTCCAGGGTGAAGAATTTAGTAATGAAAGTATGCTGCATGGTATTCCTCTAAAAATAAGCTCGATAAAACTGCTACAAGTGTCCTCCCTCTAAAAGTCTACTGTTTAAAATAGAAGTTGGGCCATATTTTCCATCTTCCTCTTTCCAATCCTAAGTGAAGCCCATGGCACACTTTGGTCAGGCCCTTCAGCTGCAGCCATCAGCATTTCAAGTGCTTCATCTGAGAGCTGGACTTCAATTAAAAGGAAAAGAGTACCTTGACACATAATTCAGCCAAAAAATCTTGAGCACCACAATGTAATAGGATGAGTTCTCTCTCCTTCCCTATCTCCATGGCTGTAGACAAAACATAAATGTCTGATGCAGACTGGTTTCACGGTAGTTTTACATTTAGCTAGATTTAAGTGAGTTTGATCCTGGTCTATGGCATTTTTCCACACTGAGCTGGTAGGAGTGCTACTATTTTCTGGGAATTGCAAGGCTACATTTTTTCATTCCAGATTCATATAGCAGATGTGCTAAGCTTCTACAGATACAGCAACTACAGCATCAAAGCTATATCCAGTCTATGAGTATAGACTATATCTCAATACAAAGGGTTTGTCTCTGTGATAGAATAAAACTAAATAACTCAGATAAATTATTTAATATATTTCATATTTTCTTTCTTTTTCTTTTAATGCTTAAGTGATAGAAAAATTCTTTTATTAGAGATAGTGAAAATTTTCCAAACCAGTAGATGGAGGTTTGATCCCAATCTCCTGTGCTTGATGGCATGCTTCCCCTAATTGATTGCACCTTTTCACATATGAAACCATAGTTCCATTCCAAAGTTCTTGGTTTTAGTCATACAGTTACAAAAGTGGATGTGGTGAACTTAAAACAGCAGGAGATGTGTGAGGCAGAACAGCAGTGATGCAGGAGCAGCTTTGGTACCAGTGGGATCAGTAGCAGCCCAGCCATCTGGAAATACGATCCTTTGTTTTGTAAATATGTCTCAAAACCAGTCGTGCTGCTGACACTTCGTCTGACTAAGATAATACAGGGAGTTCATTTTTGGGAATATTTACCTGAGGCTGTTTGGAGGGTTCATGTGGTAAAATCTGCTCTTTAATTACTTTGCCACAAATACTTGTTCCAATGAAATGCCCTCTGGTAGTTCATAAAAATATGTCGTTACTGCTCAATCTTGCATGCATTCAGATGAAAACTGTGCAAATGCCAGCAAGAGAGTCAAGCAAATTGAATCCAAACTCCATATCAAATGAATTCAGCTCTTGATTGCTTTTGAAGAAAATATTAAATGGTAAACTTCAAACCATCATTATAGAACTGTCTAATAGACCCATGTGTAAGGACTTTAAAAATAAAATTAAAAATCACATGTTTTATAGTTTTAAATATTAATTTTCTGAGTTAATTTTGTTTTCTATTAGAGCAGCTCTTCTTTTTTTTTTCCTCATTTTTCACATCAAACACAAGAGTTGGAGCAATGGTGCAAATTTTTCACCCCAACATAGTCATATTCTAATGGGATTTCTGCCCTCACAGTTACAGGCCCCACAGAAGTGCCACAGTAGCTCAGTTCTAGTGACTGATACAGGGGGTTTCCCTGTGCAGCAGCTGCTCCACGTATGTGTTGTGGACCTGTACGTAACATGGTGGATCAATCTTTTTATAGGTGGAAAAAGGAACACTCTGATTTCAGGTACAGCGAGGCAGAGTTTGCGTGGCCTACTTATTTTATGTTTGTCTGATATTTTTGAACTTTGTTTTGAAAGTTTACTCTCTATCTTTCCCCACCTATAACTGCCTCTTAAATTAATCTTTGTCCATTATCAACTCTGGATAAATTTGCTTCCCTTGCTGAGGAAGTCCCCATTACCTGCCCAAATAATTAACTCTGGGTATCTATTTGTGTTGCCTCTGCTGGGCAGCACCCTGGCTATTACTGCAAAATAAGAAGGCTCAACACCACATTAGGCTAAAAATGATTTATGAGCAGACAAACATCGCCAAGAAAAACAGCAACAAATGTCAAATGAGCTTTGAAATGCTCCATGCTCTTTCACTGCTAAACATACTACAGTGTGTATTAAATCCTTGTAACCACTGATTGCTAATTCCAGAGGCTCGTGGTACTGAAGCTTAACCAAATGAACACTAAGTGTGTTTATTAACACTGCTGAATGCTGTTGTGGCACTGAATAAACACGATCAAGGGAAGGGTTGGAAGGGAGAAGAGAATTTGGCTGCTGGTGATAATTTCCAGTTGTGAAGCAATTATTTAGATAGCAGATTTCAGTCTGAGAATAAAGAGTTTAGTAAGTGCTGGATTTGCATAATAGTAATACATGTCACTTTAAATTTCCTCCTGGCGTTTTCATGCATTTTTTAAATGAATCCTAATTATAAATGTTATACAAGTCTCACATAATGTGAATTTACTTGTATGTACGTTTGCATTATCCTCATTTTTAAGTGTACTGATGATTAACATTAGTAGCCAAGCTATTACATTAACTGCAGGACTATACTACACCCCATCTTTTAGAAATTAAATGTTATGCACATTAAATGTGCAGAGAACTCTAAAAATTCACCCCTAATCAACTGCACAAAAAAGAAAAAAAAAACACAAACAAAAACCTTAAAGCAAAATCAGGATGCAAAATCTGAATGAAGTATGGTATTTGACATACCTAATTTAAATATGAAAACAAAGCATTTTTTAAAAGACCAAAACCCATCACATTGGTTTTTGATACTGTAAATGGAAAAAAGGCTTTTCAAAGAAGCCACTTAAAGAAAATTTACAGAAACTCACTCTCTCTTATGAATTTTTAGATACAACATTCCATTTTTCAGGCATTGTGTGACAAATATGCATGACATTAAATTTCTTTAAGCACTAGTATGGTTATCCTGAGCTAGACCATTCTCCAAAGTGAGTCACTGCTGCCATCTGGAAGTCAATGAATTGACTTAAGATGTTTATATATTATGTGAAGACTAAAAAAAGCATGGCAAAAGTTGTAAATATAACCTGAGGTGAGAGAACATGAAAACATGGATCCCATCCATGTGAAAACAGTGGATTCCACATTGCAAAACTTCTTATGCAGAGTGCAATTTATTATAATCAGGATATGCATTTATTTAAATGGTTTGATTAATTTTTTTTGTTTTTGTATTTCACCAGAATGACTTATCTTTATCCTGACCTATACTCCTGAAATCTCTCAATTAATATTAATAAACTTTCAATCCATCCAGTAGAAACTTTACTATGTGAAGATTTCCTCATGGAGAAATCATTCTTTCCAATTTTCCATTTTCTGAGGACAGAAAAACAACAAAAACAACAACAAAAATCACATTTACTTGAATGTATATAGGGCAGAAAAAAGTTCCATGGAGTCTACTGGCATCTGTCAAACAAGATGAAATGTTTTCTACTGTCTGCATCATTGAATTTTCCTTGATAAATCCAATGATAGAGTGTTTTAGTCAGAAAACAGCCTCAGAAAAAAGCATTAACATATGGTTAGTATCACACTTGCCTATCCAGCTGCCTGATCCAATTATCCTCATTTAAAAGAAGAATAATTTATTTTCTAGTGAACGCCATGTCGAAACTGTGCCTACATTGTGTCTTCTAATAATTTACACGAAAAATTTGGACAATCCAGGTGAATACATCTCCCAGACTTTTAAAAAACATTATCTTCAGAAACAGTATCAGTTAGGACACAGGTGATCTCGAGGTCAACCTTTGAGAGTTCTTCCATCACAGCCAGACCCCGCAGCGACGTCTGAGGCGCCGGTGTGACAACCCAAGCTGTGCCAAGGTTTGCAGGGAGCGTGGAATCCCTGCAGCCCCAGGGCTCCTGAGCCTCAGCCTCTGCCCCTGCACTGCCATGGTTTGACACTGGCACAATGCCAGAGCCCCCATGAACATGCACCTTCCCAAATAAATGCTGAGATAAACAAATTCCCAGCCCCTGAACACACAGGAGCTCCAGCCCTGCCTGAGTGTCTGTGGCAGCGTCAGCTGAGCAGCTCCTGGCACTCTTTCTGAATAGGAGCTGCTGCAGCAGCAGTATTCAAAGCAGATGTAATTTCTCTTTGTGTGGTTTTTTTTTTTCCTAATTAACATTTTTGCATGGCTAATTAAATTTATTAACAAACCTATTTCATTGTTCAGTAAATAAGAGTTCATTAAAAACACATTATTGAATACTTAACAACAACACAATAAAAAGTATATAAAGGGTAAGTTAATGATCATATTTGTACTAATATAGTATGAGAATGCTCATTAATATTATTTATTTTAGATTGCTTCGGTAAACATTATTATTTGCTACACATTACTAACATGTTTTGATGATCTTTTATTTGTTCAGTGAACAATGAAAACTGATGATGTGCAAGCATTTGTTCAAGGCTTTACAGCTTGTTTTAAGGTTGTGTTTGCACACAAGAACAATTAATACACCAGCACACAAGAGATTTTATTGATAGCACAAAGGCAATCTTAGGAAATCACCCATGACCAGCTCTGAAGCAGATAAAAACATAATCTGAACTCTGTCAAAGGAGTACAGGGGGCTTTGCTGACACTGAGCTTTGGGACTGAGCACTCAGGGAAAGTGTGGTCACCCAAAGGCACAGGTTGGTAGCAGTGTGCCAACATACACTGCATGGTTCCCTAAGCAGAAGCAGTCTGATAATTGATAACCTGCTTGCACGGGCCTCTTAGCTTTAATTTTGGATGGACAGGAACCTGTTTCCCCTGGAGTTACAGGAAATTTTTCTTTTCAGTTTTGGAAGAATCAGATTTTCCCCTCAAGCTGGTATACAATTCAACAGTTCACAAACAACACACCCAGGCAGTTCCAACTCAGCTCTTGTATTAGTTAGACTTTGTATTACTACTTCAGCTAACTTCATCAATATTATTTATTCATTATCGGTTTTATGGGGACCAAAACCCAGTGATTCATTAGTCTCACATGAAGATACATGTTAATTATTTAGTCATCCAAAATCCAAATGCTGCCTTGTATAGTTCACTCTCTCAGGGTTAGTGAAACAGTAGAAAACTCAGTGTATTTTGCAAGTCACTGGCTGTTTCTTACAAAGGTATTTCTTTGTGTGCTGAAGACAGATATGTGAACACACTTGTGAATATAAATGGTATTTACTGAAGAGATTGTTTTGTCTTCTGATGTGCTACCAAACTACAGACTTCCATGCAGCACACAGAGAGATGACATAGCACAGTGTGTTCTGTAAGTCACTTCTAATTCCCATCAACTCCAGAACTGCTTTAGAAATTGCTGGGGTGACTTAAGTTTCCAGCTATCACAGTCAAGTAATTTTCCGAGACACCTGCATAGCTGCTCATGAGAAATCTGTTGTAACAAGCAATAACCTGAGTAAAAATAATATAAAGATTGTAAAAAACAGGCAAAAATTTAAACATAAATTAAAACAGTAAGGTTAAGTCTCTCAACAAGAGGAGTTATCAGCATTCACTACCACTGAGCTCTAAAAGGTGCTCCTTAATCCTTAGTTTGGGATTAAACACAAGAGCACAAAATTCAGAAATATGACTTCAAATTCTCACAGACTTATTTTCACTCAGCAAAGCGAGGTTTGCTGTTTTTAATAAGAACTATTACTTTTTTGTCCAAAATTACCTGTATTTTCAGGTGTCTCTTCTTCACTGCCTGACAGAACACTTGTGATGTGGCACGAGTTCTGCCTCTGAGGGCTTGCTCTACAGGCACTAGTTTATTCATGGGGAGTGAATCTATCCCTGGAGTGTTCAACTTCTGCACTGAAAGAACACTTAAGGGCTTTGTTTGTAAATAACCTCAATATAGTTTAAAAATGAATGTGAACTTGATACTTGTGTTTGTCAAACATGTAGGAAAATCTTGTGTCACCAAGAATCAGAAGCCTGAAGTAGTGGCTATGAGGCACAGGAACACTGTGTAGCTCTCAATAAGCAGCCATTTGCATAAGAAAGCACACATTTGACAAAGTTATGAACATCAATTATTTCCCTTCTTATGGCAGTGCAAAGCATCTCACTCCTCCCATGTGCTTTGGCCAGTGTGTGTTGTAGCTGTGCCTTTGCCTCCCCCAGCACGGCGAGCTCATGGGAAAAGCATTTCCTCCTGAGATCATCAGTTCCTTCTGCATTCATCCCCATCTTTCCTCCCGGGGAAATATACTGATCACACTAATGCTCATGCACAACAATGGCCCTTTGAAGACTTGCACGAATGAAAACATTAAAAATAAGCCATGATCAAGAGGGATGATGTTATTCAGAGAGAATGAAACTTAAATGGGAACTTCACGATGTCATTTGCACATCCAGCTTCAAAGTGACTTACAGAAAATCCTACCCTACCAAAATGAGCAAATAATACATAAGTAAGGAATTGTTAATGGAGAAAATAGCCATAGTAAAAAGCTGAAAACAAGCCCTGGATTAAACAAATTCTCACCCAATTTGAAAGTACAATAAGGAATCATTTCATGAAATGAGAATATATTTGAAAACTACTTGGCTACAGGAAGCAAGATTACATCAATGACTGTGGCAAGCACATTTCTCTCCCCCTCAGGATTTTTCGTAGAGGTGCACAGAGAGAAATGAAAGAGAAAACAATTTCTATTTCTGCTCCTTATTTTTCCTATGTGGAATGTGTTTGGAGAATTGTTTACCTGGAGTGAGTGGATTCTGGTGATTCTGGATTGGATTCTGGTGAGGATTGTTTGAGCCTGATGGCCAATCCAATCCACCTGGGGCTGGATCTGGGGAGAGGGTCATGAGTTGTGTGAGAGATAGAGTAAGAGAAAGTAGTATGTAATTTTAGTATCCTACTTTTATATAGTATATTAATGTATTTTAGCATAGTTATAATAAAGAAATCATTCAGCCTTCTGAACTGAGTCAGACATTGTCATTTCTTTCCATTGGGTTCGCCTGCATTTACAATAAATGACATTTATTGACTGTAAGGACTCAGCTCCTGATAAAAATAAAGGCATTTAATAATGTCCTTAAAGGAATTTATTTCTTCCTGAGATTATCATGAGACCAGAGTCAGGCACTGGGATTCCAGAAATTTCGTTTAAGTACTGTGCTATGGGAAGTTTGGGTGTTCTGGGATGTATATATGATATCAGAAGAACTGGTTTCCTAAAGAATGCCACATGACTACATTTGGGTATGACAGAAGCAAGGCTGCAGCCAGGCTTCCTTTACTCTTGTGCCATGAGGCAGAGGCAATGGACTGTAATACATTTATTTTGTCAGACCTCTTCAGAGAGCACTTGTCATCAAACCTCTGGAGAAACCACTACTGCCCTTTCCCAGATCCATAAAGAATAATTGGATTCTTTATCAAAATTTAATTATTCTTTTAAAACACTTTACAGAAAAGTGGTGGCCAGCAGGAAGAAATTAGAGAATGCCTCTATATCTCCTTGAAATGTGGATTTATAAATAGGGACTGTAGAAGAATCAGACATGTAAACCTCCAGAGCACAGAAGTGTAGGAGGAATAGAGCAACAAGGGTTTTGCAGACTGTTTCTTTTTAATTAGTAAGGAAACTGAGTGATAAATCCACTTTAAAAGAAGCTGTCTCTTGGACAAAACAGAAGATGGGCATCATCATTGCCCAGTAGTTTCTGACATCGCTAATGTCTTTGTTCCCAGGGCTTTCTAGAGAGATGTGAAGTTTGGATTGCTGCAGGAATTTATAGCAATCTAGGCCATCCTTTGGCAGCACCCAAGACTCTGTATTTAACCAGCATCTGACAAAATTTTCCCAGCACACAGGCAGAGGATTCCCTTCATTTTCCAAGCCCAGTAACTTCTTCTGTGCTGCTGTTACCTGGTGATACTGCAACAAGACTATGCCCTTGACAGCTTTTACTCTAAACTTTATTAAGGCTTGCACACCTGCATAAAGAGAGGTTATATTTACTTCTCTAACTGAAACTGGCAGCTCTTGTTGATATAAAACAGAGACAGAACCACTTTGGGTCAACTCAATTCACTCACTGTTTGAAAAAGACTGTTGAACTTAATTTCACTGTAGCCAGCACTTTTTTTTAACCCTCCAAATTGTCTTTACTTGTTTTTACTTACTACCTTGCATTCTTCTATTTGGAAAACAACTTAATTCAGATTCCCACATTTACTGTTAATTAACATTGATTTAATTTTCAGTTAAATATATATTTAAGGTTAGCAGTAGATATGTAAATTTCAGAACGAGGGCCAACATTTGTGCCAGACAAATCATATAAACTCTACAAACCAATAAATGATCAACAAATAAGGTAATTTTAATGATTTAAATATTAAAAAGTTACTTTAAAAGGGCTGTTAAATAGATGCCATCAAAACAATATTATGCAGGTGAACTTTACTGATGCCTTTGTTTAGGAAATTCCCATCAATCAAAAAGAATGGTAATTTCAGCATAGGCAGAGGAGAACAGTCATTAGGTGAGTGCTAATGAATTTCTCCTTTATTAAAATATCAAACTAGAAACTGTGATCTCAGGTTATTATAGCAGTAATTGTGTTTACTCACTTATTTACTCAGCAATAGCTAAGGTACTTACTGGAATTACTCCAATACACAGCCGAATGGAGTTGAATGGCAGCAAAGAGGACAG
Organism: Chloebia gouldiae; assembly: GCA_003676055.1. Lineage (NCBI taxonomy): Eukaryota > Metazoa > Chordata > Aves > Passeriformes > Passeridae > Chloebia > Chloebia gouldiae. Next base: position 10,840,781 of record QUSF01000014.1, on the reverse strand, counting down.
TGAAGTGCTTGCAGATTTAATTTGCTAACTACATGCAGACTATTCAAAGATAAACAGCTGGTTTCTTAAATTTATTATGGTTTATAGATGCAAATACAACGTGGCTCAGGACCTCTGACCTCACTATTCTATGTTCTGTGACAATGAGCAATTCTCACCCTGGTTTGGGTTTTTCCTCTACTGCCCAGGCAGCAGTGGCAATACCCAGGTATCCACACAGCTTGAGTGCTAATTCCTCCATCATCTACTCTCATTCGTGAGGTCAGATAATAACCAATGACAGAAGGAAAAAAATTGCAGAATCAACAGTGAAAGTTTTGGGAGATTTTTCAGACTGTAAAAAAGAAAAGGGTAACTCTCAGTGCTCTTTTTTAGGTATTGTGGATATTTGGAGAATTACTGCTGATAGTATATGGAGCATCAGCGGTGTTCTCTATAAAACTGGTCCTGAAAGCAAGTGTAGAGTTGTGGAACTGAGTGTAAATGGATATTGCTCTATGTATGTGCCTGCAGAGTCACCTGTACAAAACAGAGAGTTTTTAGTGCTGCATTGGCACTGAGATCTGTGCATTTGCAATACAGTGAATAAAAACCATAGCATTTGTCCTACGAGTCCTCTGCTAAAAATGAACAGCAAAATTGATGTCCATGAGACTCAAGCAGGACAAGATAACACAATTAAGCTCAATTTTCATATTTTATACTGAAGAATTCTGTTTTTAAATAGAGCAAAAATCTGGCTTATTCAGCATCCAGAAGTGCACTGTAACTGAAATCCTACAGTCATCTGCATGTTCTTAAAATTATTATTGCAAATGCAAGGTAATTTTTGCTTTAAAGAGCATTTTATAAGATATTTGTACAAAGTTTTCATAAAACAGACCCAGTACAGCCAATTCTAAGGTCAACTGCTTCCTGGGATCACTTCTGGGTGAAATTTTCATCTACAAATGTACAACTACAATTCACTGGAAGTCTCTAGATTAAATTCCTTATGGAGTTAAGGCCAATATTTTCCAAATAAGAAAATTTAACAAAGATCATGACCTAATTTAGAAAGGACCTTTAATACCCACTAGAGCATCAGGAACAGAAAGCAACAATATCTTTGAAAGGCTGCTCTGTACTTTCAATTATTGTTTTATATTTGTCACACGTGTAGATGATGAAGACATGTATTATTGATGAAGTGTGGGCAATTTTTTCTGAGCTCAGTTTTTCAGATATCTTTGAGTTCCAGCCTCCTTACGAGTGCCAGCATGGAATGCACTGTGCAATGGGGATGAAGGCTTGAACAATATCTCAAAAACAACTACATGCTAGAGGGTGCTTCCTGTACTGTGTATTAGCTGCAAAGTTTTAAATAAAATTCCTTTTAACCTACATGTTATTATCAAGGATCACATTTTCTGCAAGCAGATTGTCAAAAATGCAAAATGTGAGTTCTTCACACTAACCTTTTATGGAGTCTTTCTAAAAATATAATTAGCTAAAAGGACAAGTTAGAAATCGTGTTAATATTAATTGTAGCAGATGGAATTTTGAGGAGAAGCAGAAAGACTAATTTTAATTTCTTATTTAAAAATAGAGCTGTACCAGCTGCAAGTTATTCCCAGCCAACTTGTATTCACTGAAACTGAAAAAAGACTCTCAAGCTCATGGGTAGCCAACATCCCTGCTCACAAATCTAGAGGCAGCAGTATAGGACTTCTGAACTTGTGATGCATTGCACACAAACCCTTCTCCCAGAACATGATGGCTGTGTTAAACTGTGTCAAATTTTAAAGAGATTTATTCTGAGGATAAGAATTTATAGCACTTGTCACCACAGGTGATATTGCCAAAGCTGTGCAGAATATCAGCAATTAGCCTGCTCTGTAGTCATATCTGTGAGCAGAAAATGTGCTTGTCACCCAATAGAGGTCTGCTTGGTATAAATAATTATAGCACTTTTAAGTGCTGGTTTACTTTAGAAACCTGGAGTCTGACCTGGCTTCAAATTTTTCACTTCTGAGGAATTTTTGGTTCCTCAGTTAGCTGCTTTTACCAGATTAATTGATGTATTATCAATATTTGGGGAAAATCTTCTCTTACCTTTTAAATTTTCAGATATACACATATCAGCAGTAGCTCCCTCAGCAGAGAAGGATTTTCCTGCTGAGGTACATTTCACTTCTAGGAGTGATTCGTGGTATCCATTCAAACTCAGACACCTCTTCTGAAGTTTGTGTAACCCTGTGCTATTCAGGAGTTAGTTTTGACATTTTTCCCACTAAATTATAGGGTGTCTCACCTCTCTGAAGACACAAATGCCATTTTAGCAGATCAGGTACCACCTTCAGTTGCTGACTAGCCCACTAACTTGACTCAATATTGTTAAACTTCCCCCACATGGTGACTCAGTTCATCCATTTCAGTGTAAAGCATCTCTTGTTAAAGAATCTCATATTGTACATCTGCTCATAAATTGATTAAAAATGCTTCAAAGAGACTCATTCAATGGATTAATGCATGCAGGTCATTGCTGACTGTTAACTGAGATCTGAACTGATGGAAATTAAGTGCTTCAGGATTAAATTAGCTTGTGCTAAGGAATTCTCACAACTTTTGAAGGAAAATGCAATAGCACTGCCATCTCCTCATCTCCAAAGTCTGCTTTGAATTTCTCTACTCTTTTTAGAAGGTCTTGTAGACAAAATATGTCCCTAGTCTTAATCTTGTTGCAAAAAACTGCTGTTGGGTATTTCTAGAGACTGCAACTTATCCTGTATCAGTTTCAGGTTTTATTCATAGGTGAACCACATTCAATGTAGTCTGGCTGTGCTGCCAAGAGCGATGACCTTTCTTCAGGAAGATGAAAGGTTAATGTCATTTTAGCTGCATAACAAAATGTAAATTTCTCAGTTTATCTGATTATATATATGATTCAACTAAGCAGGGAGTCTTTACAGCAATACCAGCAATTTTACTGTTGCTAGGAACTCTCATTTGAGTGCTGCTCATGGGATTTCAAGGGTTAAGCATTGTTTTCTATGTACATTATAGAATTCCTTGCTATCTCATGTTGCAACCTTAAAATCCAATTATCAACTATTTAACATTTCTTATCTGGGGTTCTTTGAAGCCTGATTTTTAAAATATAAAAGTGGTTTAAAAGGTGGGTAAGATCAGAACAAGTGCAATAGCACTTTAGTTTCATGGCTCAGCCCCATAATATATACCAGTTTTAAATAATAGTGCTTTTTATCTATACTTGCAGTTTTACACTGGTTGAAACAGAGTTAACTAATTTAATAAGTATCTGATTATGTATAAGTATGTAACAAGTATCTTCTGGGAGGTGTGAGGGGAGAGAAGATGTTGAAAAAAATATATATAATATCTGTGCATATATATGTGCACAAGTACACATAGTTAAAATACTCTGCTGTGTTTTTCCTTTAAAATTAAAGTTTATTGACTTTAAATTCTTTATTAATTCAGGATGAGATCAGAATAACTTAGAGCTTTTTAAATTTTGAAGTAAAACAAAATCTGACTTCAAAATGGCACATGGCAAATTCAGGTTGACATTAATCACTATGGGCAGGCAGCATTCTTTTAGCTTTACATTCATATCCTTACTACAGCATCAGAAGATAAGCTAAGAAAACAGCCTATTCTTACTGCCAAACCCAGAAAAGCATAAATGTTCTGACAATAAAGCACTTTTTTACACAGAAAATATAAACAGTGTTTCCCTAACCCTTGTTGAAGAAAAAATAATGGGAAGGGCTTAGAATGAACGTAATATTTGTATAACTTCATTAAATTGGTAGATAATTTTTCTAAAATTCCATTTAGCTATCATTCATTGGAGATGAAATACATTAAGCACTCGTGGAAAAAAGTTCAGCCACTTAATCTAAAAACCAGGTTAAAAATGCAAAGTAGCCACTTATTGTAGCACATGGTAGGGGTGTGCAGCAGCTTAAATGTGAGCCCTGAATCCTCAAATGACCACAAGGATATACTCTTGGAACTATAACAAGAATAAGAATTGTTTATTCATTTTGCCTCCTTCTCCCCTGACATATACATTCCCTTTATTGTGTCTTCCCTTTATTGCTGCACAGACCAGGCTTTCTTGCAATCCTAACAGCTTTTATGATGTGTGACCCTTCAAAAGCTTTATTTAGAGATTTTTGTTCTTATTGCCCTTGAAGAACAGCTCTCCAATGCCCAGAATGTATTGGATAAGATAAATTTATTAGCACAATTATGCTAGGCTAATGTGGCCTGGATGATTTTCCATTTCACTAATATGTGCCTATCTTGCTCCTAATCAGGGAAATTTAGCTGGCTACAGATATCTTCTGGAAAATAAAGTAATTTCTCACAAGACAAACAAATCACAACATAATTAATTTAGCATTTAATTAGAACTTTGGCTCTTTTTACATGTTATAAAAGTCTATCTGGGTTATTTAAAATGTGAAACAGACATGTACAATCATGTCTGTAACAAAACCCCTGTTATTGAAGAGTGCAAGTCACCTCTCATCACTGGCTTCTAAAATTTTGGCATCTGGCAAAATTAATCAAAGCTTTTTTTCTTCCTTAGAAAGAAATTAAGTAGTTACAGAGTGTGATTTCACACCTGTTATGGATGACATTAAAAATAGTTGGGATTAATAGTCCACAAAAAGCACCATCTCACTCCACTGTTTAGGAAAATTCCTGATTGCTGGACTAGCCATTTACTTCTAAAAATTATAGTAAATAATAAGATTCTCATCTACTTTGTCATTATGGCTAAATTAACATCACATCATAACCTTAAAATTAATGAGATATAGCTCTCATTGACATGTGTAAAAATATATGCTAATAATGTATATGGACAATTTGACAATCAAAGGATTTGAAGGCAATTTTAAATCAATTTTAGTTTGCTTATGAGAAAAGTGCACTATAATTTCTTTAGCCTAATTTGACAACTATTTAAATTATTTAAATCTTTCCTCTGTGAAAATTTTATAGAGAATTTCAAAATCTCACATTTGACTGAGTATCTCCAAATTAAGGCAAGGAAATTTTTCATAGAATCTTGCAACCTGCAATGGCTTTAATGCCTTTGCCCTAAACTTTAATCTACAATGGACAGAGCCAATCCACAGAATTATTTAAAAAGTAGTTTTATGCACAGCTCAAGAAGAGACTACATCATAAATAAAAAAAGTCAGTGATGACTGCACTGAGCAATATTGCCAAATTTGAGGTGTGAAAGGAAAAATTTGATTATGACATGATAAATGTAATTATAAAAATACTCCAAACAAGTGTGACACATTGTAAACAAATCAGGAAACAAACTCGGGGTGGGGAAAATAAAACAGAGCTATGGAACTTTGCATGAAACTTGCTATCACAAGGTATCATTGGGACAAGTGGTTTAGGAGACATCAAAGGAAAGATAAGACTGCAGTCAAGCATTTCCTAGAGAATACAGAACTATAACACACTTTACTTTTGGAGTTAGGTCATGACATGACTCTTGCCTCAGGTCAGGAAGTTTTATACCTCTAATAAAATAACCCTGTGTAGCTCAAGACTTTATAAAGGCTTTACATTGTTTTTTCTGAGGGACATTTCCCACTGTAGGACACCAGGATGCTTGACTGCATTGACAATTGCTCTAATCTAATCCAACTGTGTCCATAGCATGACTAGTAATAAGATCTGCTATTATGCCATTTCCTCTGTTATGGGGAGGTCATCCATTATAGGCATCCATTTATAGCTCCTGACCATGCTTGGTATCTTGCTGGCTAATCTTATCAATATTTCCATTTTGCAGTGTGTATATTATATTCTAATCAGCAGCACCTTGTGGGGTTTTTTGTTTGTTCTTTAAGTCTCATCTTCTATTTAATTTTCCTTGAATTCCTCAAAGTTGCTTTTTTTCTTTTTCCTAGAAACTGTGAAAGTCCAACCCTGGGGCAGATGCATATTTTAGCATTGCCTTTAAGTGCCATAGCAGGTAACATCTGTCCTAACTCACTGGATTATAAAATGATGTGATCTAAGTAGACATCTGACAAGTTAACAATGGTTGCCACAAGGTGATTGCCACAAGTTTAATAAATTCACAATGCTTTTCAAGAATGGCTATCCCTTACCTGCCTGTTTCCTAAACAATTAACCAACTGTATCGAGCAGTTCCTGTTCTTTTAAAAGTAACCTTTGTCCTTATTGCTTTTCCCTGCAAGACAGCTGCCTTGTGCCCAGCGACACCATTGATAGAGAGTGTTTGGAAATAGCAGTACAACATTGTACTTTGAATGTTCCCTCTAAAATTACCCTAAGTGGTGCAAACTTAAAGAACAAGTCAAATTAGCCAAAGATTCCAAATTGCTTTTCTATAATTAATTCTGTCAAAATCTGCGTTACTCCCGCTACCTCTAGATCTCTTAAAGGTTTTCATTATATGGAAATATACCAGTTTTATTCCAGCATGTCTGCAAGGAGCTACAATGTGTAAGGTATGCTGAAACAGAAATGCTCTCATAAATACTGTTCAAAAAGATGTTTGTATAGACACTGCTTCTGCATAGTCATACCTTTGCTATTTAAACAGCAGAGAAGCAACCAAATACTATGCAGAAATGGAATTCACATTGGCAAGCCAAGTGCTACCCCTGTACAGCGGTAAGAATGTTATCTTTGTTTAATTTGTTGCACAAGATTCAAACATATTTCAAAAATTTATAAAGCTGGAATTTAAAAGCATCTATTATATTAGTGTTTGGTTTTCTCTTTAAGTGTAACATGAAATTATTGAAGATTAAGTAGGGAGAGTTCAGTTTGAAATAGTATGAACTCCTAACATACTAAAAATAAACATTTCCTAAAAATTCCCAAGTAATGTCAAAGGAATCCTTTAGAAAGTGGTATTATGATATTTAAATACTGAATTTGATAGTTTTGTTTTTATTAATGAAAATGACACATTAATAAAAATTGATATGACACTTTAATCCTATAGACAAATACAAATACCTCTCCTTTGACCTTCTGTGTCACCCTAAAAATGGGATTTCAGTGAATCCAGGACCTATAAAGATGCTGAGATGATGGATTTGAAAAGGAGTTGGGGAGGACAAATGTCCTCTCAACCCCTCTCCTCGTTGTTCACACTACCCTGGGAGATCCATCTTGCCTTCCACTGAGAAGCTTTGGAGATGGGGGGTGAAGTTCATGCTGGAGCTTTTGGAAATGTTTGGCCAGCAGGCACTCTTTGGTGAGGTGGCTCACAGGAAGCACACAATATAATGATGATTACTCTCAGATGTCTCTTGCAGATTCAGCCCCCACACCCAAGTCCCTAAGAGGCCGCAGGTGGTGTCTGGTTTAGTTTCTAATAACTCTAAAACAGACTCTATGGGCATTAAAAATGTTAGGAAAATGTACTAATAAAAGGAGAGTTGGATCTGTTTCCCATGATCAAATTGCTGGATGTTATAGTCCAAAAAATGCAGCTGGCTTTAGCTTAGATTTTTTCCTTGAGAGTGTTACATTAAAAAAAATACTAAAACAGCATGTATTGTAGAGAATATTATATATGTAGTATTGTGAATTTCTGTGAGGTTTTCTCAGCCTCCATCAAGGATTCTAGTTTACAGGAGAGGAAAGGAAGTTAATTTAATTGTTAATTTTGAAGGTCACGTAGTTAGATCATTTATATACTTTATTGCAGCCTGCATTGTATGGCATTTCTCTTTCATGGCTGTATCCTTTGAAATTCTACAAATCACTGCTCAAAATGAAATCCCTTCAACATGGGAAAGCATCTGACTTATCACAGCAGTTCAAAATAGAAATATGGTGACATCTTATGTCACCAGTCACCTGGTGAATATTATCAATAGCTACCACACACACTAAATAAACTCTACAAGCAATACAAATAATTGCACCCACAACTATGTGAGACTCGATCGAGTCATTTGGTTTGCCATTTGGGAGACCACGTTCCTGTGCAGTTGTTTGTTTCCTAGTGTTGTTCCTTGGCAATGTAAGGTCAGGAACAGCTGATTACCTCATTTTATACTTTCTATAAATTCCCAGGTCTTAAGCAGAGCCAATTCCTTTTGACTAGTCATGGATTTTACTGCTTTTGCCTCAGAGACCCTTCATATCACCTCCATCCTACTTGCTGTGGTCTTCAAATTGCCTCCACTCAGTTTACACTGAACTGGAACTCAGCTTGAAAACATCACTTGCATTTCATCTTTGTTCCAGCCCCTACTTTTAAACCCAGTTTCTCAGTTGCTAAATTGCCTTACTGGCCTGCTCTTTGGGCCTGAGGCATTATCTGAATAATGGTGATTTCTATGTACTATGGAAACCTGATTTGTAGCTTAACAATGATAACATTGGGAAAGTCAATTTCCAAGGAGAAAATCAAATCCATGAGAGATGGAACTTTGTATCAGACGTTCAAGGCAAGAATAGGACCAGTAAAACCAGCTCCCTGAGCCCATTTCTATGGCCATTGGCAACACATACCTGAAGTCCACCACGTATTGCCTGAAGGTCTATATCCATGTTTCAAGCCTAGTTGCAAATTTGAATAGATTCATCATATCCCTTCACAAGCAGCTCTAAAGCTGACAATTCCTGGTTTATGCTTCATTTCCTTGACAATGTCTCAGTTGTGAGAAAAGAGACAGTTGCAGTTTTAGTCAATTGGTATTTTGTTTATTCCTTTTCTAAATTTTATTAAAGATTCATCCTTTTTTGAGGTTTATAAGAAAAAGGAAAAAACTTAGCAATCATGAGACAAGAGATGTTATCTCCCCTTCTCATTGCCTACAGATAAACAGTAAAACATTAATACTGAAGATGTCTGATAAGGAATGCATCCTACCTAGGTCACTCTTAAGCCTTTCCATTCCATCCTAAATCTGCTATTCAACTCTCACAGCCTTATTGTCAGCATTGCAAATTACCTCAATTGCCCATGGGGGCAGAAAGTTGCACTTCAGTTCTTTTCTCAGTGGGGATTGTTCCAGGTTTCATTCAGCTCACTGTTGCACAGCACTCCGAATTCCTTGTCCTAAGGCCTGGCAGGCCAGCCTGAAAGAAAGGATCCAAAAGACAGAAGGAATATTTCATTTTTAAACTTTTTTTACTCTCACTTCTACGGCATGTTAATTGGTAGTGTGACCCAAAGCATGCAAGAATCAAGTGAAGAGACTAACTTAACCCAGAAACATCAGTGATTTTTCATCTCTATCTCTCTGCAGAAAATAATGAATTGGATGGTTAAAACATTTTTTCTCCTTCTGATCTTTTAAGTGTATTCTCAATGCCCTCCTTTGATTTTCTCAATGGCTTATTTTAGGAGGAAGTGATATTATGATTTCTAAGGCTGCTGTCTCCATTTAAACAGAATTTTAAAAGCTGTGATATAAGGAGGAGAAAGAAGGATTCCACTGAAAAAGCTGACAGAGTTGGTCTCAAGACAAGCAGAATAGAGAAAATCAAACAGTTGTGAACATTCTTAGTTCAACTGATGAAATAAACAGTCAGAAGATGCTGATTTGGATAGAAAGAAACTGGCAATTATTTAAATATCTGAAGAATAAAACCTAAAAAAGCAGACAGGAGGAAAGCAATGAGAAAGAGGAGAAAACACAAAAAACACATAGTGAAACTGGGCAAAAATAAACTCAGACAATTTCCAGCATGTATTTCTATTGAATATCTGTACTTAGCTCATGCACAAGGCTGCATCCCATTCTTAAAAACTGTTAGCTCAGCTATATTTGGCATGCATCATGTCAGGCAGGAACTTTAAATTTATTTGGACAAGATTTTTCTCTGTTCTAAGCAAGGTGAAGCAATTGTTGTATTACAAAACTCATTGTGAGTAGACATAAAACGGTAGAGTTTTTATGTTTGTCCCAGCTGGTATTTGCAATTAAAAAAAGAGACAAAACAGTTCTGCAATATTGTAAATATGAGATAAAAATTGTGCCAATTAAAGCAAATACTTCAAATACAAGCTCAGAAAACCTCATATATCTATTAAAATACAGAGAGTATTTATAATACTTAAAGCCTTGCTAAAGAATATGAGGGAGGCTTAAAGATGTTCAAGTTTTCATCTCAGTTGTTTGTGCTGCCAAATTGAAATGGAAAATAACAGATAACATCTGCAAAACAACACTCTATTACACCTCTTTATGAAATGTGCTTTCTTATTAAGTATAATGAAATAAGTTACTGTGCAAACATGCACTTTTCATTTAATAATATAACTTCTTTATAGAAATAAGGCTTAGGTCAGAAAGGAGAAAGAGAAAATGAAAACACAAGGTATTTCATCTTTTAGTCACTTGATTAACCACAGGACATATCTACAGATAGCCTACACTAGTGTCACATTGCAGAAAGGAATTAATTTTTAAAGTTGAATGAATATTTATCTGTAAAAAAGATACTTCTATGCAAAATTTTGCCATAAATATTTCATATAGATCTTGAACTTGTTCTGAAACATACATTATAACCTACATTTTGACACATTAGGAAACCAGCAAGTTTTTTAATTGTTAAAGTTCATGTTGGACTGCCTGCTTTTTGAACAATGGAAATTTTAAATAGAAGTAACTTGGGATCAAATATCTTGCATTTGGACTGGAACCTTCAGCATCTTTTAAATCTGTTTTCTAAGTGTTTCAACACTGAGAAAATCATGGCTCAAAAATTTAGGATTATTAGTAGCATAAGCCTGTATAAACTCAGGAGAAAAAATTATCTGCACATGGAGAAGATCTACCTAACAGTTTAACATCTCTTACCTTCTGGCTCTTGGTGTTTAGATACTTTAGTCAGAATATTTTCACTAAAGATCCTTGCTCTACATCTCTGAAGAATACTGAGGTTTATTTTATTTTCAATATTCTTGTTGCAAGCTTACAGAGCACATATAAAAGATCAGAGAAATATCACAGATCACAAGTACACATAGACCCCCAAATAAAATCAAGATTCAAAATAAACAAACATTGTCTTTAAAGAGCATAGATGAGATTTTAAAAACATCTCAGAGACTGATTTTAACATTTTCAAGTGAATTATCCATCTGGTGAAATTTTCAGCTATGCTAATATACAGAGAATTTGATACACAGACAATTTGATAATTATTTCTCTACTTAATGGTTTTAGAAAGTGATTAGGGAGCTGTAGCCTCAGTGAAAGCAAGAGAAATTGAGGTTCTAAGCATGTGAACTAGAAATTCATTGTGCTCTTTTGAACATGATCATTCTCATGCTTTCTGGAAAGCAAATCTGGACCCATCATTATGTGAAAACATCAAATCAGCTCCCTTCACGTTAATTAATCATTGCTCCTGAAGCTAGGCATATGTTCAGTCTAGATTAGGGCCCTCACATCCCTTCCAAAATTTAAGGATTCTCTCTATAGTGGCAGTATAGGCATTTTGCAATGAGTTTTAATTATTATTAAACATCTGTCTCCTCAAACACCTACACATTGTTTTCAGAATTATTCCTATATTTTTGTTAGTTTGTGCTTGTTCAGAGTCATCTACACAGGTTCTGTACATATGGTGATGTTTCATTTACAGCAAGCAACGTAAAATTATTTCTGGATTTAAACATTATTGTCACAAGTTTTTCACAGTCTCACAACAGCAGGAAATGTAAAAGTGTTTGATTCTCTACCAGAAAATGGATAAAGCATTGCCTGGTAGGACTCTTGCATTAATCTGTAATCTCAAGGCAGAATTCAGTAGAGGTGGACTCACTTTTTGCTCATAAGAATAATCAAAAATCCCAGGCTTCATTTACATTCAAAAGAAGGTCGGTATCTTCTTGACCTAAAATGTAGACAGCTGGAATGATGCATGATTCTTTTCCCTTTCTTCATCATCATAACAGATTGTTAGCTATTGTCACTGGCAATATCTCTACAATCAAGTTCTGCTTTGATTTACAGCCTTGAAAATATTGCAGTCCTCCTAAAAATTGTTCTGAAAGCTGCCAAATATCACTTCTTTCTAAGTGTAGAATATCCCCTGGTACAATCAAAAGAAAAAACATTTCAAAACTCGTGAAAATTGGTCTGGTAGGAGCGGGGCATGTTTTTCTGCACATGCAGACTGTTGACTCTGAGGGAATTACAGAGGAGATCATATCTCAATACCAAATGTGCTTCTGGAACCTGAATGTGGAATACAGGGAGCAAACTCAGTCCAGGCCCCATGAATCAATTACAGCTAGGAGGCCCCCAGAGAACCACATAACCTCCCATTAATTATGAAGTATTAGCCCTAATCTCCTGTAGTGTGAGAATATTGTTGTATACTGCCAATAGGCCCTAAAGGAGTGGTTCATTCTTTGCTCCTCCACTTTTTGGAGTTTCCAAGTCAAAACACTGTAAAGCTACAGGATCTCGCCTCATCCAATGCTGCTTCCTGGCAAAAAAAGAATCCCAGTTAAACCACAGATGGTGTTTGTGTACGGAGACCTCAAGAAGAAGCTTTGCAGAGAAAATAAACACACAGCAATAAACCATAGAGTTATTTATCCTCAGGATGCTATCAGCTTCTACTCAAATGATTGATTCATGCTGAATCTGTAATTTCAATCCTTTGCTGAATTGATTCAAAATGCTTGTTTTAATTTCATCTTAAAACTATTGTACTTTGGCTTTTTCTAATATCATTTTTAACTATGTCTTAGCTGCTGGTTTTGGTTTTGTTTAATGAAAAGCTGTGACTAGGGGGCAGAGTCTAAAAAATGAACTGACTTTAGAGTTTAAAGGAAAACCCATTAAAATAGTAAATCTCAAAAGCCCCAAATATTTTTAAAAATTGGTAGTGTGAATCTTCTCTTTAGCAGATGAATCTCAAGAAATAAAAATTAAGTGAGCAGACTTAATCACTTCTTTGCAAGTCTTTTCACTCACAGGTATCAAGAGAGGCCCATTGAAAAAACACATTCCTCATTTGATTGATTTCTGCTCAAAAACTGTTTTAATATAGAGTTGCAGAGAAATGGAGAGGAAAAAAATGCTCAGTCAATCTAGCAGAAGTCATGGATGAATGCATGCCAATAATTTAATACATAATGCAAATAGTAAATAAAGAAGCGCAGCTCAGAGAACATGAAGGCTTCCTACTTTCAGTCAAATGTCACCTGCTTTCTTGCAGAACAGCTGAGCAACTGTGGAAGAAAGTATTTTGCAAAATGATTGCTGTTTATCCTGATGAAAACTGGAGACCATTAACTGTTGCTTTCTAGCTTCCACATGCAGTCACCAACAAATAAGAAGCAGACTGACAGTCAACATGAGTTAAAAATACTAGTGAATGATATTGCTCTAAAAAAAGAGATGACCACAGGGACCACAGCCAGCCAGACTAGCTGGATTCATCTGAGCTTCCAAAGTGAGTGCTACTGTACGTGCTGTGTGACAGGGGAGAAACTCAGCAAGGGAAATAAAGGGATTCATGGCTGTGATGTGATTAGATATTGCCAGGCAACAAATACACCAAATGCCTTAGGACTGAGAGAAGGAAAAAAAAATGCTTGGAGATGGTTTCTTAGCATACGCCGTGTACAGTAAGCAACCATTAATAAAGTTGTGTTTTGTGAATAGTGCATAAATTATTTTGATTTTGCCCACATTATTTCAAGAGCATCTTAGCAAGAGTAAAATGCACCTGAGACACTGATTAAGTTTAAACATAACTTTAAGTACCTGAGTATTTCTGTGGACTGTGATGTTCTTATGCAGTTATGAGGGCTGGTGCAGCATCCAGCCTTGGAATGCCACTCTTTCAGAATAGTTCAAAGAGAAGGAAGAAAAACTCTTTTGGTAAGTAGTTGTTTTCTTTATTAGCATTTTCCAGAAAGAAGCTAGTACTTAGAGTGGATTAATATTCAGACGAGAATTACTATGCACATTCTTCCATTTATTGAGATAGTATTTTAATTTGATTTTAATGACTGTAAAGCGCTCCAAGGCATTTGCAGGAATACTGCTATATAGTGGCTGATTACATTATGAATTTTTAGTATGTCACTTTTAGTACAGAGGAGTCAGAGAAGTGCAGGTACCAGCAAACTGGATTTTTCATCAACAGTGGCCATAAGGCAGTGCTAATACTCTGTGCAACCCTGACTCCTTCTTCTCTGTGTTTGCACAATGGTTTTACATTATTTCGTGTTCTGTGCCTTAAGTTTACATGCTGGACCTGCAGAAGTACCTCCTTATTGTGTTTGCATTATTTTTAAAGAAAATATTTGACATAGAAACAACTGCTCTTGAAGGCAAGAGGCTGGAGTTCTAACATTAACTCTATAAAAGCATAAAACCTGTCATGCAAGCTAGTACATAGAGCCACTGCTCCTCATAGCTGACTACTAACATTGCATAAAATGGACATCTATTTAGCAGTTCAAGCTGTAAGATTACTCTTCTGAGTGCTCATCATCATAATTCTATTCAATGTATTTGAGTTAGCAACTGCATTGGTGTTTTTACTTGAAGGGAAGGTTGCAGCAGTCTGCTAGGCTCTGTAATACTTGAAGCATTTAATACTGCTTTGTGTCACTGTTGGCATATGGCTAAAACAAACAGGCTTTAGAAATTCACTTATTGATACTTTAGGTTAAAATCAGTTTATTGACATCAATAAATGAATAATGGAAGTGAGGAAATGGCTTTGCCTGTGCAGGACTGGTGGAGGCTGTGGCAACACAATTTACTAAAATCTTCACCCCACTCCTCTCACAAACTACTTTCCCATCACTATCCAGCCTTTCCTACTATGAGGGAAAAGCAAACATGAAATGAGTCTCTGCATAAAAGGTCCCTGGAGCAGGAATGCAGGCATTCATGTCACCAGTAGAGATGAACACAATGTCCCATCCACTTTGGTTACATTGATTTATGACAGATGAGGCTCTAGTTCTTTACATAACCTATCATCTCGTGCTTGTGGCTCTCACATGAACCTAAACACCACAACTGCATGGTCAGGATGGAGAGAATGACAATCAAAGTAAAAAATCAAAGATGGAAAAGCCCGGACTAGAGCCTTTCAGCAAAGTTGTTTTTTAACGAATGATACAAACTCTATCTATCCAAACATACTGCGTGTGTATCATTTTCATTAAGTGCCCTGCAGACTTGGGAGTATCATGCTTCACACTGTTTTTCTTGCCTGGTATAGTGCTATAAAACTGTTATCATATTTTAGCCCATCCAGTCATAGTCTAATGTATCTCTCCATCGTTGACTCTGCTGATAATTGCCTGGAAGGATGCCAGGGGACAGATCAGTATCTTTTCTTAGTATCACCACTCCAAATATAAACAGCTTCCTGTATTTCACATGAGCCAAGGGAGACTGTTGACAGGTATTTCTTTCTGCTATTTATTACAAAATTCTTGTTACTGGGCTATCCAGAGGACAATTCCCACCATGTAAAGTTGTGTAGCTCTTCAAAACACCAATGTAAATGATCACTTTGATTCAGTTTGAAGTGCTACATTCATTACACACATGACCTCATTTTACTGTCTTGTGTTTCAGGCTATTTTGATATCAGCTAGGCTATTCTTACCTATAAATTTATTAAGATCCTAATTATTCTTACAAGCAGAGGGAAAATATTCACCTCAATATTTGTATCAGAGTAAACTGTATATATATTTTCTTATACTAAGTTATTATATTTACTTATATTTACCTACAGATACTTATATTTATCTATATATACATATATATATATACATATGTATATATATATATACATATATATATATAAACATATATACTGTTTATACTATGTATAAATATAGGTATGTGTGCATGTGTCCACACAGGTGCAAGTTCAAGCACAAGAAACATCATATAATTCATTTTTATCTTCTAATTTTTATTAGAGAAAGCCATTGTCTACTGATATTCTTCTATCATTCACGTAGAATTCTGGTTGGTTGATTTATTTTCATGTAAGAATTCACAAGCATCTCTCCACAGAGATTACTGGGTATGCAGGAGGGTGATGTACAACCCACAGTGTAACTGTGGCTGGTTCCTGGGCAAGAACATTCCCATCACAGTCTAACCCAGACTAACAGATATTGTCATCCTACTCTCAGTAAGTGATCTGGTTAATAGCCTTATTCCCTCCCCTCAAAATGGAAAACTGTATTTTACTTGTTTAGAGGAAAAAAAACTGAGGCATAATGGATGTGAAAATTTTCCTAAGCTCAGCCCCCTGTGCAGTGCCTACATGTGAGGCAGAATAGGTTGGAGTTCCTGCCAATTTAGACCCTAATTACCATAGTAATTAAATAAAACTGGATTCTTGTGAAGCTGAAACTGGAGGGAGTTATATATTATTCTATTTTTCAAACAGTACCTGCGGTTCATATTGTCATGCTTTACATCTCTCCCACCCAAAAAAGGCTCCCCACTGAAGAGAACCCACCTTATTTTGGTGGTTTATATGTTAGGAAGTGACCCTTTGTGTTCTAATCATGGCTTGATTGACTGGTTCAACTACTGGGAAAATATTATAATTTTTATCCCTACTGTTTCCTTTCCCTTGTTGAGAAATCTTATTATATCTAAGTGATCATATGTTAGTGGTTGTTCTTTTCCCCTTTTTAAGCAAAGACGAAAGCAAAACACCTCTGAGTGGGCTCAATTTTTGTTTTCTTGTGCTGTCTGAATCAAAATTCACCATGAAGTAGAGCATATCATTCATTCAACTGAGATAAGAATAGACACAGAATCGAGTCACAGAATTTTTGGCATATAGCATAAAATTATACACATTGACTCATACTTCAATATGATTAATTTAAATCAGAGTTAATAGTTTTTCACAGTGAAGGTCTGTCCAATTACTCAAAACTGACCAATTCACATTATCTTGACAAAGTAGTTTGTGAGATTTCAATTAAGTTACTTAGGTTTTAAAAGATTCCTAAGCAATACCTTTTTAACATTTCTAAAATTCACATTTGCAGAAGAACTTCAAGCCTGATTTTTCTTTTTTTTTTTTTTCATTATTTAAACTTGTGGTATGAAACCTAGATGGCTTGGCTAAACTTACATAAAGTTCTTAAAAAAAAAAAAAAAAACACAACTTTTTGATCTAATTTTCATTCTTGTCAGAAGATGGTAGCAACAGTATCTAGCCCCACTGTTCCATGACATAGATGGCACCACTTATTTAAATAATATTCTCCTATATCTCCACGCTGTGAGATGGGTGCACACATATCAAGGGCATTTGGATTTCAGGTTACAGCTGCTCCCTGACTACTTATTGTTCCTATAAAAATGAGACCACTGCTGCCATTCTTCCACTGCTCTGCAAGCCAGCAAGCCTTCTGAGGTAAGAAGGGATAGTTTAACTTTTTCTTAAAATTTTAATCAGAAGGTATTTAGCAAAAATTTGTTAATTGTTTTATATTTCACTGAGCTTTGAGTCTTAAAATTTACTGAACATAAATCTAAAGTCCAGGTCCATGGGAGTTTCTTTGCACAGCATGAGATATATCACTGTTGTATTTAGGTAATCATCCAAGTGGGTTTGCACTTGGAGCTGTACTTCCACACTTTTTATTCTCAGGAGACAAAGAGTTTACTAATGTTTTTAGCTCTCAAGATGACAGAACTTAGTCTTCCCACAGGGAATTCCAATAACTCTCCAAGAACAAGGCAAACTGAACAAATTATGAGAATTTCAGTTTCTACCTCTTCACCATCTACAACAGAATTTGCAGATTGAGGAGATGTGATACATCAAGCTAGGGGCACATTAATTCTCTGCATGAGATTTACCTAGCAGGGTGTAACGTCCTCAGACTGAACAACCTGCTCTGCTAAAAATGATTGAACAGAGCTCTGTGTTCACAGTGTGCCTAGAAAGAAGACAATCCTTTCTGAGATGGAAAAAAAGAATAAAAAAATCTGTCTCACATCACCAATTGCATTATTCTCCCAGGTCTTCTAGAAGAATGAACAAAATCAACCTATTCAGGTTTATTTAACAGCAAAATACCTACAAGCTGAATAGAAATACAAAACCCCAAACCCCCAGAAAGACTTATAAGTCGTGCAGGAGAGTTACAAAAGGAAAGATGAAAATACTGCACATTAAGGTAAAAATGCATGTTTTGTAAATTGAGTGCCTAACTCCACAGAAACATTTTCTGAGTCATTGTATTTGATTTGAATTTTTATCTAGAAAGCAAGCTTTGACTAATACAGCTAATTTCTCCTTTTGTATAGTCTCAGGTCAGGAGCTAACTCACCTTCAGACTACTTTGAGCCTGATAGACTGAGCAGCAATCAATCCTACCTAGCTCTGGATTCTCCATTTCAATGCTGGATTCTGGATTATACAAGCCAACCTTAGTTTGCCTCATGAAATTCTTGCCAGATGATAAAAAATCCCTTTTCTAGATCAAACTCAAAATTCAGATACAGAGTTTGTGTTAGCATTTGTTGGATTTTTTTTCTGTATATTTTTTTCTTTTTGTATTCTGGTTTTTGCACAGTACCTAATCTCTTCTACTATCAGGATTCTATGGCTGAAATTCATTGCACTTAGCTGAGACCGATGTTTGTTTCTGTGAGCTATTCCATCACTGACAGTCACACATGTCCTCAGCTCCTTCAAAGAAATAGCCACAAAATCCTAGTTACTTGGAGAATCAGTAATTTATATAATTCTATCTTTTGTTTTTTGCGGGGGAGGGGGGTGGTGTTTTTTGGTTTTGGTTTTCTCTGAAAACTTCAGAAGTTCCTATATATATTGAAAATAAAACAAAGCAGAAATAAAGTGATAGGCTCTATACTCAGTTTATACTTAGACAAGGGGATAAAGTGAGAAATCTTTGTACTATGGCATACACATATTTAAACCACTCCTATTTTGATTTTATTTTTGTAATAGATATTCACTCTTATTTAAAATACAC
This sequence comes from Chloebia gouldiae, assembly GCA_003676055.1. Taxonomy (NCBI): domain Eukaryota; kingdom Metazoa; phylum Chordata; class Aves; order Passeriformes; family Passeridae; genus Chloebia; species Chloebia gouldiae. The sequence continues at coordinate 10,821,754 of QUSF01000014.1, read as the reverse complement.
AGCACCTGAAAGCATCCAGAATGTAAAACATATCCTTTAATTTTGGTAATGACAGTAGTGTTACACAAAATTTGAAGACTAGATGGACTCATGCATTCTAGAAATAAGGAGTTTGTCTCAAGCTCAGGTTGTCTGGAGGATGTTTTATACCAGTGTTAGGGATAATCAGTGTGGGGATTTTGTGAACTGGCCCCAGGAACTAAGCCTGAGACTGTTCATCTGTGACGTGCAGCTATCCCAGGTAATTCAACCTATATCAAACCTGCTGTAGCTACTGGTGGATTTCCTCTCATTTATTATTTTTAAATTATTTTCATAATGCAATAATTCACCTATCCATCAGCCCATTAACAAAATGTTAATATAAATTCTTCCAGAACTCCTGTACCACAACAGGTCCTTGGTGGTCACTTCTCTGCTGATTTGGTTCTCTGTCCCCTTTGCCTGTGCTCACACACCATTGAGTGGAGCAGGAGTCAGGAGTTAGACCTTGGCAGGATGCACAATTTAAGAAGCACAGATCTATGTCTATATCTGTAATGTAATGAAGAAAGACTCCGTGATGCCTGTGGCAGGAATGAAATCTCTTAACAAACATGCTGCTGTCTCAGTCTTCATCTTCCCTGGCCAAGCATTCTAAACCAATAATTTATCCTCCATTACATCTGGCAGCACTAGGGAGGAGTCTCAAATACAGAAGGACTGGCTCAGGGTTCATGGACAGTTTTTGTACTTTATTATGCTTCATCCCTTCATTAATTCCATCCTAAGGTTGATTAAACGTATGTGCTAATGTGGATTTTCCCAGATAATATATTGCTTGTCATTTTACTTCCCCTGCTGCCACATGGCATGTCTGAATCAAGTGTTCTGGGGAGCCTCCCAGTTAATTTTCCTAATGCTGTAGTGTCTATTAGCCTTCATTTTTCTCTTTTCTCTTTATCAGTGGACAGAATAAACATAATAAAATCTTTACAGAGGACTGCATCAATAGTGAATGTAAATCACATGTAAGTGCTCTACAGGGAAAATGTAATATTATAGTATTATGTTTTGAAAAGAGTGGATGAATTGGTTTTTTGAAATATGTTTACAAGCAATTAGTAAAGATTAAAATAAATGCAGTTCAGGTGTTTTCCTTGCTCACCATTGTCTCTGGTTGATATCATTCCACTGAAAACAGAACTGATACTCTTGACACTTATCTGTACTCCAACATTATGTATACATATATATTTAAATAGGTATTTTCATATCTATACAGCAAAAAATGGTGAAAAGTCACATGTACATGAATTTTGATTTACATGTATGGTGACCACTGTTATCTGTTAGATCAAAATGTTGCTGTCCTGTTCCTCTAATAATGTCTGCAGATTACTATGCAGAGAAATACAATCATGTCTACCGTATTTTTGTCATGACTGGCAGGCAGGATCTCATCAGAGCCCTGTTTCATTGCAGTGATCTGCTCTGTCCTTCACAGAAATGAACAGTATTTTTGCCCTCTATACAAAACCAAAGAGTAGCTTTGAAGGCTAAGTGCTCATCACAGTGACAGCCATTATCAAGTGAAATATTTTAAATACTCTAATTCTAGATATTCATAGCTCTCATGTAAATTAAATAGCATTGCAAATTTTGTAAATAGCAAATAACAGGAAGACATAAATATTTATCTACCTTATCTCTGCCATTCTTGCTCTGGTTTCACACTATACCATGAGCCCATCTATGTTCTGCACTGCCCGTTTCAAGAATTATTTCTTTTGCAGTTAAAAAAGTGACAATTCTTTCAAAATAAAAGTTTGCAGTAAAAAAAAAGAAGTGAGAGGAAAAGACTGGGTTAGTATCAGAAGCCTAATGAACTGTTCTCAGTACTGGAAATTCACATGGTATTTTTTTGTTCTAAATGGAGAATAAGCTTTGCTGAAAACATATTCAATGATCATAATAATCTCATATTCAACAAATATCTTCCACTGCAAGGATTCCAAAACCATTTTCAGAATCAAGAACAAGCTGAACTGGTCAGAGTCAGCCCATCTTCCTGACATTATCCTCCTTTAACTGGAGAGAAATGCAGATAATACAAAGTGCTTGTACAAAGAGGAATATTCATCCTTGAATCATGAAGTGAGTAAAGAAAAAGTAAGAAGTCCAGAGAGCATGTGAATGTGTGGAAAAAGCATCAAGTCTGAGCTCCCATCCCTCAGTGTCATGGTAACCACCCTTGCATGGCTCCTGGTTCAATGGTGCTGTACAGAAGAGCACAGGGAAAAGCAGTGAGGAGCAAGCTCACAGAGATATTGATTCACCGGAAAACAGAACGTGCTGAAAAGAAACTCGGGGCAACTCTCACACAAAATTACACAGTGATGCATAGAATTTGTCAGTCTCGAAAGCAGTGAGAAACAGTGTTTCATATCATGGTGCAAGAAACTAATTATGAAGTAAAGTGAACAGTCTGGACATTTGTGCTGGGGTCTCAGTTAGTTCAGTCTCCTTGGCATAATATTGTGAAAAGCTCTCGGATCTCCTGTTGTTTGGAAAAGATCATATTCCTATACAGACCATAATTCTTGCTTCCTGCAGTTTTCTTGTTCAACAAGGGCTATTTCTTGCAGTAGTGCTCCAGTTTAGGAGCATTATATGGGAATGAAGGTTATTGTACTTGATGATACACTCTTTTTAAATTCTGAGGGTTTTTTAGTGGCTGTGTAACACATATCACATACCCTTTTCAGAACATAAAACAAGTAGTGAGGATATACTCAGCCTCACCTTTTTTTGTATGAAGGTTTAAGGTTTTTTTCCCACTTGAGCAGATTAAACCTACCTTTAAACACCAGAGACATGTAGGTAATGACCTCACAGTCTGCATGGCAACTCTCACCCCCGTGTATATCACAAAACTTCTGCTTAAAGTGTGGAAATCCTTTGCTACTTTTAGAGCAAGACTCTAATGCACTCAAGCTACTGGTTTGTGCTCCTCAGCACATCTCCTACCATCCATAAACAGGGTGCAAGATAAATCCCTCCTCTTTACACAGAAATTTACAGGTTTAGTTCAGTCACCATCCTGCAAGCACATCCTGGTGCTCTCCATTCCTTTAAAGCAATGCAGCCACACATCAGCTGCTCTGGCCACCCTGCAATCAGGACACAGCTCACCTCCTTCCTAGTTAGGAAGGACAGGGGACAATTTTGGGCTGAAAAGCGAGAGGCTGTGAACTACTTAAAAACATATCTCTTTAGTCTCTTGCAATTATATTCCTCCATGAAGCCACAGTGACCCAGTGGTATTTAGAGGATGAGTTATATGTCTTTGCCTTTACATATAAACATTCAGAACAAGAAAAATTAAAAGCCTTCAGGGGAAAAAAGTTCCTTCCCTAATCTTTTTCCCATTTTACGGCTGGTGGGAAAGTAATTCCCTTAGAGTCATCCTTGAAAGCAGTCTGCTACCACTTCAGGAATGTTTTCCAACTTCTATTTCATAAATTTCATCAATTTCAGAACTTAGCTTGTAGTCTCAGTGCATAAATCTCTTCCAGCTCCTGTGCTGTACATGTGCCTGTAAAACCAAGGCACACTGCCAGAATTATTCCACTCATGGAGCATGTAAGGGAGGCAATACACTGAGCATGGCAGTAATACCACCAATAAAAGCCCCAGCTACCCAGACCTACGACAAAATCACTTGTTTTGCAGAACACCCTTTCAGTAACCCTGCTTTGCTGAACCCTTTGTGATTGATTGCCACCATAGGCATCAGTGCTCAAAATGTCACTCACACACTTGCATTTATATTCTGTTCTCAATCCATCTAACAAAAAGAAATGCTTGCATATTTTTGACAATGATAAATTACAAGCTACTGAAGAGAGCAAAGACTTAGTTACTCTTTTAGAAAATCATATCCTGGACAAATATCTTTATGACATAGAGGATTTGACAGGGAACACAGACAGTGGCAAATGAAGAACAGCAAAGCTGGCAAATAACCTCATTTCACTTTCCTTCCCAGCCACACTGAAGGTTATCACAGGTTTAATGCTCTCTCCCAGGACAGCAGGAACAGTAAAGTTGTCTACAGGAAATGAGATGAGGATAGGCAATAAATGTACTTCAGGATTCATGCAAAACATTTAGTCTTCTTAATTTCTGGTTACTGTTTTACAACTGGAATTAAATGGCTCAGTTATGATTATGAGAAGCAGTTTGGCAACCTATGATAACAAACTAATAACCTTATGAAATAGTGCCAGCCAGAAATTTTCCAGTCAAGATGTCCATGTGTTGATTTTGTTTTTCCTTTGTAACTGGAATATCTCAGTTTGATAAATCTTCTTAAAGTGCAAGAAAAAAGTAATACACAAAGCCAGACCAAATTGTTCTGTCCATTCCACTTAGCTCATTGCTCCCAAAAGCAGTAACTTCACCTGAAGACTAAATTAGAATGACAAAAGTTTTGTCAAAAGAAACCCAGAACACCCTGGCGTTCAGCATTGGTACTTATCCCATATACTTAAACAAACAAACAAACAAACAAACAAACAAACAAAAACAGTAAAAAGGTAGCTACATTAGAGGCTATATTTACAAGTAGCTTAATACCCCATAACTGGATTATGTATTTTAGCCATCAGTCCTGTATACTGGTCCCTAAGACATTTTTCTTGTTATTTTATGTCTTGCATAGCCAGTATAAAGAAGGTACAGATGTTACAGAACACACCAACCCCCTAGAAAGAAGTGACAAATGTCTTCAGTACAGCCAATTCCCCTCTCAGGAGGACTCTGATTCTTGGGTATGTCTCTTTGTGTTTGCACTGCTGAGGATAAAACATGATGGGGTCTGGAGAAACCAATATTTACACAAACCTATATATCTCTGTTGTTACACAGAGCAGCTTGTAAGTGTGGGCTCCACAACAGGAATACCTTCCATCAGTTTTTTGACAGCTATATCTCTATGACAAAATGTTCAGGCATTAAGACTTCTGCTAGGTGATAAGCAGGAATTTTACTTCATTGTGAGGGAAACCAGGCAATTTGGGGTAGTCTCAGGATAAAACTCCTGTGAATATTTGTTAACAGGTGCATTCTCAAACCATTCCAGCAGATATTTCTTCCCTATCCCTGACTCCTCTCTTGCACCCAACCACATTAACATGAGGTCAGTGGAGTTACTCACAAATTAACTTGGTTACAAATAAGAAGAGAATCAGTTTAAGGTTTTTCTATGTCTCATTATGTGACAGAGACATTTAGTCACACAGTTGGTTTCTTTGATGAAAACAAAGCAAAATTCTCCATCTAGCTCCTAAGATAGAGGCTTCTTGAAGCTCATGCTGTCTGTGATCTTCTTAAGTTCAAGAAATTCCTCTAAGAACAAAGTGTTTAGATTAATGTGTGAAAAAGAGAAAATATCTTTTATTTAGTATAGAAGGTTTTTAACACATATCTCTATCATCTCATGTGACTTTCAAAGACTGTAATCTTTACTGGAAATCTCAAAAAGTAAGGGTGACATTCCCAATCTCTGCACATAATCTACTTTAAACCATGTCAGAATATAGGCCTAAATTCCCTTTTCTGTTAAATGTGCACATGGAATTTCTGAAACTCTGATAAGGCCTATAAAGTGTCATGCTTTAGAAATTTTGGAAAAGTTAAAACTATGAGTGATACTCAGCTTTGAAAAGAAATAAATAAACAAACATAAAACCTAACAAGGAGAAATCTTTTATAAATAAAATTATATTCTAACTTTTCTACATAAAACCCCCAAAACCAAGATCCCAAACAAAAGAAAACTAACTCCTGTACTTAGAAAATATCTTTGATACAGACTTTATCACATCTAGCCAGGAAGACACCATTTCATGAACCAGAGAAGGGCAACCAACAAACAGCAAAATCTACATGTGGACTGGCCTTGCCCATATCAATAATAATATCATCTGGACACAAAATAATGCAAAGTCATGGTGTTAGTCATACAAAAGTAAGATGAATACATAAATAAATCATGGATGGATCAGAGTCATAAATGTTTGAGTGGGTGTTTCTCTGTTTAAACACTTACTGAAAACTACTGCAACAATTTGACCTGAATATGATACTATTTTCATTTTGGGAATTAAAACAATAGCTTCATGTTCTGAAGGAAGATAAAAACAGTTTTTTTAGGGTTTGGTTTTTTTTAATATCTAACCCCTCTATCCCCAAAATAATCAGAAAATACAGTATCCAACTGATTCAGGTAGTTATTGTCAAATCTTGCTTTATCTTCTTTATAAACATTTCCAAAGGCCCTTCCATCAAAAAGAAGGTATTTAAGGAACTTGTTAAAAAAAGGATAACTTTTTGAAAGCTCCCCACTGTATAGAATTTTCAGTCTATATACTACAACAAGTATATATGAAGCAAACTTTCAGCTTTAACAACCTCAGATTTCATAAGGTGCCACTTCTCACCATCAAAACAATGACTGTTGGTTGTTTTTTTTTACTCGCCCATTTTGTATGACACAAAATATGAGGCACCATCTAACATTTTTGGTTATCTTTTTCCTGCAAATTGCCACATTTGGTATAATGGTCACTGTGACCAGATCATACAGTAACAAGGGCAGTCACTGCTCTCCTTCTAAATGCTCCTACAGGTTCCCAAAATAATCTGGGATTTAGGGGGTGCCAAAATTCTGTTAAAGTTATGAAAGCTGTCTGAATACACATATGCATATTATGTTGTACATTCACTTTCCTGATCAACTCTGGCAAACTAAGTGCATCCAGAGCTTTTAAACTCAAAAGCTTAACTATGAGTGGCAGCATTCAATCCATTGAAGGATGTATCCTACAGAAACACAAAACTGTCATTTTCCCATATGATTTAGAACAAAGGATCTGATTTTCAGTTGTTAAAGTTATTACAATTTATAGTTTAGAGAAAGACAGGGAAGAGAGAATTCAGAAAAGAAGCAGAGAGTGTGAAAATTGTAAACACGGTATCATTTTTTTCTCCTTCATTACACACTTTCTCTAGCAGCTTGGAATTCCGTGCTACAATCTTGCTTTAGCTGTTGGATCTAATTGCCGCATCAGCTGGTAACAATCTCTCAGCTCTGCAGTAGGCACGAGATATGACAGTGTATAAAATTAAAGAGCCCTGCTGCTGGCCAGCAGGCACAGCAGCAGTTTTGTTGCTGGCCTGGGGTCAGGGCTGTGTGAGGCCAAGAATCACCCAGAGGTGCTGGGAAGCTGCCATCAAAGTCGGGACAGGTACGAGCTCCGAGGGCAGATCTCTTCAAATCAGATGTTACAGTACTGAATTATGAAAGGTAACAGCCTCTCCAGAATAAGAAAAACACTGAAATGTCCCAAAATAAACTATTGACTGAGTGAAAAGTAACACGTTTTACTGGCATTTTTATGGTGTTTTTATATCTTAAAAAATGCAAACATGTAAGCACTGGAGTGTTAGAATCACATTTGCCCAAATCTAGAGTCCCTGTGACAGCCCTACAACATCCTAGACACTCTGCTTCAGTAAAGTTGGCTTTGTGTTTTAGTAAATTGAAAAATCTAACAGAATTGCTGGACAGAACAACTAAAATGCAACCTGTATAACAGGCTGTACTCTGCAGGCTTGAACCAAGAGACAGTCAAGCAAAGAGGTACCACCAAGAACTTTAGGCAAGCCAGAGATACTGATGATAATGCCTAATTCACTCCCCAATTCAGGATCCATTGTACCAATAGGTGACAGTTTTCCAAAGAAAATTACCTTATGAGGTTAGATCCTATAGTGTCAGATACCAGAAGGGCAACACAGACATTTCTGCTGGTGGCAAATGGCTGTGAAAAAATTTTAAAAGGCAACAGCTTCTATTAGACCAAACAGAAGTAAGACTAAAGATCCAATTGAACTGTGGTCCAATGACAGCAAAGAGAACATTCCCTGGGCCAGCTGGAGGGTGCTGGGAGCATCCTTCTTTCCCAAAATCTTTTCTTAAGTCATCCTGTGCAAACTGATTGCAAAATTCACCTAAGATGACAGAATTTTTTATAAAAAGCTGCAATGCTCTTCATGGAGCTGAGAACATGGCAATTTAGTATACTTCAAGTTTTTCACAAAGTAAAATGCAGCTAATTCTGGAACTGATCTCCAAAACCCAAGTGAGTGTAAGACAGATGTCAGCTTGTCCTAGGAGAAGACAGACAGCTCTGTGAGAGAATTCAGTGGAGCCAATGTTTCTGAAAAACAGAAAGAAATATGTGTGCAGTCTGTAACAAGGACCTTCTGTGGGAAGAATAGTTTAGGGGACAGATTTTGAGACTGTGTATCAGGACACCTGGGCTTAATTTTGTTTATGACAAAGATTACCTCCTTGCCAGGAAGATATCCTGCCTTGCTTTGTTTCTTGATATGCAATTCACAGGAAATGAACATTATGATACATACCAATTACCCCACTTGAGGCAAGAGAAATATTTGTAGTGAAAGATTTTTCATTCACCCCTAATGGGACACTTAAACCACTATAAGTTTGCTTATTTGGGCCTCAGCCAAAGGACTTCTTAATAGAAAAACAGTCCTTAGATTCTGCTTCTGATTGCACTGTTCTGTTTCCTGTCTGCTCTTTGGGATTTATGCACTGAAAACCAAATCCTGATTCTATTTCAATCTTAAAAGCCAACCACTTTCCAGATTTTATTCTGGCAGCACTTTTTTTATTTTACTTTTAAGTTCAATATTAAATATAGGTGTATTGTGTAAGTTCAGAGTACAGGGTAGGTTTTTCAAAGGTAGGAAAAATTCAATTGCAGGAAGTTTGAAATTTTTGCTTGAATAGAGTCTGTTGGGCTCCTTCTCTTACAACATAAACATTTCTACGAAATGTCTTTTGCTGCTGCATTTATCCCAATTTTGTCTGGGATAAATTGCTCTGAGTGTACCACAGGGGATCAAGTTTAAAGAAGTCCCTACCAGATCATGATAAAAGGCTTGGTGTCCCAAGGATTACTGAGCTCAGTGTCTGTGGCTTCCTGGGACAGAACCTTTTCATGGTACCTATGTATGCTCTGATACAGAAGCACCCCTCAGCTCTCTATTTTAGGAGTACAGGTTTTAAGACTCTTTTTGCACTAAAAATCAGCTTTCATATTTCTACTCACATTGAATTCTGTCACCTTCCTTGTGAATGTGAGCAAATGGTTTGTAGGAAAGAAACACCTCCCATATGTTCTGACTTTCAATTCAGTGAGAGCATAATTTGTTTAGCTTTGGTAAGGTCTCAGCTGGAATAACACATCCAGCTTGGGAGTGATAATGATGAATGACCAAACACATTACTGCAGATTAGTCTAAAGAAAGGAGATGAAATGTCTAACAGTCCTACAAACATCTAAAAGAGATGCAGAGAAGAAGGGAAGCACCTGTTCTATATTTAGGATTAGACAAGAATGCCTTAGGCTTAAAACACATGAAGGAAGATCCAAAATAGATGGTAAGCAAGTAAGTTTTAACAGTGAAGGCTTGTTTCATCTGCAGTTCTTGAAAACTTCAGTGGGAGAACAAGGTTGAACAGTTGTCTCCCAGGAACAACACAGTTTGGCCCAAAGAGGGCCCAGCCCATTGTTATCCCTCTCAGGTTGTCCAGAGTGGAATCATCCACCCTTTTAAAATCTCCCAGTATGAAACTCTGATTCTAGTGTTAGCTTTCTTTTGAATAATCTGATTAAATTATCTGTATGCTTTGTTTCTATAGTAGGAATGAGACTAAAATATGCATAAAATACAAAATATAAAAATATACACCTTCAGTAAAAAATACATACCTTTTACCACACAGCTATGAAATTCAGTTACTGCATTAAATTTAGCAGGTGCAAAAGTTCATGCACACAAATGAATCAAAAGTTTTTGCTGAAGCCCTCTTTATCAATTTCCAGCAGCACTAAATCCCCTTTGTTCATGTTAGGTATTATTCTATCAATACTATAATATTGGTATTATAGTACTGATATACTATTGTATACCTACTACTATAGCCTTGGTACACTGTAATACCGATATTATAAGTAATGTATGGTAAAAACAAAAATAAATAAGAAAATATAATGGAAAAACTATGACAGTAAAACACTGTACCGTTTTCTATGGGTTATAATCAGATATTTATGCTTCTTCCTCTGAAAGTTGAGCTTTTATATTCAGTGACTTCAAATTCTGGCACCTTAATCTAATATAAATGTTTACAAATCAGCACAAGATCTACAAAATATTAAAAAAATAGCTCTATTTTTATAATGAGAACTTTCTGTACTTTTCTACTCTAACATAACAGAGCCACATTTCTCAAAAACAGGCATGAGATCAAACATACACTGCTAGGGGCATTTTTTCTAAATTAACTAAAGAACACCAGTGACTAATCAATATGAGAGTAAATCTAAGCAAAAGGGTTGATAACTTATTTTAAATATAACACTTTATCTTCAGGAGGGAAACAATACATAAAGTTTAAGAGCAATTCAAACTGGCAGTCCCAGAACAGGGTTTAAATCAATAACTGTGAATTTCCTGCGGGTAGATTACAAAACACAATAATGCACCATAAGTATATGTAATATAGAAGTTTGTTTATCTAACTCCAAAGTTCCCAAAAAGGATTCAACCTTTTTCCCACTTTCATTTCAAACTCATGAATACAACAGACATGCTGATGGCAATTTTTAGATGAGGAATTAAACTTTAATTTTCAATATTTTGTTGGCTTTTACTGAGAATTGTTCTACAGTTTATCCACCTTTGTATCTATCCTACTGAAGAAGAAGGCTTTACAGACAGTGAGGGCAAACCTAAAACTTCACCCTTCTCACTCGTGGGGATTCAAGTTATTTACTAAGCAGGCATTAAAAGCTTCCTACCTATCCCTAAATCTGCAGTGGGAACTACACTTCCATCTGCAGAAGAACAAAATCTGAGCAAGTTACAGGTGGTCAGGAGTAATGGTGGTCAGGTCCCAAATTCTAATGGGGCCAATGGCTTTGAGGAAAGCTTCACATTTTAGCTGAAAAAAAGTAATGTTTTTTCATGACTATGCCTTTCCCCCAGTGCCACCAACTCCCCACAGTGCTTCCTTATAAAATTCACTTCTCCACTAATAGCATCATGTGTGTTTCTCATTTGTCCTTAACTAAATTCCTAATCCCTGATGCTTTTTAATTTTTAATTAATTACCTATCTTAATTGAAGCTGTTTATGAATTACTATAAATAAATAAATAAATAATATATATATATACACATTCTTCCTTCTATTTTTATAGATATATGTATAATATTTTCTGTGACTTGCAAAACTTCTCCATAATGTTTGATCTAATATACCAAAATGTCTTGAACTCCTTTGAAAGCTTCAGATTTACTTAACTGATAAATATTTTCTAGCAGAGAATCATTAAAAGTCCCATGCATTAAATATTTTCATATGCCAGAATCTCTTAAGTGTAGTCGATAAATAGAAACTATAGCTGTGTGCATATATATATATATATTTATATCTATACACACACAAAATTTCCTCCTCTTTGCAGTTTTTACCATCCAAGACAGCTGAAAACCACAAAATAAATTTAGAATTTATTTAGAATACCTCACTCCTTTATATACTGCCCTAATTAATTTCTCTCTTCAGACTACATCCCTTAACAATCTCTTCCCTAAATTCATGTTTTTGTTTTATGCAAATGAGAGACATTTTTCATTAAGTAAATATTAGCTGCGAAAAGCAAGGACTTGACAAGAAGAAAGAGATTCAGTGAAGGGAATAATATAGATATTTTTTGTCATGGATGTTTCTCTTCATTTTTATGCCATATCTGTGACTCCTGCATTTGCCACAGGTATTTACAACTCTTCTGTTACTTGAACTGCTTCATGGTTAATACTAATTCCTTCTCTGTTTATTCAATTGATTTGGAAAACAGTTCTAGGGATTAAAAAGCCATTTGAAAATTTGTGAAAATACATCTAGAAATTATTCCATTGACATATCTTATTTTCAACAGGGTTAGTATGGGTTTGGGCTGATTCTCCTTTCTTGTCTTCCTCTTCTTTTGGAAATCATTGTGAGAGAAAAAAAATTAAAATGTGTTTGTTCTTTCTACTTAATCCCTAGATGAAAGTCATAATGCTGTGTTAGGGATCTCAGAATCACCATCAGTAAAAGAAATTATGCTGAATAATCAGCACCAGGTTTGTCATAAGTATTCACTAAAGGCATAAGAAGATGGGATTGGGCATTCTGATCCATCCCACTGGGAAGAGGGCTGGAGGAAGCATTTTGCTGCATACTGGGTTTCATTCAGAAAGGAACACAACTCCTGTCAGGGGAAAATCATGAGTGCCGAATCTTCCTTATAGAGTGAATGAGGAAACAATAATAAGAGCATAGTTAAATTGCTCCTGTTCAAGAATCTCTTCCAGCATTGGTGGGAAGACATGATCTCATAAGAGCTCAGGATCTCTTCCCTCTGCCCTGCACTTTAACTTCCTGCACATCAGGACTGGCCTTGGTCAGAGCCTCCTTGCACTTGATAATGCTTTGAGTAGAAAAAACACATGAGAAAGCATCACAGTGTGAGCTATAAGGCTTCAATGAATATATACAGTCTGCTGCAGTACTGTCCAATCTTTAACCACTGCTAAATTGCCATAATGAAATTAAAACAATTTAAAAAATCATTATTTACATGATTTCTGTATCTTGTACAAAAGAAAAAAAAAACGTATTTAATGCACTGCAAAATGCCACTAAATGCTTGCAGGTATAAGGAGAGACATTTTTTTTTTCTAATTTAAAATATAATCAAGCTCCTTGAACTTTAAATTAATCTGTCTTCAACATGTGCTATCAGAATTCAGCACTGCTATATGAGTTACATGCCTGCTTTGTAACAGGCATTTAATTTAGCACTAGATTTTGAGTGGGTTAATAGATAATAAGCAAAGGGCAGTCTCAAAGCCTCAAATTAAATGAAATAAAGGCTGTCTTCAGAGATCAAGGCAATTTGATGAGAATGAAAGGTATCTTTCATATAACACATGTCTGTGACACAAAAGCTAAAATAACATAAAAAGAACCTATTTCCACTAAAGACACCTCTACTTCTTAAAGAATCAGTGATTCCTTAGACAGCCTAAACAACTTTATTTCTCTCCCAGTTCATTTCTTCTTTTTATATCCTGTGGAGTGCAGTAGATCAGTACAGCCGAGCACTTTTATATTTCCCTAATGGCTGGGTTCCCTGCATTAATATCCCAATGGGATATAGTGTTACTGAACTGCTTCTGCTGCACTGGTGAAAAAGAAAAATTACTCTATTTTCTTCTGAGGGAGAAGAAAGAACTTTAGGTATTTCAGTTACTAAACATTGGAAAATTTATTCTCATTGTCTGAAAAGTTGAAAGACTTATCCATTTCTATCAGTTTTAAGGTGCAATTTCATCCCCTAAATTCAGTAAATAAATTAGGCTTTTAAAGTGAGCCTTAGGCATCTAAATTTTTGCCTATGTGCTTCTGAAAAGGCCTACCTAGTTTCAACTCTGAAAATGTGTCTCTTCTTTTTTCTTAGAATTTCCAAAAAATCTTTCTTGATGCATCTTCACAGCTGTTCAGCTTTGAAAGGCTCTCTCACAGCTCTCCATCAGGAGCCATTAGCCAAGCATTACTATAGCCTGAGCTTCCACAGTAGTCTGGCTTGGTAAATATTTGCAGGCAATGCCCAAACCAAACCAAGGAGGATTGGGATTTCTAAGAATTCTTGTTGCACTCCAGGGTCATTTTTAGCTTCAAGTGCTGATATCCACTATACACAGAACCCATGCTTAGAATACTTGACCACAAGAAAATGCAGAGCTGAGAACCAGTTATACTGCATTTTCCACCATTTGATTTATTCTAGGGTAGAGTTCATTTTCTTAACAGTAACTGCTATAGGCTGTGCTTTGGATCCGTGCTGAACACAGTGGTGATAATACAGAGATGTTTTTGGTATTGCTGAGCAGGGATGCACAGAGCCAAGGCCTTTTCTGCTTCTCACCCCATTGAGGAGGCTGAGGGGGCACAAAGAACTGGGAGAGGACACTGCTGGAACAGCTGACTCAAGAGATATTCAATGCCACATGGTGCTCTGCTCAGTACGTAACGCTTGGTAAAGAAGAAGAAGAAGAAGGATGAGGGGATATTCAAATAGATGGTTCTCCCAAGCAGTCATGGAATTCCATACTTCAAACTTTGTAGCCTTTTTTTTTCCTTGTGTCCTTCTTCCCAGTTGTCATATCTGAAAATTACATCAGTAGAAATGCACAGCACAATACAGCTGAAGGGGGCTACCTGCAGAGAGGGTCTAAATCCCTACATATTCCCCCCATAAAGATGGGTTTTACAAATACATGTCTTTTTGTTCTATTTTTCACTGGATTACTTTATTATAAATTAAACCTCCAATGTTTCTTTATGTGGAATTATTTCTCCTGTCATGCTTCCAGTAGCTGTTGTACTTAAATAGGAATTTAACCAAAATAAATACACAGCAAGCCAGCCATAAACTCCTTCACTGTAAGGAGGGCCAGGTTTCTGATGAATGCTTCTATCTCAGAACATCCTTAAGATCAACTGTACTGACCACACACCACATCAATCCTCTGAAACACCTCTGGAAGTCCAATTCTTCATTAGTCTCTAAAGTAATAAGTTGAAGTAGAAAAGGATGGATTGAACTACTAACGGCAGTCTGGGACTCACAGCAATGTAAACCTTTTATTGTATCAGACACTAAGAGCTATATAGAAAGGATAAACCAAAAAAGGAACACGTAACTAATTGTAAACTTTTTTTAGTAAATATATTTTATATATTAATTTATATACGTAAATTAGAGTAAATCCTAGTGTATGGATTGAAATCATACATTTGTGAATACACAAAGTTTTACTTATAAGGGCTGACTTTCAGTACTGCTGATTAGCTGTGTCTCTCCTTGGTAGATCTGCTAGAAATCTCTGACACAGCAGGCTCATACCTTGACTTCCTCTGCAATCTCTCATGAGCTTAAAAGCAATTGATACCAACAATAAAGCATTTAAACACACTACTGACTAAAAGGCTCCTCCCTTATAAAGCAGGGCAAGGAAGAATTGGATCAGTAGGAAACACTCAAATGGAAACAGCTCTCAAGCAGAAGACAGAAGGAAGTCTGACCCTGTGGCTAGCAAGGGAACACTTTTGTAGCAGAAAGACTTCCTAAAGCCTGCAGCTCCTAACAGCCCAGCACCTTTTCCTGTGCATTTAGAGCACGGCTCAGTCACTCCACATGGTCCTGGACAAGAAGAGCACAGCTCTGGAGGGGCTGTGGGGACACATCATTGATTGAGAGCAGTTGTTTGACAGCTGGATCAGGTCCCAGCAATGAAACTTTTACTCTCTGCTCCTGCAGAGTTCACAACACATTTTCACTCTGTATCGTCTCCCTACGCAGGACTTAAGCCAACATACTATGGCAACTTTAAGATCCCCAAGGAAGGCAAGCTAGAATTGGAAGACAACAAAAGGAAAACCCAAACACAAGACTATCACCAACATTCTAAACAGTACAGGAAGGAGTGATTTGGTGTGTCTGCTAGGACACATTTCACAAACCATATTAGGGTTATTGCTTAGCAGTGGTTCATGCTAAGCAATCCATGCTAATTTCCAATAAAGTATTTCTGACTGTAATATTTTATCAAGAATTAATTTTAACTCAGCCAATTTTTGGCCTTTAACATTTTCTTAGTTACAATGGAAATAGAATTAAGTTAATTCTTGACAGTAACTCACAATTCCTTATGATGGACTGCTATCTATAAAAATGAGATAAGAAAAAATATGGAGGGGCATTTCATATAATCCATGTAATTCAAATAAACTAAATAATTAATATAAGATATATCTGACTTCCATGAAAGGATTTACTATCTCCCTTGCAATTTACATCCCTTAATAAAAGAAAATTTTGTAGACCATTTTAAAATTCCTGACGATTGCACAGTAGCTGTTGCAAACACAGGGTAATATAAATTTAGAAATAATAGATGAACTGTACTGTAAGTGAAATAGGTGGACAAATGAACAATTTTTGAAAAGGAGGACCTTGCCATCATCCTTCCAAAAGACAGGATAAACACATTCCATGTCTTACCAGACTTATCAGAATCTTATGAAATATTGAAATCTTCTGGGACATTTTTTCTGACCAGCTCTATTCTTAGCCTATAATTTTCCTAACGAGATGAAATTTTATTGTAGGCTTAATTAAATTTACTAGATTATTTCTTTTGATAAAATTTTTGGATTTGTTTTACAGATACTCAAGTAACTGGATCTACTGATTTTGAGTAGTTGACACACACTTTACAGTATCACCTTCCCCATCTTCTTGAATGTTTTACAGAAACTTTTTTTTTTCAGGAAGAACAAGAAACCATTTTGTAAATATTCTTATTAAATGTCATTTCCACATTTCCTAAAGAAATTGTTAAAAATACAGTATTTTCAATGCATTTTTACATTTACAAAAATACACTACTATGTAATGTCTACATTATTTTATATAACAGAGGAGTTTTAGCATTGCCAGAGATGAATGTAAGATCCCCACACCACCCACAGAAATGTGACTCAGTACAATTACGGAGACACCACTGGTAGTAGAAGATACACACTTGCTATGCCTCTCTAATTTCTGGGTTGCATTAATGTGATTGCCAGCAGTGCTTTCAGTTGGTGCCATTATGGCAAAATGACAACATCATAGTGTGGACAACTGGTCTCACATGACTTATTTTTTATATGCTGGGGAATAGCCATCACAGATGGAAATTTCTGTTAAATTAGTCTAGATCTGAATACACTACATTAAAATCAGTAATACTGGTGTACTCTGACATGTCTAAAATGTTTATTCCTCCCTAATGAATGAGCAAACTTAAAATCAACACTGTACTCCATGATTAATACTACAAGAAGTTTGGATATTTTCAGGTCTTTTTCCCCCATTTTCCTAGCTTACTGTACATGTCCATGCAGCAATTACTCTCTGTATAAAAGCACATTCCTGGCTTTGTAAGTATTTTTCCACCACTTTAGTTTCTCTACATGAAGCAAGAGTCTGTGATTTATAGGTTAGGTCTACAATAGAGCCTCAGTAGCTTTTTGAGGAATATTCCTGTCTCTGAGTCCCATGTTGTTATTCCCTGTGCCGGAGATGATATCTGCAACACTCCCTTCAAATGATCAAGTGTCCACATTCCTTACTGGACTCTAGTATCTGTGTGTGAGACACCATCTGAAGGAATTCCCTTTGTGTCTTCGAGCTGGATGTATATCCAATAAATTCTCTTAATGTATATTAAGATGTATATTCTGTGAATCTCTTAATAACCAAGAAATAGGTTAGGCAAGTCTCCATGGCTAAGAATTGATAGGAAGGATTCACCAGCTGAAAACTGACTAAAATTAAATTATCTGGCTACAAAAGCTGGAAAAAATAATTTAAAAAATTACTTAGTAAATAAATTGTTTACCTCATTAGTAACATAGAATGAGTGAGCTCACTGGAATTCTTAATTGAATAGGAGCAGAGTCACATATGAAAAAAAAAGCACCCCTCACAACCAGTACCCTTATGAACAGTCCTGAGTCCCAGACTCAGGAATGATAACTGTCTTCTCAAGCCCACAGAACAAATGCAAATAAAGACTTCAAAAATCACTGCAAAAATTTATAACAGAATAAACTGCCAAAAATATCTTTTCTCCTCTCATTCTCAACAGAGATGTATGCATTTTATTCTCCTGACCACTGCTCACAAGTATAAACTATGGTGCCATTTAAAATTTACAAAAGCGCTTTCTTCTTAGACCTGCAGTTGGGTGTGCTTCCCCTTTCCTAGTTCAATTCAGCAGAATCTCTCATACATTTTTTCATGTTCTCAGAGGATGCACAGAATTTCATTTTTCTGGCTGCTTCTCTGATGCATGTGGAGAATAAGACAGCTTTTGATTAAAGCCAATTGTAGTGTGAAGCCTGACCTGCAGGGCCACCCCAGCAGATACATCACTCACACATTGTGCCAAGGCAGTAATGCTTCCATATATGTACAACTTTTATAAAGCTCTGTTTTGTAATGGTATTGGACATAGTAAATATTTAGAGAGAAAAATTAGAAGTAGCTGCAGCTGACTATAAATACATATTTCTGAATCATGCAATGCACATCCAAGAAGGAATGACACACGCAGTGTTTGGAGCTGTGCATGGCAGAGTTCCCAGGCATGGCTGAGTATTGGGTGGGCTGTGTGTGAAATTCTCACCTCCCACCATCCTGTCTTACACATTCACTCCAATCTCTACAGGAAAAGCAGGAGTCTAAGTATGGTAATAGCGAAACCATCAGAGCACATACCAGTCCATAAATACTTTTCAGGACAGAGGATTAATTAATAGCAAAGCCATAACACCAAAGAAGGTCTCTCAAGTTCTGTAAAAACCTAACACTGGGAAGATCTGTATCTGCAATGATTTTCTTACTCCAGCACAAACTTTGGAATCCTGTAAATAATGTAAGTTTAAATAAAACAGTTGCAATGCTGGAGGATGGAAGTGGGAAAAAATAAAAAACAATCTTGCTTTCATTATGCACAAGGTAACTTATATTTACTTATATACAAAACAAATTTTCATTCCAAAAAGATATTTGCTCATCTTTCAGTCCAGATCCTTCTGAAAACAAAATAAGAGTGTGGAACCTTAGGGTTCTTCTGAGAGAAAGAACTGCACTGGAGTTCCCCTTCTCTGGGATGCTGAAGAGTGTTGAGTCCTTTGCACTGATCTGCTATGAGATACCACTAATTTCCTTCTCTTCCCAATATGATCCATGGAGGTTCTATTCCTGCTCATGGAGCATGAATTTGGTGAGGCTGCCCAGCTGTGAGGATACAGACAATATTCCTCACTACTCCCTCATACTTCCTACTGCAAAAATTTCAGAGAAGCAGGAGTTTCTCTAACGCTAACTAAGGCAAAACTTATGAGTAGCATTTGGCTTTGTGTTTTCTTTGTGATAAAAACTCAACTCTTTAAATGCCTCTCTGTGAGATGGCACAAATTCCCCAACTTATATGTTAAAAGAGTGCACCAATGTCCTAAAAAAAATAGCATATGAATACCAGATAGATAATAAGAGATTAACATAAAAATGAATTGCAAAATTATGGATTGCAAAAAAAAAAAAAAATTGCATTGTGCTGTCAAATCTCCAGTTTACATTAAAATGTAATCCTAAAATTAAAACAGCACAGAGCATTGTTGAATGTCAACTTTCTTTTTACCCTCCATGTAGTAACAGTGTCCAGGCTCTGGGGATAGAGAGCTGGAAGTTCACACAGCATGCATTTAACTCCTACTGCTTTGAGAAACTGCTGTTTTTCTTCTTGTGCAAAAACAAGCAGAAATGAAGAATAAAAGAAAAGGATTACCCTGTCATAGCAAGAAGATAACTTATTCCCTTTCTATCATGTTCTATTCCTTTTTTTTTAACGTGCAAATCAATCCTCATGCTGTTCTTTGCCAGTTTCCACCGTGTTGTTCACCCTGGAACAGCTGGGAGCTCTCCTGCTGCTCCACCTGGCATTGGCTTAGGATCAAATGGGGTCATCTGTCAAATAATATATGAGAAATAAATGGATGGAGGTCTTCCAAGGGATGGAACCACTTGCTAGTTGTGCAGGTAAATTACAATGAAACAATGTAAGGCTCATTAGTTTGTTAATTAAAGATTATTAAATAAATAGTCTACGTACTAAAGTAATTTTTTTTCTAGATGCCTGCTTCAATCTCATAAAAGGTACAATTTTAGGAACAAAATACTTGCTTTCAGGTGGTTGAAAATTTTGGAGGTAATTTTGGTTTAAGAGTTCTTTCTTTTATACATTTAATCTAAACCAAAAGAGTTTTGAATTTTAAATGATTTCTAGTGAAGATTTTTTTTTTCCGCCTTCACTGTTAAACGCATTTGGGTTTTCAAAATAATTTCAGAGGTTTTTGGCTTCTTCAGAAATCTTATCTGTACTCTAAAGAGAGACATGTGCCCATACATGCTAACAAAACCTCAATGCAAAGCACAAGATGCCCTATTACAAGCATTGTTTAAACTTATGCTCCATCTTGAAAAAATTGAATTACTCTCCTGATAACCTTTATCTCTACCAGGAGCTCTTTTTCGCTATTGTGGTGCTTTTCCTTAAAGTGTTCTCTTTCCCAAAGCAAATAGCCACTCTCCATCACTGAAATTCTGGGATATTTATATGGGAGTCCTATACACAGTGAACCAAGTGCAATTCAGTACATGTGCACTGATGTCAAATATTTTTCTCCAATATTCCAGTTCTATCAGCTAGGATCTTTTCCAAAACTGTAAATATATGCACAGTATTATTTCAGTGATTTATCACAATAACCTGGACATCTTAGTGCATGTCTCAGCTAGAATACCAATTTTGTCATGCTGAACACTAATTAGTTTAGAAATTCTGTCATGCTTAATCAAATTAAGCATAATATCAAGTAACCTCACCAAATTCAATGACTCACCCACTTCTCCTGTGGGAAACAATCAAAGCAACTTCCCATGTCACATAATTCCTTAGCAGCTTTGAAGGCTACTCACATTTTCAAAAGGGAATAAATTTAGAGCCTTCAAAAGATCTGCACTGATCCTTATGTGTGATCTACATACGTAATCTATCTTTAGAGATAATTTTATAGCCTTTTGATTGAAATAATGAACTATTTACTGTAATTTTGCGTGTAGCATTGTTTTAAGTGTAATAAGACTGGCATAATCATGTAAACCACATTGTGTGGTTTTCACAGAACAGTCACTAAAGGAATTAATCACCAGACTACAGTATTTCACAAAACTGATGTAAACATCTGTGGTCCAAGATGATATGATAGCATTCTGTGAAGGCAGTGAGCACCCTGAACTTATTCCATGAATTTACTTTAGCTGGGTGCTAAAGGAGTGCCAAATGTTCCCCAAGGAAAGTTTTGACTCCATACAGAACACTAAATGACATGAAGGTCATACTTATAGTTAGAACAGGCATGTTTGTCATAGCTGCTCATTTTTGCAGGGAAAAAATAAGTAAATATTGATGGCCTTGTGGGTAAAGTTTCCTGGTAAATTTATTCTTTTTTGTGTGACATAAATTTCCATAAGAAACAGCTGTATAATAGGAAAGAGGTTAATATTCAGCTTGTTATTTTTGCATATACTTGATGATAATACAGCAAGAAAAATTGCCCCATACATTTGCTTTATCAAAGTCACATAAAAACAAGATGGGTTTGTTTGCATAGGTTTGACTTGACTTCTGTGAGCCTTATGGCTGAGTAGAGACTATAAAGAATTGAGCTTTGGAGTGGCCATTTCTCAGTCCCCCTATTCCCCAGTGATATACACAGGGCTAGATAAGATTTCCCCCTGTAATTGTGATTTCCCCCTGTAATTACCTTATCAAGTATATCTCACATTCATTTCAGAATTCTTATCTCTATAAATCTAAAGTAATCCAAATGTATGATTTTATTATACAATTATTTAAGTTTATGATGCAATGGTTGCTCTTTTCTTTGTCCTTTAAAGAAGCAGCAGTGGAAATTCAGTCACCTAACACAACTAGCCTTGGGGAACAGTCAGTGAGGAGTGGTACTTTCATCATTAGGTCATCAGTTAGGTTCTAATATGGCTTGATACTCTGGGTTACACGTTCACTGCAACATTACTGCAATTGGTTTTGCTTGACAAGTCAGCTGCAAAGTTCTTTGGGGTTCCCTGCAGATCCCAACCTTGCACCCATTGCTGTAAATAAAATATCTTGTGCCAAAAAAAGCTGGGAAAAAAATGAGGAAACTCCAACCATCAAAACTGTATGACCATCTCTCTGCGTGTCTCTCTCTGAAGACCTAGAAGAAGAGAGGGTAGAAAAAAGGGCTTTTAATCACTTACTGATGTATGTCAGTATGTAAAGGGTTTTATATATCTGATTATGCTCTTAAGGGCAGGAGAAGAAAGAAGCCCAACTAATATCCTGAGAAATAACTCTACTAATATCCTGAGCATCCCCATCAGGATTTAAACTACAAGATCCTGAAGAAATATAAAACTACAGTCATTGTGAGGAAAAAAAAAATCTAAAGAAACTTCAGCAGCAGTTTTGCTGACAAGGTAAAGTCACAATACTTTAGATCATTTTATCTCTTGATGCATTGTTGTCTGCTGCAAGCCTTACATATCCTGTCACAGATTACAGAAACTAGGAAAAATGAAATAAGGCTAAGGAAGTGAGTTAAATAATACAGTAAACTTGCTGATAATGAGATCTGCTATGACTGTGAGATAACTTCCTAAAGAAAGTCACAGTGACCTAGTTATTCAATGAATGGAAGGCAGATGACCCTTGGAAATAGGACCATCTTTCTTCAAGAAGAGTATGCCAGGCTGCCTGGTATTTCATAATCACGAACATGACATCTGCAAAGCCAATTGGACAATTTTTTGTCTTTATCTTTTCCAACTAACACCTTTTCTGTCATTGAAAAATAGTGAGATTGCAGATCTCTTCAAAAACTTGCTTGAGAAATTCTGAAAGAACCATTGCTCTCCATTGTGATAAAGCAGTTTCAGAGATAAAATATCATTCAGGGAGAATTTCTTATTAAGACAAGCTTTCAAAAAATTTGAGAACTACAAAATCTCTATCTTTTTTCCTGTGGCTTATTCAGCAGAATGTTTGTTATTAATACTCTAGTATTTATGAGCAAGAAAATGTCTTCTCTTCTGAAATCAATACACTTCTGAAGAGAAACACACCTATAAATGTATATCAACCTACTACTGATTTTTCTGTTCTTTAAAGAACAAGCAAGCTACTTGACACTTCAATTATGTTTCCCAAATACTTCAAATCTATACCATAATTATTTTCCACCATGTTTTGTAGACAGTAGAAAACAGAAGGGAATAAAGAAAAGGGGGACTTGATTTTTCAAAATATAGTAAACTAAATTTTACTCGAAGAAAATTTTTGCGCTTAAGCATGTAACATCTTTAAATGTTTTAAAGACTCTAGTTTAACAAAAGCACAGGAAGTTTGCTAGACATATTATTTCATGTGCTTTCTTAAATACATATGTTTATATTTAATGTTTGCACTGACTTCTTTGTTACTGTAGGTATCCTTATCCAGCAGCTTTTTCAAGTAGGATTTATTTTGTCCTTTAACAAGAGTTAAAATAACATCTGCCAGAATAACAGGTGGAACATTTGGACTCTGTTCCATGAAAATTACCTAAGGATCTTTCATGAGTATATCTTTTCTTTTTGATTCCAGCAAATAAAAGAAATTGGGAAGCTTCAAGATGCTGCCAGAAAATAAAAATTCCAGCATTTATTATTGTGTTTTTTCAGTGCTTGGTGTCTGTCCTGCTGAACACACCCTCATTTTACAGCTCCAGACTTTAGCTTTTTGAAAGGGCAATATTGAGAGCAAACCTGCACTCTGTATAGAGTTACAATGTAGTTTTAGATAAGTAACTCAGTTTTTCACAGACTTTGCACAACTTCAGTGTTAGTGAAGTGTCTCTAAGGCACTCTTCATTAAAAGGATTTGCTTCTTCCTCCTGGTGCAATAACTGCTCAGTCACCATGGCCTTAACTTTTCTCAATCACTCTATAGAAAATCAAACCTAATTATGAATGCAGCTCTAAAATGTCTGTGAATATATCTATTTTAAATCACTGTGTCTTTGTTGAGGATTTAATCTATTACATCTCTGTTTAGTAACAGCATTAAAACCTTGGTACTAGTCGGGACAGTCAAGTAAAATGGTGTTAGAGGGCTGACAGCATTATCAGGAGGCCAAGACCCTAATCCTCTTTTTGGAGACTGAAATCCCATCATTTCAGACTGCACAGGGCTTCAAAGGGCAGATCAATTTTTATAAAGGCACTGGGGGTACTTCTGCGTAGTGTCTGAGAGACAACATTCTGTTTATGTATCTTGCTTGTAAAGCAAATATGCAGTGATGCATTTCTTTTATCACTTTCAACACCCCTTGCAATTTGTCCAGTAAAGCCCTCTGATGGAAGGGAAATACATCACAGTGGCACTTCCAGTACAGGAGCCTGCACACAGCTGGTTCCTCAGGAAACAAGATCACCATCTCACTCCCATTTCTCCCATATGTCATTCTAAAATCAAAACGGGTTGTCAGGAAAAAACCTGCCTTCAACAGCTGCTTTTTTGGCACTAAAAGCCTTTAGGCCAGCCTCTTAAAAGAAAGGATTCCATGAGCCTGAATTTCCAAGCATATGATTGATTGTTACAGTGAAACACATGAAATAGCTACCTGTAGTTAGAGATGCATAGCTTCCTCCTACTGTCTGAAAAGCAGTGACCTTGGCATACCATTTAAAAACCCATTAATGGACCATTAATGGCACTTTTTCATGGTTTCAGTTAGGCTGAGCTTTTGGGGACAGATTAGAGGTTTTAACATTCTCATTCCCAAAGTTGCGAAGCATTCACAGGAAACCTCCAAGTCACACAGCTCTAATAGCTTTTACAAAAATGTATCCAGATAAGATTTGATACAATTAATTATTTGGTATTTACAATAACACCTAGAAGGTGTTTTTGTAAATACAGCTTCCCCCTCCTCTCAACCTCACATCAATTTCTCTTCCATGGCCAGATATACTGAATCACTGTTAGGCATTGAAGGATTCCAAGGAGTTCCCTTAGACTGTTTTCTAAGAAAGGTCAACTTTCCTAAAATGTACAAATGAGTTTCAAAAGTGACAGAAGTGAAAACTGCCCCACTGGGCCATTTCCAGAAGTGCCTTCCCTTGGCACCCTGTAGCCCAGAGGAGGAAGGTGCCTCCCAGCAGGTTCCAGCATCTCCTGCTGCTTTTGGGCAGACTGCCGTGGGCACCAGTGATCCATGCTGTGCCCTCTGAGGCAGTGCATCATTTTGGCTGTGCCACCACGCTCTGAGAGGCACAATCCTACCACTGAGCCCACATGAAGTGCTTATATCCCCTACTAAATGTACACTCGATCAGCGACTCTGAGTAGAATGGAGATGCACAAATTATGTAGGAGGGAAGCTTTCAAAACAGGAAACAGGTGTCGAAATTCTAACTACTTTTAACATTTAAAATCTCCTTTTTGTCTTACAATATAATCACTTTTAACAAGCTCCTCCTGTGAAACACTAAAACGGCATTTTAAAAGTGAAAATTCATTTTTTGCCTGCTTTGTCAGTTTTCTAATAACCTGATACACTAAATTCCCTGCAGAAATAATTAAGATACTGAATTTAAGCCTGATTAACAAATACCAATTTTATTCATTAAATCCTTGGTTTTAATTTTTAAATAGGAAACAAATTAAAACTCAAACATGTAGAGCAGGAAGCACAATCTTCTTTAATGTTCCAACCCATTCATTTCTTGCATTAATTTTAAAGTAATTGTACTTAACTTTTGCTCAGCTAGGTACCCCAGAACTTGAAGAAATTAGCATATTCATACTACTAAGACATAGCACAGTGATCCTGCCTATTTACTTATTTATAAATTAACCTCTTTGCTTGTGTCTTGATTTTTTTGTTCCTTCATCCAACTGTAGATTTTTTCCTTCCATGAATAAAAGTTATAAATTCTAGAGACAGGTCAAAGCATAAATGCCACACAAAATCTTCCAGGAATAAACTTAAAAATATCTTAAACGATATATGTAATTTCCCTACTTTTTTACGCCAAGAAAAAATTTACTCAATACTTGTAATGACATTTGTATTCAATATATATAGATGAAGAGTTGCATAAAGCTGGAAAGGAAACAAATTACTAGTCAAAAACGCATCCTTCATGTTAAAAATAGCTTTCCTCATTGCTGAGGCTAAACACAGAATTCCCTGGCCAATTCTCATGCGTGGTTTTCCTTTGTGTGAATGATACATTTATTCCTATCAGGCATTCACTTAGTTTGGATGCACGGGGGGCATGGGAGATAGACTCACCTGCTGTGCCTGTGGAATTTCCCTCTTAGACTGCCATCCCTGCACTGCTGGGTGCTGTGCTTTAGAAGTGCAGGGAGGCACCTGAGCCGAGCACAGCCTGAGCAGGCGTGTCTGCCTGGCCAGGGCTGGGGGCTCTCGGCCCTGAGCTGCCACCCTTGGTGCCAGAGAAGTGCCAACATCTGGCCAACGAGAGACATCCTGTGAGCACTCAGGGCTGATGTTCTACCTCGTGCCCTGGCCCTGCAGCACCTGGGCACAGCGCAGGAGCCCCATCACACCTCCCTGAGGACTTGACTGGGCAGGACTTTCCCTTCCTCCAGCCTCAAACTGCACTTGGAGCTGGCACACAAGGAAAGTTTGCCTTAAGCTACTGCATAGCTGAAGCACAATGGGGAGCACATGGACACAAGACTTGAGTGAATGTCTGGGAGGGAAAGCTAGACCCTGATGACTTTGATCTCTGCTTTAACATCTCCAGGTCCAGCAGACTGACCAACCAATGAACTCTGTTTGCCACCTTAGAGCCAGGCCCTCTAACGTTTGCCCCTCCTAAAACTTTAAATGTGCCACAAAGAGCCAAAGAACAAAAAACAGAACTTTTCTAAGAGCTGCATAAAATTTATGCAGACAAATAAAATCTATGCAACATAAAGTCCTGATATGATTATTTAACCATCCTGATGTACTCTTCTGAGGAAAACCAGCAATAAATAGTTGGGGTTCTTTGTCAGATTTTTCTGTCATCTGATTTGCTCTCATTTCTCTCAAGGACTTAGACATGTGAGAATGTCTTGCTTCTCTTTCAGATAGGTAGGCCATTGTTTCCCCTTAAGTTTTAGCACGAGTTTCTTCTCCCACCTCAGATAAATTTAATGCTCTTGATTACAAAAACAATGGAACACATCAGTTTTCTCATTACTAGTTTTAGCCTAAAAGCCAGTAAAGTTGTCATCTTTACTGTGCAATATCCAGGGGCCAACACATACCAAAAACCCCCCAAAACTGCAAATGACACAGAGAAATCACATAAACATTCTGATTTGCAATAGTTCAGATTCAACCATGTAAAATTTTATAAGCTTCTTCACTGAGCAGCATTAAGCATATACTGTATTTAAACTGAATACTAGCAAACTCTTTCAGAGGCATAATCACTTTGTTCTTAGTAGGACCCTAATTTTTTCAAAATCCATTTTATGCAGCAGAAATATTCAATTAACTAATAAAATTTCTTTAGATTTGAATTCTCTGACCTAGTATTTATGAAATTCCTACTTTTCTCTTTATTAACACCCCCTCTGTTCTTTTTTAAACCAACACCTAATAATTACACCAAAAGCTATTCTGTATGCTTCATAAAACAGATAAGAAAGCACCAGGTTGCCATTTATATTTGTTAAAATGAAAAATATCTCCTGGTTATCCTTTTGATGAATCCAGCTGTCAGAGAAATTAGCATGAAAGGCTAAGTCATGCAAAGAAGAACACATAAATGAACGATAAATTATACAACAAATAAAATACATCATTTATATTTATTAGGAGCCTAATTCTGGATGCTCTTATCATAGCAGCCCTACTCAATTCAAATACTAAATAGAAATATAGGCATTGTCATATTGGATTAGGATATGTTATTCCATCTCTGAAAATGGTAATATCATACTGTAACTATAGATGCAAGTGACAAGGGAATAGGCCATAAAACCCCCTACAATATATAAACATAGAATTTATTCTGATCCCTAAAGACACCAGCTTTACCCCAATGCTAGGACACACTGTCATTTCTATGGAAACTCTAGATGTTCCTTACAGTCACAGAAATACACAGACCTTTTTTGAACCTTTAGCCTGGCCCACAAATCAATGAAGTCTCCAAATTCCTTTTGCAGTGAGCTGCCAGTCTGTGCCACAAAGCACATCAGATTTCCAGTCTTCTGCTAGCCCACAACAGTTCTTTTTCAGGTCTTTGCTCTAGGTTTTTTCCTCTAAAATCAAAATCATGCATATGCAGGACAAAGAGCTGGTGTACATTCAGGACATAAAAGGTTGGGAGAGTGCAAGATCACACACCTAGAGCAAAGCAAACCTGGCAGTGCTTTCAATATCATCAGTTTAGATGTAATTACCCTATTTTAACCATCATTAATTCACAATGTAGACACTTGTTAAGTTAAGCTCCAGTTACAGCCCTAGGTAGCTGTAACACAGTAGTGTTTGTTCTGGTCTAGTATTCACCAAGGACATCAGCTACCTCTCATGTGAGCAAGTGCCATGTACTTATTCCCACACCATCCTCAGCTTTTTGCCTCAAGACCTGATTCTGTCCCCTGTCCTGTTGCAACAGAGATAATTTTGAAAATCCAGGGATTGTTATACCTTCCCTGTGTAGAGGTACTATCAGCTATCTTTTGATCCCATCCTCATTTATATGCAGAATGCAGCTAAAAAATGTGCCAAGATTTTTGTCTAGGTAAATGGGTTACTGAAATATGCTGGTCTTCAATCAAAACCAGTGTCTAAGATGTTCATGATAGAAACAGGAGTAAAAGCCTAATCAGGTAAAGAGCATAACTGTGGAATGGAGCCATCTGAAAACTCAGTAAAATCAGTTTTTCATGGTGAGGAAAATGAGAAAGGGACTTTGGTGGCTGCCATCATAAATGTTAGAAAGGAGCTGGTGTCCAGATTCCAGGGTATTATATCAATGTCAAGAGCCAGATTAATATTAATGTCTCTAGCTTGTAGGATTTTGTACCAGGGAAGCAGGGAGTATCACTGCATGGACTGACTTACATTGGGTGTTATCTGTCAGGCTGTGCCAAGGATTCTTCATTTGGTTTACTCAGATAACTGTTGCATACATGCTGAAACTCTACAGATTTTGGCTTTATGAACACTTGAACTGAGTAATTAATCATATCTTGGTCTAGTGCCACTTGTTAAGAGAATTCCCTTCAGAGAATTCCCAATCTATTTGTTAGATAACATCTATCACTGTGATGCCAAATTAAACAAAAATAAATTTCTCTTTAAATTATTTGATTATTTATACATTCTGTTAATAATTATGAAGACACTTTTTAAGTTAAACCAAAACCTTAACTATTCTACCTATGAGCTAATCTTTATCTTTGGATCATTCCACATGCATATATTTGAAGATACCCTTTTAATTCTTAAAGAAGCCTGTGGTGTTTCACTCAGGCTACAATTGGCTTACTCGGAGGACTAAACTCAGAAATGTATTATTCTGACAGCAGGAGCAAACAAGCTGACGAGTCTTCTGTTGGCATGGCAACACAACACTGGAACTAATTCAGATCTTTGGTAATGACAACAAAATATTCTTTTTCAAAAATCATAGTAGTGAAGCATTATTCCACAATTTCTTGTTTTGGGGTTGGATTTTTGTTCGCTTTTTTTGGTTTTGTGTTGAAAAAATATATTAAACTATCCTGTTTCTAAGTAGTCTGCTTTATTTTGACCAATGATACAACTTCTCTTCACTCTTCCTTTTCATAGCTTGACTGTATTCCCACCTTGATGTTTATGACTGCTCCTGAAAACTGCAATTACAGACAGCTCTCAGTGTGCAGACTAATTAATTAACACCCTCAGCTTCTATTCAGAAGCCGTCAGTGCTGTAATGGATGACTTCTGAAAACAGATACAGAAGCACTAGAGATTATGAACTCTTTTTCTTTCAGTATATATCTGTGCCAGAAAAAAAAAATTTAAAAAGCAGCAAAAAAAAAACAACTAGGTAAGGATGATATTTTAAAAATCTTCTTGCAGCAGTACAGATGCTGAGCTGACAGACAGATCCAGAGCTCCAGTCAGAGCTCATGAAGTCCGTGATTTCAGTGAAACTGTATAGAAGAAATGTAGTCTAAATTAAGTTTAGACTATATTTGATACACACACATAAAAAATACTTAAGATTAAAAAAAAAATACTGACAAGCCCTTACAACACTGTGGACAAGCAACAAGAAAACCTTTACAAAAGCATTATGGACTATAACACCACTTCTCTATACATGTGCATTCTTCCTTAAACATCAAGGACCTTCTTTCCTGATTAGATCTGATCAATTCTGCCAATAATTTTATGGAGAACGGATCTCTCCCCCAGCCTGCTTTCTGCTGTTTCAGCAGTGTCAATTTCCTGGCCCAGAAAGTCAAGCCAAGCTGCAGAGCCAGTCTGAGCTTCAAAGAACTCACTGGTCTGAACATGGCACACAAAGGAGAGGAAAAAACAAAATGCAGAAGGGCAGAGCAATTTATCCAAATTCAAGCAGGTAATGGGATAAGTTGAACCAGATGCTAGAACACCCAAGGAAACAGATCAAGATTTCAGATCTCATTCTTTCCTGTGAGTCAAGACACCTTGCAATTAAAAACAAACAAATAAACAACCCAAACAAGAAAAAAACACCATTATTCTGATAGCTAATCATGGAAGCGTAAGAAATTTGTCTAGCATTTGAAAGTGTTTCCAAAAGACTACTAAAAGAAACTACAAAAACTATTGATAGACATAGCATTTGCTAAAAGTCATGGAACTGGGAAATTAGTTGCATGCCTAAGCAGGAATCTGAAGTTGTTCAGTTTAAAACCCATTATATGGATAGGTTATTCCACCACAAATGCTCACTGCCAAAAATTACTGACACATTACAGTTTGTTATGCTGATGTCTTTAATTTTCATCATTGCTTCCATCAGAAATAAAACTTCATGAAACTGATATTGTGTCATTTTCATCAGGAATATGCTGTTTTTCTGTGAATAATTTATATCCATTGTTTTGTGGTTTTGTCAATCACAGCACCACAGACTGCAATATTGACTTTTTTTTTTTTTTTCCTCATGCACACACCATTTTAGAAATTCCTTTAGTAGGAGTTTTGGCAATTTAAGCACCACAATTTGGAGGCCAAGTCATGCTGGGAGTACTGACATCTAGTTTAAGAAATGAGTTCTTTAACTACTGGTCTAGCTTCAAGGTGATTTTTCTGATGCAATTTTTTTCTTCAATGCTTTTAGGAATGCACTTACATGTAGCTAAGTTTCCATCATTTGTATTTGCCTTGTGTTCCAGTGTTACTAAATGAGATTCAGTTCAGAACTAAGGTTACAAACAACACACAGAGTGAAAGGCAGGCTGCAATAAGAAAGGGTGAAAAAAGCCCATCCTCTGGAGCTCAAATCTCTCTCCTTCAAAGGCAGAACTACACCCCTTTAAAAATGTTATATTATATGGGAAGCTACTGCGTTTTGAAAACTGGACGCAATATGCTATTTATACTTAATTAGCTGCGTGTTTCATCTTTTTCTTTTAAGGTCCTTTGTTGTTCTAAGTGCGAGCAAAATTCTGCTTTTCTTAGGGGTCTGCAATCCCTAACATTATTTTTTAAATAAATACCTGCATGATCTATCCCATTATGCTTTTGACTTGGACTGAATTACATTAATGGGTTCCACTCAGATTTCCCATCACACCTTCACTGTCAAACAGAAACTCCCACAATAAAGGACAAGAAGGAAAAAATGCAGAATTATCCTTCTAATTCTTGCAGCCATTTCCTTTCCTAGCCATCACTATTTGGAGATACCATACAATTTTTTAATTCTTCACATCAATGCTAGTAGAATCCAGAAGAAAAATGCAGGAACTGGACAATTCCAAAAAAAAGGCTTTATAAAAGCTAAAGAAGTACTAAAGAAAAGATAGTCCTTAGCTCCCTCTGAAAGATAGTTGAAAAGTTTTTCAGTTTAAGTTTTCTTATACTCCATTTCATTTGTATTTAAATTTTAAAGCCAAGCCTTTGGTGGAAAAAGCCAGCAAGAAATTTTATACTTGTCAAAGAGTGAACATATTTGTATATGCATAAAAAATAAGAAGAGTTATTAATAGTCAGGATTACCATGACTGTTTACAGACATATATTTTTCATTTCTTCAATATAAAATACAGAAAATACAGGAGTATTTTTAGAAGGCTTTGAAAAATATAACCTGTTAATATTAAAGTTTGCATTAAGGTTATCCACCTGGTAGATATAAAAAAATATTTTTCCTTGGAGTAGAGAGATAAGCACATAATTTCAACCTCTAAAGGAGCTGTTGGTATTCATCAGCAGAGATGCAATGCTAGAGCAAATTAACTACCATTTTAGTCTTTCTGCCTGTAATTATCTTGTCCAATTTGGTTTGACAATTTGCAGCTATGGTTTTCATATACTGATGAGGATTCTCTGAGAAAATAACATCCTTCCTTTTTTTATTATTGTTTGTTTAACTTGAAATGGCTCCTGCACTTCTGGGAGTTTGGCCATTTCTAAATGACCAGCAGGGGACACTTCTATAGCCACCCTTCACTGGATATTTGTCAGAGACAGGCAGCATGCAACAATCTACAAAATGAGGATTCCACAGGAGATGTGTTTTCCTATTAAAACATGAACACCAACATCTCCAGCTTCAGCTCAGTTCAGTCAGAGGCAGAGAATGACACTGATCACCACAAAGAGAGAAAAGCAGATGGGAAACCTTAAGGGATGTGCCATGCTGGAATCAGCTCAGGCAGAGAGAGGCAAACAGTGGATTCATGATGAATGAGGCATTGAAAATAGGACAGGGAATGAGGGACAAAGGGATCACTCCTAGCAGGTGTGGGAACTCCATCTGTGGCAATGAGAGGCACACAGAGGCAGAAAGCACCCTAACAATACAAGAGTACAAAAGAACACAGGAAGAGGTTTTAGAATGAACTAAGAATAATCTAAGGTGAGAGGGGCAAAAAGTCTTTATTATGCCTTCTAAACATCCATTTCTTAGCACTCACATATGAGCTCATTTTCTGAGCTTGTAGGCTTCCTTTTAAGATCACAATTTAGCAATGCAAAGCTACTCCAGGCTGCTGAGAAATATTTTTCCCTTAACCCTTGTTAAGTCATACATAAAGCAGGACTCTATCCTAGATATTATTCTGAGTCTGGTGTGAGAATTGCAGATAAACTGTATCACCTTCCAGTATCTCACATATTCTAAGGTTTACTGATTTTGTAAGCAATTGTTGCTAGCAGAGAACTAATGCCCACATGGAGTTTGGACATGTCTTCGAGGTACAGTGAAAGAAAGTGATCTCTGTCAAGGCAATCTGCTGGGAACTGCAGTTTTTGAACTTCATGAAAAGCAGCAATAATTTGAGAGCTAATGGGATATCATCAGGGAGTCCTCAAACTCTCAGGTAAGGCAATTCTTTCTTCTCAGCATGTTCTACAGCTAGAGGAGAAATATTATATTAGCTTGGACCCGAATCCTGAAAGGAACTCCCCATGGACATCAATCTCTTTTTCCTGGAACAGTCAACAGTAACTACTCAGA
This sequence comes from Chloebia gouldiae, assembly GCA_003676055.1. Classification (NCBI taxonomy): domain Eukaryota; kingdom Metazoa; phylum Chordata; class Aves; order Passeriformes; family Passeridae; genus Chloebia; species Chloebia gouldiae. The sequence goes on along the minus strand of QUSF01000014.1, from coordinate 10,788,150 downwards.
CATCAAGAACACTGAGCACCTCTTTTAAAACATTCCATGCAGGAATTTGCACAATCAAGTCATGGTATAAACTACAGCAGCACCAAACACAGTGCCAGAGTCTGTTTCCTTAGCTGGACATCTCCAAAGATTGGTTTTATCCTTAAAGGTTGAATCAAAGCATTCTGTAACATCTTTCAAGGAATTTCAGTTATGCTTACGCTTTCTCATAACAGTTCTCTCTCTGATTTCCAGGAAATTTTGTTGTCCCTTCCTAGGAAATTTTCAAATTATTGTTAGCATTGCTCCTGCTGCTTTCTGAGAATTTTTTACTACAGGCTTTCAGATATATCTCCTGTACCTTCCAGGAACTTTTCAATTGCTCTCTTAAGCCCACTACTTTCTGAAATTATTTTCTCAGTACTTTCATCCAGGAACGTCCCCAAAGCTTTCCAGGTCTTTTATTAGTCTCTAAGAATTTTCTATGTGATTTCTTGAATTCCCCCTATTGATTTCTGGGAATTTTGTCTAGATGGCTAGTAGGATTTTGCAGGCTTCCTAGGAAATTCCCAGCTGCTTCCTAATGTTCTTACAGATACTTCCTGTTGTTTTCCACTAATACTCTTGTTATTCCCTAGGCATTTCTGCTAGGATTTTCTGAAAATATTACTGATTCCTTCTAGGAATTTATTCATTCTGCTTCCCAGGAATTTCTCTTCTACTTACATACCTTTTTCACTACTTTCTAGGAAACCACTAATAGATCCTAGGAATACCACCCTGGCACTCATAAATTACTTTAAACAATACTCCAGATGTTTTTGCAGAACATCCCCATGACTTTTTGGGGATCCTGCTAATGCTGTTGTAAGTTTCTTTTCTACTACATAAAAAGACACACTAGGGATAATTGATATTCACATTGTGATAAAAAGGGAGAATGTCCCTGGGCTAGAAATATTGCCAAAAAAGTTCACTGCTCATGCAGGTGACAGGTCAAGTTGATTTTCTGAGAATCCTTTAGAGCTACACTCTGTTACCTGAGGGTGCCCTGACACAATGATAGTGAACCACAGAGTTACAGCTCACCCACTCTTTCCCTAGGCTGGACCTCAACAACCACAAGGTTGCCTTTCATCTCAATCAATGTAATTTGATCAGCTGACATTCTGAATCTTGGTACAAATATCCTTTTCTTAGTAAATTGATTACAACTGGTAGCAGGTTGTTTTTCCATCATACAGAACTATTAGTTATATGTCTTTGTGGCCAGAACTCCAATCCCATCCTATTTTAGTTCTGAGTCAGGAGATTCAGCTCTTATCACAGCAAACTGGTAAGGGCAGTACCCAGCACCTGTTCATTCAATTTTCAAATAAATGTATTGCTGTTTCTTCTAGGCTGCACCTCTGGCTAGGAAAAAGCTCTTTATTACCAATCATATAGTTAGCTCATGGCTTTCACTCAAACACTTCAGAATTCTCTTTCTACAATACTTCTACATGTATTGACAACAAATGGGCTGCTTGAGACAATAAGACTGCAGACCTTCATAATAACATCACTCCATGTGCTTTTCTGTGGTTCCCGAACATGTATATGTGCCTCTGATTTTTTTTTTTGTTTTTTTTTTTTGTTTTTTTACTTCCTGGGGCAGAGATGATTATTTAGTTTTGGACTGTACATCATTAACTTGAGTCTGACATTCACAAATTTCATCTGGGAAGGAAGTAGCTGCTTAATTTCAAATATCTCCTGATAGACGGTTTTGAGCAAGTAATTTATGCAATTTTAGAAAATTAGCAAACTTATAAACCATTACATTACTATAACAGAAATTCACTTAATTGTCAATATTGTTTTATTATACATCAATGCTCCTGTTTTGTATGTGGGGCTCAGGTGAAAGGTTGCTTTCCAAACCAACTAATCCTCTGCTGTGATTTATAACCTGAAAACTTTAGGCCTCTTTGTCATGATCATAGATTGCCTAAATAAATGTCAGAAGGATTCATATACATCGATACCAATTAAAAACTATACTGTTTTATTGATGGAAAACACCTTTAAGTGCATTTCAAATGGATTCTGTCAAATTTCTTTAAAAGTCACAGATGGTTTGATTTGGATTTTCATTGACAGAAGAAAAATGCAGAGGGTTACATAATCTACTGAAAACTATGAAGGTCTGAAGACGTGACAAAAGTAAGACTTCCATAAGTTAATGAACAGCTGCTCACTGTTAAAAATGTGTTTCTGTAAAAGAGGAAAGAAATCAAGGTCTTTTGTGCACTGACTTTTACTGACAAGAGACCAGAGCACACAAAGGCAAATCTACTTTAAGGTTTAAAACCAGAGTAAACCTTTACTGTTTGAGAATAAAGTAGTTTCAACTCTTCAAGGTTCTGTGGGCTATGTTTTTCTTAAGCCAGTTTGTTAATGAGAAATCTGTTTTCAGCATCCTTCAAGGAACGTCATTAATCTGAGATACAGGACTCTGTTTGAAGGGACAGAAATGTGTGGGGAAATGCTGCATTTTGTATATCCATAATTGTTCTTGAATTTTCCATCTGGTGAGGTCAGTTACTGGAACAGGGGGCATTAAAAAACTAACACTGAAGCACACTACAGCTCTGGATATTTTCTGTGGACCTCAACTAAGGAAAAAAATTACAAGAAATTAGGGATATTATCATCTCACCATTTGTGAGTAACTCAAAACTGCTATACCGTGGCAGTGTTTTTTCTCTGTTTTTCCTTCCATACAACCAGGTGCTTCATAGCAGCAACTGCTATTCTTGCTTAGCTGAAGAAAACTTCAGTAGACAGTAAATGAGTGAGTCTCATGATGAGTCTCAGTGGACTTGAACATTAATTGAAGATTGAATTGCTAAAGTAATTTCTTCTATTTCTTTGTTGGTCAAGAACAACTGAATTGCACATTCTGAGTTATAGCACTTGAAAGTGATAGTTAAATCCAAAGGGATGGAAAGGAGTTTGGAGTTAGCATATTAAGCACATTTTGTTCTGGACATGATCTTAATTTACATTGTATTGCATTAATAGTTTCTTTAATGTTAGATTTCTCTACTATATTGAGTGGGAGATCTGAAAATATGTGAATTAGGCTTTCAAGTGTTTTGCTGTAAAAAGACAACTGTTCTCTACTGATCTGAATTAAAAATATAATTCTCATTTTAATGACATTTCAGACACAGTCACTAAAAATATGTAATTCAATAAGGAATTTAGCAGCATTTAGAAGACAATGTTAAGAACAGGTTGAAAGTTCCATGAGCCAGTGGCAATATGACTGAGAGCAGAATCTGATTTTCAGTAGAATTAAGTGCTTTTTACCGTTTTTAAATGGCATGCAAATACATTTTTAGTCATATTCATGCTCTCCTTTAGTGTGGTTTGAGTATCAAGAAAGGATGTCACTTCCAAGGAATCATGCTGATACTTTTAGGCAAACACAGATCTGAGAGGCTCAGATGCTCAAAGCAGGAGTGAAGCACTTCTGCAGAAGACATTTATGGAATTGACTCAAGGCTGACACAAAACTTTCCTGTGACCCTCGATCATGGTTGTCAGCAAAGCCTGAACTATTTCCCTAATTTATAAATTCACTAATTCCCAGCCAATTGCTTCAGGCTTACTAATTACCCAAACACCTCAGAATATCCCTTCAAGCCCAGAAGCAATAGGATTTTCAAGGAACATTTTTCCTTTTCTTTCTCTTTTCAACAAAAGAGATCAAGTAAATTCAATTAAAACTCATTGTAAGTGTGCAGCATTTCCAGAGTAACAAAAATATAGTACATTATGTGTGAAGAGATGTTGCATTAAACTCTTGGATTTTATGGCTGTTTGTAAATAATTAAATCTATTCAACTATCTCCAAAAAATATTTCAGGAAAGCCACATTGGCAACAGGTTGGAAGCCTTAGCAGTCTCTTCTAGTGAAGGCACATTAGAGAATACTTTGCAAACAGAAACCTACAAAACCCACTAGGGACCATCACTGTTTCTAGAAGCATAAATATATATTGGATAGGTATTTTTACTTGGATGAAAAACCTAGCTGGTTATTGGCCATGTATTTGTATAGATGTAGGCATAGATAAATTAAGATTTAGTCTTAGCTGGACTTCTCACTGCCAGTGTAGTGACAGGACAAATGCATTTCTTGCAGATCCTACAAACTGGATTTTTTTTCTGCATTGTCAAACAGCAGGGAAAGCAATCAGCTCTGGCAACACTTTCTGACACTAAGTGTTGGAGAGACAGAAGTCTCATCTCATTATCCCAGTTCTTCTGCTCTCTTACAAGCAATGCTCAAAGATTCCCAGGGGAAGAGAAAGCTGCCATTTAGTGATGATTTCAGTTCCACCTTGCTATACTTACTTTTTCAGAAAAGTCTTTTTGGGGTTGAGATAGTCATGGTGTTTGGTTGGTAGTTGTTTTTTTCAAATGAAATTTTAAAATTGCAGAGAATAAAAGCAAAGTGAGCAGAATGTCAAAAAAAGGGGTAGCAAAACGACAACCATGACAACTAACCTGTAAACACAGTGAAATCATTTATTTGCCCATTATCTGCTATAGCTTTAGCATTTCTTTAATGAGTGACTCATTTATGATTTATCACTACTTCTATTGGCTGGGGATTTATCTGAGCTATGGTTTGACAATAGAGCAAGAGTGACTTGCAGAATCCTAGCACCAGATTGAAAATGATACAGTCACAGAATAGTAAATGCCCATCTGCTCTAAAGTCCTATTCTTCTGCGGGAGTATTTTTGAGAGCTTGCAGGGATTTTTGTGTCTCCTGTGACACTCAGTGGGTGAGTCAGGCCCAGTTCTGTTAGTCAACACCACTCTGATGCTATCTGGGTTAGTTGGTCTTCCTTCAGGAAAAGCACAGGCAGCCTGAGCCTGCTGGCAGTGTCCTGGAGTGCTGCCACAGAAAATGCATCCCGTGCCTGCAGTTATCTGGGGCACACCTGTCCTATTCTAAGATCTGAAAGTGCACAGGAGCAGCCCTGGGTCTCAGGGCCCAAAGTGGTGCTGTGCCTGCTTCCTGCTCTCTTTAACTCCAGGATTCTGAACAGCAAGCAAGGCTAAGTGTGTTCCCAACACAAAGCTTTGCAGCTCTGAACATGGATTCCTTGCATAGATCACCTGCTTCCCTGCTTCATAGACAGCTGCAATTCGCATGAATATGCAGCCATCCAAATCCTCTGGAGGAACAACACGTCAAGATACTAAAAGCAAACTGGTGACTTTTCTCTCCTTCCAGACTACAGTTGCTTGGCTTCCATCTCCATTTATGCTATTATATTTTCTTTTTTTTTTTTTACTTTTGAAACATCTTCCTTTTCCCCTATATTTAGGAATGAATACAGATGTTTTGAATAAAGACTAAAAAGTTATGGTTAGAGAAGAATTTCTGAAAAAAAAAAAAAGAAATAAAGAGGAAATTGAAGAGCAGGCTCAAGAAACAGTCAAGGATGGAAAAAAGCAGAGATACAAAAAAAGGACAAAGTAGTGCAAAGAAGAGCCAGAGGGAAGGAAAGTAAGCTGAAGTGGCAGAAAGGAAGAATGGAGGTGACAGAGGAAAAATAGTTGTAGGAAGTAAAACAAGTCCCCTAAGTTTCAGCATTTACAAAAAGATCCTTCCAGATAATGTTCTCAGATCAGTTTCAATTTCCTTCTTTCACTATGTATGGTGGTTAGCATAAAATACTGTTAATAGTGAGAGGAAATATTTTCATTTTAAATTTAGAGTCCAAGTCCTTTATTATTTTTGTTTCTGTTCAGGTGGCTGTTATTCCAGGCTGGCATGACAGAGCAAGAATTAAGAGAATTAAATGATAATTTAAATCCTTCATGTTGAATAGTGAGCAGGACTAAGAAGAGTTATGCACATTACTTGCACTGAATATTCTGTTAGGCTTATATTCATTACATAGGTCCTTTCTTATTTATGTGATCTTTCTAAATTGAGAATTTACTCCAGTCTTTGTTCTATCACCCCTATTCAAACTCCTTAGATTTTCCTTAATAGAGACAAAAGTCTCCAACTTATCACTTCTTAATTACTTTTAAAGAGATTTCTGTCCTATAAAATGCTGCACTTAAAGAGTTAGCAGATAAAGATGTCACACATGTCTAAGGTTTGCCTTAAGGCCAGACAAGACGGATAATCAGATAAGAGATCCAAAAAAACAGATGCCATGCTTTATAAATTCAATTCATTTCAATGCTTATTAAAACAGACGTGAAATAAATACATGTGTAAACAAAATATGCATTATATACACACACAACTTCTCTATCAGAGTATATAAAATTTTAAAAACTTGTAGACACATTGGTGTTTGCAAAACCACTTAGTTAACAATGAAGCCCCAGATCCTTTTAGCCTGGTTTTCTTCGGCATGGTATTGTATGGATAAAAGTATTCTTGATATCAAAATAATTATAGTGATCTTTAGTCAATGTAACAAAAAATACAGAGACTGATAACCATATAAATCATTACACATAGCTTGCTTTTCTGATTTTTTTCAGTGAATAGAAATACACTTGCCTACTGCCATCCAGGCTTCTTTCTGAACTGTGTTGCTTTCAGTTATGTTAGCTATCACTTTGGGTTTCAATATATATATTTTTGAATTAATATTTTTGAAAGGACATATCACCTCATTGTGTAAAATGTTGTAATAAACCTTTCACTTTTAGAAGATAAACATAATTAATATCCTCTCATGACAGCATCTCCCCATTTCCCCCCATGTAACAGTAGACAATTAGGAATTATGTTTTTGAGAATGGCTTTCCAGTGCCTAACACAGTCACTTTAATGATACTCTTTACTTAGATGCAGAGCAACCTCTGTGATGAATTCTTAGCTGATCAAGTGAGAAAATGCATCATCCCAATGAAAAGGAAAAAAAAAAACAAAACACAACCACTTTCCAGAGGAGCAATATTTAAACTGATTCACTCTGTTGTGATGTGTCCTCCTCAGGCACTGCTCCAGAATTTCCTCATTGCTGGTGAGAGCCAGCCCGGGTCTGCTGTCAGCACTTGGGCTGCTCCGTGCAGCTCCAGCACGGAGGGGAAACAGCATCCAGAGGCTTTCAGCCATTCCAATTCAGAAAGGTTTTGTATTCCTGCACCCAACCACCACTCTGACACTCTAAAAGAATCACAGAAATTATCTTCTGCAGCTTGTCACGGCATAGATACTTTGAAATTATTTTGAGTTTCAATGCAAGCACTCTCCCAAGACAACTAAGTTTCAAGGCCCCAGATGTATATCCCATGAGAATTCTCTGCTGTGATATTCTCTGAGTAAAACTGCTCTGTTCAAGTCTCTTGGGCATATGTCTTTTCACCAGAAAAAGGAAAATTATGACAGAAAGTCCCAAGCCTGCATGATACTAGCTAAAATCAAAGTGGAATTACAGTCTTTTTGATCATGCAGTGGCAGTGGAGAGGAAGTGCCATTATACACAAGCATATTCTTCCCTATTTTCATATACCAGGAATCTATTAGAAAAATTTGGCTTACATTTTGTTATTTATATGAACTTATAAAAAAATTAAAAAAAAACCCAAATATAAAATTAGTAATAGTTATACTAAAAAAAATTCCAAGGAAAATAGAAAATAAAAATATTGACATCTCCCTGTAGCTAATGTTCAGCTGTTACAAAATATAACCAAGATAATTACATATTATAAGGAATTGCTGCTGTTTTTCTGTAGTACACAGCATGGCAGACACAACAGTAGAACCTGACTTGAGACAGAGGTCCCCAGGCTGCATCAGCATCAACCCCTGGTCTAGCTAAAACTGGGAGCCATAGATGAGTCTGATCTCCTAAAGATGCAGGTTCACTTGAACACAATAGGTATGTAAGCTTCAAAATAAAAAATAACCTGTGGATTAAAAAAAAAAATACAGCAAACTTGTAGGCACGACAGTAGGAACTGATAGGAACTGCCATCAGTTACAGTATCTCAGGCAACTGAAATAAATTAAAGTGCTTTATGGATTTAGGAAAAAGTTGGTCTGAAAAGAGCAAAGAAGAAACAATGGGTTATATTCACTAAAATGATTTGGAGAACAAAGTTTTCATGGCTAGCATCTTAAGAGTTAACATTTTTTTTTCAGCCAAGCTTTATTATGGTCACAATTTATACAGAGGTTAGGCCATAATTTGTTTGGGTTTGGGGGTGATTTTTTTGAGGATTGCTTTTTCTTTGATTAAGGTTCATATCACACTCACATTGCAGCTCCATTCCCTAGCAAGGACTTCAGTGAAAGAACACACATTTGCCACTGAGATGAAAGGATATGGAAAGGAGATTGAAGATAGATACAGGCAATGAAACAGTTAACAAAAATAATTTGCCATCCCTACTCAGAAAAATAATAACAATTTTTGAGATGCCTCATTGCATCATAAATTAATATTCTTCAGCTGATTTGCACTTCTTTTAATAAAATACAAAATTTGTTAATGCTGCATATTGTACTGTTCTATGGCATCATTAACACCTATGTACATCACAAATTACAGAATTTTACCTCCCTAATGTTCAGGATCTATTCTGAAATAGAGCAATTTTTATTATATATACATTAATCAAAACTGTTCAGCAGCATTATTCATGATTATATTTCTCATTCATGGCAGTTTCTATTTGAAATTTGGGCTATGCTCATTAAGCTCTGGGGCTACATGGCATGCCTTGGTTTTCTTTTGGGGCAAGTTGCTACATCTAGGATTTCTTTGCAGAATATTTGGCACTTTTCTTTAAGATGCAATGAGATTTCCAAATTTGTCTTACAATTAAGTCATTAGGTATATGTTTTCCAGGCAGAACCCCCAAAGAGAGGTCAATTCATTAGGAATAAATTCTTTTAATGTTTCAGCTGGATACATGTGAAATACCCCCATAGAACATTCTAGTAAATATTCATCTCTGCTAAACATAAATGATAGCCTGTATGTCTCTAGCTTTTTTTTTTTTCAGAAATAAAAGAAACATAAAAGCCCCAAAAAGGTCAACAAAACCTGAATTTAAATGAGCAGACACTGGCAATTTCTAACTATTCAAGCATCTGAAGACTAGTGTTTATTTATATATTTTATATGCTGAAGGGCTCTGCAGTCCACTGGTACCTGACTTCATTTAGGATAAAAGGAACTGGTTTGAGTTTGTCATGGCAAATGACTGTGTGAAATCTAATCTCTTATTTGGACAATGAAACCTGAGAACCAATCTAAGATTTAATACTGAAAATATAAGAAAAATATTCTGCAGGTTGTTTAGATCTGTCAGATTTTATCTTACTGGCTGGGTTCCATTCCTTATGAAATACCTCTGGCTTAGAATCATTCCACCTTCATATCCCCTGTACTAAAATAAATGTTCTAAGGTTAGAAGCCATTGTGAAATTTAAATCTGTTTGAATTACTGGTCACGTTTCAGACCTATTTTAAATAACTTTTATAATACACACTTTGAAGTTTCTGGTGAGGGTACTGTAAGATCTGTGAAACATTACTATGATATAATAATGGCATTATTAATAAACTAATAATAAATGTTGGAATTGAAACATAGAATTCTTTCTCCTCTGAAAGAAAATTCTTCTTCATATTCAGTCTATTTATGACACATCTCAATGATTCAAAAGTAGAGTTGAAGTTACCTGTGCTTACAGGCAATAAAGTGCCAGGCTAGATAGTTTTCCTTAACCAGAGGTGGTTACATGTCCTCCTTTGAATTAATGATTGCAAATCTATGACATGCCACATTTTGTTGATAAAACAAAATGCTTGAGAGCATTTATTCTGATCATTACATGGTATAATCAAATTACTCTGGCAGTGATCATAAAAACTCTGACAAACTATTTTTTTGTGGAGAATTCTTCTTTGCATCTTAAACATAGTCAGTTGTGTCCCTTCTGGTTCACTGCAGGCTTTGCCCTGACAGTGTGCATATGCATAGTCTGTTATCCCATTAGCACCATAAAATCAAAGTTTTAAATGTCTGGACTCTGATGGAAAGTGCATCTCTCTTATAAAGACAGATTGGGGTCAGGCACAGCCATGGTTCAGAGACAAGAGTTTGTGGAGATAAAAAACTACTCGTGAGTGACAAACCCTCTTTGCCTCCCTGCTTCCCAAGTCAAAGGAATACACCCATTTCTCAGTACTACACCCTATGCTATGCCTATCTGCAGGAAAGTTGAATGCTAGAAATTGTATTTTAGGCTGTTGTTTTACTTTACAGTATAGATGAAGGGAGATTCAAAATTAAACAAATTCTTTCGTGGTAAAATCATAACTTTCATGTAAAAAATGCCATTTCCTAGCAGAACATATACATGAGCCATGGCCTCTTCTCAGAGAGCAGCAAAAAGTGATGTACCCAAAGTCATAGTGACTATTCTTCCATTGTAATTTCCAAGAAGTCACAAATCACTTATTTCTCAAATGCCTTAGAAATTTGAAATTTTTTTTAACAGTTTTATAGGGGCACAAACTTTTTCTCAAGCAAACTGCTGATCCCTAAGATATATATGTTATATTTTGTCTGTACCTCAGAGGTACTGTCTGGAACAATTAATTTAAAAATTTATCTGTATAAATGCATGCACTAGTCAAACAGAGCAGATAATAGGATAATTCCCCACTCTTTGCTACATACAGAAAATTCATTACCAAGCAAACACGTGCTTATTTTATTGCATCAGTGCTATGCAAGTCAGTTCAGAAAAGCTAAATTTCATGCTTCTTTACCTCCCGCTCAAAATGTGGTTTTCCAACTTATTAAGGAAACAAAGGAAGGAAAGGTGAGTGGTTTATGGATACAGGTTAACACTATAAACTCATGCAAAGAAATACAAAACCTGAAAAGTTCCTGTGCACTTGATGGAATAACAGCTGGTAAGGTATTACACAGCAACTTTCATTTGCTGTAAACTACTAAGCTACAGTAGGGCAGAAGGCTGAAAATGAAATTAATCTCAGCCATACATCACCAGTGATTCTCCTTTCAGCATCTTTCAGCTCTGCAATGGATTATGCAGTGAATGTTTGTGCTGGAAGCATTTGCAGAACAGGAAGCTACTTGCTCTGCAGATCTAAACTGGAGCAATTTCAACCATACAGGAAAACTTTGAGAACATTAACTGTATTGTGTGTTACAAGAAAAAAAGTAGGACTTGTCATGGCAAATAAATGTGTGAAATCTAATCTCTTATTCGGACAACGAAAACCGAGAACCAATCTAAGAATTAATACTGAAATTACAAGAAAAATATTCTGCAGGTTGTTTGGTTTTGTGTATTTCAAGAAAAAAGTGGGATAGTGCAAACAAATCTTTGACAGAATTCAATCCAGAAGGATGCCTTCTATAAGTGTCCTTCAAACAAATGGCATCTCCTCCTCACCAATTCTCTTAACAAAAGGCTGAGTTACCCTTGTCTGTTATCCTTGTTTAGTGGAAAATATAGAAAATTAAGAAAAGCTTTTTTTTTTCCTTTTAAATTATTGTTATTTGAAGCTATTTGTTTTAGAACTGTTTTCCTAGTGGAACAGTAACAAAAATATCATATCATAAAGGAAGCAATATTCCCCAGTAATGAAACATCACTCCAGAAGAAAACAAGTTCATACTTACAGGATTTGCAGTGAAATCTGCAACACTTCAATAATTTATGTTCACTTTCAAAGCTTCTGTTTTGATCACATGAAAAATCAGGCTTGAAGAATTACAAGGAGCTGAAAGCACAACCAGCTGAATCCAAGACTCCAGTGACTTTCATTTTTACAGCTCACATAGAAATGTGACATATGTATACCAAAGGGAAGATGCAAAGCCAACCATAAAATGAATTTGGAATGGGTTCATCCAACTGACATCACCTCAGCACTGTACAGATGTCCACAGCTCCACGTGTACCCCTTACAGAAAAAACGTGCTCCTATTACGGTTTCAAGAGTACAAAATCTCTAAGCTCATACACAAAACCAGTTCATGCTCTAAACAATGCATTAGCATTAAATATGATACAGGAAACAGAATTCTAGAAATCTTACATTCAACAACTTTAAAAAAAAAAAAGAGCAGCATCTGCAGTTCCCATTTTTCCTTTTTTTTTTTTTGCTACACCTTTTAATTTATTTTAATATCATACAGCATTTTAAGACACAAGAAGGGGTCATTCAAGAATACTTATTGGCTTATTAATTCAGACTGCATTCTTAATCAGAAAAAAATCAAATTATAAATTACTAATTTAGTTCATCTTAAAACTGGATATTGTAAATCACTCTAATAATTTTCACTTTAAGGACTGATTCACCTTTAATTTGGTTGCTATAGAAAATTTGGGACTCAATGATTGGATATTGAGCTAGAAAAATATTAGAGAATCCACAGATGGACACTGAGACATCCAAATTCCTTGTGTAGTTTTTAAAGTCTTGGCCTAAAAACATGTGGTATGAGGTGTTAAAACGTTAAAGTTAAAACTATTTTAATTAGTGTATTTCAAGACCACAGTGAATAACCTGAATTACCAGAGCAATCTGGTCTGGTTTGACAGTTGGCCTTTCTTGGAGGGAGAATTTGGACTGGAGCTCTTCTGAGGGCCCTTCCAACTGGAATTGTTCTATGCCTTGTTAGAAACAGTTCCTGAATGCATCTGCTGAAGGATTTGTGCACTGGTAGTTTAAGTAAGGCTGAGTACTATGTTACACAGTGACAAACCAGATTACAATCCACATTGGATCACAAAGTAAATCTCTCTCTTGAAAAAAAAGGCACCCTACTGCCATTAAAAGGAAGGAATCCATGAAGCAGAACTACAGGACCCAAGAGACCTATATCAAGTTTATTTTAACAACAATCACTGCTTAATCTGAATTACTCTGACAGATAACTATGCAGATACTTGCCTATACTGTCAAGTTTCTGATTCTAGAATATGCATTAAGTTTTCCCCTGGCATATATCCATGTATAAAAGGGTAAGATTTTATGAGGAATTTACCTTCCCAGAATTGCAAAAGAATGCACATCTACCCTCTCCAAGGCAGTGTAAATAAGATAGTGAAGAATAATTAAAATACCAGGCTTACCTTAATTCACAGTTGATTTGGTTCAGCCACAAGGTCAGTACATCACAGTAAACATTACAGCTTTTTCATCTGTCATTAAACTATTACCACGAACTACAGCAGTGTCTGTGCTTGTTTTTACAGGTAGTTTAAGACAATCAGGACTCTCTTAAGCTAAAATTATTCTGAAAAACCAGTTGAGAGAAGGTATGACACCACATGGTCATGAACTGTGGCTATAGCTGGAGAGAGCCAGAGCACAACAGTGAGTGGACAAATGATGTCAAATATCTCACTTCTGAGTAGAAATTGAAAGGTGGATAACTAGAGTACTATTAGAGAAAATAAGCACAAACAATAACTTTCTTAAGAAATTGAGAAAATATTCCAAGCTGCTTTATCCATTTAATTTCCACAAGCTATGCAGCAGTCCAAAATTTGTAATGTTCAGAAGTTCCCATTAGTTCACACAAAATTCATTGAGTCTTTTGTATGGAACCAGAGTTCCAGCGTGTGCTGAACTGTATTCAGTGCCTCGAGTACTCACAATGATGTGTTGCAATGGCAAAGCCAAGAACCAAGTTCCTCATTGTTACTACTTTCATGGATTTTGTCTTCACAAAATTCAAGCTCTGATTCAGTTTCTTAATGAACTTTAACCTCCAGAAGCCAAAGCCACCCCAGTTCCACTTTTACCTTATGTTCCTTTCCCCTTTAAGTACTAATTAATTCTGTATATAATGGAAGCTCTTTTTTCCAACATGTGCCAAGAGCTTAATACAAGCAATTGGGCAGATCTTCAATATAATTTCATTGACTTTTAATGATTTACAACAGATGAGAATCTGTCTTCAAAAAATATACTACTAATTAACTTATGAAGAGTTGGCTGCTTGCAGTATTTAATATAATTCTTGAATATTCCTAGGCATGCATCTGAATTTCAATGAAACCTGTACCAATAGATAGATATTGACATTCTCATGAATACCAAATGAGTTCATTAGCACTTGTCCTGCAATGGTGAATACCTGCTGAATTTTTAATTGAGCGGCCTTCAAATGAAACTGCTGGCCACATATCAGCCTCTAACAGCTTTTCGTCAAATCTCAAATTCTACCAATTTTTCCACCTTTTATTTGTGAAATAAAAGACTGAGAAAATAGGAGGGGAAAAAAGAATTAGCAGAGAGACGAGAGTCAAGAACGTCACACACCACAGACATGCTTGCTGCACTGAGGTTCTCACATAATTCAATACAGTACATCTGTACTGTATTCACAGGATGTGATTCCAGCCAATAAAAGGTCTATCAAAAAAGATTAATTTTTTACACTTTTCCAAATAAAGTCATTTGCTTAATAATTAAGAGAGAATTGGAATGCCTGCTGGCAAAGGGCAAAGGTTAGAAGTACACTTCAGTCTTTCAGAAGTGGTTTTCATGCAGCAGAGACTCCGTCAGCTCTGGCAATAGACCTTAAGCTCTTGGCTGCTTTTTATCTGATAACACCCCTCACAGCATCCTTCCATTATGGTTTGGCAGCTGGTTCACATCCATTTCCCACACATACAGTTTCTCCCTAGTTTAAAATGGGTCAGAGCCAGGTCACCTCCAATACTGCTGTTAACATTTACCCTGCTTGCAAAATGGCAGGGAGGAAAAATGAGAGGTAACATGGAGGCCGAAGGGGAAATACAGAACAGCAGCAATGAAGAGTTGTTCTTCCCAACTAAACACTAATGTATCTGAAAGCATTTGCAATTTGCAGAGACCAAAGAGAGTTAGGAGTGAAGGACAAAGCCAGAAGCCTACAGTAGTTAAAGGTAATTGACCTTGAATGTGAATTTAGCAGTGAGAGAGAGAGTAGAGAAGATTGTAGGTACAGGAGAACAGCATGCTTTACTTTTTTTCAGATGAACACCCACTTATTTAAAAGGGAAAAAGTAGATACTATGTAAGAGTAAGAAAGGAGCAAATAAAGCTTATGCACCTAGTGATGGTTGCATTTTCTGGTAACAAATAAAGAAAAATTCTGGAGTGAAAATTCTTAGGAATGTCATTAGATAAGAGTCCTCATATGGAAAATACTCAGAATCCAATAAAGTGAAATTGTTTTTGTAAGAGACTGATTATGTCTTATCCCTCATCTGAAGTTTCAGTATGTTTGAGTCCCATTGGTATCAGCTAGATTAGAACAGCATTCTGTGAAGTTGGAAACTAAATAAAAAAATATCTGAGATGCAGGAGACAGACATGCAAACAGATCATTGCAGCATGCACACAATTAAAATTAATTTCAGATATAACTATCCCTATTATTGGGGTTCCATACATAAATGAATATATAATACACATCTACGTAGAAGTTGTAACCTTAACTCATTTTTGCTCATGCTGTAAGACACTAGCAGAACTCCTTATCTTGGAACAGAGTAATGCACATGACCTCAAAATCTAGGTACTGAGGGAGAATATGGTGCTTAAACAATGGAAGAAGAGATTAAATCAACATCTCTCCTCTACACCAGATTAATTTTGGTTTTGGAAATTTGGTGGCTTGAAACAGTAAAACAGATGGGTTGAGTATGAGATATTAACTCTAGTTATTTAACAGAAAAGAATTTACAATCTCTTTGCACATGACACCATTTCCTGTTCTAAACTCAAAACAAAACTTATATAAGTAGGAGAATGAGTAAACCTCTTTCATCCCTGTCTTTTTCATTTTGCAATAGGACCTATGAATGTCATCAACAAGAACATTATAATGAAAAATAATCCTAAAATACTCCAAATGTTGAATTCAGTTTTCTGAAGCAAATAGAAACATTCAGATGTGCAGGAAAAGTTATTACTAAGTTATTACTAAGGTCTAAGGGCAGAGTATGATATCTGAATTCTTTCATGTGATCAGTTCAAAACAATAAAAGCAGTCACACTCACATGCTACCTTCCTAATGCTAGCTTCTTAACTTCTTATTGCCCTTTTTGATTTTACACAAGGTGATTTATATGGGTATTAATATAAGGTATAATAACCTCAGAAAGCATATAAATCTACAGGGTATTCAGTGTGAGCATGTAACTTTTTTTCTCCCTCCTCACTTTCACCACAACTGAATTTGTAATGAGCAAATGAGTAACCAGCTTCAACACAAAATGATAGAACAACTTTTACCTTCTTTCAGTGGAGACTTTAAGATTTGCAAGCATTAAAAGGGATTTTTTTTTCTCCAGCAAGGCTAAGAGATATCCTGGAATATTGTAGGAAGCAGAACAGATTGCCATTTTTTTTTTCAAAAGGTAAAATCCTTTTGTACCTTGCAAGTAGCTTAAACATTCCCTAAATCACAGAGCCCTCCCGGGAAGAGAAGTTCCTGGCTGCAGTCTCTCACTGAGATATATGAATATGTTGTGAGTCCCCCTTCTTTCATCTTGGTTAAGGATCAACTAAATGTTAAATGCTAGTGTGAGAAAGCAGGGTTGTTCAGGAAAGTGCCAATTTTTCCCAAGTTCAACACCTGGGAATGAAGAGTCACAGTATTAGCTCATCTGGTGATTCAGAGCATTCTCATAGAGAGGCAAATCTGTCTTGTGTATTGGGGTCCCATAGACAGACACCCATCTGAATTCAGCAAGCCATTTGCTTAGAACAGCTGCTGCTTTAGGGTGGAAGTATTTGGAAAAGTGATAATATTTCCATGCTGAAAGACAACACACTTTCAAGAAGATGGTTCAGACAGGAAAGCAGCCTGGATGCCATAGCTGATTTGAGTATGATTCATGCACTTCAAACAGTCCTGCATAAACAGACACAATTATTAAAGAATAGCTGCATAATGTTTCCATTCATAAGGGGTTTTTTATTTGCTTTTTTTTTTCCATTTAGGGAGAAAATTTTTCACTTCAGAATGATTCTATTCTTTCATATGCAATACCACCAAACTGTTTTTTGCTATTTGGAGCCCTTGATATGGAGTTCAACTCAGCAGCAACACTGCAGTACCATTTTAAATGTTTCTTACTTGTATAGACTTTTATAAGATTAAAGGGACTTCTTTCTGTTTAAAATGGTGCTCTTGGAGCCCTGGTTCATTTCAGTTTTGCTTGTAATCCTCCTGTGGCTGTCAAAACATAGGCCTCATGCCAGAAGATGAATTCCTGTAGACACTATAACTACACTACACAACAAACCCACATCACAGAAATTTTCTAGTAGAAAACAAGGTACAGTATTTGAATTGGACCTATTTTTTAAATAAATAAGAGGAAACAACTCTGCCAGACTTTAGTATGTCAAGGCTTTGTGAATATTGATATTTCTAGCAGTAGTTTTATTCCATTAAATATGGATTTAGTGATTGTGATAAATATCTAGAAACGGATTATTATATTAGGGGTGATGAACAAGTGGTTCATTCCACCTGTACTACGCTTGGATCAGGTATAGAGTAGCTGCCTGGAGTGCATCTATCCCTGCGTCCAGAAAGATGCTGAGCTCTAATGTAAAACTGCACAAATTTAGCAGCACCAGACTGACTGTAGCTTTACTGCTAACACATTTTAAATGGTGCATTTTTTTAATTTCCCCACCGACTTAGAATCTGCTCAAAATCCAGAGCGTTCCACAGCACAAAGGCATAAGGCTCCTGCAGAAAAAGTCGGAACTGCAGTCCATGATTTGCTGCATATTCAGTTATCTTGGTGATGAGGAGAAGATGCCGAGACAGCAGAGGAGGGTAATAGTTTTCTGTGTTATGCTACCATGGACAGCTACCAACCTTCTCAAAAAGAGCAGCCAAAGACAGGCTCTTAGCAGATCATGTGCACGGATTTTGGTTTTTGAGCCTGCTGTATCTAAGCTGGTCATCTCAGGCTCCCTTATACCGATTCTGATCTAAACAAAAAAAAAAATGCTTCTTCACATGGGTTTCTGTGCTGCTCTCTATCCCGTTCTGCAGGAGATTTTTCTATGGTTTTTGGGCCACATCCATGTTATGGTCACAACAGTGATTAGGCTGAGTCAACCACTGTTCTTGATTCAGCTCACAGCTAAACTTCATACTTTTGCTATCTTCTGTGAAAGGTATTTAATTTTTTCATCAACCTTCATGATGAATAATGGGTATTTATCATCTCGAGAGGTTCTCATTTGCATTCAATCTTGTGTCTTAAGCTCATCAATAATACTAATTCACACTTACATAGCACATTTCATCTGGAGAACATGAAGCACTTCATAATTGTCAAATGATTAAATTTTACAACCTCTCCCAAAGGTAAAAAGTATTTCATTCACAGAAGGCCTGGTCTCTGTTGTTACTGTGCCTGCATGGTAGGTTTTTTGAGAATTAGCATGAAGCTCAACAGCAAGCTGTACACATATAGTTATATAAAGATTCATTTTCTCTGTTCAGCACCATGTTGGAGAACAATTTCAGCATGTTAAGGAGCCTTTGTGCTAACTTGTTCAGCAATATTGCATTAAAACCAGCAGTTCTCAGCCGTGTTCAAACTCAGTACAGTGGTCAACGTAGTCCAGGACTACCTAAAGGGTAAAATGAAGCAGATGCTTCAGTCATAAAACCTGTTCAGTCTGAATTAGGAGGCTACTGGTAGACTGTATATATTGGATTCCTTTATCTGTAATAATTTCTTTGAGGTTTCCCAAGTTACCAAGAAAACTGGAGTGGAATCAATTTCCATGTGTATTCAACATCACCAATCTTTCCTGTCTGTATTCAAGGCTGCATCATGTGCATCCAATCTTTGGGACATACAAGACCTGCATATGCAGTTTCTCAGAGGACATTCTCTTTCTTTGGAAAAGGTGGAAAGCAGGAAAATTCCACAGAAATCGACACTAGAAAATTTCAAGAGCTGGGCACTACCACCATTCACCTACAGAAAAATGGAAAGGAAAACACTGAATGATGTCCTAGAAACGGGGAGATTGGTGCAATAATTCATGGGTCCAAAAATGAATAAAAATAAAGGAAAGCATTCACTTAAAATCTGATAAAAGCGGCCCCTACAGATCCTCTGTAGGCACCTTTGTCCCATGCTGGGTATAGGTCATGTCACAGCTGAAGTCCCAAAGTGGGGCTGCAGCTAAGCCCCTCTGTATAAAATGTGGGGTATGCCCAGCCCCACAGCTTTGCTCTGCCAAGGCTTCACCTTCCAGACAGATCTGATTTGGCACAGGGCATGGAAAGATAGCCAGCATCAGAAATGATAGAAGTCCCCTTGTGGTGTTGTTTAGCAAGATTCTGGGTCACATTTCTAAAATCTATACCTAATGAAAACTAAAAGCAAAAGGAATTATTTGATTGGAAAAGGATAAGCCTGCCTTTCCAGAAGTGACTGCAAGAGCTGTTCCTTTCCACTTTACTAATACCATTGTCCATATCCTTAATTGTGTCCTGTAGGCAATACTTTTGAGACTAGATTTTTAGTACAGCACAGACAACTCCTACAGAAAGGAGCCACAGGTGAACACCATAAGAGTCAAGGAGAGTAAACATTTGAGATTTGGCAATAATCTTGATAATTACATTTCTCCTTCCTTTCTGTAGTATTGCATTTAAGTAAGTGAATAAAATGTTCTTTGCATCTATTTTTCCTGGACAATTATCTGTTTAAGTAAACACTCATGCTACACACAATTAAACTTCTTCCTACTCAAATGTGAAATAGCTTGTGTTTTCTGTCACAAAATCTACAGCAAGCTAAATCCAAAAATAGAATTACAAATCTAGAAATATGAAGGGTCAGACATACAGAACTGTTCCTAACAATGGCTAACGCAAATAATTTCCAGGTTAGAATCCACAAACTAAAAATGGCTAGGATTACTTTCACAGCACAAAATCCTGCTTTTTTAATGTCATCTGATTGTTAGAACTTTGGAGTGCCATATTTCTCTTCAAACATGTCATTTCACACTGAGAGGGACATTTTTCAGAGTTATGCATAAAAAGATGTCTCTTCTCCATGGTAATTTATGAAAGAGATTAAGCCTGTGTTAACTTTGCTGTGTAATCACTTGATAGTGCTTTCCCACACTACAGTGGTAATGAAACACTAAGTACACAACAATAGCAGAGACAGTTTTACACCATTACCATACATACAGGAATATTATTACTTGTTGCCATAATGGGTAGCTCTTATGACACCAGATTTGCAGACATGATACACAGATTTTATCAGCTTATTTACATCACTGGTTCAGCTTCCTGGCAAACAGCAACTACCTCTCTCAAGGTTTTTTTTCCAGCTCATCATCCTCTTGCAAAGGAATATCAGCAATCCTTTCTCCACTGGTAAACTCAAGCGTAATTTTATCATCGTAGCAGTCATAGAGTCAAAGGAGTGGGATGTTGATGGGGTTATGCCTTGAGAATATTGTATCCAAAGCATATCTTAATATTATATTTTAATGAATACCAAGAAAGCTAGGGAAGGGTGCACATGTTTATTACATTGTGATACTTCATAAAGAATATTAAAAAACTATTAAGACGATGTAGGTACCTATTCCTAAAGCTCTGATCGCTCTGTAATCTTGCCAATTTCAATCTGAGTCTGAGCATAACTCAAGAAAAATCCTCAAAAATTCATGCAGTCTGAAGAAAACACTAAACCAAACACATACAAGACATTAAAAGTAACTGCAGTGTTACGAAGGTGAAGAATTAAGATGATAAAATAGGGCTGTGAATACAGCATGAGCCCTGCATGGATGTAGCAGGCTCTGTGAAGCAAGCAGTACTTGGCAGTTTGGTGACCATTCAGTGCAACCTCTGCACTCCTGCAGTCGTAGCAGGACAGACTCAAAGGTGCCACAGCAGAAGCACAAGGGCAGCTGCAGTCAGGTGACAGTCACATCCCCTCTGCCTCCTGCGCTGGGCACGCAGTCCTGCCAGTATAGGGTAGTGGAATTGTTACATGAAGCAACCAGAACTTTGGAAGACAGCAGAGAAGGCACCTAAAGAAGAGTATAATGAAGTCTAAAGGGACATTTCTTCAGAGTATGCCCTCAGAGGATATTGTGTTATACTCTTGCAATAGGAAACTTTTAACAGGAGAAAGGACAAAATATTTCTTTTTATTTGCTGAATATCTTGTATTGCATGCACTCTCTTGGTTAAAAATTCATAAATCCTTGGCACTCAAAATTCTCAGGCAGTCCTACTTTCAACACACTTTACATTCAGTTATGGCCTTATTCTTAAAAACACCTGGCAAAACTCCACTTTGTAGCCTCTCCCATGCTAAGGGGTTTTTGTAAGCAAAACAACTCTCTGAATCCTGGGTTTCCATCATTTACAATTCAAAATGAAAAATATCTGCCCAAATTAGCTAGCTGTTAATTGTATTTCAAGAAACGGGGCTCCAGAGGGTATGGAGAAAGAAGGAAAAGTGTGAAGAAAATTATTTGCATACTTAATTATTTATGTGACAGGAAGAAAATAAAACAACAGAGAAGCAAAAAGATTAACCTATATATAGGTGTTATAAATGAAAATTTGTCCAGCCAAATTAAAAATGCGAAACATAAAATATTAATTTTGTGATCAAATTCTATCTAGCCAGACACAAGGAAAGAACAGAGCCGAGCCCAGGGTCGGCACTGGGTGTGCAACAACGAGGTCAGCCTCAGCAGAGCTTTTCCTCTATGCCCACACACCTCCATCCTGGCACAAGCAGTTTTTATAGGGAAAATTCCCCCTGCGGCCAAGATTTCGGCAGTCAGTCTTTTCTTCCATTCAGAGTCTATATGTTAATGAGATTTTCTTTCTTGGTGATGAGGAAGAACATTTCAGTGTGGAGTTGTTGAATCCCTTGATGAAGTTTATGGGAAGGCTGCATTCACATGGATCTGCCCGAGGATTTCCATGATCTCCATCTCGGGTCCTTCACACACTGATCAGTGCCTGGGGTCACTGTGTCTCTCCAGACATGGCCCATCCCCTTCTCCTGGCCCAGCCACATCCTTTTAGTTGTAAATCGGGTTGCAACACACACCAGGTTTCTCCTCTGAGGGTGGGGGGACTCCTAATACAAACATGTATACTCCAACAGATATTCAATATCACATATATCATACTAGAAATGGCGCTAATTATATCTACTATGCATAGAGTTCTAACAGAGTCCAAATTTAAGTGCACACAATGCAGCACTGCACAGTGTCTTGTGATTGTAGTGAAAACTGAAGCTGAAAGTCAAGGAACAACCAAGAGATAATAATTTTATAATTTGTGAGAAAATCTAAATTTGCATGAAAAAGAATTTAGAGGAATAATATTTTTTCATGGACTTAAAAATAAGTGCTGAGCCACGATTGATTAAACTTTCTTTGGTACAACACTGACACATTTGATTTTGATACTTTTTAAATTAAACCTTAAGGGTTTGTTATTTGAAAAAATAAGCTTCATTTTCAAACTGACCTGAACTAAAAAAAAATGTATTCTAGTTCAGTCAAGATTCACCTTCATTTTCCAATTCACCCAATAAGTTGAAGAATCCATTATTCATCCAAATCTAATAATTATTCCATCAGAATTTAACAGCTAAAGTGCTCTTTATTGCTATGAAGATTACTGTAGCACTGTTTCTGTTTTACCTATGGTGAACTGAATTAGTGTTTCATTTCCCTTTTAAGTGGAATAGCATATTATTCATTGATTCTGTAATTCAGTGGCTTTGAGTTATCTAATCAAGTACTCCTTGAGAGCGTAAAGACGATAAAGTTTTAAATTGTAATAAATTGCCTTTGAATGTAGTTATAACTAAATTGAAGCTAGCATGGCTCATTCTACATTTTAAAAGTCAGCAGCAGTTTTCCTGATTGGGGAAAAAAAAACCTACAACATACTTTTCACACATTTCCTGGTGAGGGGGGAAGAAACCACCCTCCTTTCACAACTTCCCAATTCTCATAGGTAATTTCTATCTGTGTGTTGCCAGTTCATTGCTTGGAATTTAATTTCTACTTTTGCATTTAGTGACAGTAGTGTTTACTGTCCCCTCGTACACCCTCAGCCACAAGAACATACAGCAGGCTCCACTATTTCTGTGACCAAGGATCACCGCCACAAGCAGCAATACTATGACCAAACAATGAAACAATGAGGAAATGTATCTAAAACATTAAACACACTAAACCAAGTATGAATATGGTATCGGAAATCCACAGTGTATCAAAAAAATAAATTCAGTCTCCCAGTGTTAGAAGACATTAGGGATCGATAGTAATCATAATATAGTTACAATCTGAATCTCATGACTGCTCCCTCTATCTTTATAATTCTTGAAGAGCCAATAAATAGCACCTTACCCTCCTGCCAAAACTATTTAGTTCTTTAGCCTCTTGCAGCCCTTGGCAGCACACATACTATCTCCTTTAAGAAATGTCAGTTTGTGTTAGTGATTCATTTCAGTACTAAAGCACAAAAGATAAAATATCTTAGAGTTTTTGTTCTACCTGGCAGAAAATTAAAACTATCAGATTGTTATTCTATTGTAATCCCAATAATTTTCAAGACTCTCAGTCCCTAAATTACCAAAATTATTTTTCCCATTGCAGAATCAAATTCTGCATTTTCTATTCATCCATGTATAAAATATTTACATGCATAATTTTGCTTATTTTTTAATCTTTAGACATATGCACACATTGGCACTTTCTTGTCTTCATAAGAGAAGGGCCAGCTCAGGCAGGGTTGATGTGAATTTCCATACACAGGTGCAGGACAGGTTGATCTCAAGGCAAATCAAAGTGCTGGCTGCCTAAATGAACCATCTTACTTCCACTCCACCCACTCCACTCCACCAATTTCTGTAATAATAGAGGTTATAAATTCCCAGTCTATCATTTTCTAATGGATTAAGGTATCTGCTATTCAAAATTTGAATTATACAGGCTAGCTTTTTATTGTATTCCAGGAAAATATTGCAGATTGTTAATTTCTCTGTTTTTTTCATATCAATTAACATTTATTGTGGTTCTTCCCTAAGCCAGTCTTGAACAGGTGGTGTTTTATGACTAGGCAGTTTCTTCTTTTATATTTTTTATATGTGCCAATGGAAAGCAAAGAAATATGATCCTCTCTCTAAAGGAAATCTCATGAGTGATAAAAAATATATTGTAACTGCTGCAACAAACTTCACAGAACAGTAAATCATCTAGCAATTTAAAATTTTTAAAGAATATTTGAGAATATAATTTACAATCAAATAGGTGACTATAAACCCTCCTCAACAGTATCATAATACAAAGTATCACTCAACATCCATTTAAAAGAGGTAGATGTAGGGATTTTTAGAATTTTTTGCAAATTCTAATTTGCAATTACAATCTAATTCAAATCCAAAACTTTTCTTTAGAACTGCATACAAGTTGCCAGTATTTATTTTTCAGGAATTAAAAAAAGGTATCATTTTTGAGCTGACACTGCAATTATCAAGGCTATTTAATCTACAGAGGAATTTGTACTGTTTTACACAGAATTTTGTGCTGGGAATTCTGTACTTATTATTATTTCAGTGTTCTCAGGCAGCCCAGCAACATACAGGAGAATATGTTTCCTTGTCTATAATAATAGCATGTGATCTATGAACAATAGGTCACATGAGTATCAGACAGTTGAAGTAACAATACAGCTAAAAGCAGGCAAATATTTGGGTCCAGGTCCTTCAGGAAACACCTGATCTCTTAAGAAAGCTGCAACAAACATTAAAAGGTGAGTTTCAGAGAGATTGGCTGATACACTGAATAAAACCTCATAGAAAACTTCAGCAGTATTGTATAAGACACTGTAGGAGATGCTGATTGAAACTAGGCTGAAGTCAAAGGAGAAATGATCCTTAAGTTTTCAGGACCAATGTGAACAAACAGAGCTATTAGCAGCATTCTCTTGCTATTCACTAAGCACAAACGAGGACAGGGAAATTAAATTTAGCTGCAAAAGAACTTTACAGAGTCATCATAAACAATTGTATTTGCACTATGAATGGTAACCGAAAAATTACATGCTCTTGTAGTTTGACACACCACCTATTCAGAAGAGAGTGGAAAATGTGTTTGCTATATCATTGGAACTTTCAAAATTATGCCACTTTAATGACTTAGAGATTTCAAGCAAGAGAAGCTACACAAGCAGGGAGCCACTTGTGGAGCTTATGCCAAGATGAGCCTAAGCCCTGCAAACTTTTATTTCTGAGTTACTGTGTCTGATTATTCAGCAAGGCAAATTTGACACTAACAAGATCAGTAAATCCACTGAAGTCCAGTGAGCATACACTCCCTCAAAAAGCATGTTACAGACTTTTTTTCTGAGCAACACAGATATAAGGAGTCTTTCCTTCCAACACCTAGAGGCTGGTATTGAAAGAACGTATTTCTACACAAGGTTGTAACAAAAATTAGTACTGCAAATATGAAATATTTGTGCTCCTTGGCAAGGAACAGAGGCCAAGAGATGTTCTTTACAACTTCAACCCTGAAA
The DNA here is from genome assembly GCA_003676055.1 of Chloebia gouldiae. Taxonomy (NCBI): domain Eukaryota; kingdom Metazoa; phylum Chordata; class Aves; order Passeriformes; family Passeridae; genus Chloebia; species Chloebia gouldiae. The sequence goes on along the minus strand of QUSF01000014.1, from coordinate 10,762,499 downwards.
GAAATTCAAAATTTGGAACACAACTTCTGGTAAAAGCAAATATGAATAACTGCACCATTTCCCTTTGGATACTCTGCTCTGAAAATCAAATTTACATCTTCGGTTTCTTAGAGATTCAAGTATATGATGCATCCACAAAATGTTACTCAGACAGGATCCATGCAGACTACACCTGCTCAAACACCTATTGCAAAGGAAACACACTGATTTATTCCATGAAGGCCTTCCATATGTAAAATATTTAAAGAAAATAGCACTACTTATCTTGAAATTAATAAACCCCAAAATTATCATGCTACTGGCATACAAAATTTAACACCTTTAAAAGTGGGCTGATTGATTTCTATAGTTATTGAGTCTCTACCTTAAAATTTAAAACTTAACTTTGAAATCATCAAGGCTAAAATTTCACTTATTTGGGGTTTTTAAGAGAAAGCAAGGTTTTCAAGTCATCCCATTTCTCTGAGACCTGAAGAGTTAAGAAAAACAGCCCATAATTGTGAGTTTTATAATAAAAGAATTGTCAACACAAATGATCTCAGTAAGGGAAAAATTAAGAAAGCCCCACAGGGAGATGAGATGCCAAAAATGTAATAGAGGAAACAAGGGCAAAAACATCATCAGGGGAAGAATCTTATGTAACTTAGAGCAGTCTGACCTTAATAGCATTGTTTGAAGAGACATTCAAGCTTATTGGTTTTACACTTCAACCTACAATAGCACTTAAATAAAAAGAGGTCTTCTAGCACACTCGAGTAACTCCACTGAAATAATATTTCTGGGTAGTAGCACTGTGTTTTTTAGCTATTCTTATGTACTAAAGCCTAGCTCACTTCCTTTCATTAAAACTTACAGACTTCAGCAAGTTTGTTTTTTGGATGGTAAGGAAATGAAGGGCCTGGCCAAACAGACACCTGTGTGGAAGGATTAGATGCCACTTTGTACACAGGGAGTATAAAAAATTCTGTGTTAGCCTTGGGCACTGGCATTACAAGAATGGAATAACAGCAATGAAAACCCACCAGCCCCTGCAAATGAGTATTCCATGTTTTGTCCTTCCTGCCACTCACTGGTCTGGGTGCCTGTCTCTACCACCACTATCTCTAATACAAGAGAGTGTCTCTCCATACATTTCTTCCCTCATTATTTAATATAGATTCTGCATCATGGTTTTCTTGCTGTCTAAAGCACCATTTAATGTGTTTCCACAGGGTATTAACCAGCTGCATTCAGCACACATAGTGAATTCACTGGAACAGCTTATTACCATATTAATTTTTATTTTGTCCTTGCCCTAGTCCCAAACCAGTAGTTTTGTTTGGAATGCCTAACACGACTTTGGAGCACACTTTTAATTTCCACACAGTCTCCTATCACAGACCTGTTCCCTAAACCTTACTTCTGCCATGCTGGTTCAGTGAAATTCTAACACAGCATCAAGAGGGCAGAAAGAAAAGTGAAACATAGCTTCAACTAGCACACAAGCAATTGTTTTTAATCATTCTGTTATTAAGATCTGATTAAAACAGGTACAAGAACCATCCACTGAGTAGCTCCCTGAGGGACCTTTTGAAACACCATTATGGTCACCATATCTGGCATCCACATGGGAGTTTCCCGATTCCATAGAAAAGGAGGTTGTACTCCTTGAATTAATTCTGATTTGTCTCCAGACAAAGTGATGTGGGCAATTTTATTTTCTCTTTATCTTTTGTCATGATTAGCAGGTACCAGTCTGACTGTTCTTAAGATGTGCTTTACTAGAAAGTAGGAAAGTTTCTAGTGATTACTAGACACAAACTCTTGTGACAGAGCTCGCAAAAAACAAAACCAACTCGATCTGCAGGTTGTCTGTGAGATTTCTAACTTTGGCTGGAGCCTCTCTCCATTTATGTATAATTATTATCCTCATAGGGTTCAGCCCTTTTCAGACAGTATTTACTTTTACTGCACCATAAGTCACCAGAAATGTCATTCGCAGTCTTGCATTACATTTGGCTTATGTAGTCTTACCTTTGCATTAAGAGGTCTCCAATTCAGAATCTTCATGTTATTACTTGAGTCTAAGAAAATATTATTACATTTTCCACAAATTTTAACTTTCTTCTTGCCTGATGCCTTCCTTTGATTCTTTCATGCCTATTTCTCTTTGGCCACAAAAGATTCTTTTTTATCTTTCATTTAAATCTATCAGATATCTTCTCCTCTTCAGGAGTACAGTACCAGGTTTTGAGAACTCAGTGATTTCTCAGCACTTTAAGGAATTCTAAGTTGCTGCAGGGTGATTTTTTTTTTATTATTATTTTTTGTGGTGCATGCCATGGCTAATTGCTGCAATTGTTCTTTTTCTTGCATTATTTATACCCCCATGTTACAGTACTGTAATTCTAATAACACTTAAATTAGATCACTATGGGTCACTGGTACACCTGCTAAACTGAAATCTTTAGGTCAAAGATTTGAAACTAAATGAGGACTTTTCAATCTTGCTGTCCATTATAAAATTTGAAAATAGAATTTATCATCTGACTAGTATGCAATTTCCAACATTAACATAAGTCTTTTTCCTTTTTTGCTCTTCTAAGAATCAGAATAAGCCATTTTCTCTATTTTAATACTATTGATTGTTTTCTTTATGGTCTCCTTGAGCTGGTCATTTCTAATTCATGTCCTCCAGCAAAGGCTGCAAATGTTCTCTCCATTTGCTATAATTAAGCTTTCATTAACCCATACACATTTACACCAAATATATTGCAGCCTCCTTCCATGAAGCTATAAATGTCTTTCTTAGTTTGCTGTAATACCCATTAGGCAGTGATGATAAAGCTGCAGACACATCTTGTCTGTATTTCAGTCACTTCAGAACTACTACACTCAGTAACCATATCAAACACTACCTCTTGATTTTTTTATCCCTAACAGAAAAGAAAAAAAGTTAAAAAAGGATGGGGTCAGGGTAGAGAATTACAAACCTATAAGCCTAAAATATGAGTGGGTTCTTTTTAGATTTTAAGAGAAGGGCAGAAGATGAGGGGGTTGGAGTGGAATAATAAAAAGGCATTGTAAGCAATCTGATTGTGGAAAGGAAGGTTTGCAAAAAAGCCCTCCAAGATTGCTTCTCTAAATTAAATGCTTGCACAAAAAAAAAAAAAAAAAACAACAAACAAACAAACAAAAAAACCACAAAAAATAAAACAAGCCAAAAAAACCCCATCAAACAAAATCCAGCCCCCAAAAACCCATATCAAAATGAAACAAACCAACCCCAACTTACTACCTCAAAATCAAACACAAAACCTCTTATTCATTAAAAAAAAGTGATTATATGAAAACTAAGAATATGTACTTCCTCCACAAATGTTCTGGTTTTGAATTTTTCCTATATAAAGGAATAGATGAGGTTCAGTCCCCTCTCTGTACTCTATTCAAGACCAGGTATCAAGCCTGTGTTGCAGAAAGTGCCTTCCTGGTCACTTTAGATAAGACCTTAATCATCCCAGCTCTGCCAGTAAGAGCAATTGTCTCCTTGCAATGGGACTCACAGAATATCAAAGGACCTGAACTTGCTTGCTTTAGTCTGAATATGAATTGAATAATTTTAATTTTCATGACCCTTGCTAAAAGTATTTTTGCAAATCAAAAATATGCCACAAGTCTCCAGCCTCTTTGCTTATGCTCTTCTCTATACACGTACATGCTTTCCCTTGAATCCATTCATAATAATTCATATATAAACTCCTTCAGCTTTTCAGATGCCATTGGCAGCAAGACATTGTGGCTTGCTTTTATAAAAAAAAATATATATATATTCTATATATTGGGCTGGTAAAAGGAGAGAGATGTTCCATGGAAATAAAGCAGCTCACACAAATCAAGGCATACACGTGCCCTTTTCCTGGAAAAGGTGTGGAAGGAAACATTAATGCAGAAAAACCTGAAGATTCTCAGTGCCTGTAGTTATCATTGCCTAAAAGCTGTGTCTTGCTCTGTTATGCAAGGATTCAAAAACAAATGCACCCATTCCAACTTTGCCAAACCCTATCTCACTGCAATTGCATTTTAAAACAGCTTGTGGTCATCTGACAAAAAATAACAAGGATTACATCTTGCTCAACCCCACAGGATTTAGGAAATGCTTTCTTACAGTCAGATTGGGGTTTTTCGTTGTGTTCATATTGGATTACAGTAATTCTTTGTTTGCAGATTTGCCAGCATGGTTTTCACAGATCTTGCAGGAGCAAAAATCCATGAGAAAGAAATCTCCACTTGAGGGAACAGGGTGTCTGGTGCAGCTGCTCTATATCAGCATTTTATCCTGCAGTCATTTGAAAATTGCCTTTGGTGCTCCTCATTTGAGATTCTGATATGTCCATGACTGATACACTGGAATGAATATCCTAAATTGTATAGTTCCTACTCTTTCTTAGGCCAAGGAAGTACCACACACTGGGAAAACAAGATGCCAAAGAAAAAGAAGTTGTGTAATTTTTTCAAATGTTACAGAATCTCCTTCTCAAATATCCCAAGCTTAGCTTATCTTTATATATTTCAGAAGTGCTACATCATAATACTCCAAAGGAAAATCCAGTGCAGGTTGTTGGAAACATCTGAAAACTAATAAAGTAATAAAAAATACTAAAGCACTCTAGTAATGCATTGGAAATCATAGGGGGGAAAAAAACCCTAATTTATTGGATTTACTGGTGAATCCCCCCTTTCAAACCTCAAAATTTTGGGTTTTTTTGGGGTAATTTGAGCCCCATAGTCTGGACTTGGAGTAAATTTCTATCTTAGAGTCTATTGCTTGGGTCAATATTAAATATTATTTTATATATTAGATGTTGGTGTCTTTCTCAGAAATACTGTAAACGACTATGCAGACAGTTGTTATCTTATTCCCATCCTGATTTACTTGTACTTTATGCATACTTTGCAGTCATGCAAGGGGGTTGTAGAAGATGCACAGGAAAGAAGAATATAGTGCCCTGAATCTAATTTTCCTCTCACAACTTGTTAACTCCAGACCTACATGAAAATCACAGAACAATGAAAGTCAGTTTCCAAAAAATTATGTAAAATCTCATGAATGCAACAGGTCTTGCATCAAAAGTGTTATTTCTGTTATTTTTCAGTAAGATTGAAATTATTAATACATTTTGAAGCTATTACTCTTGCACATGATTAAGTCTTCCATGGAATTTTGTGCTCCTGAAATCAGTAGGGCATTTCTAAAAATTACACCCTGCAGTGTGATGCCAGGCTTTGGCAGATATTGCTTCCATTGTTTGTACATGACTGAGTTTGTGTTTAAATCTGTGGTTTGGTTTCTTGTGGTAGTTTTTAATTAGATGATCACTGAATAATTCATTTAACAGATTAAAGAATTAGGTAGGTAAAACTCCTCTAAAATTATTTACATGGAAGTATAAGTGCATTGTAAAATGTAAATAATTTAAATAGGGATTCCCTATTAAATTACAATCTTTGCTTTTACTGGGCCATGACATGCAAGAATGGTGGAAACTTGCAGACTCACAGCAGGAGTTGCTAAGTTTCCTGCAAAAGCAAAACATTTCAAGAGAGAGTGCCTACACAGTGATTTGCAGAAGTCTATATATATTGTAATTAACTAGGAAGAAAAATTGAAGAACTAACTGTAGCTCCACTTGAGACTTTTTAAATGAATTTTGATTTTAATTTTTCTGCTCTGTTTTGATTTTAAATACTCCTATTAACAGTAGGAAGTACCACATAAATATTCTGGTAATATTTTCACAGCCAAAATAACAATTTTTTAGTGTCTTGGAGCACCACGACAACCCAGGGACCCCTAAAATTTATGGCTGTGAAACAGTCTTTCCTTCCAGCTGTAATTAAACAATACTCTGTAATATAATACAAATTAGAATTATTGCTTTGCATTGTTTATCAGTTGATGTATTCTTATTTATTCAACAGCACATGAAACTGAGCTTACTTACAATGCCCCCTTTCCCAGAACAGACTACAAACTGGGACTCTGCCACAACTAATTTTAGACATGACAGAATGACTAACAGTGGAGAAGGAAGCATTGTTTCAGGGAACCAGCCACAGCCCTCCATTCCAGAGGTAGCTTCCTGCTACAGTTTTGGGAGAACATGCACTTTTGGAGCCTTGAACAGCACATATCTTACAGGTATAGTTGAAATACGGAATTATAAAAGTGATAAAGAAAAAAATATTTTCCTGAGGAGTTTGCATGTAACTATTGTTCCACAGAATGATTTCTCTAAAATCATCTTTGCCTCTGCTTCAGGCTGTCCAAATCTTATAATTTATTCATCTAAACAAACCCCTTTCCTCCTAAATCTATCACTTTAGACATTTACAGCTTAAAATAAGAATCCCATTTTTCTTCAACAGCTTCACCAGCTCTTCTCCTCCTCCTCCCTGGAATGGACTGCTCATATAAGGATGCCCTCTGCATCCCAGGCAGTGCCTTGTTCTAACTGTGCTCTCCACCAAACCCTTATTGAAAATTTATACAGTAGATTTCTAGGAAATACACCCTTTCTAGGAAGGGTGGAGTGACCAGAACAGCAGCAAGAGATCCTGAGTAGCAGCAGCCCTGAGCAAGTGCTCCCCAGAGCAGGGTGTCAGGATGAGCCCCCAGCCACACTCCTGCCTTGCCAACTGGTGCTGCCCCTGGGCTTTCTACCAGATTGTTTCTTCTGTCTTTCAAAGCAAGTGAAATGCTCAGGTCTGGAACAATATCCTCTCCTCCTTTACTGAAGCACCTTTTAAATATTTTGTGTCATACAAATAGTCTTTATTACAGTGAAACCTCTTTTGTTGCTATATAATGACAGCTGATTCATCTTATTTGTCAAGTAGAAAGATTTAAGAAAAGTTATCTCTCTATATATATTTCTTGGATATGAGACGTTTGCTTAGGAATAGAAAAGAATCTCCCCAAGAAGTTACATTTTTAATGAGAGAGAACATTTATTTCTGCAACCTCCCCAACACACTATGTAGGCTGAATCTGAGTAGCAGAATCCCACAAAGCCTCAGCTCTTTAAAATGCAACCAGAATCCTTTTTGTGTCATGTTTACTTCCCTTTATGAGCAAAAAGGAAGCTGATGGATCGATGCACTGTAAAATATTATTCAAATGTCTTTTTCTATGTATGACAAAGCAACACTGAAACAAAAAAAGCCAAATGAAAAAAGAAAAAGAAAAGAAGTAGCCGATTTGTAGGTCAGCTGGAGAGGAGGTGTGGCTTTCTTTTACAAATGTAAGTTTGCAAGGAGGAAGGAATGTTTGAGGAATGGAACTTTATTTAATGGGACTACAAGTGCTTTCCTGACTGTCTGCCCAGATAGGCTCTCCTGTTGCAATCTTGTATTCTTGTACAAGAAATGGATTATAATAGAGGCTAAAGTTTTACCTCTTCATTGTGGATGAAGAACACCCCACAATGTCTATAGAACAAGATGCTTCTTTGTCTTCCTTCTCCTTGCAAGATGTGGGATTAATCTCCTGGCATAAGTAAGTACTGGCAGAAGCCAATGCCTGCCTGATGCACACTGAGCTGCCAACAACCTCTAGCAACTTGGCTGTAGCAGAAGCAGGTTGCTCAAAGAGCAAAGAACTGAATTCAGGGGAACGGTGAATCTTCTGTACTGCTCAATTCTCCTGGGTGCCTCTGTTGTTTTACATATTAATCTCTATTGACAGTTTTGTAGCTCCTATCACCTTCCAGATTCCTGCCATCCATAATGTGCCAGTTCCCTTGCAAGCTGTCACAAACTAGCAAGTAACCTTGGGAAGAAAATTCAATCACAAAACTGGGGGGAACAGTAAACTGCAGCTTGTTCTCCCTTCCTGCAGGACAGATGTGACGTTGGTACCTTCATCACTTCATGTTCACCATGAGGGTTGCTTTTTATTCAACCCCAAACCTCTTGATGGTTCCTGCTGCCTACATGACTCTCACTCCAGTTCACCAGCAGTGAGCACGTGGCTCATTCACAAAGTGCCATAAACCACACAAGAGCATCAGCTCAGCCAGCCTAAGGTGTTCACCCTCTAAACTCAAGGCCAGCTACCAAAGAAACTCTAGGCACGTCCTTTGTGATGTTATAATAAACTTACTCAAAATAAAACTTTCCAGTTTCTCCCAAAAAATTTAAAACTGAACTTCTAAATATACACAGAGAAATGGGACTTTATAAGTTGGCCATCCTAGCAGCGTTAGTGACAGCAGCTTTGTAATTTACAGGCCCTCTAATTCCATAGAAAAGGAGGTTGTACTCCTTGAATTAATTCTGATTAAGGCCCTCTCTGACAAAGCAGCTCCAGTCCTACCACAGGCTGAAATTTAACACTGTGTGGCAATAAATTAATCTGAAATGCTCATGTGATGCCCCCCACTCAGACCACCTAAAGGAAGCAAATGAGATTCTGGGGCCTTCCTGTGCACTTTCCCCTAAATTCTGTAGTCTGTATTGGTTGATAAAGACAATACCTGAGAGAGGCAACTACCAAATAATTTTTATACTGTTATCTGACTTATTTTCCCTTAAGAAATACAGAGTGTGCAAGTATATCCAAATTAACAACAAAAGAGTCACATAAGTATTCTTTGTTAATTAATTACTGAGGCATTTTCTCCTTCTGCACCTTAGGCAATTTACACATCTGTAAAAAGCAATCACAAAAGTTCATGTAAATAGAATGCTTTACATGATTTATATTAACATCTTCTCTGTGTATATATAAAACACAAATAATTAAAAACACAGCTCAAGGTCACCCTTTATGGTACATATATTTTCATTTAAAATTACTTCCATTTTTCATTTCTAGTTCATATATCTTTTCTTTAATTAAGAAACTACTATGTACCATTTGCCTTGAAAATAGGTGTGCCTCCAGGATCTGTCTGAAAACTACCTGAACAACGTGTAAAATTATTGTTATTAAGGCAAAAGTGGTTTTTTCAACTCAAATTGCACAAAGGGTTTCATTTAGAGCCAAAATTGCCTTTAAAATATTCTATAAAGGAAAACTTACCTTGATATTTTTTCCAAAACATTTTATCTTGACCTGTCTTCCACCTAAGTTAGCAGTCACAAAAATAACATTTCCATGGTAACTGTTCTTTTGCTTCATTTTTAGAGATGCTGAAGAACCTCAGCTACCACTGATACCAAACAAATCTGTGTAATGCTTCACACCCCTGAAATTCATATTGCACATATTTTCCAGTACAGGGGCTCATTTTTTCATTAATTCCTTTTCTCTAAATTTCAATTAATATCTGTCCCTGAAAAATATTTGGGCTGTGTCATCTAAACTCTGCATGCTTGACAGTCTACAGGGCTGGTAAGTAGAACAAAAACATCCTCAGTGGTCAGTGAGAAGTCAATGCATAGTTAGATGCAAATAAGCTTTGAAGAATGCAACAAGAGATGGATTTGCATCCTTTGAGACTAAACAGCTGCAGAAATGTTTCCTTAAATTTTAGGACAGAGAGAGATGCTAATCTAAAAACCATAAAGATATAAACACCATAAACTCACTTCTAATCTCATGCCCCATTGTTTAGCTGCACAAGTTCCCACACAAGCCAAGACTGCCTTGTGAAAGCATTCCCTAGAGCAGACAGGAATTGCTTTCCAGCATTTCACTCACACTGTGACTGAGAACACCCCAACAGCCTGTAACCCTTGGTTACACTTAGTCAAGATATTTTATTCTTGAAATGCGGTTTGGGACTGTAGAAACAGCATTAACTCACTTCTCATGGGGCAACAGAATGCATTTCAAAAGCGAAAAACTAAATAGGTATTCAATGTGGATTAAAATGATAGGTGAGTTGCATGGCAGGCCCAGAAGAAACAAGAAAAGACAATCCAAATGCTGCTACTTCAGATAATTAGCTTATCTCTAAAATAGCTGTCAGAATACAGATTAGTTTCATTTCTTTGAAAATCCATGGGAAAATATGACATGAGAACTTGATCTTATAATGTATAATCTTCTAATAATGAAGTTTTGGATGAGTCTTCAATCTTTTCCAAAAATCAGGCAATAAAAAGATAAATTACTGAATATTTTGTAGTATTTGTAACAGAAATTATCCTTTTCCCATTTCTTTTTTCCAGTTTCCCACTGAGGAAGAAACAACAGAGAACCAATTATCAGCAAAAGACTACATCTACTACCATTTATCCAGACATCTTCTGGACCATATTCCACACAATCCCTAAATATCACAGAAAGAATGAGACCACATCAAAATGAAGGGGTTTTTTTCTGTTTGTTTGTTTATTTCCAGGAAAAACTGCAGGTGAGACTGTCTGCACGTGTGCCACAAGAGTAGCCAGAGGGGGCCTGGAATCATAACAAACTGCAGAGGGTAGCTAAATCTTACAAACAGATATGACACAGTCAAGAAATTAATTTCAGGTGTGTCTGATCTGGTTACCAGTATCTTCACAGTGGAAGTCTTTTCATCCCCTGAAGGCTGCTGCCCACACACCTCTGCTCACCTGATTTCTCCCTAATACAATTCCATAGTCTAATACAGAATATAAGTTTAAAAAGATAGCATCTAAGAGCTTTTTTAACCTACCAATTTTACATAACTGGAGTGGAGAGCAATCAGGAAAATAAAGGGATAAAACACCAAGGTGGAGGTAGGGACTGTAGATTGACACCAAAGCTAGTGAAAAGCTAAAGGTAGAGATTTCCTTATCTGGATTATTAGCAACCAGGTGGAGATGGATTTTAGTGGATTGGGCCATTAGCAAGCAGCATTTTATATTGGTGGGTATGACTGTAGGCATTCTTTTTGTTAAAAAGGAGTTTGGGTAACAGTCAATCAGAGTGCCTGATACCAGAAACTGGAGCAGTAGCACTGAACTGTACAATACAGAATATAAGCATGTATACCCTTTAAAGTGCCCCCGAAAATCTTCTTTTTATTCTCTAGCTACTTTAAAGATACCTTTAGAAAATTGACTGTAAATTCCCAGGAAGGCTATTCTACTCCCTGTATAAAATGTTACTTCCATCACTACCCCCTTCCTCAAAAAACACATGCTAAAATAAGGCGCCTCTTTCCTCATCTGATAAAATTCTGAGATAATGAAAAATACTGCAAGGAACCCATGATATAAGAGAACTCATACAGCAAAACAATGCTATTGTCAAGTAGCAGAAATATATATGTTATGCTAGATACCTTAAAAATTGTTTAACTGAACACACCATTCCCTATGTGTGAAAATTACATTTGCTAAATTTATCCTGGAAGACTTTAGATATATATATCTCTCTATTTAATGTAATCTTGGACAGCCTGGCTCTGCAACTTCTACCACTTACCACACTCACACCAAAGCACAGAACTGCTGGAAGTTGATGAATTCTCACACAGTATTCAATGTAGTTTGTTTTATTAAAGAGAAAAAAAAGTTATAGTCTCCCTTTCTTTGTATGCATTTGCTATAACTTAGATGTTTATCTGCGTATCCTGATTTTATTCACAGAAGCAGCTTGTACTGACACTCTTTAGGTAGGAGAATGTTTAATAATTGTAAAAAAAGCCTTCCATTTTCATCTCACAACAAAATAATAATGGATAAATTTAATTTCAATTTCAAATAAACATGATAAATCTGTTACTATAAAAGTTTCCCTGAACATTCAGGTGATCCTTGTCATGATGATATAATTAAATACTACCTCACAAACACAAATCACAAAAGATATCCACCTTCCAAAAAACCTTTCTCATTCTCCATGTTTGTAGTTAGGTCTATCCACATAACATTCATGCAACAATAGTGTACTTGTCAGACTGCACTCTAATGCTAAGTACAAGAAAAAAGAGTACTCAGGATGTACCTGTCTTCAGTCCTGCTTAATGCAGAAAATACATGGACCTTTGTGAATTGTTTTAACCTTGAAATGCAAAGTTATAAATAGCTACTTTTAGCAAGCAGATGCAGTAGATCAGGAAAGGGGCTGTGTGAAACAGGCAGTCACTAACAAAGGAACATCCTGCAATTTGATCATATCTGCCAGTCAGAGTAACTGCAATTGAATATCACACTCTGCTGTCTCAGAGGCAGCACACCAGCCTGAATGGGTTTTATTAATAGGTTATTAACCTGAATATTGCACACATATCCAAAGATATGTCTTCCCTATTTTCCTGTGCCTGTGTTGAAGAGGCTAGCAAATCCCATTTTCTGTAACAATATAGAATATCCATGTGCTTCTGCTGAGAGCAACTGGTTGAAACACCATTGACCTATATAAGATTATCCTATTGTACTACCAGAGATTCAAAAATTCACTGGGAGACAGAGATGGAAGGGGGAGGGGGAACAGTTTTAGAGACACACAGAAAACCAGCTAACAGAGACATTTTCATATTGGATTAATGAAAATAAATTTGCCGGCAGGACTCTACATTAACAAATAGATTAAAAAAAAAAAGTGAGAAACAAGAATCCTTAACTTTCTCTCAAGTCTTCATGGAGGCCACTCACCCAAACAGGCCCTGAGAAATCAGAGGATCATGAGTTTCTCTCTTAATTTCCAGGTGGTAACAATCTGTGTAAGAAAAGAACTCACATGACTCCCATTACCATATTATCCCCACACCTTGCAGCCTGTAATGAACATAACCTCCCAATGCCCTTGCTATACCAGAAGAGCCTGTTGTTCTCATCCTGCAGATCCAGAGGCAGCTGAACACCTGGCTTACTGACACCACAAACTTAGCTGGGCTGGGAGGCTTTCTCATGGAGAATCAGAATATTGTGGCAATTAAAGCCTTTCTGGTAGCCTGCATTCTTCTGCTCTCTTCCCACAGCTGAGTCCCACTAACACAGCAGCTCCATCAAAGTTTCATATCTACAGGACCACTCCTACAAGGAGGATCCTCTCCCTTCCTTATTCTTCTTAGTCACATCATTTAATATCCCTGAAATGTAACTTTTCAGCTGGAGAACTAGATACCTCATAGGACTAGATACTGAACAAAACTCCAATTATGCAAATGTCATTCATTTGTTGAATTTTGTTGAATTTTTTTATTACTCCACTATTTGCCCTTTCAGAAGTAATTTTTTTAAATGGACCTGATGCCCTGAGAGGCTACCTGGAACAGAGGCTAGACAGTGTTAAAGGAATATAGCAGGTATTTACTAGAAAGGCCTTAAAAGGATACACCTTGGGCAGTACAAGAGCCTGGCCAAGGCTCCATACAAGATGCATGCAAAGTCATGAGTTTTCACACTTTTACAAGTTTTGATCCATTTCTATATTGGGGTTAATTATCCAATTACAGCTTCAGGTTATGAAGCCTCATCCTCCCAGACTGCTCTCCTCAATTCCCTGTTCTCTCAATTCCTTATATTTTTGGGCCTGAAGGTGCAATGGTGTCCTTGGTTCTCAGGCTGGAAAGGGATTGTTTTGTTTAAGGAAAGTGTGAAGAGAACTTGCTAACACGTTACATGAAGCTCAGAGTTACATACTAATGCAATACAGAATCTGGAAAATATGAAAACTAGAGCTTAAGGCATCAGACCAAAGCAGTGTAGTAATGTTTTGGGTCCACTTTGAAAAGTGAGAAACAGGTAAGAATTGGGCCAATTTACTTTAGCATTGTAGAGTTCTGCAACATTTAAATCCACAGGTTTATTCATATGTATAGAGCATGGTTGTGCCTTTTATTTTTGCATTCACACCCAGACATGTATAGTACAGCAGATCATATGTGCACTATACTCTCAGACAATCTGTGCTTTTCCCTATTTCCCTTCAACTTCAGTCTGAACAAGGTTTCCATCTGTTCCTGTGGCTGACAGCCTGCAGACATTCTAATTTTGTGATCACCTGTTCTCATATATTCCTTATTTCTCCTAGTGCTCCTTTTCCCTTTCTCAGAAAAGCCTATATGCTTCTGACATCTGCTCACCACCATTATCTTTTATGAACTCCCAGGCAAAAACCCATTCAGAGATGCTGTCATCTGCTCTGTCAAAATATTGCACTTGGCATGTCTGACAGCCTGCAATGTGCTGACCTTCATTGTGTCGATGCCCTTGAACAATATTCTTTTTTCACTGCTGCAGTTCAAACTAACTTTAGTTTTTCTCAGACAATGACATGACTTAATAGAATCCAATAATCATTACTGAACTGACCACCCTGCACATGAGATAGGAACTAAGGCAGTCTTTATTTAGTCAGCGAGAAATTCAGCTGAAAAAATAATGGCTTGTCTCATCTAAGTATTGAAACTAAAATATTCTTGCATTTTCAACTGAAGGAGACTGAAATGTCTGTTCTCAAGATCACAACATGTGATCAGGTGTGACTGAATTCAGAAGGGACTTTTGGTCACTTCAAATCCCAATACGCTTCCCCAAATTCAGGATCAATTTTTCAAAACTTACACTTTTGCTGTTTGGATCCAAAATATAGGCTGACTCCTGAAAGGAAGAAAGCTACCTCATTTATCAGGAAAATAGCCTGGAAGTGAGAGCATTCACATATATTTATCTTGTACAACATAAATAAAAAGTTGCATTAAATGTCCACAAAGCAAACAACCACTTTCACTGCAGAAAACCAAGATTTTGCAACTTTTGTTATTGCTGCATCAATATTCCTTCAACACTGTTTCTCTACCAAAGTTCTGAACACATAAAGGCAGGAGGGCCTTCTCCTCATCTTCTACATTTCCATAGCTCTGGGATTGAACGGTGCATAAACTGTAAGCTTTCATTTGCAACTGTCAGGATCATGAACACAGAACTGCAGAATATTTCTCTATCTGGAGGTCTAATTAACTCATAGGAAGTGATATTAAATGATCCCATGGCACTGGAGCACTCTTGGGATGTAAAAAATTTAACATTCTTTTCACCTGTGTTACCCATAGCATTTTTGCCATCTTAAGACATCATATTTATTTTAAGAAAGAGACACAGTATAATCTCCATCACACATACAAAAAACTGTAATGGAATGCTTTGTTTACCTTGCATTTTAACACAACCAAAATTGGGTATCTTACTCCGGGAAAATTAGTGGTTTTCATTTTATTATTAGAAAGAAATTTCCATTTTTCAAGTGTACAACTAGCTGCACTATGATCTTCAGAAGGTTTCTGAGGATCAAGACTCTTCTTGTGCTTCCAAAAACACTTGATTTCAGAAATATGAACCAAAATGTTTGCTAAAATTGTGATTATCACCATAAAAAAGAATATAAACCCTATACTGAAGTAACATCATGTTATTCTGGTGATTAATCCTATTTACACTTCAGAGCTGTATGGGTCCCATCTCCTCCAATATGAAAAGTTCAGCACAGTTTTAGCAGTTCTTTTAATTTACCTATTAAAGATCTGAGGATCCCTTTCAGGAAAAAAAAAAGTATAAAGAAAATTATAAAAGGGGGTAGAGGGGTAGGGGACAAAAATAAAAAGGCTTGTGGGTTTGTTTTAAGAGAGTGGTTTTCTTAGGGAAGAAAAAAATAGAAGGACAATTATTCTCTTCTTGTAGGAAACAATTTCCAAATACGAGCTATCTGCAGGAACTTAATTTTTTTCCTTATTCCTGTACAGTACCAAAAAGACCAGATTCGCTACAACTGTAAATTGTCTGTTTTAACCAATGTATAGTTTTTCTCTAGCTTTTAAAATGGACCTGAAACAAGGAAATAAATATCAGCTCTAGTGCATCACTGACTGTGTAGTTGAACCATCACAGTAAATATTTTAATGAAGATTTGAAAAACAAGCTGCAGTATTAGTGATGCAGTAATCATCTTCAGGTTGTCTGCATTTTTAACTCCAGCTTCCTTCACTCAGGGGACTCTTTCAGGAGGGTTTTACTAAAATCATTTCCTGAGCCTACAGGAAACTCTTAATTACCTAACCTTGACTTTAACCATTGCTAAAAGATAATCAATTTCATCTTCCAAACAAAATAGGTTAATTTAGCTCATAGAGTGGGTCTGAATATTAATTGTGTCTTATTTACATATTCTTCATGATTAGCAGGCATGTAATAAGGAGAAAAAAATTAAAACAGCCCTTGAATGAATGGAGGGAGAAAACAAAGGAAACAGAAAATCTTCCAAGGATGGTTAAGAAAATGGGGTAGGTGAAATTACAGTACTCCCTGCACAAAGATCTCAACAACAACTGCATACATTTCTTCTGTGCTTGCAAATATATTTATAAAAATACCATCCTGAATTTATGTAAAAAGATATCACTGCTGCTGCTGACAGCAAAGGTTATCTCATTAGTCAAACCCCTGGCATTCCAGTCTCAGGCTATCATCAAAAAGACATGTATGGATACATGGAACACTCCATAAGTACATGCAATGAATTATGATTTTGTAACAAACCATCCCAAGAACTCTAGTAACATATTTCATTTCTCTATGGAAACATACACTGTCTAATCTGATGGTTCAGACTTTCTTGTTTGTTTAGCCTCTGTACAGTTTTACAGGAATCATTGTCACAACCCAGCTCTGACATTAATACAGTCAGAATGTAACCCTGTTCAGGAGCTGTAAAACTGTATTATCTTACTGCAAATATAAGGGTGGAACAATCTTTCCCATGGCAATTGGTTGATCTGCTTCAAGTGTCTCATTTAGATCATCTCATTCACCCCTTAGGGCTTTCAGCTTTCCCTAAAATTAGTGGCTTTGTGACCAAACAGGTTTTGTATTACACAACACATAACTTACAAAGCGTTAATATTGGTTTGCATATTTACATAAACACATGCAAAATACAAAATATCTGAGCTGTAGTGCTAAATATATTAAATACTAACATTCCTATTCCTCAGAATCTTTGCATTATATTACAGATTTGGCTTTTGAGAGCTGAACATAAAAAATGTTTTTTCATGACTGAGAATATCTGTAAAAATTACATCTTCTATAACCATTTCCCAGTTAAGTATTCTGCTTAATAAATCAATAAATAGACTAGGACAGCTCAACTGAGTATGACTTTATAAATTTCTCTTGCCTTTGAATTATGTTTCATCTGAATGCAATGTTTTTCTCCCTCCCTTACTTTTCTCCTGTTGTAGAACTCAATTTTCAAGTTCCAATGATTTCACCACAGAAAATAATATAGCCTTGACAATAAGGTTTTATTAACCTTTATTGTTCTAAAGCCTACATCTGAAATGAAATCCCACAGCTTTAACTGTCAAAGGTTAAATAAGTGATTGTTGCTTCTAATGGTTGTCTGAAAGATACTCAGTTGTATTTTCCCTTATACACACACAATTGAAGGAAAATATAGATTACAATATCTCGAGATAGAATACTTTTAAAAACAAATCCCCAGTGCAGTATTTTTTAGGAAACTAGACCTTGATTTAAAGGGGAAGCTTTTAAAGTTAAATAGTTTTTTCTTGCCTACTATATGTAAATTTCCCTACTAGTTTACTCAGCTAAAACTAAACAGCAGATTTGCATCTTATTATGGGGGAGAAATACGATATTTCAGAAGGGCTTTCTTCCTGCATTATCACTGAACCACACTGAACTTCCAAGGAAAGCATAGCACAGCCTCTTGTTTTAAAGAGGAACAACTGAATGGGTCTCTGCCTCAGAAGGGTAAAGATCCATACATATAATGATCATAAAACAATTTCACCTTTTTCCTACTTATTTCGTTGCAAATTCTCAAGTGAAGCCATAGATAAAGCCTAAATGAGGGCTGAGAGAGGACATTTCTTCCAACACAGAATCAGAACGTAGAATCCTATTCTGAAAGTAAATTTCTCCCTCTATTTTATAAGACACAGACAGAAGATGAGGCCTGCATTTAGGAGGCCAGGAGAGTTAACAGAGCCAGGGCAGGGGTCAGGGAGCTCTTTCTAGGAGGGAAACCTTGGGTCATGCCTTCTGATTTCTTCAACTGAGTTGTTTTCTGAAAGTGACCATTAAAAACAGAGCCACAATTAGAGGCTGTAGAACAGCACAAACCTTCTGGTCTATGTTTTGCTACATATCACAGTAATTCACAAAACAGCACAAAAATTTTAGTGGCCTTAGATTGGATGTGCTGGTCTTCCTATCACTGATAAGAAGATCAGTGCAAGTACAAGTACAAGTGCAATTTTGGTCATTTTAATTTGCTTATTTTGGGCATTTTAGTCTGCAAATTGTTGTTGCCTTGGAGCAGAATAGAGGCAATCTCTGCAGTCAGAGAAAATGTGCTGCTGTCTGCACGTAGGATGTGATCTGTCTGCAACACATGGATGCAAGGAGGGAAACGAGAGTCTTGTTCCCAATCAGGCCATCAGCAGAATTCCCAGTGATGGCAGCAGTGCCAATCTTCAGCTCAGCTAAGAATACAATAAGATTTCTTACCCAGTGACACAAGTAACACTTCATTAGACAACTCCTGAAGTCCGTATTGATCATATTTTGATTTGAAAAATTTGATTTTTTGTATTTTGAAAAATTAACTCATCTTCATTCTAATGGTGTACACTGAGATGCCTAGATGCTATGAAAATTCAATACTAAGGAAAAATTTTAAAAGAAAAAACTATTTTTAAAAATCCAAGAAGGTATTTTCCTTTAAAATTTCATGAAACTTGAAAAGGGTTGAACCATGCATCCATAAAATTTTGGGCTGAGATTAAGAGTAAAGCTACTTAGATTATTATTGGTATTATTAACACCATGCTCTGACCAGCTGAGTTAATGTTTCTGATTTCTGTCCGTGTGTACGCATATAAATTAATTTAAAGATAAATTAAACACACCTATCTGTTATAAACCAAAAGAAACTCATTCACAAGTGTTTCTGGTATCTCTGGACAGCATTTTTAAATCAGGTAAAAGTTTTTTTTGGGTTAAATAATCTTCATGGCACAAGCAAACATGAGCTCAGCTGCCTGTCACAACAGGGAATGAGCAGATGGGCGATGCTGATGTACTCAAGTGGAGAGGTCCCTGTACCCCTGCCCTGTTCAGTGGAACAGCAAAGGAGTGAGAGCCCTGCTGGTCCCAGGAAGGGGCAACTTACAGCCAGTCAAGTCTGGAATGATTCCTTCTACTTACAAGGCTTCAGAAGTTGCACAAGTAGTTAGACTGAGCAATTGCAATGATCCCTCCAGCATTACAAACTATAAACAGATAAAGCTCTCAGCATTCTGTTCAAGTTGCCTACTTTTTCTCTTAATTCCTTTTGATCTTTTTCTTTAATTTGCTAAAACCTGTTCAAGGCTCAAACACATAAATATCTCTATGCCATTCTATTTATAACTTGTGTTTTTCTTTTCATCCAATACCAATCTGATGCTCTTTTTTTTCTTTAGCTTTGATTTGTCAGCTCACATTCCTTTTTAGGTGTATTTTTTAACGTAAGGACATGAACAAAGGTGTCACTTTATCTACCTGTCATCATTTAAGCCGTGCCTATACTATAACCTTTCCATAAAACAAATGTTGAAATGCAGTAACTTCAAATCAAATTTTCCATTACTATAGGGCCTAAGAGGTTGAAGTCATTCTAAATGTAGTATAAAGCTGTTGAGTAATTTGCACTTCTGCAAGAATTATTTAGTTGTTTCTACCATTAGGGTTTCAAATCCCCATTGCTGCTCCCCTGTGTGATTAAAGTAAAGTAATGTTTCAACGATTTCTTATACCAGACTTGGAGTGCTTTAACAACTAAAAAAAAAATTCTGGAAGGGGCAGAGAGTATTTTCTGAATTTCTAAACTCAGCAATAGACATATATTAAAAAAAAAGAAAAAATACAACAACAACAAAAATCGACCAACCAACCCCCCCCTCAAAAATACTTCAGAAAAAAATACCAAACCACCCAACACTGGTGGGAAGACTGCCTGCATATCTAATAGAGCAAATCTAGACAAAATCTACCATCTAAAAAACAATCAGAGGAAGTAAATACCCATTAAGAAGCATTGCAACACTGTCTGTATTTGCTGTGTCTAGTTCTAAGAGAGTTAAGCAGTTGCCTAAGGCTGACAAGATATTCTGGTATCATCAGTCCGTGCTCCTGCAAGCCTCACATTTTCTTCTCCTTCTGCCAGCACTAAAGCAGGTACTAGTGATGTGAGGCAACTGCTGCTCTTGATATCACTGTGCAATTTGTGTGTGGTGTGTACGTGTGTACACGTGAGAGAAGAAATAATAAACATTCTAATGCCTTTATGAAAATTACAGCTTTTAAGCTTTTCTGAATTAAAACAGTCTTTAAAAAGAATAAAATATTTTCAGAGCCATACACTACTGTTTTCATCATCCTCTGCTTCCCACTAATGTCCATGTGCCTCATAAAATTAATGATACAATATATACACAAACAGGGGTCAGACTGTAAGAACATTCATGCACTGCAGAGTAGAAAGAATTGCAGAGAGAAGAAATTAAAAATAGCCTTTCTACAGAGATACAAACTGTGGGACAGTCGGCCTCATTTTGAGTCAGTTAAACAGTTGTATTGAAATGCAAATATGTTGATTCCACAAGTGTTTCTGTGGATACCTGTTAAAGAAATTTCCTTCAGAAGCTATTAAAGTGTGCATTGGTTTTGCATCAAACCATACATGAGAACATAATAGGCTCTCTTAAATAAAGATAAAGGAGAGGAATAACCTTGTTAAAGGCACGACTGTATGAAACAAGGTTTCATTTGACTGTAATTACGACTTGTAGCAACACAGTATTTTGCTTGGGAATCAATACAGTGGCTGCTGAATTCTTTTATATTTAAACCACTGTTGATTTTGGTTTTAACCATTTCTATTTCCATTTCAATGTTTCGGAGGGCTATATTTATTTAATATACAGCAACATAAGTTCAGTAAGCACATGCCAGCAAGAAGGAAATAACCAGGCCAGGAGTATTATTTGAACTTTGGCTGTAAGGGCTCACTGGGCCTTTGTGGCCAGCAGTGAACAATGGAGATTTGCAGGTACTTGTGAGCACATCCAAGACATTTTTGGAATTTCATTTAAATCCAGTTTGCATAATCATTGCAACAGAGGCAAATAGCAAAACAGGAAGAATCTCAATTAATTTTCACAGAGGCACAGTCTAACTTTTTTATTCATAGTGATGTCATGAAAAATTAACCACAGCTACAATTAAGATCAGGTTAGAAAAAAAGCAGCTTGTCAATATAGCTGCAGGAAAGAACACGGGGCAACAGAACTCTACCAAAATGGGGCAGTTGCAGAATTTATTTATCTCTAGAATATTTAACTTCTTCACCAAAATTCACCCAGATAAGCTGAATCTGATCATTTACATGAGCAATTGATAACCTCCAAACAGCACATCCATTTACAAAGAATCTTCTGCCTTTACATAATCCACTCTGTTGTTAATTAAATTCTGCTGACTGGCAAGACCATTAGCTGCAAGTTCCTTAGCTAGCCTGGTCTCCTGTGGGATGGGAATGGCTTTGCTTCCATGGGAGACTAAAGCTGACATTGTGGCACCCTAACTGGGCTCTCTATGTTTCTGTAGGACATGCATTTTTTAAGGGAGAGGCTCCTTCTTCTTACACTTTTTTTCCTTAGGTTCTGAAATCTTGATAGTAGATGAGGCCTACAGACAGTTCTGGAAAATAATTATTGCCCTGGTTTAAATTCCCACTACCAGTTAGTCCCAGGAAATTAGCTTTGCACTGTGTTTCAAAGGCATCCTTGTTCCTTTTACAAGAAATAATTAATTAATTAAATAAATAAATATTGATGGCAGAAACATTTCCCAGCAAGAGTTTACAAAGATTTATGGTATAAATTAAGGTTTTTGAGTACCTGACCTCCAGTTTAGTTGCTGTATTATTTATATTGCTGAAAATTAATGTTTATCACTATCGATATTGAAATTACATCACATTCCTTTTTCTGATACAAATTAGATTTAAGTCATAGCTTTTAGCTTGAAACCACTCTGAAAAGCCTGAGGATGTATTTATTGTCATAAGACACAAGGCATCAGTTTTTCACCTCTTCCAGACTGTTACTTAGAGAAATACCACTAGAAGGAATTGTCTAAATGACTTTAAAATGTAGACTGTGATCAAAATAAGCAAAGCAAGATACTAAATACTTTCAGTTTGAGAAACAGATATAAATCTCTTTGGCTCTTGACATTTCTGTTTTCAAAACACAAGACACAAACTCAGCTAACTTCTCTCAGCAGATATTTTACTCCAGTGGCTTCACAGCCATCTGTTTCTAGTGTCAGCCGTGTATCAGAATTGAAATTCAGACTCCATCCTGAACAGAGAGATGAGGCTTTTGAATAAAC
Organism: Chloebia gouldiae; assembly: GCA_003676055.1. Lineage (NCBI taxonomy): Eukaryota > Metazoa > Chordata > Aves > Passeriformes > Passeridae > Chloebia > Chloebia gouldiae. The sequence goes on along the minus strand of QUSF01000014.1, from coordinate 10,740,137 downwards.
ACCATCATCCAAAATATGTCTCACATCTCCAGAGCAATAACAGCAGGGAAGAAAAGAGTGGTGAGCTCTGAAAATGGGCCATTCCTCCAGTTGCAGTGATTCACGGTTTTGTCTTGAATACATTGTACACATCTGACATTGTCTTTGGACTGGCCTTGAATTTCAGTGCCTACAAAACATAAATTGCTTGTACATGTTCTGTTTACTCTGGAGCAGATCGCCATGGTTATAATACAATCTAGAGGTACAGAAAAAAACTAGCACGTGGTCATGGAAAAAGCAATGAACAAAAAAGAGAAGGATCACTAACAAGAAGAAAGGAGTTGTTTCATTTCGGTAGTTACTGAGGCTGAAACTGCTACATTTACAGATCTCTGTATACAAATTAAGCACTGTTTCCAACAGTATAATCAAGAACCACTCTGCACTTTATAGCCTTGAGAGCAGCATAACTAGGAATATACAGAGGGCAAAATGGCAGTTTCACTAAAAAAGTGAGATTTAAAAACACCTATTCATTCCAGCTGTAAGTGAAGACTGAAGTCTTCCGAAGACTTGAAGCAATAAAAAGCCCTGTGTTTACATGGGATTGTTAATATCTAATAGCAAACATGAGTACACAAAAATACATTTCAAACTGTTAAAGTAGAGAATTTTGATGTTACTTGAACATTCAAGTATTCATCCTAAGTCCTGAGCAAAAAGTTGAACAAAATCAGCTTTGGGTTGGATTTCCATTATTTTTTTTTTTTGTATTGGTGATGAAATACTGCCCTCATCAAGACTTACCACACAGTTTGGCTGAAGGGCTAGAACTGTTAATCTAAAACTAAATGAAATTATTTTGTCACATGCTTTTCTCTTTACATGGCTTTTAGCAAAAGAAACACATGTAAGTTAGTCGATTACCGTATGTGTGGTAGAAGATAATAATCTCAAAAGCGCCCTTCCAACCCAAACTATTTTATGAATCCATGATTGTAGAGATTCTGGACAAGAATTATAGATACACAGAATGCAGTACTGGATTGCAGGTGTACATACAATAGTGAAAATTGTTAACATCCCCTTGGCCCATGCAATGCTTAGAAGATGCTGTTCTGTTACCTATATCCTGCTCAGATTACTATTTACTCTATTTACTCATCTCCATAATGTCTGAGGAGATGCTTTAGCTCATGGAAGCTTTTGCAGCTGTGAGAGCTGTCATTGATCACATTGTTATAAAATAAGAAAATTTGGATAATTGTATCTTTGTCAGTTTTTATTGCTGTGACAAAGGGTAAGTTCTTCCCATATCAACTGCAATTGCAGTATGAGGGTTGCAATCAAGTTTTGAGTTATGTCTTGTCATTACCATTTTTAGACTTACTATTTACCTCCACTTTTAATACCTATTGTAACTCCTGCTGCAATCATGTATATACTCTGTGAACTCTAGTGGATTTACTTGTTAAAGATAAGCTATTTTGCATTTTGTATTTTGTATTTTGAGCAGTGATGCATAAAGACCCACTGCACTACATTTTCTGGAAGCTCATTAAGATGGCCTTTTGTCCCCACAGATTTGCTGTATAAAAATAAAAATCTAAATCAAATTAATAAAGATTGTTCCTTTCCTCCTGGATTGTTATAATAATTTATACTAAAATAAAGATCAGAAGCCAAACCCGACAGCTCACCTATACATGTATACAAGTTTGTAATAGAAAAAGACAAAGGACATACTGTAAAATCCATTTTACAGAGTAAGAGAGAGGAAGAAAGATATCAGCAGCTTTACCCAAAGTAAAACAAGAAATACACAGCAATAATAGTGACTGGCCTCCAGAAGCCAGAAAGTTCTCATCCCTGCTAGAATGTGTGAATCTTCTTTGGTACCGTAATCAAGTCTCTGCCAATGATATACACACTGCTGCAAAAATGCCAGCCATGAAGGAAAAGGAAAAAGTACTTACCTTGTTGTAGCAAGGTTCATTATTCCCTCTTCTGACAGGACTGGAGAGAGCAGTTTTCTTTCATACCAAGGTACCTCCATTACTTTTGCAGCACAAATACATTCCTCTTATTTTCTGCTTCTTTGGCTATAGAGAAAAGAAAGGATTGCTGTCCTGGATTGTAGAGACCATGATTATGCTTTGCTCTCCACAGTTTGGAGCCTATGTCTTTGCAGGCGAAATTTTTCAGTCTTCATCCAAAACACTGCAAATTATTTTCATCAAGTCCTGTAATAATTTTATCTATAACATCGTCATGAGTGTTGAATGTACTTAGCCCCATGCTAAACATGAGAAGTTTATTCACTCCTACAGACTACTGACACTGCAAATAACACCTAAATTCTACTCAAGGTAGTGCAGGAAAGGCTTGGATATAAAAAAAAAAATCACAGGAATGGAATCTCTGTTCATCTGTGTATATTCTTTAAAGTGTTCACTTCAGGTAAGCTAGGAAGATAGCAATATTCTCATGATTTCTACTTGCTCTTTCCTAGTTACCATTTAACTTTTGCATATAAACAAATTCGTAAAACAAAAGTTTGACCAAGCATTTAAATACTATTGTGTGCTTTTGCCAAGCCAAAGGTGATTTAAGAGAAATCCCATTTAGAGGTTAAAAAAAAAAACCCTTTGATATCACCATAACACATATGTCTGCGCACATAGGTAAGATTCAGTTTTGAAGCTTTTACAAAATATCACTACAAAGCAGACACAGTAAAGATAGAACAGAGAGCAAATGTCCTTTCCAACAGAAAACACAATGTTCATTAATCCATATAAGTAAAAGAATGCAGCATAATTCATTTATCAACAGTTTATTATATGAGCATAATGCAAGACTTGAAGTACCCTAACACACTGTAAAATATAAATTAATATGAAGACCAAACTATGTTACATAACTGTTAGCATAATAGGTATGAAAGGAGTCATAGATATGTATTTATTATCAAGGACACACAAAACTACTCCGATCCACCCTTCATTTTTCAATACACTTCTGTTCTATTAAGGGCAGAAAGATGAACTGTGCTAACAGAGAGAAAAGCATGGGCAAGTGCACGACAAAACTATGACAGGGTGAAAATTTCCAAAGCATTCACATTTGTGTTTTAACATCTGAATTGCTATTTTCAACAGCAATATTTCCATCCACCCACAGCTGACAACTAACCAAAAGATTTCAAAACACTTACTGTAAATATTTCTTTTCAACTGCATAATATGTGAGTGCTCCCATGGTCCACCTTTGGCAAATGTCCTGAATAACACTTGCAATGACAGAAAAGAAAGAGTAAACAGTGTGAGTGACTCACATTGCACAAAACTCTCTGGGAGGACATTTGCCCCACATAGGACATATAAAAGTGAAAGAGAATCATCAGCTGGATTGATTAAATAACTGAGGAATTACAGAGACTTCTGAACCAAAGAAGCAAGCCTGAAAAGAGTTATTGAAACACAAACACTTTTAAGAGAGACACCTGGAAGTTGACAAAGAGGTGGCCAAAACGTGTTTTGATGGTACCACAAGTTGTCACACAAGTGGCTCAGCCTCTGCCAAGAGCATCTTCATCATCAGACATGCTGAGCAGTCACAATCCAACCAGGAGAGTGAGACCCTGGGGTGCACCAAGGAGGCATCCAGACCTGGAGGGGCTACACATCACTCAGGGAGGGTGGGGAGCTCGGGGGTGAAGGGTGTCTGAGCCCATCACTGAGGGAAGGATTAGTTACAAAGGGTGTTTAGAAATTTGTGGGTATTTGCTAACATTTTATTAGTGTCTATTTTTGTGGATTATCTGATATTGATTCTTAATATATAGTTCACAAATTGTTAATTACATGTTGTTAAGTCTTCAATAAAGTGGTTTGATTCTGATTTTGGTTTAGAATATGCGATCTGAGCTCTGTGAAGTATAGTTTCACGTATCTCAATATTTTACTTCTTTTCTCCCTGACGTATCAGCTGGACAAAGTTTATATGAGATATTAACTCCTACCAGTAAAAAGAAAAAAAAAGAAATTCAGGTCAAAAGTTTTCAGCTGGTTATAGTGGCATTTTTTGTGTATACGATACCATACACTTCACAAGATTACTTTGAAACCTGAAAACAAGCAATCCTTAAATTCCCTCTGTTACAGACAATCATATAACTAACTTCACACTTTTTTACAGTTCCATGAAAATTATTTAGCTATTGCTCAAAACACTTCCAGGGAAAGTTAAATATGAGTAGTGTTAAGGAAACTGCCCTCTCTGACGATCCAGGATCTACTCTTGCAGTCCCACTCCCACAGCCTGAGCTGGAACTGAAGGCCCTTTGCAGCTGCACCCCCATGCTCACACAGTCAAACCACATTTCCTTACTCCAGGTTTCCCACAGCAGAGTTTCAGACATCCAGATCCTTCAAATGGTTTCATCTTGGTGGAATAACTAAATAAAATAACAGCTTGAGCTGGTGCCTCCAAAGAGGGGCACCAAAAAAGGAACCCCTGAGCTTTTATCCTCTCACAGTCTAAGTGTGCAAAAGTCTGGTGTCCTCAGCTCCTGCCGTGTCCCTGTGTCCCTCAGCAGGTCACCAAGCCCTTTGTTACACAAAGGATCAGCAGTTCACGGACCCCTGTCTCAGGCTCCCACCACCCAGAGCTCAACCTGCAGCACCCATTGCAGCTGCATCCTGAGCTGCCCACGCCAAATGTATTCCTCAAGTTAGTAACCCTATTTGCAGAGCATTTAAGTGAAGACTATTCCAGGTTCTTGAATGGGAACTAGTTCTGGAGGCACACTGTCTAATCTTTCTGAGAAAAGTCTATCCAGTTCAATTTTAGGGATTTCTGTGAACTAATTTAACTTCCATGATTTCAGTTTCCTCACCACTGAGAAGGATGCAGGAACACTTGCTTACCTTCAGCCTCAAAGGTAGCAGCACCCTTTAGCTGTCTTCTTCAATCCAGAGCAGCCCATGAGTCTGCTGCTTCCCTCAATTAATGATGAAGTAGATTAATAAATTCACAGAACTTTTTAAAACTAGTCAAGAGAGAAGTGTAATGGGGATAATTTGCTAAATCCTAGCTTTTGAAAATATCCAGGGCTCAGATTCATGCCTAAGGACAGTTTGCTTTGAGGTGGCAATCCTGCAGTCCTGCTCCAGCTGACTATAGGGAAGTGCAACTATTTTTGTGGCAGTGGCTGAATAACCACAAATTACAGCCTGATGTATTACAGAAACCCAGAGGGTAGTCTTGGTTTACCTCAATACCCTGGGCTCTAAGACTAATTTCAACTTTTGCTTGTTGTAGAAAAACCCAAACAGTCCAGTGCATTCTGCTTCTGACACAGAGGGGTAGGAGCTGCAATATCAATCTTCTTCTATTATGTGACTTGCACCTTTTGCAACTGTTATTGCAATAACAATGTAAGTGCATGAAATTTTCAAATATTTATAGAGCTACTTATTTTTAATTAATGATTTAATTTCAAATTTATAGAATTTATATCTAGTTTCCTTCAGGTTATTTATTCATCACTCCTAGATTTGTCATATGATTGCCCTTTGTGTTTTTTTTTATACTACATATCTAATCAGATGATTATTTTAATTGCAGTAATATACTACACACTAAATACACTTAATACATAATACTACTAAAACAGTGTCTTTTCAAAGCTGAAAATTATTCCATTTATGGTGAGTCATCAGTCACACTTGCTTCTCACACTACATTTTTTAATACAATTCTCATGAAATCAAAATGGGATTTACTACTAGGATTTTCCCACACATTCAAAATCATACTTCTTAATCCTACAATTACAGCACAAAATATCAGATTTGATTATCACTGAGGACAGGACAGGCTTAATTATAACAAGTTTGATAAGGTCAGTGTGCTTTTCATTAATTAACTCTCACACTGACACAATTTTCAGAGTTGTCAGGGGTGAAGGCCGAGACAGATCACATAGATGTCTCCTGTGTCTACCTTCCTTAAGCAAAGCAGAGGGAGGGCCTGGAAACATAAATAGTTGTGTGCAATTGTTTAGTCTCAGCTATGTTTTTGCTGATCCCATTCTTCCAGGACAGCTTTCCAAGACAGTGTTTCCAAGATGAATATAGAATTAATAGCACAGGTATTGTGAATCTAAGGTAGTTTAGAAGTGCATGGCAACTGTAGTGTAGAATAGATCTATTTAATAGCCCCTGAAAGTCACCACCATCCACAAGCATTTACTCTCACAGCTCTGCAATGCAGTGCTGAGAAGGAAGCCTCGTGGTTCCCTCAGTCTGGGAGCTCCATTAACTGGATACCAACAGGCACAAACAATGTCCAGCATTCGTAGTCAAACCCACCCAAGCAAGTTTTAAAAACAAAGACTAGAAATATGTCTTTTCTGACTCTAGCACATCCTAATGTGATCATCAACTCAATTTGCACTCTAAATTCTGTGAGCTAAAACTGAGTTTGACCAAGACTGCAGTAGAGAGAGCAAGCACAATATTGTAAGGAACTGAAGTTTACAGTACTCACTTCTGGAAACAAAATGGGGAGTTCTAAGTAATGGGGTGGGGTAGGGGGATGTCTGGGTTGGGGTGGTTTTTTGTTTTGATTTGGTTTTTGTGGGGTTTTTTTGGTGTAGTTTTTTGGTTGGGGGCGTGGGGGGATTTTTGTGGGTTGTTTTCTTTTGGCAGAGGAAGCAACAGAAACTTTTTCAAGGCTTCTGGTCACACTTTGTATATCCCACTGCTCTGAGTATTTAGTATTCAGACAGAACATAATTTTAGATCTAAGTGATACAATAGCTAAAAGTAGACACAGCAAATTTGAAACACCCCTGGTCTTAGTTCTAATCCATTCTGTGCCTTGCAGTTTATGACATAGCCCAGAAGTTTCAGCAACAGGTGAAACCTTCACCATTCAAATCAGAGTGAAAGCAGAGCACATTATACATCTGAAAACTCAATCTTTTTTCAAAACCTACTATCTTTACTAAAGAAAATTATGGATCACGTGTGCAAAAATGTATGATGTTAAAATATCATAATGTAAAAAATAAGTTTGAATGAAAAAATTCTTGCACTGGACAGAGACAAGTCTATCTGTAATTAGGATATCAGTAATTCAGCTCTTCAGCAATGTCTTAGAGAAGAAATAGCTGCTACTTGATCACTTCAAATTATCAACCACTGACTCACTCCATGTCTTCACGAGAAAATGGACAATAATTGATTTAAACCTAAACTGTTAAGACCCATACTTGTCCTTACTGACAGAGAAAGCAAATAAAAATTAAACTTTTCTTCCTTCCTGTTTTGTATGTAATAATTATGGCAGTGGAAGACATTATGATCTCAAGAAGCATTCTAAACTATGTAAGGATTGCCACCTGATAATATCATCATAGTTACTATAACATGCAGATTTTTAGACATATATTAACTTAGTGTCCTACTGGTCCCTTCTGCAATTTCTATTTAAATGGGATTTTTGCAAGGTTACTGAATGTAGTGGAATGTTCCCACAGCTCACAAAGGACAGACACATGAGTGAGTGATACTGCTGAGGACACAGGGTGGTATTCATCCCACGACATGCATTTGGCTGATGATCTATGACTACAGGGATCTTTTGCCCCCATTTATAGCTCATTCCAGCATTCCTCCTTTCTTCCTGCTCTGCAAATGAAGCACAGTGAATTGCTGCTTCATCATCCTGACACCTTGCACCAGCTCACTGCATTGTCTGCCACAGCTACCCAAATTTGAAATATACTTCTGCTGCTTTGGGGCTCCATCAATACACATCAAGGCAAAAGGAAAGGAAGGAATAAGATTTTTTCACACATAGGTAATACATTGATTCTATGAACATAAATTCCATTTGTAAAAGCCCTGTATTTGCTTCCACATTTTTTCCAAAGGATTACCACCAAAAGGATTGCCAAGCACCACAGACCTTTTAAAACCCCACCTGAAGTTCATGATGGTCTGTAAATGGAAATCACACCTCCCTGAGAATTCCCACTATATATCAGTCTCATTGCAGCTACAAATATTCTGCCAGAAATTATTTTAATGGCTTTCCTCCTCTACATAAACATTGCCTTCTCACAAATTATTTTTATTGTATAAATATCTGATTTGAGAAATAATCTGGTTTAGTCTAGGAAAATAAACAATAAACTTCTTAAATCTTAGTGCAGTATTAAGAAGTGTGATGCTTTTGGCTTTTCCTATGTATCACTCATAGTTAATTTGAAACAAAATGTTTTTCATACCAACACCTTTACCACTGAAAACCATACATGACATTGTAGATGTGGTGAGCAAGGATTAAGTTGATTCAAGGAAGCCACTACTTCCTTATTAGACCACAGATACATTGATAGACCTAAATTCTTATCCAACCTCGAATTCTGTACACAAAACCATTCAGGTTGTGTCATACACCCTGAGACCTGGCTGCTGTCATTTCAGGGGTCCCAAGCCATTGATCAAAGCTCTTTATTCATCCCTAAATTTGACAGAAGCATGTTAGAGGAGAGTAGCCAGTAGCCTGTGACAATGTGTAGCCACCCTGACCTGAGGGCAGCAGAGCTCTGTCTGTGCCTGCCCGTGGTGCTGCTGCTGCAGACACGAAGGAGGGTGGCAGGACAGCCGTGCCTGTGAGCCTCCTGTCACACCTGAGCTTTGAGAGGGGAGCAGATGTTATTTCTCCACAAGTAGGCACATGTTGCCACTCTAGGATAAAAAAAAAAATTACATATTTTGAGCTAATGAACGTCCTTTCCTAAATGGTGTGATAAATTAGAATCAGTGTTTTCTTTTGCACACTAAATGAACATTGGCTTTGCACATTAAATATCCTTTCCATTTATGCCACTTGCCACATTCTCTTACCTAACACTTAATTACCCCAGCAGTGTTTATTTTCCTCCTTCTCAGCAATGAAATCTGATTATTTAAAAGGAAATTAACTGCATTACACTCTTTCAATAATGTCTATGCCATGTTTTTTCATTCAGTTCAGAGTGTGTAAGTTTTCTTTCCTTTTGGATAAGAAAAAGCATCTGAAGAATCAGAGTTAGAATGACCAGTTAAGTTTTGTATATATTCATACATCCGCACTTTAGGATACTCCAAGGGAAAAAAGATTTATAAATTTTGTAAAATGAAAATTATGTCAACACATTCAACCCCTTGTCACTCTTTTTGACCTGGCTGGGAAATGACTACCAACATAGGAAGTTCTTTTATGGTCTCAGTGGACCTCAAAAATACATTGGAAATCAAACAGGTACCATGGGTTTGACTGACATGGAGATTTGTTCGTTTTTGAAAACTTGAAACACATGAATTTACAAACAGATATCACTCTAGAACCTGATGACAATCTCTTCATTTTACATGCTCCTTTGGTGATTTGGCTGCTGTATATTTTTACTAATGTATTCAGAGACATAGTTCATCTGCAAATGAGATGTCCCTTTCAATTACACTTCTACAGGAAAAGAGTAGTTTAGAAAACTTTTTGACAGTACTTGGGAAAGAGTGAAAAGAATAAGTTCTTGAAAAGTGAAAGAGGTTTTTTTCAGGAGAGTTTTTGGGATTTTTTTTTCCTGCAGGCTAATTTAATTTTGGGTTACTATGTTAATACTCTTCCTCCATACTATGTTCCTTCAGTAACAACTACTTGAGTGATTTTGTAATTGACTGCCACAATGCTTATAGCTGTATAGGCAAAATTTACTGTGATTAAATCCAAGTTAATTATTTCCACCCAAATACTAGTAGAGTAGAATTTGCTTGAGGGGAAAAAAAATGCTTCTTACATTTCCTCAGCTGTCTCAAACAGAAAACTCATAACCCTTCCCAGAGAAAGGGGTTTTTAAAAGCAGACTGCAATGCAAAAGATTGTACTAACAGATTTCTTCACAGCTTAATCAGAATTTTGAATTATGTACTACAGGTCGAGTCTGGTAAATTCAGCAACTCTGGACCATGAGCCAAAGGAGGTTTCAAGGTAACATGTGATCCATGAATGTCCAGAAGTCACAGTGGGCACCTCTCACAAGCTACATAAAGGTCAGATGTTCATAAGGGCACAGCTTCATCCAGGGAGGAGCAATAGGGACTCCAATTCCTTTTCTCCTGGGGCAGAGATCCCAACACTCGCTCCCAGGATCCTGCCACGACTCCCTTCTCCTTTGGTACTGTGGTAGAGGAGCTGGAGAGCAGTCGTGGGTTGCTTTTGCTTCTGCAAAATATCATATCTTGCAAAGATATTTTTGGCTTCTAACGAAGGAATTGGTCTGGATTAGTGGCTACCACAATTTCACAGTGGGCATTTTAACTGTCAGAAACTTCCATCAGCAAAACCAAGTGCTTTCCTGAGACCATGACCAGGAAGCAGACTAAGGTGTACAGCCTGGGTTCCAGCTGGAAGACAACCACCATGGTGTACTTTAAAGTTCTCCAAAGCAAAACCTTGTGGTTGGAAAAGGTTGGTTCTGGAAAAGGACTCAAAAGTATTTCCTTGTAATTTGTGCTTGGTAAGAGACATTTTTGTCACCATCTTTACAAATGTCTGCATAGGTAAGCATAAAGAATTAATTTTGCAATAAAAGTTCTTACAGCAGGATCTGAGTCTGACATTCTTAAGGCATGTTAGAGGATTTAGAAGTAGAAGCAGGCCAGCTGCGCCTTCTAAATAAATGAATAATGTAAAAATAATTCTTGCTTTTTACAGATACTGCACAGTATAACACACAATACTTATTTTTTCATTTTGCAATGTGGATGTTTATGCTTACAATGGCACTTTTCTCTGGGGAAGTGACAGTTATGACAACTGAGGACAATATCTAGAATGTGCTTTGCAATTATTGTGCTACAATGGTAAAAAAAGAGGAAAAATCAATGAAACCAATTAAACTACATTAACAGCAGTGCCTCAATCCAAACATAGCTTTCCCTCTGTGTCCAAGCTTTCCTCTTAGAATCTACAGTCAAGGCTCAAGTATTTGAGTATCAAACCCAAACAAGTGAGAGTGGTGCTGCTCATGCCCCTGACAGAAATAATCCTGTTTGCTAAAATCTGCTCTCTTTAATCTGTTATTGGTGCAGTTGGTAAAAGAGCTTGTTTGAAATTCAGTTTGGCTGATTTGAAAACAGGATTCTGAAAGAAAGCATTTTCAGTGGTCTGCCAGAGTAATTGGTAAAATGTAAATACACAAACCAATTACAAACTTCTTTCCTTCCTGTGAAGTTTTCTGAGTATAAATGTAACTGGAGGGAGTAGAGGAAGTATTTCCCTGAAAGTGTAAGGTGGGTCCGTACTTGCCTCTCATTCCTTATTTAAGAAGAAGGTTGATCTTTATGCAAGAAATGTTCTTTCCACGAGGTAGAAAAATTGTTATGCTAAGTTCAAACACAAAATAAAAAACAAACCAAGACAAAAAAAGATTGCCCTATGCAGATTAGGAAGCCATATCCTGTAAACACAAATAATGCAGCTCAAACAAATCAGGTCTTGAGGTCATAACAAGTCAGGTTTGTTCTGTATTACATCTTTACTGAAAGGCTTCATTTATGACATTTTCAGAACATCTGAAAAAGGCATCAGGAATGTAAAGCACAGGGAAGCAGTGAAAAGGTTACATACTAACAGCAGATAAAAATGCAATTTCCCAGCATTTAGCAGATTGATAAGCAGACATTTTCTAGTCAATGTTTCAGCAAGAGGCACAATAAATAATTAGGAAACCTTTTCCCCTCTTGACCCTTGAGTTAAATTCAGAGATGTCACCACATAAAAGAAGTTCAAGGTATTTTTTTGTGGATCCAAGGGAAAGTCATTCATATCAGGTGAAATGGAGGTGTGTGGCAACTGTCAATGAGTGAAATAGATTACAGCACAGGCTAGGACACATAAAGTGGGAAATATACTTGGCTATAAATAGAAGTTGAATGATGCAAAAAAGAGTAACGTATGAAGACATGCAAACACAGTGCAGTATTTCTGCAGCCCATTCCAGACAGCATTTTGGATCTTCTAATGCTCTGGGTTCTCTGATATTTCCAGAACCTCAAAACTGAGTCATAAGAAAGGATAAAAAGCTCCTAATATGAGGAAATAGTGGGAGGTAAAATATGTAATCTAATACAAAAGTGGGGTAAAACATTTAGGTTTTTTTCCATGGATATACAAAGACTGTGTTATTAGTTGCTCTTACAGAAATTGTTTTTCATTCCTTGAAATCCAATTTCTATATCAAAGAATGAAGTCAGAAACAGGACGTTTTCTTTTAAAACAAATACAGCGTTTTACCAAACAAATACATCATTTTACCGAATGCCTACTCTACAAATCCTTCACCAGTGTTATGTTAGAATTTTATGCAGGAAGAATAGAACAAGTGATGAAATTAGAGAACGCAACAAAATTGCAAGTTTTGGGGTATCTTTTATGGCCCAAACACATGGAAAATTTGGAATGGCATTCCTTTGTGTCCACTGCCCCAGTGACCCCAGGTCCCACCCCAGGTCCCTGCTGTGCACCCATAGGCAGCAGCTCCACAAGGGGCTCTGCAGAAGGGCAGCCCCTGAACCCCCAGGAGAAATCCTGATTCAGAGTGAGATGCTTCATATGCAGTGGGAACAAACAGCACAAATAAAATCCTCACAGAACCAACTTTTGGGAGAGAGTACACAGAGGATACAATTATCAGGAGATCAAATCAACTCCCAAGAATATATTGGCAGCTAACCTGAAATTAATCCCTCACAGCTTGCTGGAAGCCACTCCATGGCAGCAAAAATTATTTTATTTGTTTGGGTTTTTTTTTTCAGCTGAATTAATTCAGAAACAGTTATTCTCAGGAGGCTGAGGTGGGATAGAAAGTGAGCTTAAAATCTGAATTCTCTGGAAAAAAAAATTGATGAAAAATACCCCAGATCAGTAATATTTTTAAAATATATAATATAAAGAAAATTAGGTCCTGAATAATTTGAGAAATCTGAATCTAGAGTTTCCCATGGATATATCCTGGCATAGAAAATTTAGCTTACCTCCAAAGAAACAGGAACAAAAATAACCAGCAGGATCTGGACCCTAAAAACCTTCTTTGTGTCAGTCCTGGGGAGAAAACAATAGTTGCTAAGAACACCTTTCTCAAAACAAGTATTGACAGGTTAAACAAAACATCCAGTTTCCACACTTCCTTCCCAACAAAAAAGTGCTCACATAAACACCCATACATTAAAAAGGCAAATAATCAAATCTGTGCCAGTTCTGTACATTTCTGATATTTCCTATCTGACAAACACGCACAGCAATGCTACAGAGCACTGGAACTTTTGCAAACTTCAATGGGAAATTTAAGACATTCTTCCAAAATCTACTTTTTTCTCACTTTCTCACACATGCAAGTGTGCCACCTCTTTCTCTCCTTCCTCAACAAAATGGTTACTTTTCAAGGAAGATTATTTTCATACCTCTCTGAAGTTATGATGGGACAGACTAAGCTGCTGCTTCATTTTCTGCACATCCTCTGTGTGGACTCAGCATTTTGAGTGGAAACTGAGAAATGAACAGGGACAGTCAGGGTCTGCTTCCTTGCCCTTGAAGGGTGGTACTGTACAGACCTAAAGTAACCTGACTTTTCCTAATGCCTGCTTTGGTTGATATCAGAGAGGAGTGCCAGGTTTGGTCCAGTCCCTCCTGCATTCTTGTGTCAGACCCATATCCAGATCCTACAATGGTTTTTTTGCCTTGAAAGTACTTCATCTTCAAATAATGTGATAATGTCAATTAAAAAAAAATAAAACTAGGCTTCAGAGTGACAGAGAACCCTCTAAAATACTAAAAGATTTTAAAATATGAACGAAATAAATAGAAATGTGGATTTATTTTTTTGTTTAAAAATATTTCAAATGTTTGGGCCTACTATGATTTATCTAGGGGAATAGAGCAGCAGCTCTGCAGATATACCATAAATATTGCTAGCTGTCACACAGAAATAAGGAAGTGAGTTATTGCTCCTCAATCCCTTAACAAAGACATATAACATAGACTATGCACTCTGGCTTCAAGGAATTTAATATAGTACTTTTTGTTCTTGAAAGTGAGAAATCTAAAGCTGTGTGAAGTTCTTTCAGGGTTGTTCTTCGTTTCTTGTTGGGAAATGTTTGCTTTCACTGATGCTACAGGGTAGCAATAATTGTTCATGATTTAGCAGCAAACAAACAAATGATTTCCCAGCTATGCAGTAGAAATAAGTATTTTCTTCAAATTATCCCACCCAAGTTAAATACTGATGTTAATGGTCTTCTAGATCTACTGTCCTTAAGAGTCTTGGTGGCACCTGAAGATAAGAAAATCCCTTTATAACACTTTTTAAGGATAAGGGTGCACATTCATGATTTTTGACAGGTTACACATAATTGCAGTGGAACTCTGCATTGTATTTAATTGAATACCTGAAGAGTTTGATAGTGTTGAAATTACTACAGTGATTCCATAGAAAATAGTTGGTCTGGTCTTCTATTACTTATGTATCTCAAGCTGATTTACACCAGTAAATAGAAGAAGAAGCAGACAGCACCTGGGCAGGTGAAAACACATCACTAAATCCTGAAATTTTACCAACTCTCATCCATATTCTTACATTCCTTGAGCTTTTTTTTTTTTTTCCAGCCTGTCACTCCTTTAGTTTTCTGTATCCTTGACTAAAAGTAACAAGTACTAATTAGGAAGAAATATCTTTTATACGATTTAGTCCAATAGCTCTACTGCACAGATGTCACTGCTACTTAGTCTGAACAGGATGGGAGGTTGTGAAATACAGCTTTTTACCAGTGATATCGTCTTCTTTTCCACACAATTAATCTATAAATAATTAACATGAGTCATCACCCTATTTAGAGGCTGGCACTGCTGAACTTGCATTGCTACACAATACACTTAGAGATGGATGAGCCTTCAAAGCATGTCCCTTCTTGCTACAGTAAAAAAGGGCAAATGGAGAAAGGCATTAAAGGCATTAAAGACCTGACAATATTACACATTATGTGCTCCCTACAAAGCAAAGAAAAGCTGGCAGGTGGTCAGTTTGTCACCCATTAGAGGTTTGGTTGCTTAAACGGCATAGGGCAGGATATTACAGTGAGAAACTTTAATATTCTGTGACCAGTTAAAGGAGTTATTTTGACCCTTAAGCCATTGAGTGTGGGAAGAGAATCAATTTGTAGGAATATAGCACAGCAACAGGAAACCTAAACTGCCTAACAGGTAAAAGCCAGCCTTTAACATCACTCATTCCAGGCAATGAAAAACTGCACGGTTTCTTTGCTTCTCCTATATCAGATATCCCATAAACAAAGCAACCTGGAACTTTTGAGGAGACTTCCCACACATACTCAAGGCAGTTTTCTACTAATGTAATTGATGTTATTATTAGATGAATAAAAACCACAACAACAACAAAGGAAAGTTAATGTCTGAATCCTGTCACAGTATTCTAATGAAGGAGCTCAATAGCTGTGCATTTCTTATAAGTTACTTCAGCTGTCACTCAGCTTTATCTATTATGAAATCAGATTCTGCCTTTCACACCTGTACTGGTAGATCACTAGCATTAGAACATCTTTGTGTAATCATTTAAAACTCTGCACCTCAATTTATGCTTAAATAAAGCTACTCTTTTGTCACACAAGTAAGTAAGTCAAGAAATCACAAATTTGAGACAAATCCATGAGTCTTGTGACTCCTTCTGTTTAGTCTGAGGGGAAGCTGTGGTTGATCACCAGAGACAGAGGCCATGGAGGACAGCAGGCACTAGGAAGGTGTCTGTTTTCCCAAACACAGTTCGTACAATGCAATAATATTGCTTACAATAAACTTTATACCATCTTGTAAGAAATATATTAAAAAAATTATTTTTTACCGTTTCAGTGGAAAAAAAAAATGTTAAAAGTCATAATAGCTTACATTTTTTATCTTTAGCGATCAAAAAAATTCACTTGAAAAAATGTATTTAGATCAAATTTGTTCCCAAGGGACAGACAGTAAAGTTGGTTTTGTCAGCACAAACTCTCTAAGAATATTGAATAAAAGTCATTTAAAGTACTATAACAGTAAACTAGACAAATATTAGTCCTATTCTTCTTGAAATTTTGGCCATTTAAGCATTAATGGCACAAAGGACAATGATTTCAAATTGTATGCAGTTTTTTAAATTAAGAGGAATTTAGAGGAAAGAAAACCATGAAGTGATTTATACTGTTAGATGTTATTCTTCTAAATGACAAATGCATAGATTGCTTGGCTTTTTTGTCTAAATTTAGATCTTTCATGTCATTTGTCTACTGGATGGGTTATTGCTTTGAAGTGCCACCTAACCAATTATGAAGAGTATAAAAACATATTTTTGGTTTTAACCACTAGACCCCTCTTCCTAGATAATGAGTTTATTTTTCTATCAAATAAATCAAAACCTTGTGCTGTACTTAAGCACATCAATATAACTGGTTATAGCCTGATATTAAAATATTTGTCCTCTTCAGTTTCCTTTAATCTGTTGATTGAGGTAATAGCTTTTGAGTAAAAGGTCCAGACTAATACGATTTGGGTAGATTAAAAAACAAGCCTCATAAATCAGTTTTCCAGTGATGTTTATTTTTATCATTGTTCCTGATACTTGTCATGCAAACATTAGTCTTGTAGGATGTGTCAGCCTTTGTTAAAGCCTTGATTTATTTCACATAAGAGAAAGAAACCTGTCATTACATTAAAAGTTAATGGACTCTTTAAAAAAATAGCTTTAGTTTGGTATGCAATTTTCTAAAATTCAGGCCAGTAAAGGCCCAAATAACCCGTGGTCTGTATTGCATTAACATCTAAAATAGATACATAATTATATTCTCCAATAATTCATAGGGGTTTTTTCTGTGTTGCTTCAAAGACCTCAGATTAAACAAAAAAAGGGGTTGGAAGGAAATTTGAAGGTGACCCTGAATGTGTCTACCCCATGGATGAGGGACTAAGAAATGGATAAAAAAAGGCTGGGTTTCACTGAGCCCTTGGAGGCAGCAGAAAATTCCCTCAAGAGCCAGGATTGCTGATGACTGATGCTGCTGTAATTGGCAGCAGCATCCAGCAGTTGTAATCAGCCTAAAACTTCACTCAGCTCAGCTTCACAGGAGCAGAAGCAGGGCCCACTTCTCAAGGGCTGGAGGCAGGCAAAGCTGATGGTGGGAGCACTTGGCTTCCAGGAGTCTGTTCCTGGGTGAGAACTGCCAGGTGAACTGCTCTAGAACACGGATTCTTCAGCTATCTCAACAGTGGAAGTTAAATCTCCCTAAATGTGGTGGGCTTGAAATGGAACCACAGAGAAGCTTGGTCTTGTAAGTCTAATTGTTCTTGGACCAATTGTGTCTTGTTCTCATGCAGTGTTGGATATCCTGACTTGGTGGTTTTTGCAGTGGTTCAGACAGCCACTTCTGCATGGCATTCTGCTAGGGAAACCTCTGCCCCCAAGAAGGGAGATGGCTGATCTCTAAAATGTGCATTTTTGGGGTATACCTAAAAACTCCCATCATGAAAAATGCACAAGACATGAAAAAATTAATTTCTAGTCCATTTCTCCCTGATGAAGTTATTATATCTCTAGTACAAAAATACCATACAAGATTAAATTATTTAAGTGAAGTTACCAGGCAAGGCTGTGTCAGAAATAGGAAAGCAATGCCAAATTCTTAATTCCAGTTAACTGAATAAACTTCTAGATTACTATAATTTCAGGTGTCTAGTATGTTAGGTCATCTTATTCAACATCTAGGTAAGTACATCTTACCCTGAGGTACCAATATCAGATCACATGTATGAGGGAGGAATGGATAAGTTAAGCTACATTTTTCAGCAAAATTAGGTCTTACCTATTGTGTTTACTGTTACCTCTAAATATTTGCATGAATCATTAGAAGTGCACTTTATAAGTTACTTCAACAACATTAAAAGGAATATGCAGAACAGTATGTGGCCTCCAAGACTAAGCACACCCCTTCTGCATCTGGCTGTACATGAATTGTCTGTAAAACCTGACTTTAATCTGGTTACAATCCTTGCAAGGTTGACATGTCAAAATATTGATGTTATTCTAAAATGCCATTAACCTGAGGGTGTCCCCAAGGGTGCATAATGCCCAAGATTAAAAGGTCAATAATGACTTCCCAGCAACACCATCAGCCTGATTCTCCAGGGCTGTTAAGGTTCTATGCCGGCCTTAATTTGAGCTGAGAGGATACAAAATGTTACAATGGGCACAGTGAGTAGGGAATACTCGCTGGGTCATGGACCATGAACTCTTTTCCTGGGTGAATTACAGATCCTTTGCATGCTCATGCCCAAAGAAAAAGCCCTATTGCCTCTGATGAGTCAGTTACAGGGTGCTCACAATATTTCATTTTGCTTCTCATCAATGTCCAATTGCACTACTTAGCCTTAGAAAGTAGTAATTGACCAGCTGTCTGATTACCATGTTCAACTTGGACTCACACACCTGGGAAGGCCCAAAGAATATAAGGCCACTAATTCTGGAAGTTCAAAGGCTTCCTCCATAATGAAAAAGCAAGCACAAGAATAATTCCACTGGCTGTCATTCTTGTTGGATTACCTTATGCCTTGAAGCCTTGCATTACTCTGTTTAGACTGACAATGCAACTTGTGATTAGATAGTAAATTTACTGTTTGAATAGGATGAGCAACAGAACAGCAGAAAATGTCATTGACTGCAGTTTCAAATTCCAATAAAGTCTGGCACGCTCCACTGCCTATGAGCATCTCTGAAGTAAAGCACTGTAGTTAAGCTTTCACCTTGCATGCTGGTCTAGAATTCAAAGAAAGAAAGGAAAGAAATCATCATAAGAAGCCTCAGCTGTTGCTCAGACTGTAACTGCTTTACCCTTGGTGCGACAAAGTATTTAGATGCTTCTCAGTATTGACTTTTTCAGTCAGTTTCCCTCTTCTGACCCCAGTCTTTTAAAGGTATTATCTACTGTGCAGCCTATGAAACACAGTCCAGGATGGAAATTTGTTTGTGGAAGAGGTTCAGTGTCTTCCAAGTGAAAGGAGCATAGAGGAAAGCAATCAGAGCATACAAAACACCTTCGTTGCAGCAGTTATAGAACAGTGAGACTCCCTAGATATAATTTAGGTGATTTAATATGCAGTGTTGGTAGTCACGTAAAGAAGACAGTCACGTAAAAAGAAATAACTTATTGTATTAAAATGCTAAATAAGTGTGCCTTCTTTTTCTTCATCTTTTCATATCTGCTGTCATGGCAGAGTCTGATGACCCAGTATCATCTTCAGACTAATCAAGAGTGCTGTCATTGTCCTCTGACTGAGACACAGAAACCTTGCTTCAGTTTCCATGCACAAACAGACCAGGAAGGCAGCACTCATTCCCTCCAAATCCCAAACTACTGACATTTTAACTTTACTGAATTATGGTGTAGGCTGAAATGAGTGTAGGCTATACAAAGTCACTGATCATTAGGGTCAGATGGAAATATATAATTTTCTCAATTATACAGAAAAGAGTTAACTGATGGAAACATCTTGCCTGGTGGTCAACTAATCAGGCAGACCTCTTTTGTCTCTCTAGAAATAATAATAGACTCAAATTCATCCACACAGTGATTTTTTTCTTTTTTGCACTGTCAGATTTTCAACCACCTTTTGAAGAGCATGAGTACTGCAACTTCACACAGAATTTCAGTATCACTCTTACCTGTGCTGAAGAGAGATGAAAGTCCTTCCCTTCTCACCAATCTCCACTGTAAATAGCCAAGGACTCCCTTAAACCTCTTTCAATAGCTTTTTCTTGAAAGCTCATTTTTGTTTATCCACCCTGAAATCTGTGTTTCTTGTACAACACACCACTTTAGAGAAAATAGAAAGACTCATATAGAGTTTTACTAGTCACTCTCCACACTTTATAAACCGATCAAATAATTCTTCTGATCAGGGACAGTAATTTAGGTGATTACC
Source organism: Chloebia gouldiae (assembly GCA_003676055.1). NCBI lineage: Eukaryota > Metazoa > Chordata > Aves > Passeriformes > Passeridae > Chloebia > Chloebia gouldiae. The sequence continues at coordinate 10,720,079 of QUSF01000014.1, read as the reverse complement.
AATATAAGGACAGAAGTTGAAAGCTCTTAATAATCTCCAATAATTTCTCCTCAGCATCATAAAATACTCTTGGCAGTCAAGTCAATACAAAAGTCAACATGTTAATATGTCAGGGACAGGGAGAAATTAAGGAAATGCTTTGTCATGAGGCTGCCAAAGAAATCTTTCCTACTTAAACCTCTGCTTATGTGATTTCCTTTTTTCATCATTTCTGGCCAAAATAGAATTTAGTAGTTTCTACAAAAAGAAATGAGAACTGGGTTGTATTGAGCAGAAATGCTATGCTACTAGAGAACTCACATGGGTGAAGAAAACCACTTGGATGGTTTATTTATTTCCTATAGAACAAAGAGTAAAATTGATACAATATATTAATACCATAATACATTGGTCTGCTTAAATAATCCAGAAAATTATGAGAGACTAAAAAGCAACATCAACTATCCTTTTGTACATATTTATTTTGTTCTGTATTCTAAAAACTAAAACAGCAAGAAAGTTTCAGTGGTCCATCTAAAAGGCCACATGGGTGCTCCAAATTTGTCACCTCTCTTACTTAATGTCTTTTAAAAAAATAAGCCTAGCTCATCTCGCAGCTTCATAACCTATCACATGTTGATGTAAGAGTTTCAAGAACTTAAATCTTAATTTGAGTCCTGGTGAAATCACTTAATGTTTAAGCAGACCTCACTAGTTTGGTATTACAAACCAGAGGAGCCAGCAGGGAAATAGATTTCATGCACAGTGCATGAAGTATAGAGGTTAAAGTGACTGAAGCATGACAGTAATCTGAGAAATATTCTTCCACATCCTCTCTTTTTCTAACAGCCCTTATTCTAAGAACATCTTTAAGGAAGTAATTTCTTTTCTGAGGCTGGCAAACTTCTCAGCATGTACATACAACCTGCCAAACTCCTGAAGCGTCGCCCATACAAGCATGTCCTAGCATATTATTTCATTAAAGACATTTCTTAAAAGAAGATTAAATAAGTCACTCTTCTCCAAAAAACAAACCAACTGACAAAACAAATGGACAATACCATTAGTTTTGAATTACACTTTATTTATACTTTTTACAGTCCGTTTGCTAATTCACATGCAGCCAAAATAAAGATGACAAAAAAAGGGTGCTATCTGCTCAGGACTCCTCAAAAGCAGAGAGCAAATACAGCTCTGAAAAAGTATAAGCAGGGCAGCTACTCTGCTGGAAGCTTGGCTGAAGGGAATTATGATTAATCAAGCACAATGCTTACAAGGACGATGTCTTGCAATTGCAAGGTCAGCAGGAGGCAAGTAAGAGCACAGGATGATCAAAACATAGAGTTTGAGATATTTTCATCCCACATCCAGCAAGCTGGGCTCGCCACAGATCAGATGTAGTTTGCAACAAGGGAAAGACAACCAGAAGAGGCTTGCTGCAATGACAGTGTCCACTAGGAGAATAAAGTAAGCAAACCACTACATTCTTTACATGCCTATAGCATCACAAAGTTCTTATGTCTTTGCCACTATACACAGTAAGCTTGTCTGGGCAGGGAAGATGTGTTTATGTACATGTAGATAAAGACACCCTGATTGACCTCCCCTCAGCAGCAAGGCTAATGTTTTTATAAAACTAAGAACAAAATAATTTGCATGCATCCAGATGGCAATGTCATGTAAGCAATTCTCCAGAGCAGAGCCTAAGCTCCACAGGGTACAAGATACACAGCTGTGCATTATGAGAGTGCTGATGTTGTTCTATGCTGTGTTGGGAAACAGTTTTGTCTGGAGGCATCATATGTCCTTTGAGCAACACAGGTTTGGAGACACATCCCTGAAACATGTCATGTTTGATACCTCTGGGCACTGTCTCTGCAGTTTGATTATTTCTTATTGGTCTTAAGAGAGGATAAATTCTGGTATTCTACTAGCATCTCACCCGTGATGAGTCATATCAGATGTTGCAGAAACATCTGCTCTAAAATGCCTTTTGAATCTCCAGTTAGAGGGAATACCTGCCTGGAAAGCTGCTAGTGTCTCAGAAGTGATGAGTAAAAAAGCACACTCTTTTTCATGAACTGTAAAACTTATACAGTATCTGGTTTCTGCATAGTATCTGAAGAAAATATCAAGAACCTTGCTAACAGCAGCCAGTTATTCTAGCTGTTCATAATACATTTTTAATGTATCATGGCCACAACCAAGTTTTTGAGCAGCTAAGGACAGACCACAGTTAGAATTGCACAGACCATCACTCAGTCACTTTTCACTTCTTTCTTGCCTGTATAAAGTTGAGAAAATTGAACACATTGTATACAACGTGTTCTTGCTCCATATAATTGTGTATAGGAATACAGCTGATTTCTTTTTATGAAAAGATATTAAAAATAATGACTAAGACATCTCAATATAGAGAACCATGGAATTGTTGACACTGAAAAAGACCTTGAAGGTCCTTGAGTCCAACTGTTAACCCAGCACTGCCACATCCACCTCTAAATCATGTCCTTAAGTACCACATCTACATGTCTTTCAAATACTTTAAGGTTTGGTGACACAACCACTTCCCTGGGCAACCTGTTCTTGTAGTTGGCCACTCTTTCAGTGAAGAAATTTTTTCTATTATCCAATCTAAACCTTCCCTCCTGCAACTTGAGGCCGTTTCCTCCCATCATGTCCCTTGATACCTCGTAGGAGACTGACCCTCACCTTGCCACATCAAGGGCCAATGGCACCTGGCCTGTATCAGGAATAGCGTGGCCAGCAGGACCAGCACAGTGATTGTCCCCCTGTTCTTGGCACTGATGAGGCCCCACCTTGAGAACACTGTTCAGATTTGTGTCCCTCACTACAAGAACAACATTGAGGTGCTGGAGCAGGTGCAGACAAGAGCAATGAAGTTGGTCAAAGCTCTGGAGCACACGAGCAGTGAGGAGTAGCTGAGAGAGCTGGGTGTGTTTAGCCTAGAGATAAAGTGATTCAGGGGTGCATCTTATTGCTGTCTACAACTTCTTGAAAGGGATTTGTGTTAAGGTGGGGAATCAGTCTCTTCTCCAAAATATCAAGTGACAGGATGAAAGGAAATGACCTCAAGCTGCACAACAGAAGGTTTAGATTGGGTATTAGAAGTAGCCTGTTTGTCCAGGAAAATGCTGGGGGAAACAGTGCCAAAAGCCGTACTGAAGTCCAGGCAGACAACATCCACAGCTGTTCTCCCATCCACTAAACAAGCCACCTTGTTGTAGATCAAGCAGGACCTGCTTTTCTTTAAACCAAGTTAGCTGAGTGTGATCCCCTGGGTGTCCTACACATGCCACATGATGGCACTGAGGAGAATCTACTGCTCCACGATATTCCTGGTCAGGCTGAGGTCAGGTCTGTAGATCCCTGGATTCTCCTTCCAACCCTTTTTGCAGATGGGCATCACATTCCTGACTTCCAGCCAACTGGGGCTTCCCTGCTTAGCCAGGACTGATGGTAAATGGCAGAGAATGTCTCAGTGAGCACTTCCACCAGCTCCCTCGGTACCCTTGGACAGATTTCACCTGCCCCCATAGGGCTGTATCTGTGTCCAAGTGGTTCAGCAGGATTCTGACCATTTCCCCTGGATCATGGGGCTTTGTTCTGCTCTCCACCCCTGTCTTCCAGCTCAGGGGACTGAGCATCTCAGGAACAAATGCTCGTGCTTTTAAAGAGTGAGGCAAAGAACACATCATACATAGGAATAACTTGGACATATCTGTGTTGTGCTGTGTTATGGGAGGGTTTATCCCAGACTGGATGCAATCAGCATAAAAACAGAGTGGAAATAACCCCTTGGCATGTTACACAGACACATTTAATTGTGTTGTTGAATTTATTTTTGACTTGTCAGCTGACAACACATAAATGAGGAAGCATGAAGGATGCTATTATTTACCTGCTAAGAATACTAACATTCCAGTTGTAAGCATTTTTTTAGTCACAGTCTGTCTTCTTTATTTTTCCTCTTGCATCAGTGTAGAGTATCTCCTACAAACTACACTGAGGAAGGGTTTGCAGTGGTATTTATTCTTAGCTGTTATTCCTGATTCTTTTTATTCATTTTCTGTCATTGGTGCTGCTCTTTTGAAGTAAAAAAAAAAAGCACACAGCTCTGAATTAGCATACATTTAAATGGAAGAATGTAATTCAGACAGCAGCTATACAAGAATGAATCAGGAATTGTTATCTCTTTTAAACCCAAACCTTGCTGTAATACAAATCAACTTTAGCAGATTAGACCTTCATTATGTTCAGTTTTACATCAATGACAGTCTTAAGATCTCATAGCTTGGGAAGCAGCAGGGGTGAAATGTGAGCATCCAACCATTGGAAACTGGTTTGAGAGGTGCAGGGAAATTTAAAAATGCAGCAACAGTAACCACAATATTCCTATTCTTAAAAGTATTTCACACATTAATACTTGTGCAGGATGCCACTGGAAGTATTAACAATAGGATGCTTGGTAGGCAATTCCCTACAAGGCTGGGGCCAGCTTTCATAGAGATCCCCCCCACAGGATTCATTTTGCTTCTGGTGCACAGGCCAGGATGCTGGGAGGACTGAACCCTCCTAAATTCTGCCCATAGCTGTTTGCTGTGCCATTATATATTTTGTCATTATGCATGTAATTTCTTGCAACCAAGGAAAAAATAATAGTCTTTAAAAAACATGATACAAGTAGGCACTACTCAGAATTGGAACATGTTTTATCGTGGCTGCAGAAAGAAATGGACTTTCAGCAGGAACACAGCGCAAAACCTCGTTCCTGTGCAGGGTTTTGGCTGCCCTCCGCATTTAAAGTGGTACAGCACCGCCCTGTCATGACTTGCAGTTTGAGACACACGCGGAAGACATCCCCATGATATTAAAAGAAAATAATTCATTCAGAAAGGAGGGGGAGGGAGGAGTCCGGCCGGGGCCGGCCTGACCGGCTCAAGAGCGCCGCCTGCCGAGAGCGGGCCCGGGCGGCGCTGGCGCGGAGCGGCTCCCGCATGGGCCGGGCCCATCCCGCACCCTGCCCGGCACCTCCCGCACCCTGCCCGGCCCATCCCGCACCCTGCCCGGCACATCCCGCATGTGGCCGGCACCTCCCGCACCCTGCCCGGCACATCCCGCACCCTGCCCGGCACCTCCCG
>QUSF01000014.1:10532986-10714928 GCA_003676055.1 Chloebia gouldiae | reverse complement strand
TGCCCGGCCCATCCCGCACCCTGCCCGGCACCTCCCGCACCCTGCCCGGCACCTCCCGCACCCTGCCCGGCACCTTCCGCATGTGGCCGGCACATCCCGTACCCTGCCCGCCACATCCCGCACCCTGCCCGCCCCACACACCCCTCAAGGCTGCCTTCCCTGCCGCCCTTCGTTCTCCTTCGGACATGGACACGCCAGGCACAGCGCCTGTCTGGCAGCTGCCTAGAAATCAGACCCGGCCTAAGTGCAAACGAGCTGTGGATTTAGAAGGTGAACGTTACCCATCTGTCTCTTCCTCGGATTACAACAGTGGATTTAAGGGATCCATCTTCAAAGCTTTCCATATTTGTTCTTAATATGGTCTCTTTCCTTAGCTTAATCAGACTTTTGTCATCCTGTATTAATAAATGCCAGTAGTTTATGCAACAGGAGCTCTTTTCCTTTTTTACAGCTGAGACAAGTTATTTCCGAGAGATAAAACCACACTGTGTATGAAGGAAGGAAAGGAATCAGACAAAACATAGTTTCTAGTGTCAATCTCATAAAACTGAAGAAACTATAGGTCTTCTGTAAGTGAATGCTTGTATTCTCACATTAAAATCTCATTCTGTGTCAATGCTGTTCAGCTTCTACATCGGGTAACACAACCTTCCTATTAAAACTCAAAACAAAATTCTTACAAACAGGATCAAGTATTGACAAAGAGCAAATACCGAGGTAAGAAAGCCTCTTTGGGACTAGATTTATTTCACCATAGTTGCATAGCACTCAGAAATGGGAGGGTGGAGATGTCCTCAAGCACCTGAAAGGAGTCCAACAGAAACCTCGCACCTCCAGGAGATTTGGACTACAGTTTGTGAGGCTATCCCCCTGTGCATATACTCAGCTTTACCATTCACATACAAGTCCTGAAACAGGGAAAAATCAGGAAATTGAAGCACGTTGAGTTTGCTTTTTCTTCCCTGCAACATCTCGTGGCAAAGTAAAATAAGGGGGAAAACCACAAACCACACATCATCTTCCAAAGTAATGGAAGCATCAAGAAGGAAAAGGCTACAGAGTGATGCGTTTCATGGTTGGTGAACTGTGTTTCCTAGTGTGGAAGTGAAGCCTACATGAAACACCTGCTAGCAAGTCAATTCAGGGAGTGTTCTGAAGAGAAAAAACAAGTGCAGCTCTCGGAGTTTATAGAGCACAGCCTCCAGAGGTACCGCAAAGAAGGATATCTTGACCCACAGATTTACCATGAAATGGTAAACTCAGTCAACTGCCAAGACCTCTCATGTAAAACACACCCATATAAAGCACCCAGTTTCCACTGAAGCCAGTATATCAGATCCAAGGAGTCTCCTTGAACTCTTTGTAGGTACTTGAGGAAAACAAAATGAAGGGCAGAAAGAGAAAAATCTGATGATTTAGACTTGTCACTCATATTTCATCACAAAGGGTATTAATTGAACCCCATGGAAGAAATCTGTCATAATTTTAAATAATCATAAAACTACAAAATTAGGTGGTTTGATCCACTATATTTTGTTTTCTCTGAATTTTCTGTTCTAATCCTCATGATCTATGAGTAAATGAAAACTGAACACTGCACCAAGCTTTCTCATTAAGGCATTTCTGTGTAGTTGTTGTGGTATTTTTCTTTCAAATGTTGTGTTCCAAGAAATCATATCACCAAACCTTGGTCTCCTTTGCCCACCATGGCACTTTTATTCCTCCATTCAAAGGAGTTCTTTCACATAAATATTCAGTTCTGAAATAGCAGTGATGTCCATTGCTGATGCATGAGATTATAAGTTCCTACATGACTTAGCTGTAAGAAGGTGCTCTAGACTTGGCCATCCCTTCACTTTTTAAAATCTTCTGGGGGAGAGAGGGGAGGGGGAAAGGAAGAGAGGGTGTTCTCTTTTTTGCTATGATGAAAAATGAATTACAGTCTGAATAGCAAATAACAACAGTGTGTGAACTATTTATATCAACTCACAGGCAGACTAACATTGAGAATCACAGCATTATCCCAGTGTTCCTTCCATTTTTATTCCTTTGTGTAACTGTGGCATGGACTTTCAGGGTACACACAGGAACACATGTATGTGAAATCTTGCATGTGTGACATGTAAAACTAATTTCATAAGTATTTTGAATTTTATTGTCTATAGTAGGCCATACAAGACATTCTGTTCTACAAGCAAGATCTTCCAAAGAAGAAAAAGGTCCTGTTTTACCACAGCTTTCTTGATTTCTTTCATCATATACTAGCAAATGTTTTAGAGAAAGATTAATGTATTTGTCAGGTGAATTTACTTTTCCTAGATGCGTTTCAATCTGCACTAATTCTACCCTGATGATTATTCTGTCAAAATATAATTTTCCCTTTAGTTTCAAATGATGAGGAAATCTTACAGTTATAAGCAGGATGACAATGTCAGTTGACTTTAATTTTGCTTATGTAAAAGTGAATGTACAAGTACATATGGAATATATGCATCAAAGTGACCAGCTAGGCAGATAATCACTAATGTCAGTGGAGTAACTTCTGTAAGATGTTATCTTAAATAATAAACAAATATATCCATTCAGTTTCACATAGAGGCAACTAGAACAAGCTAGTGAGTTCTATCCTGTATAAACTGTGTGGTGGGAAGGTGAAGATAGAAGTCATTTCCTTGATATTTAATACATATAAGCATGCTAGAATTTGTTAATTTCCTGACATACATCCTACAAAAAAAAAAAAAAAAAAAAACAAAAACTCAAATCCTACCCTTCAAGTCAGTGCTATTTTTATCATAGTATTATTCAGCCAAAAATGAAGGAAAGGGAAAAGGGAGTCATATCCAAAACAATGAGGATAGACAGAATAACCTCAAACAGATAATCATATAAAATAACTCCTTAATCTTTTTTATTCATGACCTTGTTTTCCTTTATACTTCTAAAAGGGACAATATCAATTTGTTTGAGTTCAAATTCATTATAACTTCAGATCTCATTAACTGCCACAACAATATCAGAGCGAATGTTTTAAATCTCTTGGTTTTGGAAAAAATGTTTCTGCTGGGGGGAATTTATGCAAAATTTTGCGAAGAAAAACCTCACTCATTTTTCAAGATAACTTTTTTCCTGCCTCTGGATGGTGCTGGCAGAGGGAAAGAATAGCTTCTCTGTAAGGAATTTCAGTTCTCTGTCTTGGTGAGGCACATGAGCAGCCTGATGCACAGTCAAGGGATGCCAGGGCTATTCACAGAACAACATTACAATGAAAAGCAGATAATGTTCTAATGCAGAACAGCATTCCCAGCTACAGCAGCAGCCAGGGCTGTGCAGGGGTGGGCACCCAGAGCACACTCACTATCACCTTCCTCAGCCTTCCACAGCATGTGCTGCCACCCGGTAGCATCATTCCCACTCTACAAACAGAGCCAAGCCACAGAACCCAGGTAATCTCACAGAGGTACCAAACCTTTGATAAGGCTGGCCTTACTAAATTAGATTCCAGATAGATTTCATCACCTCAGTTCTCACACAGTGCCTGTGCAAAGAAAAGCAAACAGACCTGTAATATATGACTAGATAGTAAGAATACTTATTTTCTTTGGCAGTAAGAGCTTTCAAATATGAGGTTTCCCTGTAGAACTTCAATAGAAACCTATTTTTCTATTAAAATGCTGTTTGCCTTGTCCTTGGGATTTTATCTGAAACATTAATTCTTGTAAAATTCTATCTGAATCTTAATAAATTTTCTCTAAGACCTCAGGCACTAGTCTTACTGCTGTGTTTGTTACATCACAATCAATGTTGCAGGACTGTCACAGGAAAATTTCCTGAATAACATTAGACTAGAAAATAACTTTTAAAACCATGTTGGATAAATGAAATTAAAATTGGACTGGAAAAAGGCAGAATGCTCTCAGACAAGCACATTAAAGATGGGAGCCTACACACTGTGAGTAGGAAATTGGCATGAAGAGTAGTAAAGATGTGGAAAATGATGAGCCAGGATAAGAACACCATGGTCTGCAGCCAAGATGACTCAATGCATTTATTTATGCATTTCTACCAGCAGGACACAGTTCATGTCTTTCTAGATCAGGACCCTCCAAAGAACCTGACCAGGACTATGCACCCACTAGGAATTTTACATGCATTCAACACACAACATTCCCTACAGCACTTCCCAGTCAAGTACTTCTGCTATAATCTGATTCCCATCAACCCAGTTTCCATGAATTCCACCTGTGCAATCTATTGTTTTGACAGACCTGCACTTTGCCCAAACCTGTGACTTGTCCAACAGGAGTCATTGCTCAACAACTTTGCCTTACAACTGCTCTGGCATCATGTAAAGCAGACACCGACCCTACCATTGTTATGCCATGTTGCACCAAAGCAGAAAATTATGGAACTCCTGCAAAGACTGGAAAGGAACTGGAAACAGTTTGAAATCACAACTATAGTCTATAACACTTGTGCAGGCAGAGACACAAGGACCAAAGGTCACCATTACAAAGTGGATTGTCCTTCACATAACCAGATGTGAGAAAAAGTTCAATATATCAGAGACATCTGATACAGAACAAGATCTCATCTTGCAAGCTATTGATGAGTCTGCATTTGGGATTTCTCTTTTATTTTTTTCTTCTTTTTTTGAGTTTTCCCATACTCAGTCTCACCACTCCCTGGTGAAAAAGAAACAGAAAAAAATCAGAAAAGCCATCAGAAAAAAATCTTTTCTTTGGAAAGATTTTTTTTTTTAAATTTGGATTCAAACTATCACGAAGGTTTAGGCTTTTCCCCCATGTATGGATAATATATATTTCAATTTTCTGCCTTTATTTTTAAGATTGCCATTTTGTTCTTGTTGAATTGCTAAAATAAACAACATTCTTTTACTGCTCTTCAGATTGGATTTTTTTCTGTGTGCCTACAAAATATCTACTGAAGTACAGCACTGATTACCTAAAATACACCAAAATTTACCTGATTTGCTGTCAGTTCTCCTGACCTCATTTTGCGGCCTGCAAACAGAAATTCTCAATGGTAACAGAAGCAGGCAAGAGATTGCAAGAATTCTCTATGGACGGGCTCAGGGCAGTGTGAAATCAGAAATACAGGACTCCCAGAGAATTGATTAAGGGTCTTGACCCTTAACCATGGGGTACCAGAGGCAGGTGAAACAGCAAAACCCAGCTTTATTACTCCACTCAAGCTCTAGTCACAGCAGAAGCAGCGTGAAGCTCTCTCTACATGGCAACTGACAGTGTACCATGAACTTTGTAATAGTTCATGTAATAGTTACTTGTAAGCGTGTGCTCCAAAAGCAGGGGAACATAAATACCCAGGTTCCACTGCACCTATTTCAAATATCAACAGCTGCATGGCGCTAGGAACTTCCTGGGAAGTTACAACTCATAATGACTTTAGTATATAACAAAAGATTCTTTAAGGTATCTTTCTAAGTCATGTACAGTTTCATTCCAGGTTTTAATGTCAATGGAGCCAGCATGATTTATTTCTTTTCAGTAGTTTCATGGTACACGTCTGCAACTTCCCAATTTGTCAACCAAAAAATTAACCAAAGAGTTCTTGAATGTTATTAATCTATAGGTATCCTTCTGGATTATTATTTGTTTGGCTCATTCTGAATAAATGTTTAGCAAGGTATAAGGAAATTATCTAGTCTTGTTGGACTAATTTAAAGCAGGGAACTTCTATCTTATTACTATGGTTGCACATACTACTGTTGCACATACACCATTTCCTTTCTGTATTAGCTACTAACACCTTTTTTTTGGACATTCTCCTCTGTTTCATTTTGTGATTAAGAGACAGCAGTTTCACTTTGAAGCTTATATAATGTACCTTCCTCCTTTAGAATAGTAGAGACCTCAGACTGAGAACAAACAGGATTAATAATTCCACATTTGTCTCAAACACATACCATGGTTGTCACTGCTGATTGTATATATATGTTTAAAAACATGTTGTGCAAGTATACGAGTTCATAAGTCTAGAAATAAAAAAAAAGAAAATATCGTAACAGAAAATCTTTTTGCTCCATCAAATCACTAGGGATACAGAGTTTATTTATTTAGCTAAATCTACTCAATATGGTCCTCTCTGCCATAATGTTACTCCTTTTAAAGCTACTACTTGTTAAAGCAATTCAAAATTTCAGCAAGAGGAAAAAGTTACTTTGCTTTAATGGAAAATTTATAGACAATTTGCTACAAGATTGAAAATTTTATATCACTTCTTTTGAATTTCTCCTTTTTTTTTTACCTTCTTCATCTCAGCTTCTTATAAAAATCAAAAGCAATTTTTAATTAAAAAACATCACCCCACAAAGCTTTTGTTGAAATGCCTTTGAGCACACAGGGCACCAATCTTAATTTAGAGATAGATAGATTCATGATCATAGAAAATGAATGGATAGTTCAAATCTTCATAAAAGTAACAGCACTTAAAATTATATCATTAAGAATTTTTAAGTCCTTTTATAGTCCCAGGCCATCAAATCAGGCCTTGAAACACACTGATAGGATTAATGAAAGGATTCTTGAGAATTTGGCTGATTCAGACATAGATATTGTAAAAAATCAGAAGTTTTCAGCTCTCACTCTCCACATTCTTATGAGGAAGAACCAAGTCACGCTGTAAAATTGAAGTCACGGCGTTCCAGTAGGAACTTGCCAGTAGAAGCCATAAAAGATGTATATACAGGGCTTTCTATCCCACATCTCCAGCATGAAGGAGGCCCTTTAGAGAACATGGGAAAATCAATTAGCACGTTGATCTACTACCACTAAAGCTGTGTCAATATTTATTAAACAGCAGCTTTTGACTTAACTGAAAAAATGAACATATGCCACTTGTAACTCTCAACGTTCCTAAAACAAAGCAAACAAATAAAGTCGTTTTGTCTTCACTACAACTCTTGCTTTCATCGAGGCAAATCTTAGCAGAAGCACATTCAGTTAACAAGAAGCTTTAATTTCAAGGCCTAATACACATGATGAAGTCTCAAGCAATAAAATGTATCACAGCTTGAATGTGTCATTCTTCCCTTTCAACACATAAAAAGATGTTTGCTTCTCAGCCATCAGACACACAAACCCCCATGGGTCAGAAGAAACAGTTATTGCAACTGTAGGCATTTATTCTATTAAAGAATTTCTGAAATGTTGGAAAGATTTTCTCAGAGTTAACAGTGTGATGAAAGACCACATATTAGGCGAGTGGAATCAGTTTTGGTGCTGGAATTAAAAAAACACGGGCTTAGGAAAAAGATGTTAAATCTTCAAAACATTCTCTACTCACAAGTAAAAGCAGAAATTGAGTCTTTGATGTAGAAATCTGTATTTACAATTAAAATAATTATCTTTTCTTAATTCCATCCTTTTGACTTTTTTCTGAAAGAAAAATAACAACGCTGTATCTGAACTACTACTGAAAGGCATGATTATCCACTTCTAAATTTGCTTTAGTTGCTGCTTAATGTTCATTAATGACTAGAAAAAGACTTTTTAAAAGACTTTTTCTCCCCTGCATTGCTAGAACTTAGTTCCCAGATAAACTGCAGCTTCCAAAAAGGAAACCTGACATGCCAATTTTATCTTAGTGTTGATGCTTCTGTTGCTACAGCTCCATGGGAGAAAATCTCAGCTGGCGTACGTGGCTGCAGTTCAGCTGATCCTATGGGACCGGGGCAACCTGCACTGGAGGTTTGATATTTGATTGTGAGAATTTGCAAAACTCTGTTCTGTGTAAGATACAGATTCAGAGTCCAGTTCAGAAGAGAGTATTGACTATTTCTAGCTGCCTTCCTCTAAGCTGTTAATCAATGACTAATTAGTCATTCAGATTTACCTCAAACCCTCCTTGAAGAGTATTTCCCTAACCCTGTAGTACTCTCAGCCTCCAACAAAGATTCTCACTGAAAGCAAGGCAGTTCCCAGGAATATCTCGGAAAAAGCCCCACATGAACAAAGGTCTGCTCCATTCCCTTATAAACCAACATGTTTCACCTGCAAAATTCAAGGCACAGGTTTATCACCAGACCTCATCAAGGGCACACATTCTCACCATTCTAACCTAATAGTGCTCTTTATAATTTCAGCACATTAAACAAAAAAGCTCCTAAATCCAACAGGTTACTAAGTTGGACTTCATCAGCACACAGAGCAACCTCAAGAGCAGCACTTTGACACCTTTCAGCCAGGGTTGCTTTCTCCACCCACTGTATTGCTTCCCTGAATTCCTATGCAGGATCTCTATTTTGAAGTGTCCTTGCATGGAATTCAGAGACGTGCTTCATGTACCAGTGCCATACATTTAATAGCTTAGCCCTGACAAACCCTGAGGACTTACATATGCTCTAATCAATTTCTCCAAGCAACTGCAGCAGGCTAAAATATACTGAATGGGGTTTTTTTATACCTTTGCTCTCACTTTATTTGTTTGCATATGTTCAGTGACAATATCAGGCTCTAACAGTGCAGGCACTATTGTTTCAATTCTTAAATAAATACTAGCAAATAACCACCCATGCAACAGTGTTGGTCCATTGTTAAACTGAAAATTATGGAGCAAAGACAGATTTTGCAACTTACATAATTCATACTTTATTATTTTGCTACCACTTTCTGCCATCTCATTCAATTGGGGATTTCCTGCAACAGGTATTTCACTCAAAACATCATAATTTACCCACTGCATGGTAATTTACAATCAAAGTACATGCATTTACAATGTGTAATAACTAATAAAAATACAGGCACACCTGTGCCCTTGCCCTCTCCCTACTCCTCCACTATGGAATAGGCAAATATTTTTGATTTTGTGGCGATTATGGGGTACTTTTGACATTCCAAATTAATTTATACAACCTGGCTTAATTTTGCTTAATAGTAAATACCCTTCTAGAATTCAGGCTGGGACTATGGTTTTCATAACACCTTTCAATATTGTCCCCATGCCCTAATTCAGAGAAGGAGCACTGCCTATCTAGTAGTCAGAGCCATAAGTCACAATTTTCTGTGGCACTTCTGTTAATTTCTTCATAAGTTTAGGATGTGGAAATAAAGAAAATAATTATCCAATATTCAGTACTTTTCACGTGTATCTATGTGGAACCTTGGCAAGTACCACACCCATTTTACAGCATACAAGCCAATTTCTATCTTTGAAAACATTCCTTTATGTATATTTTAATCCTAATAGTGATATTGTGAGATAGGTTTTGAAAAACCCCTATTGCTCTGTGGGCTCTAGCCTGCTTTTTTTGAACTCAGTTCTTTCATACAAAGTCTTCTGGGAATGCCTGAATACATACATGCATGCATAGAGTGACAGCAATGAAAAGCAGTGAGCCTGCAAGATTAATAAAATCACATCTGGAAGGAGCTCCCCCAGAAACACAGTGCCTATACTTGTGTTTTGAGATCAGAAACTGATCCTGATATGGAGGGAAAAGTATGACTGAGATTGAAAAAGCAGAGGGAGAAAAGCAAACCTATTTTTAAAAGTGTAAGAAGTATCTGAGAATTACAGATCACACAGCTGAATGAGATATTTGGGAAGATCCCTGGAAAACTTGCAGCCATAAGTAAATAAAATCATCTCCTCCATGATATAAACAAAACTAGAGCAAGTGAATTTCCTTCTAGCTGGCTTAGTGAACAAAGTTAAGCAATAGATGGGCCACCTCTCAGATTTTGTGACTGGCATTACAATAAACTGGAAATATTTGGAGGTAGCCAGTGAAATAATCTCAAAAATAGCAATTTTTGACTTATCAGACTAGGAGACTTTGAGATCTTTCAGAAGTCTGCCTGTGATTACTTTTTTTAACTATCTAAGCCATAATACCTATAAATTATTTGTGTAATTAAATAATACAGAAAATTCACATGTCACATTGTACTGGGATAATTTAAAAGCATATTGAAGGAAAATACTAAGATTTAGAATAATCCTGGTAAGCCAGAAAAATGGTTTAGAGACAGCAAAATAAATTCAATTAGGACCAGACCAAAGCACATAGTATAAAGAAATAAAGAGTGTAAATACAAAGAAGGGAAATAAACCATCAGACTATACCAGGGAAAATTCTCATTGTTAAGATTAAATCTGAATAAGAGTCAACTTATTCTGAACTGTATTAACAGGAATATTGTAAATCTGAAATGAGAAAATTGCTCTACTTTTCATCATCTCAGTGAGAGCCCAGCTAGAACCCTGATTGTAGTCTGGCCTGTCTGCTTAAGGCAGACAAAAGCAAATTACCAAATCCTGAGGACAACATTAAGAGTCAAAGGTTTAAAAATGTGAACTAAAAGGAAAGGCTGCTATGAATTCAGCAGGGTTAGAGAAGAGGGATCTTACAGGTAATATGACAACAGTTCTATAATATGAAAGCTGGTAAAAGTGCTGTAGCAATAAATTGTTCTCCAGTCTCAGGGGAGGAGAAAAAAGAGAAATAAACTTTGCCTGCTGAAGAGATTTCAGATGGAGTCTGGAAAAGAAATTTCTAATTCACAGTGTTTCTGTGTCTATCCTTAGTGTCCAGGGAAGTTGTGTCACTGCTTATACAGTAAGGGACAAAATACCTGTCATTAATGCTATCTCACTGAGAGGAGACAAGCTGGATTTAAAAAAAATCCCTTTCTAGTGCTACACTTCTAAGATTTGTAAGCATTCTTTTGCTAAAAGACACAAAACAAAATACTGAAAAATATTGTACAGTGCTGGTATTTGCAGCTTCACAGTAAACATGTCAAGCTGTTTTTTCTCAATCTTAAAATAACTGAAAGCCCAGATGGTCCCTGAAGTGCTTAAATTGCATTGATCATCACCTGTTCTGCATAGTGCATTCTTTTGCACATGCAAGCTGTGAGCACTGTACACATTCATGCAGCTTTATAAGAATGATAGGTAATGGTAACTTCTCCCAGCTTTTTGTAGATGCCACCCCAAATAGAAAATTTTATCATTAGTAGCTTGTTTATTTTTTAAGCTTATTTTTAAGTCATTGAAAGAGTTCAAGTAACAGCTAAGCTATTTTCTGCTATTCAAAACAAATATTTTAAATCTGCCTAATGTTTTGTAGACAAACTGTGTAAAAGAGATATGAAGTATTCACAGTAGACATGTCCTTTTTTAAATCCCAGGTCACAGTACCCGTTGTCATCATGTCTGAAGCCCATGGAATATGTGCTGGTGCTGTTTTTTCCCTTATTTAATTACTTGCTTTATGAGGACAGCAATGCTGTTTTTAATGCTGATTTCTCAAGAAAATGTCAATATTGTATAATTTCTCTCTAATGATATTTGGGGGGAACAGTGAAATTTTTTTAATTAGTAAATGTGTCTAATAATGCTATGTTCTTCAAGCCATTATGTCTGCAATTTAGCCTTGGCAGTTCTTGGTGTATTACAAGAATATTCCCAAAATTTAGGACTCCTTAACAACCTTACTGTCTCTGTAAGTATCTGCTTAAGCTGTACAAAGAAGCAGGCAGACATTTACCTGCCTTCTCCTGACTGCTTGCTGAGTCACTTCTATCAGCCTCCATCCTCTACCTACTACCGTGACCAACTTCATGACCTGAGTTTGTCTCAGCTTGCTCAAGTTGTGGGAGAAAAAAGCTCAGGAGAACGCACCAAAGCCTGGGGACCTCCCCACAGACACACTCGTCCCCCTCAAACAACAAGTCTATTCCTGGTGTCTTCATCCAGTGCTGGTGGCACAGCCAGAAGGCTGCAAGGTACAGTAAGAAGATAAGTTGGTTACACAAATTCATTTTCTCTGAATACTGAAGAAAAGTAAGGGATGAACAGAGACAAGACAATCAAAAGCCAGAAAATTATTTAAGCAGCAACCTGATGTAAGAGACTGATATTCAAGCTCTTGTTTTAAGCTGGCTCTCAGTGATATCCATGGATATAAATATTATTTTTATAGTCATCACAGCTGTGAAACTCTGGGTATACTTCTTTCACACTTTTAGTAAAATTTTAAAATACCAAATTTAATTTGCGATATCATAAGAAAAATCATAGTTTCAGTCCATCGTGTAATTAATGAAAAAAAACAACATGAGTTTCATAATAGCACTCACTTGGAGACCTTGAGAGCTCAATAGTTGGAAGGACAACTCTTTGCAGAGATAATGTAGAACAGAAGACAACAAATCATGAGGAAAGGACAGCCTGACTCCTAGATTAACACTTGCTAGCAGGGGTTGACTTTCATTCCATTCCATTCCATTTTACCTTTCACTGAAGTTCCCCATGCTTTCCCATCAAAGTGAAAAGAGAATGGGGGGATCTCCTAAGTTTACACGAACCCATGGAGATCCCAATGGACTGGTGGGGCAAGAGAGCACTCACTTCTCATCACTCTCACCTGAGGACCAGGGCAGCTCCTGTCCTCCAGCTGCTCCACATCCACCTGGGGCTGAGTCAGCCAAAAAGGGCTCAAGTATTTCTCAGCAGGACTCTCCTTTGAGGGCAAAGTCATTTCTGTTCCTGCAGAAACAAACTCCTCTACGCCTCACCAGACCAGGAGCAGCAATTTGTGTTTTGGCAACACATCCCCACATCTTCTCAAAAAGATGGTGGTGGGACAGATAGGACCTACACTCTCTTCATTAGGCTGCGCTGCAGCACTGTACTTGTGCACTATATTTAACACACATTAAAAGTATTCTGCAATTGAGCATTCTTGTTGATAACTATATTCAGACCCTTAATTTTCTTAGAATCTCTAATCAAGAACTGTTGAGAAGGATTTTATCAACATTGAAAGAAAGATTGCTCAAAAATTACTGATTTTGGATGCCTCAATTTTTTGCCCAAGTTCATTTGGAAAGAATTGTTCTGCAGAGCGCTAGAAAATTTAAAACCTTATAAAATATCTTTAAAACAACAAGACAATGCAAAATTATTCATCATGTTTGAAAAGTTGGGCTGTGATATGTTCCAAATCAAGATTGTGCTTGAAACAGAGATACAAATATATGAACTGCAGAGTGCTGCCAAAATGATCAGCTCTGTCTGCTGTATTTCTTGGAAGGGCATACAATCATCCTGGTCCACAAATGGCTACTGTTTCTACAAAACAAGTCAATTTTTGTCTTGCTCTTTGGCTTTAATTTTAAAGGCATAATTCCATATGCAAGCCAAATAATCAAATGCTATTAAAATATTTATTTTTATAGAAGGTGTTGTCTGCTTGTCTCCTAAACAGAAGAGTGATGAGAAAGTGAATTCACTGGCATTTCAGAACTCAGGCCTTTTGCAGTGACAGGAACACACTATTTAAAGAGGATTTTATGCCTGTTCCAATTTTACTGTGATCTGAAACATTTTAAATTGCCTGTGTCTGCCAAATCCCGAGAAAGGTTTAATTGTGAATGTCCAGAAGGCAACAGAATGCAACTTACTTGACTCCATGCCTGTCAAAACTACCCTCATTGCACAAAAATTATGAGTTATGAACCCTTGTCAAATCCTGGCAGAATATTGCAGCAGGAGGTTCCCTATCTTATATGAAGAAAGGTTTTATTCTAGTATAAATATATATACAACATATATATTTAAAGCCAATATGCAGGGATGCCACCAGTTACTCAAAGATCTCCTATTATACCTAGAACAAATGGGAAAGAAATTGATCTGGCTTTCCTCCTTCAACTTTGAGTGACAGATGATCATCCAGTGGAGACCCCAGACTTATGAGCTGGGCTTAACAACTGTCAGAGCTGAGTTAATACACACTCATTTGCTTCAGGGTTTGCAGCTTGCCTCAACACTGTGCTCACAGACTTCAGATCTCTGAGCACAAGAACACTTCCACGTCTGCTTGCAGCAGGAATATGCAAAGTAAAAGATTTCACTCACATCTGTGTGAATAACAGTATTTAGACTATATTCTCATTCTCAGATTCTGTACTCTAGGTAAAAAGGAAAGAAATTAGTTATTCTGAACCTCTGAGAGAGTCAGTTTCTCAAAGCCCTTCCCTTTAGAACAGTTTTAATGAGGTTTTAATCGCACCTTTCTTCCTTAGGCAGCACATACCTTTTCACAAACTGTTTGTGTATCATTAAATATATCCTTCCAGCAAGCAAATATTTGGTACCTAACATTTTGCATCATTACCTTATTGCTATGGTGGTCTTCCACTGGAATTCAGCCCATCATGTAGCAAAAAATCCTTCCAGTTATGTCTCCAGCCCACATCCAACTGCCTTGTTCTACAGGTTGTGGAAACACTGCGTTCATGGCAAGGCAACATTACAATTTTCCCAGGATACCAAGTCACCCTACACAGCTGATTGGAAGCTTCAAAACAGACGTGCATTGGATGTGTGCTGGTGTTCTAAATGGGGCTGAATTTTTCTCTGGTAGGACAAGAGGACTAGGCAATGTGAAGGAGAGAAAATCATCTAAAACATCATTTCCATGTGGGAAATGAATTGAAGCTGAGGATTGTATTGTCTAAGATCAAAGCACCTAAAGTATAGACTCGACTACGGAAAAGGCTTGCATTTACTTACTTTTACCTCAGAGGACCTGAGCTCCATTTTTACATCTAAAAGCTCTACTTTCCACATCTTGAATACTGTGCAGATTATCCGCTGGAGCTGGCACGTTCCATCCTTTTGGAAGGAGATAATCAAGTAAGTTCAGCCTTAGTTGTTTCCAGCTCAAGTGTTAGATGAGGGATACCACTGCAATAATCTAGTCTGGACTCCTGGCAGAAAGCATTTTGGGATTCATGTACACAGTCCATTGTCAGCATTGCTGACTGCTCCATTATGAACCATCACTGAGAGATGAGAAGAAAAAAGAAGGTGGAGAAAGACTTGTAAAATACTTTCAGGAATCACAAGAAAAGCTGTGCAGGCAGTTCAGGCTTTAGTGAAGTTAGCCAGAGGTCTACAGACTTTACTAATGAGCACATGAGTACCAAGTTTTAAAAACAAATGTGTTTGAAAGTTAGCTACTATTCATGAATTTGATTCTAAATTGATTTAGTATTTTGAGAAAAACTTCTCACACACATTTGTGGCACTATTTTATTAAGACTGGATTATTTCTGGAAGTCAAATCTAGCCAGTTTTTATTCAAAGACTTGAGAATTTTTTCCTTTCAAAAACATCTATATTTGGAAACTTTGTACTGCATGTCACTGAAAGTATATTCGCTGGTAAGCAACCATATGTAACAGATGCATTTTACAAGATTATTTCCCTGTTATTCTTTTAGCAAAAATTTGAGAGATCTATTTATCTCCTGGAAAACTTTTTTTTATTAATGAGTTATATTTTACAAGCTTTCTAATACTTTACACATGTTTGACTGGCCAGCAGCTTGCAACCAGATACCTGGACTTGCCCTTGGGAGTCATTTATTCAAGGACAACTCAGTTCAGGCTGCTCACTTACAGATGTTAATGTAAGATGAGCTGTGTTACATTAATGGGTAAACAGCTACCTAAATAGCAGTCAGAAAACCTCAGCAGGCAAGTCAAAAGTACAGAGTAAAATTTCAGCCATAAAATCTACAAAAACAAGACAAATTTGCAGTAACATGATGCTGAATGCCCAGCACTGTGGTTAAATAAGCTTGCACTCTGCAATCCAACACCAATGCCTATCACTGTGCTCACACCCTCTGCCTTCAACATCACCACATTTTCTCTGACAGTATAAAATTTTCATACTATTTTTCCACTGACTTGTTTTTTTTCTCTGCTTCTTATACAGGTCTAACTCTTCTGCCAATTAACTCAATGGGATTTTTACAGTTGACCTACATCAAAGAAATACTGGCTTTAGGCCTATTGAGTTACAATTTCCACACAAGTAACACTAGAGAGGTGTTTTTTTCACTTCACACATGATAAAGACCTTTTAAGGAATATGAGTGAACAGATAAAGTAACTAAACACAAGTCAGAGATCAAAAACCTCAAACAGATTAACTAAGTAACATTCAAGCTTGTATTGTGAGCAGTGCAGTTTCATAAACAATAATGACTCTTCTTGTTCAGAAAATGAATGCATCTGAACATATATTAAAGGATTTTATATCTATTACAGTGGTGAAAGATGATGACTTAAAAACAATGTTGAGTGGTTTCATTTAAAACACTGTTAAAATCAAAGTCCTTTGTCCAGCAGGTGTTTCTAAAACCTTTAGTTCATTAGGCATGCAAAGCCCCCAGAGATCCCTGTTGCATTAAATAGTATTTTGCTTGGTGCTGGTAGGACTGCTAAAGATAAATGGCTTGTGAGGATATGGATTTGAAGTATTACAAATTACTTTTGAACTGCACATCAGTGCTGTTTTATTGATAATGAGGGATTTGCTGACTATTTACAACTGATATTTTGAGAAGTTGTTCCATAATCCAAAGTGATTTCCTATTCTACAGCATTCATTTTTAAGCTAGGATCCAGCGGGAAAAAAGTAGGTGTTTGGTACAAGATGACATTTTGATGTATTCTGAAGAGTTTTTAAAGGACTTAGCACCCAAAATAGCATAATAGATTAAAAAATACATTGGGACATTTTCATTAGAGATTAGCTCTTCTCAAAAAGTTCAGAGTTCAGACCCTCATCTTAAAGTGCTTCATAGAATTGAGGTCTTTGGGATGCATCAAGGTGGTCTTTTGAGACTTCCCATTCTTTATACAGCTTCTTGTAACATTCCATGACTTATAAAAGGAAGATAAAGGCAAAATTGCATGGAATTTCAGGACTTTTGGATCAAGCAGGCACTCACAGACAATTGCTATAGCACTCAGATCAAAACTAGTAAGAACCAGGAACTTTATGAGGCCCTAAAGGGAGACTGGAAGTAAAGGCACTGAACTGTTCTTAAACTTCAAGAGATTTCTGTTATGGTTACCTATAAAACCAGAATTAATTCAGTTTGCCTGAAATGGTTTTGTTTTCTTTAACTAAATGGTTTATCCAAGGTTTTCTTCTCCTCTATTTCTACAATAGCTCTTCTGGCACCTTTGCCAAAGGAATGTCTTATGCACAGTTTAATGGTGCACTGCAGTGACAACTTACTGGCAAACACTAGAGTGTAACAAACAAAAAAAAATAGGAAAAAAGAAAAGGCAGGAGGTGGGAATCAAGAAGGGGAAGATGTCTATGTTTCTGAAAGAAGCAAAGTGGCAGAAAAGCCTGGATCTGTAAAACTGAGCAACAAGAAAATTAAGTAAAAATAATGAAGAAATAGTGAGGCAGTTCACAGGCTGAGTTGTGCTACAATTATTAGCTATTTATTGTCCTAGAAGACATGATCCATCCCTCTTATAGCCTTATGATTAATATTGATAAAGAACTCATAATTCTATGTCTAAATATATTGACAGGAGCTGCTAGAAATTGCTGTGCCTCAACATAGCTCAAGATTTATATTTTTACAACTATACTGAATCACAATTTTCCCAGTATGTTAAACATACGTTGTACAAACACAGCTACATAAAATATTTGAGACTTCTCAGTTTCTCTATTTCTATTGTGGTGCCAGATTGTGAATTTTGGAGCCTAGCTCTGGACAGGCAACTAAGCCCTTTGGTTTTGGGTTGTTTTGGGTTTTTTTAACATAGTGTTGTGTAATAATATGCAAAGTACTTTGGAAAGAGAAAGAATACAGGAAAACCAATAACCAAGTTGTTGATTTCCACCACAAATTCCCTGCCTGAAAGGGATAAAGGAAGTTAATAACCCTGGTCTGCCTGCCTTCCTGAGACAGGACATCACTCAGATGCTGGTACAAATTCATTGTCTATACATGCATTTACTGCAATATTTATTGTTTTCTTGCATTCTTTGGTAGAAATGGGCTGCTTTTTCTTTTTCTTATATATCTCCCAACACCTCAGTCATGTCCATAGCTGTTACAGAACTCAAAGCAAAGGCATTTTATTAGACATGCAACAAAAACAATCACTGTAAAATGTCAGGTTTAAAGAAATTTCATGAACACTTCAACAAATCCTCTCATGTCCCATCATATAGTTTTTTAAATTAAGCAAAACCAAAACCAATTATAACACTCTCAACAAAACAACAAAATCAACAACTCTCCTCTTACTCTATGACTATACATAAAGAACTTTAATAGTGCATAAATAAAAGATGGGCAAGAATTTCCAGCTGGGGTATGTAAAATATTTTTCAGCCTCTTCAATGGAACTTTTTGCCCATATTCACACATAACAAAGTCGAACATCTAAATTGTAGTTTAAAACTAAAGGTTTTTTTTTTTTAAAAACAGAGGGTGTAGAGCGAAAGCTGCACTGAACAATGAGCTCCAGGAATGACAGCCTGAAAGACATTCATAAAAATAAAAGGACAGATCTGTTAGTTGGACCTATAAATTAGACAGCTATTGTCCTCCAGAGGGTGCAGTGACAAGGAAAAAAATAAAAGTCCAGATGCTGAAGATTAAAGAAAATTAAGTTAATTCCATGAAAATCCAGGAGGCACCATCCTAAAATTTTAGTACAAACAAGAATTCCAAAGGCCCCTAAAGCCCCAAATTATTCTACAATGCCACAATTCATCCACACTGAGTCAAAATCATCTTCTTTTCTTTTGCATCACAAAAGAATTCTTTACCTGAGTTTTGTGCTGTGTAGAATGAGTCAGGAGAGCCTTCACCTTTTATTTGCTGCTTCTCATCAAATACAATTACAGTACCATAAGTCCATGTTTTATTTTCTCTATTGGACTTCTTGGTTTGTTAAAAATTAAACCACCATGAAAAATACTCACAAAATAGTAAATAAGCATAAACATTTCAATTTAACTACTTGAGGAAGCATTAACTTTTAGATGTTCTCTAGCTTGTTCTAGTAAAAGGATGTACAGAGATTACTTTAGATAAAGAAATCAAAACAGAATAATTTCATTGTGAAAACCAGGCAACATTGCATTCTTGATAGCCATTTACACTCCTTTTTTCACAACAGCTTTACTGCATTACATTTCAGTATGTTTTAAATATAGACTGTATCAAAGCACATCAAATCAAACCAGAACATAGTTGTTTGCCACTCTAACACAATCCTATTTTGGACATTCCTTATTTTGATATTTTTAAGTCTTCAGATAGTTTTCCCTCTCCTGTATCTAAAATTGTGTTTAGTGTTGTCTGGAGCAAGGTGGTAGTAATAATATTTAAATTTAGAGTTTCAGAGAATCTTATACTTTACTTCATCAAATAGAAACAGTTTCATTAAGGGAAACACAAATTGCCCTGATAATGTGTGCCCCAGCTGTGACTGTGAAGATGAGGAGACAGGTTTATTTTCTGTTGCATTCAAGGCTTGACCCAAGACCATTGCAATAATTGGAAAACATTCACATTTTTGTAAACATCCTTGATACTTAACTAATATGTGATTTGTGTTCAGTTGTTCATGGAGATCCAAATCTGTTGGAAATTTTTTCCTTTAGATTTGTTCTACATCAGACTCAAACTTTGGGCTCGGTTAACAAATCAGGGCAGTGAACAGTCAGCTCCTTAGCAACCACAGTGGGTGATTTTCCTGCTTCAACAACCAGCTGGTACCTTTCCTGCATTCCACCCCTGTTACACTGGCAATTCAGGGAAGATAAGCCACACTGGGATGAAAAAATGCATCTTACCTATTGGTGTGCCCCCATTATGTAAAAGTATTACTGGAGAGCAGGGTTCCTTCGGGCACCTCCCTTCTCTGGAGCTTCCCATTCTTCAGCAGGTGAAGAGCCTTTACACCAGGACAGTTTGGCATTTCCTGCCAGTTTCATCCTGTCGATCTGTAAATTAACCTGCTCTGTTCAACCTGAGAGGAATCAACCCACGGGGCACGGTTTTATCATGCCAGAATTTCGGGGGCTGGTGTTGGGTAGGGCTCGGGAAACAGGAGGTTTTGGGCTGAGCCACGCCCTGCAAGGAATCTGACCAGTGCAAGTGGGCTCAAATCCACGGAGGGAATTTTACCCCAGGAGAAGTGAGATGTGCTGATGATACTTGTCTGGAATGTTCTCTGCGGGGCGGCCCCAGTGCTGCCCATCCCTGCTCACAGACCCGGCTCCGGGGCACCTCTGCGCTTTGGGTGATGGGTGGGACTCTTCTCACAGTACAGCTCCCACTGCAGCTTTCCAGAAGGGAATTCACTTTGTGACCTTGTACTTCCCTGTGCCTGGTTAATTACTGCATTACCCTGGAGATTTTTAAACTATTTCAGATTCTCCCTGAATCACCAGATCCAGGAGTTCAATGCATTCTCTACTAATGCTGCTGCAGCATTTATAATGATCAGGCTATCAGCTTCAAGCCTCACATTTTCCCATTTTCTCTAACAGCACAATAAAATCAAGTTCATTAACGCCTTCAATCTTTATTAGGGCTGATCACAAAGATGCCACCATTCTGTGGAAACAAAGTTATCAAAGAAAAAGAAATCTGAAAAACTATTATCTGTCGAGCCTTTGAGAACTTCACCTGATATTAAAACAGGTAAAGCAGCATAATTCAGTCTCAAGAAGGCTCTCTATTCCATTAAAATGTCATTGATTTGCTGCTGATAGAAAATGAACCACAAGAGACATTGATGAAAAAGCTTTATAAAGGGATATGACAAGTGATAATCAATTACTGAAGTGCAACTTGAATTGAACTTTAGCACTGTGGGAAGGTGCAGACCCAGGATTACAAACAGAGTCAGCCAGCAGCCAGTTTTCTCCTTCATTGTTTTGAACTTGCTTCATTATTAATAGGTCCAGGGGAGGACGAGAGATTTTAAAAAAGAACCCCAATGCCTCCTAATTTATCACCTTTATCTGTGGCCCAAAGTAAAAGCATCGAAGACTTCTCAAAGTACCTTGACTGTCTCCTTGGCAGACCAAGTACTTTTAGCCCACTGGATGTGAGTTGCTCCTGAGAACAGATGGGTTAGCACTCCAAGCACTTCATGGCTGTTTGTGCACTGCTGTAGAACAGAATGAATAAAAAATGACCCGGCTGTGAAATCCTTATTCCCCACTTCCGTCTCATTGACTTCAACAAATTGTGTACATGTCTCCTCACCAACAGGAAACATTGTCTGCCAGTTCCACAATGCCTCCTTGTTTCCCCATTACAAACTGATTCTTATCTAGGGTGATGAAGGGGATGTGGTTTTTTTTTTTCCTTCCATAGTAATATTTCAATGTTTCCCAAGTTTTCTCACTCTCTCCTGATCCTGCCTTCTCAAATAACCAGTGTTCTTTGGCAGAGGAGCTGATACAACTCTGACCTGGAATTCTGAAGTGCCTGTTTCTAGTCCAGCCCATTTCTAATCCAAGCTACTCATTCTTGCTACACCACAACAGCTGTTCTTTGGGATGTTTCACCTTTGCAAGGAGCTGGTACATTGCAAAGGTTTCCATTTGGTATTTGAATGTGTAGTCTGAACTTAGTATTTCTTAATCACAAACCTTCATCCAGGAGGAGATTTCTATTGTGATTGATCACAATGACAGCTTGGAAAATTAGATCTCTTTTTTCTACAAAAGTTCATGAATAGCCTTGGTCTTTTACATAAACATTAATAGAATTACCCTTTTTCAGAGAATCTGGAACAGTAGGTCTTTATGTTATTTATTATTCCATTTTCATCAATTACTTTTTGATGCTCAGACTTTTTTGTAGTGTATAAATGTAAATCATACTCGAAGGATCCAAGCATGCAACACAATATATTCAAAATTGTGGGCAAGATGCATCCGTTCTTTTTTTCCGAACTCACTTTCCTGGCTTGATTTTTTTTCTGGAGAAAATTATCTGGGTTCTTATTTAAGCCTTCACAAATTTATTTCAATCATCAAATCAGATATTTAATGGGTTTGACATTTTGAGTAACTGCTCCCTGGATATTTTCATTCTCCCTTAAAAGGAAACTAGCATTAAGGGAGAGAATGGATACCTAATGAAATGTCAAAAACATTGAATATCTGCATTAAATTTGGAGCATTATGTAGCACATTTTCTTTCAGTGATTAATAAAAATATAACAATTTTCTGTGTTAGACTTGAGCACATTTTTCATATTTTCTGCAATTAAAAATGCCCTTAGATAATTTTATTATTTTTTATTTTTTACTCTAAGGAATTGAAACAATTTTACGAAGCTTGGCATTTTGAAAACAGAACATTTCTCCATTAAATAGTGTCAATGGAAGATTTTAGAGCAGCTCTGTGGAAAGTGAAATGTGATTTCAACAGGCAGCCCTGATAAAAATGTTCATATTTATCCACTAAGGATTGCCACATGAACTCCAGCAAATGTTGTGGGAGCTCAGAATTGGAATTCAGTGACTTTTTGTCCCACAGAATGGTTTACTTGCCTACATCTCTATCTACTACTTTCTTATTAAAAAAATCAGATAGATTCCAATATAGCATATAGACTACTGAAATTCAAAATAAACGAAGTAGCATTATGTGAGTACAGCACATAATAGGTAACAAAATATTGTCTAGAAGGCAGACCAGAACTTATGCATTGCTGTTAGAATTTTATTTTTTTCTGCGATTCCTTTAGAGAAAATGTCAACAGCAAAAATGATAATGAAACATATACCTTAACACTTCTTCATTACATTGGATTTGAATGACTTCCTAAAAATGTATTTCACATTAGCATCTGGCTATCATGAGCAAAAAGACTCTGAGAATCAAGAACAGACATAAGAGCCAGGCCAGCTATCTTACTAATTGCAGTGCACTGTACACTGTGCAGCTCTCAGAATGACTTGCTCTAGCCCATTATGAAGATTAAATTCCCGGATGGGAAGATATTTTCTTGTTTACAATGCTGACATTTCCTACAGGAGAGCAGAATAACCAGGGATACCTTTATTCTTCACTGAGTTTTTAAGTGCTGTGAAAATTACACTGAAACTCATCATACTTCACATGGTAAGCAGTGTGTCGTTTCTACATTTGTAAGTCCTGACATGCATTATACATTTTACAATTTTTTGCCCCAAATAAGCTATAAGAATACTCAGTATTTTGCCTAAAACAACTATGTCTGATTTTCCTTTCAGGCAGCCCATGCTCTACCAGCTTGTGGAATAGAAGGTGCATTACACTCGGCCACATCTTCACATGCATTAACCATTAATGACAACAATCATGCAAGTAAAATAATTAACTCCTACCAAACAAGAATTTGTAATCACTCCCAGTCTACACAGCCATACACAAAATATGTCTTTACTGTGTTCCTGAGCCACAATCCTTCTGTATCATTCCTGGGGCACTGTAATGTTGCTTACTGAACAGCTTCTGGGCTTTTTTCTCACCCCCTAGGAATTTCTTCCTGTTGCTATTGTGTGAGAGGAAAACTAGTGATCACACAGCTTTGAATGGTAAGCAGGAAAACCAGTGCATCTCAGGAAGTACCTAATCCAAACTTTGCCTGCTGTTATATGGAAATTTGTATGGAATAAACCAGTCCTGCCTCCTCTCTTTTCTCTCAATGGCTTGTGGGCTTATGATCTTCTCCCACCCACAGTTCTCATTAAAACTGAGAATGGGGAGAAATGGCAGCTAAACTTTAAAGGAGACATTAACATGCCAAGTGTTTTCTTTGTACATACATCATGAGGACACAAATAGGACCAAACTAAATTTCCAGTCTGTTTCGAAGTTGTTTCTCTTCCATAAGAAAAGTCACTTATAGTTTTATAATAAAGATACCACAAAATGTTACCTTCATTTAAAAATATTGCAAGAAATTCCAAGAGAGAAAAAAAAAAAAACATTGAAGGCTCTAGCCTAGTAGAAAATTCGCATTAGCTACAGGCCATCATGTAAATATACAAGCTACAGGATTAATCACTAGCAGTAAACAAATATTTGAAGAGATGCTTTCACACAGCACTTGCATGGCAAGAAATTAGCTATAAAAATCAATTATGCATCATTATCATCTGACAGTATGTATCCAGGAGATTGATCTCAGGAAACACAAAGCAAGCATCTGGTCAAGTGCAAACACCACCTTCTGCAATTGATAGCCTGGCCAGGGACACACTTCACAGAGGTCACTTACCCCATCCTCTTGGGAAGGCAAAAATGCATCTTAAAACAAAGCCACAATAAGACAGAAAAGAAAGATTTTCAGTCCTTGAAAATCATTGAAAAATAAGCTCTGACCTGTAAATTATATGGAAACAAATTTATTCATAGAAAGAGAAAAGCTTCTCCCACTGTGAACTACCACAGTCAACCCGAGACCAGGTTTGTGTTGTGGTAAATGGAAGAATTTAGACTGCAAGGAAATGTGGTGTAACTCCATTAAGGCTCAATATCCAGGCTTCTGGTGTTTCAAAGGAAAACTGAGCAGAAGTGGATAACTAGTTCACACAAAACTAAAGTCTTTTACTACACTTTTACTGTAGTCAGTGTATTAATACTGCCTCACCTCAGCCAAGAAATAAGTTTGTTTCATTTGATTTAAGGCAACTGAAATCTAGAAGAAATTCTCCCTCTGAATCTGGTTTTTGGAAATAGTTTAACTCAGCCTGAAAATTAAACTCTGTTATAAAAAACAATCTTTAGGTATATCTTTCTAAAGGGAGATGCTATTTTCTTTAGCTTAGCATTTATTGAGAATAACAGGAATTTAGTACTTAAAAGACTAATCCAGGACATCTATTATAAAACTAATATGCAAAAACTCATATACAAAAACTCAAACTATATTATTCCATTAATTACAAGACTTAGGCTGGAATCTACAGTCTTTGAGTAACCTTAGAAATCTCATCCAATGATTGCTGCCAATTTCTTTTCTTGGTTTTTGTTCTTTTTTAGAGAAGAGGGCAGTATTAAAATGGAGATATCTGTGTACAATAACAGATTAAAACAAAATTCAAAAGAACAGATGGATCTGTGGATCTATGAAGAAGCAAGAATAAATCTTCAAGAGATGCTTTTTTCAAAGACACCTCCAAACAAGCTTGGGACCTTGTGTGCCATATTTTGTTGGTGTGAAAGAGATAAGAGAAAAGTTAATTCCCTTTAAAGTTTAAAAGTTTACTTTGCTTCTGTGGCACTTTTCTTTATGAAACACAATTACCATAGCAGACCTCTCAGTGAGCTCCTGATGGTCTCATCAGCAAGAAATATTGACAGAGAATAGTATAAGGAAATTCCAGAACATGCCCTCATACGACTCACCAGTAGTTGCCACTAGAAAAACAGGTCAGGACACAAGACTGGAATGTTCCAGGGGGATGAGCTAAAGCTACCCCTGGCAGCCAAGGAAATGGCAGCACCACAACCATTTTTTCAGCCAGCACTACATGGAGAGGCAGACAGAGGGAAGCATTCAAGGCTGCAGCACAGACCAGCCCAGCTCATACAGATTCAAGGGTGTCACATCTACCTCCAAGGCAGATTTAGCTCAAACCTGAAATCTTCCAGACTTGTAGAGAGAAAAAGAGGTAGCAGTGCCTGGTCTTCCTACCAGCCCAATAAAAATCCAAAATGCTTTCAAAACAACAGGATAAGCACATTTTGCCCTTTTTTATTTTCTTAGTTTTCCATATTTACTCCTTCACTGCTTTATCTTTTATTCTTCCTACTAACTGGGCCACCTTTTCATAGTCCCTTTATTGTCTTGTTGCCCCCTTAGGCAACAAGAAGCACCTGTTAACTCAGAAAACATCCCCACACTTGTATTTCACTCAAGTATATTGGCAACAGCTGCACATCTCTACCAAGGAAAGCTTCTGTTTTTAGCTTCTGCTAGCTATGATCTCCTTTTGTTTCCTTCAAAACTTACCTTCAGCCCAGTGCACCATAGTTCATTGCAGCTGCTTCTGGTTATATATGGTTTAGATTTCTTTCTTGGTAACTCTATGAATTGGCTGGCTACTTTTCATTATTTCTGTGGGGCTTAAGGGAGAAAAAACAAGCAATTCCTTTGCTTGTGAATTCTGCCATTTATTAGTATAGTAAAACTCTCAGAAGAAATTGCAGTATTCCAAGTAATAGCATTTGCAGGGGAACTTACAAGGGCCTTATTTTAAAGCTAAGTAAAACTTAGAGTGAGAAATTGATGGAATTCGGGCAAAAAATTAGAAAATTTTAATTAGGAAATGTGCTCTGAAGTGAAAAATAATGTTAATTACATCACAAGAGGACACATAAGCTAAAGAGCTATTTTTTTCCAGGCCTTCTTAATGCTAAACAAAACACAAACATTTGCTGGGAACTGTTTCACTAGTAATAAATAGCTGTACTATTATCAGCTTCTCAATGTGAATTGCATGTGGAACAAGATCTTCAATATTCTGTGTATATTCACAGCACTGTGTTGAGTAATCTTCCAAAAACTGGAATTTGCATGTCTTCTAGCACGCCTAGCACCTTTTCCAGAGAAAAGGTAGCATTTCATGGGGGGTTTTATTGTTATTGTTCTCAGCTTTTTGGGGGTTTTCTTCAATGCATAAAGGCAAAAGACTGGTCTGAAAAGACACCTAGATGTCTAACCCTGTACAGTCACCTACTGTTTTCTGACTTCAGAGGTAGGTCTGTGCATACTTATATTTTTTATTATTTTAAAGGTCCCTTTCCATTCTCCTTCAAGTAGAGGTCAAGATGTTCCATGAAAATACTGTGCAGCTGTGAATAACCTGAGGCTGAGGTGGTTCTTGAGATGCCTCTGAAGGAGGGAGAAAGTGCAGAGCTTGTTTCTCAGAAAAAGCAGATCTTTTTTGCTTATTTGTTGTGTCTTGACTTGCTTTGTACTGAAGCACTGACAGTAACTATTTAAAACCTCCTGAGCCAGTGTGCCAAGTGATTAGTACAGAAACTGCCCAGCTGCCTCTGTGGGGAGTTCAATGGAATTTTCTTTTCATGGGCCACAAACATTGATGGATTAAATCACACAAAACCCAATGTTAACAGAAGAAAAGGTTCCTGACCAAGAATGAAGCTTGTGTACAAAAATCTGTACTTTCATATGAGCTAGCCATAAGATTAATTATAAAAAATACTGTTATTACTACCACAAATATTTACTGTTGTAGCACCTGAAATGTTTAGTGTGCTTTATTGGCTTGGATAAGACAATTTTCTTTTCCAAGTTGATTTTACCATCTAGATCAGAGTACAGAAGGTAACAATGAGTCAAGAGTCAAATGACTGAGGGGAAAAAGATTTGCAGGAGGTTCAGGAGGGGTCTACACCTGGATTTTGAACAGAACCCCACAGGGCTCAGAGACTGCCCAAAGCAGTAGGTTATAGAAATATGCTCAGTGTGCCTTTCCTAGGTGCACCGTGATGAGATTTTATCATTTTTCTAATCCAAGCACTAAGCAACTGCTCCACAGATTTAGGCTTCTGGTTTATTTTCATGGGGTTAATACTTATAGTAAATAGAGCAGGAACACATTGTGTGCATCTTGGTTTTACACATAAAATATCACGATGATAATGTAATTATCTGTACCTTTTCTATGAATAAATACACTAGCCCCACCCTCTCATAACTCAGAAAATGAAAATACCCAGTCTTATAGCAAAGTAAAGCTAGCAATATCCACTGTGTCTCTTGCACATCTAAAAGTGGAAAGCATGACAAGGCCAGTGAGAGAACTGCAGCAAATCAGTTTCCTTTAGAATAAACTGACCACTTACTGTACAGGAGTAAAGTTCCTTCCAAGGCTGTTGGGCTTCATGAAAATGTAAATAAAATGTGTATGACTTTATTCTGTCTCTGCTGTGGGGAACTTTGTAGGCCTGAATTCAAAAGCATAATGGCAATTTTAAAGCTACACCTAATTACATACTCAATCACAAACTTCCCAGGGATGTTTGAAGGCTGCTTCTCTTGTCATCAAAATGCACCACTGAGTAATGAAATTGTCAACAGAAACTGTCAAACCTTACTTTGGAACACAGAATCTGTTCACCAACACGGATACTTCATACAGTACTCTGTGAATGGCTCCTACCCATGCTTCTTGCAGCATAAAACATGAGAAAATTAGGACAGGAACTTAGCATTCCATGCAATTGGCTACAACCCCTTGAAAATTTTTTGAAGTAGTCCTCTTTTGCAATTTGCTGGTAATTTATCACCTTTCAAGTGCTAGCAATATGAATAATGATGATGATAATTCAGATGCAAACCAGAAATATTTTAGGCCTCCTAATGAGGATACTTTTTGGCCACAAGACTAGTGGCTTTGAAAGTGGGTTAACTACTTCCACTGTTTACTTTTGTAACTATCTATTACTACAGCTATGGTTAACTACTTCCACTGTTTACTTTTGTAACTATCTATTACTACAGCTATCCAGAATGGATTCCTGTTGGTCCTGGATCAGTCATTCAAATAAAGGACTGTAGTCTGGTGGATTCTTCTGCTGTCCACATGGCTCCAGGAGTAGCTCCCCACCCGAGGATGTGATAATTTCTTCCTGGAATGATAAAATCAATCCAAATATCAAAGATCTAAGCCACAACTACCTTCTAAGAATAGCAATCAAGGCCATCACTCCTCTGTAACTGGCAAGCAACTATGAATAAACACTTGATAAAATAATTACCGGCCAGCAAAAGGATCTTCCTTTTGTTCTTCCAACTAATGGTTATCATCCCCTGTGTCTGCCAGCTGAGTTGCTTGAGTGACCTCTCAGTTTTTTAATCAAAATGAAACAAAATGAAGTCAATCAGTATAAGCAAGTAAAAAATTAGTTATGTCAACCTTCCTCAGGCCCTTAAAAAAAAGTCCACACAACCTAAGCAAGGTTTTTTCCTTTTTTAAATGGCAGGAACTAAAAGCCATTCTGCTTCTGACAAGTGCTCTACTGCTGTCTGTAAATAGATGTGTTCCTAATACAGTGATTGCCTAACGTGAGCTGTGATGGAAAATATGAAAATGAGCAGAGGGGAACCTACATTAGCCAGAGATTCCACATTCAACACCTGATAATCTGCATTTGATGCAGATTTGATGTCTACTTTTCTTTCCCTGACAAAACCCTAGTTAGACTCTTTCCAGGTGCACTGGGCCTGGCTGGCTGGGATGGAACTTCACAGCTGCCTGTGCTCCGTTGTGACACTGTGTTTTGAATTTGTGGCTAAAACAGTGTTGATAACACTCTATGGTTTTGGCTACTGCTGATCAGTGCTTGCACAGCACAAAGGCTTTCTCTTTTTCCCACTCAGGCCCTGCTGGCAGAGTAGGCTGGGAATAAGGAAGAACTAGGAGGGGACACAGCCCAGCTGGTTAACCCAAACTGGCCAAAAGCATATTCTGTACAAGAAGGGTGTCAGGGATTTCAGCTTCCAGAGTGGACACTGAGAAAGGTCTTATTTAAATTAGGGGAGGACCTACATTTTAGTCAAATGTGACACCTACCATCTCCCCATGTGGAAATAGAGCTTGTGGATATCTAATGTTCTAATGATCTCTTAGGGGACACTAAGGCAATACTAAACAGATGCTGCAAAACAAGTGAGATGAAAGCAAGATTTAAAAGACAGGGAGCTTATAAGAAAAATAACCAGAGACTGAATAGTCAAAAATTAAAAGCTGTGAAGAAAAGGAGGAGCAAAAAATTTATAGAATTACTCTGAGACAAAAGTGAGAAAATGATAAAATAGGAAGGGAAAGTAGAAAAGAAAGAATGGAGAGGAATTATAAGGGTGGCTAAGAAAAAAATAGAATTAAAACTGATGAAGATAGGGAGAGATGCAAGATGAAAACAATTTATGCTTTCAGAAACAGTGCTACTACGTAGTTACAGTCTGGCAACAAGAAACAGAACCTAGAGGTAAAGTAATTCAAACCCATCTGAAGTCGAATAGTAAATTCTTCTTGCAAGATTGTTTTGAGTAATAAGGAGTGACCCTTAATACATTCCTAAAAGAGAGCCCCTCCATATTCTTTTCTTTAGTGCAGGGTCACATTCTCTTGCTATTGCACATTACAGCCCTCACATCAAAGGTAGAAAAATGCTGAAATTTCATTGAAAGACCTTTCTATGGTATTTCCAATCCAATTTTCCACAGCAAAAAGGCTCAGAAAGCAATACATCTGTCAGCCCTTATTAGGCCATTTGTAGCCAAGGAGAGTACACACTTTATAAGGGGACACAAGTACATACTGGAGCATTTGAAAGAAGGGGGAAAGCCTTCTGATTCACTGCAACAGAAGTATGAATGTTACAGCTGGGCTTAGTGTACAATACTCTTTGCCACTATGGTCATCCCTATTTTCCAGTGTGGTTTCAAACTACATGGCTCCTCATTAAATTATTAATCCATTCCACTCAGCTATTGATCTCCACCTAGCAAGTGTTACCTTGTGAAAATCAATCAGATCTGTGAGCGTTGGGTGTCTGTTTGGATCTACCCCCAGGAAGCTGTAGGAATCCCCCGAAGCATCAACCAGGAAGTGCTTGAAGCCGTTTTGCTGGCGATAGGACAAGGCGTAGCCCCAGATCTTCTCACTGACTCGCACCAGGAACGCGCCTTCAGATTTATTCATCAACAACTCCTCTGCTTCCTGACGGCTGATTATGCCTGCCAAGAAAAAGCCCCATGGTTATGCAGGTAGCAGGTCTGCCAGAGGCAATCAAATGCAGCAGAATAGAAGTGAAATCACAACGGTGTAACTTCTGGAGATTTTAATTTGATGATTAAGACTTGCTTTTTCCCATCCTTACTTCTTTTTTAAAGGAAGTGCATAAATGCAACTGGCCTATCAAACCAGCAAATTCTGGACAAGCCATTGTTTAAGCAGACTAGCGCAGCTCAGCATTGCATCTTGAAGTTGCAATGCAGATATTTGCAATTGTATTGCAGTTCTGCAGACTCTTGTCTTATAACTGCTTCAAAGGTCCTTTACATTCAAAAAGAATGTAAAGCAAGTGCCAGGAGAAAAATAATTTCCCTGCTTTTGTACATCCACAAACATACACATGCATAGATGCATACAAGTAATTTGGAGGAAAAGGTTTAACAGGAATAGAGTTTCAAGAACTTTCCCATTGTATTCATTGTATTCTTTTGTGTTGGAAAAAATCTTCATCTCTCTTGTTCCTTTTGATCCTGGGGCACAACACTGAAGTTGTGAAGCACTGAATTACTTCTGCTTGCATAGAGGTTATAACAATTAAAAGCTATTCTGCTCCCAACCCACAATAAAGGTGTGATCAGAATTACACCTGGCATGAACCAGGTCTTACCATCCACCCAGAGAGCCTGGTTCCAGTCTGTCTGGTCGGCCTAGAGGACAGTCAGATCATGTCTCAATTATCTGAGAAACACCAGATGCTCACTCTCATCAGGAGCAGATGTTGAATTAGGCCATTCTGAATGTGAACATGGCACATACGTCAGTAAATAATGTATGTACATGTTCCAAAGCTACTCTCTGTGGGGATAACTTTCTCCAAACAATGCATGTAATATTTAATGGAACCACTTGTCATCATAGAATCCTACACATGTCCTAGTGAGAGTTCCATGGAGTCCAAGTACTGAAAAGCCACATTGTTCTAGTGCAATAATAAACATAATTCAGGGATTATCCGTTTGCACAGAGAAGGGTTTACCTGAAAGTTTAGAATGCTCTAATTAAGTCCTTAAGGAAAATTATGCATCTGGGAGACACAGGGACTAAGGAGGTCTGGGCACTAAAAGCAAGCACTGTGTGATATTAGGAAAGATAGAAAAACATATACTTCTTTCTTCTTTTTTTTTTTTTTTCTACTTTGAGAATATGAATTTCTTTTACAGTTTTACTTGGTGCAGTGACAAAGGATTCAATCTCAATAGGGGCCAGAGGGCCCCTTGGGAATACCCTCAGTACTAAGGAGAACTATACACATATGTAATCTGCTGAATGACACACATTTCTCTTTTATGAAGGATATTGCATTATCTTTGCATCAGGCATGAAAAACAGGCAGTGCAAACAAGCATTAGTTTAGAAACAGCAAGTAACTGCTCAGCAACAGTGTCAATTTATGCACTTTTCAAAATTCAAAATACTTTTATTGGAGATATTCTAAGATGAATTATTAAAAATTGTTAACTCTGTTCAAATAAAAAGACAGTACCAATATGAATCTATATGATACAGCATATTATGGGAAGCCGCACCACCACATTCCAATACCAGGTACCCAAGATTTACACAAAACATAATTCTGAAATCACAGTATCTCTTAACCCAGTCTTCTTTCAAACTGGCCTAATTTAAATCTGCATGAAATGTTTTATTAGTGATTATGATGGCTACTTCCTTGACAAATCTCTGCTGGAAATAAACGTAGATGAGCCACACTACCAATCTCAGAGTATTTAATGACAGGAATAAAGGATAAACAGTGCCATCACCAGCAAATACTACATTAATTAACATAAATCAGTATTTATGCTGTAGTTCTAGACTGAAGACATGCTGATAACTTTTAAGATAGGAACTGGTGTTGTTATAACTACCTCTTGAGTAGGTGAGAAATGCTACATCATTCACAGCCAAATTCTTTTTTTTGTTTTAATTCTCTTTTCTTCTAAAGATGGTGTAATAAATTATCAGTGAGCCACTCTCTCCCCTTTTACTCTCCTGATTCTGTTAAAAGCTCACAAGAAACCATCTCTCCAAACCATCTTCTCTCTCTCCTTGCCTCCCAGTTATTCTATTTTCCTCTGGTTCAATTCTTCAGAGGGTGGTTATTACAGCAATGAAACTTTCCCTCTACCCTTTAAAAAATATTATCCTGTTCTCAAGACAACTGGAAAAAGAGTGTCACAGTTCACTCCTGAGATGCCTGTAGAAAGATAGACATCTGTGAAACCCCTACATTTAAAATTGTTTTAACTAGAATTAAGAAACTCTGTTTTCCCAAGGTTCCATTAAGAGGTACAGAATCACAAATGCTCTTATTTGTGCTAGTTAGAATACTAATGAGAACTATTATATTGAATAGA
Source organism: Chloebia gouldiae (assembly GCA_003676055.1). Taxonomy (NCBI): domain Eukaryota; kingdom Metazoa; phylum Chordata; class Aves; order Passeriformes; family Passeridae; genus Chloebia; species Chloebia gouldiae. The sequence goes on along the minus strand of QUSF01000014.1, from coordinate 10,681,896 downwards.
AACCACTGATACTTAAAAAATTAATTTCCCCTCACTCTTATTCTTGCTAGTCTCTTAAAAATATTTTTTAAAAAGAAAAAAACAGTCCAGTTTTGCAATGCTTATAGATAATAACAGCTTAGATTCTTAGCAAGAGAATAAGGTTTTTTAAGAAAGTTATTTCAAATCATAGAACATTCATCATCAACTGACATGTTCCTAACTAACAGCTTCATTTTTAAAATACAGGACAATTTTTAGATGATGATAGACAAGTCTTAACATTTTTGTTGTAATTATGTTCTGTTTACTGCCACCAATCTTTCAAACAGAAAATGAACATCCTAACATTTAGGGTGTATTAAGCTCATGTGAGAAGTGGTGAGTTCATTATTAATTTAGTGAGCCCAGCTAAGAAAGCCTAATGCTGCCTTCCAAGTTTACAGGAGTTGCAACAGCAGAAAGTGCTATTCTGCAAAATTCTGCAATGACACCTCATCTTCCCACTCTACTTTTAGGGTTATCCTACATACATCCTTGAGTGGAACTCAAGATGAAGTATATATATATATATTTGTTACAAGAATGCCACACCAAGCATGAATCCAAGGCTGATAAACTTTGCCAACAAGGTAGACTATGTACTAGAAATCTTGAATTATTTTTTTACCATTATACAGATAAAGTTACATCATGTCCTTTGTTGTAACCTACCAAGGGTCTGAAGTACCACATGTAATAGTCATGTCTATATAAAAAGATAATTCAGCCTTTAATGGTCAATATCTTTTTAGTACACATACACACACACACACACACATATATATATAATAAATATTATATATAATACATGTATATTATAATATATTTGTATATTGTATATTTGTATACACCAAGAGGCCAGTTAAGGTTAGAGGGACAGCAGGTAAAAACAGAGCCCAGATGCCTCCATTCTGCAATAGAAGCTATTTGCTCAGCTGATATATGCTCTTTTCATATTTTCTCCGTTAACTTGATCTCAAACACTCCAGTGCATGAGGTCTTACTCAGAAAAGGTGCTACAAATACTGGCATGAATAAATGAGAACAATGTAATGAAAGAATTCATGGCTAAAGTGCTTTCACGACCATTATGAAAAGCCTTCTATCTTGTGCAAAATTGATTTGATGAGCAGTTATGAATATTCACACATAATACATGCAGAAGAAAGAGACCATCCTGTTTATACAACTTAAGACATCTCATCAGGGTGATGTAGGTCACTTATCAGGAACCAAAACAGAGAGAAGCCAATACCAACATCTCCTTTGTTTTTCAATAGGATTAGATCAAAGCCTAGATGAACACAAATATGCCTAGTAATCATTACATGAATGATTCACATGCTAAAGGTCATAAAAACACATTACACTGAGAGCAAGTGTAAACAATAAATACATAAATAAATTTATAAAATAAACAAATATACAAATAAACAATAAATACTAAACAAATAATAAATAAATAGACACAAGGAATTATGAGGAATTAGCAGATAACTCCTGAATAGAAGGACTATATTTGTTCAATTATACAGGCAGATCTAATCAGGACTTTGAAAGATAGTGATAAAATAGCCATAAGAGGGAAGGAGCAGTTTGCCAAGTATCAGCCAAACACTTCCATTTCTTTAAACTGAAAAACTGAGATAGGCAGACATCTACTCTAAATATAGCATTCAGAATAAAATAGTTCCCAGTGGCAAAACAGCAAATTTTCCAAAAATTTCCAAATCAACTTCTTCTCTTCAAGAATTAATTTGAAAATCAAAAGTTGGGTTACACCTCAAAATGAAAGAAAAACAAAAAAGCTGAAGTAAATTTCAAGGGGAAAATCCACTACAGAAACTTGACAATAACTTTGAATAGAACAGATTTTATGGTCTTAGGCATTTTGAATCAAAAGTTGTGGTTTGGTGAGAGAAAAATAAATCACAGGTTTTTCTCCTTACTTCATTATGATTTTAAAAAATCGTGCAGTTGGAAGTAAAAATCAAACCCAACTGGGGCCAAAATCTGAATAAAGGCAATCAGTTTTGAAAGAAATAATCACACAAGTACATGGAAATTCAGAAGGGACTGATCCAAGTGAAGCTGGGGAATGAAAATTTAAAACAGATCTGACCATTTTGAGGTCACAATAGGGTTGGATAGTAAAGACTTGAAACAAACAATCAAATGACACTAGCAACCATCTCTGTTCTGGGAGAAGGTGAAAAACCCAGCTCCTTCAGCCACTCAGAAAGACCAAAAGCATAAAAGCAGGCTTCCCTGTAATGAAAAAGCAGACTTCCCAAGTATATGACTACCCTGCAGTGGAAAAACTAGACCAGCTATGGTTTATACTCTCAAGGAAAAGCATCACTCAAAGCAAGTTTCCTCAGGCTGACTTTTGCAATTCTCTCCCACAGGTGCAAGTCTATATATGGACTCTGAAACTGACTGAATATAGTTCTGGTTGTTCATTGGGAAGGACACAATTAATCTACAGCAGGGTGGTGTCTAGACTGAATACTTTATGTCATCCTTGAGACTGCCAATGTCACACAGAACTTAAGGAATGCTGTTATCAGTACGGTGGTTTATGCTGCCACTGAAATAGTCAAAAAATAACAAAGGGTCTAAAGTGCCACATATAATAGTCATGTCTATATAAAAATATAATTCAGCCTGTAACAATAAATAGATATAAATAGAACTCATACATTGTCCTTTCTCTGGTGATTCCAGCAGGAGTAGCATGCACAATTAAATACATGCACAAATATTTGCAGCAATAGGATCTTACAGTGTACTCCTATTGAAGAGGTTTCACCCTCTCCTTCCTTTTAGTCACAATGCTTTTTTGAATAATGCCACAAGAAGAGATCAATAGTATTGTGTGAGTAAAGCTATAGCTGAGAGGTAACAATAGCTCTGCCTCTGCTATTTCAGAATAGAAGCAATAAAGGCCAGAAAGCAAAGCAAGGGAGTAAATCAAAGACATCTGGTAATAGAAACAAAGCTGTTGAAGCTATTCACCATCTGCTGTTAAGGCAGAACAAACTCATATGGGACTAGATCTTCAAAAGGTTCTGTTTCTATTTAGACATTGAAATAAATGGCCATGCTTAGTAAAAAACAAAAACAAGAAATGATAAAACAACAAAAATTCAACAAAAGCCCAAACCAAAAACCAGCATCACGACTGGGAGGTTTGGGGGAGAATGGTGGTTTTTTGTTGTTTTGTTTGTTTTCCAGACTCTGGCTTGAAGTGTCATGGCAAGAGCCCAGGAGCCAAAGGGTCCTGTAATGCTTTTGCTATTTACAGCTAGTAAGAATGCAGCTATTTCATGCTGTGCTGCAGGTTGGTAATCTAAGTCCTAGTAACTAGTAATATTCATGGATACTGATTATAAAGAAAATATATGCAATAGGTCACAAAAAGCAAACCAAAAATATGTGTAAATAAAACCTTCTTGCCTCCATGGAACTGCACTGGGTGAGAAAGCCGAGTTGCATGTAGAAACCAACAGGTGAAACACACATTTGAAATATACTCACAGGTGAGTCATGTCAGTAATCAGGGGCCAGTATGGGGCCAGCCTTCTCTGAGCTCAAATCAAAGTGAGACTCTTTAGGGAGCCTCCAGAGAAAGTTGTCTTTGCTCCACACTCACTACCTCTTCTGCACAATTTCAGGAGTTGAGCATGCAGTAACATACCTCAGATGGAGATAAATCTGTGCAGGGGAAAGGTGAGCAGGAGCCCATCAGCCATTCTTCACCATTTCTCTCCTTTGTAACCATCCTGGCACAATTCAGGCATATGCAGAATTGGGCAGCAACACCTCAGTGAGATTCAGCCATCTGAAGCTCACCAGTGTGCCTTGCTCAGTATAGGAACTGTGACCTGGGTTATGCATAGACATGTATGGCAAACCAAGACCCAGAGGAATAATATATTTCTGATGGCAAGAGATCCGTTTAGGCAAGGATGAGGCCCCTTGATAATCCATCATGTCCTAAATGAACTCTTCCTGAAGACTTACTTGATGATGTGTAGGACTATCTTGAGTCTCTATACACAGGAGAAATTCAAGGAAAAGTATCACAGGTAAAAATATATACGACTAGTTTTGTTTGGGTGGAGTTTTCAAAGGGTTGGTTTTTTTTTGGTACTGTTTTTTTGATTTGTTGGTTTGGGGTTTTTTTTCTAAATGTGGATTCAGCTCACTGTTTGGTCAAGGTACAACAGTTCTGAGAATAAAGCATACTCAGTCCTCAGAAGATTTCTTAATTCCCTAAGAATAAGATGCTCTAAAGAAATTAAAATCCTACTGAAATCCTGAAAGGAATGGATGTCTTACTCCCTGGAGAATCTTAAAAAAATCCCATCTAAATGAATAATGCAGTAATAAAGGGTATTTTTCTTCAGGTTTACAGAAAATCAGGTGTGTTACATCCATTGTTGCCAGCGCAGCTCACAGTTAATTCCCTATGCACTCTGCAGAAAATACACCTCTTAATTGTCTCCTTCAGAGTTCATTCTACATCCAACTATCAAATATTGTAAAAATCCTTTATACCCACTGTCAAAACATTTACACCTTATTCAGTAGCAAGCAGTGCAGCACATAAAAGACAGGTGTTGGCATTACTTGTCTGAATATACCACTGTATAATAGAGCCTTAAATTCTTCTGTTAATATCTCCTCAAAGCCTCGTGTTGGTTTATTTTCTTACTTCATTTCGGAACAGCCTATAGAATGAATTAACTGAGAGGAAAACACTTTAATCTCTCTCTTCCCTTTGCATTATTGTCATGTATCAAAAGAAAAAATACAGCACAAAATGCCTTTAACCTTTTATCTTTTTTTTTTTTTGGTTTAGATAGAGGCTCTTCTGACCTGAAATCCTTGCATTAAATCTCTGCTACTACCCTTTAATTTTTGTGAGTTTTCTCTTCTTTTCTAAATAGCTTCTAAAAAGAAGCTTATGCTATAAGATGGAACATTGCATTTTCAGTGCCTTCTTGAACTAAAATCCTGTGAGTATTTTACTATGTATGATCAGTAAATTATCAGAAATTATGGATCAAGATTATTTCATTTTGTACGGTTTTCACTGTTGGAACACTGTTGTGTTTCAAAATCAGAAGCCTCAATGTTCTAGTGAACTCAATGGAAGATCAATAACAGGAAGGTTGGGTTTTGGTTTTGCTTTTGTTGGTTAAGTTTTAAATCAGTAAATACTTCCAGGCCTATATAAACATTTTTGACTCTGTTATAGATACCTGACATTTCCTGTAAGTAGCATGGAAAATAAATATATGCATGAGGATGTCTTCAAACTTGAGAAAATATCAGTACACTAATCCACGTAGGGAATTTTGTTACAAATATTATTCCTGTAGGATGCATTCACCACCTTACCATACCGATAAGATTGAATTTTTATTTCTATTATGTACAAAAAAGCTATAGCAAGCTATACAGACCACCAATAAACTTCTATGATGGGTCCATGATGTGACATATGTGGTAGATATCAAGACCTTGCTGTATCTACTGAGACATGGAAATTTGCTTAATCAGTAAAGAACACAAATATCTCACTAAAACCTGACAGGGTAGAAATTGTCTTGTGGAGTAATAAACACAGAGCAAAGAAACAAATTTATGTTCTGATCCTGGCTCAGCAAACTGAAACATCTCTGTCCTGGTACAATAGTCACTGATACTGTGTTTTGTATGCAAACTGAAGAGTGTGACAGTTTTTTTAAAGGTTAGTGGGCAGTATTCAACATCCTTTCTCCAGGCAGACAAAATGTTTGCATTCATTCAGCCTTGGTCTTGCAAGCAAGAAATGGGAAATTCTAGTTTGTGGGCATCTTTTGCAAGCATTTCACTTGTTTACATTACTCACCTTGTTACTGCTCATCTAAATTCTCAAAGTTTACTTGAGAATTTGAAAATGAGAGAGAAAAACCTTCTAGTATGCAAATTAGATATAAATCAACGAAAAAGATGAGAAAACTGATATGTGCAAGAAGAGCCCTCCTGGGACCAATTTATGTTTTCATAACTCTAGCCATCATTAGGCTCTTGTTTCTCCTAAATACTTCTGAGGGAAACACAGACATGAACATGAAAGACTGAGCTTTTACCAAACCAATTGCACAAAACACAAGAAATCCCACAGTGAGATTCCTGTTTACTTTGGATTTCTGCAAAAAGACAAAGTAGAAGAATTAAAGTGGTCTCTTAGTAGAACCCTCCTGGCTTTGTAGAAGTCATTCCAAGGCAGCACTGCCTGCTGACACGCCAGGGGGAGTGGACACATGGACCAAAGGCAAGAAGAGTGCATGGAGCAGCGCTGCTGCTAAGTACCCTTGGCTGGGATGACCTTCCTGCAGAGATCTCAGAGCCCAGCCCTGGCTGATGTAGGGAGCATGGGGGTACAGTTCTGAACACACAGAGACTGAGCAAAGTTTGTGAAGCTGGGGGTAATTCTTTCTGGAATCAAAGGCTCCTGTAAAAAATAGTTTGAAGAAATATATAAGAGCAGAAATTATTTGCAATTCAAAAGTAGCAGTCGCTGAACACTTCACCCACTGAAGGCATCACAATGAGAACCGAGTGCCAGTTCCCTGACTTGCTGTGCAAGCTGCATTTGGAACTCGACCCACTGCTCACTCAGTGCATGGAAATGTTACCATTCCCCACTGCCTGCAAGTGGAAGACAAGGGTGAAAAACTGCAAGTGTTAAAACTACTGTCAGTCTCAGGGATTGTTTTGGAAAAAAACACGCCTCCTTAGATTTTTATTTACTTGCAGCATCTTCCTTCTCTCAAGCCTATAGGCACCTTTAACCACCAGGATTTTCTTTTAAAAACTGTCAGAAGAAATACTTGTACTTGCAAACCTAATCTCAACAAGAAAGACAATTCAAGCACAAAACTTCAACTGTGAGGTCTTTTAAAACAGCTACATATTTTCCTATCTCTGAAATAATCATTACTGACTGAAGTTACTTTACAGGACAAGTAAATCCATAATCACTGTTTAAAAAAATAAAATGCTAATGGATATACATATATATGTACTTATGTTAGCACCAGGTTCTGCTTCTGCACTATACATTTAATATATTGATGTTTCTTATTAAGATGTTTCTTTTTGCCTTCAAATAACTTTGACATAAGAAAAATACTATATACTAACACCAAATATTTATTTTCTCATTAACAGTCTTTCAGTATTGATACATAAGTTAGTTTTGATACCTGTGAACCAAGTATTGTGAATACTTGGCTGCTTAGGCACACAAACATTTAAGCTTGCAGTGCAGGCTGGCTCCTTTGTGTAACCTGTTCTAAAACATGGCCACATTTACAGATGTATAAAAGAGGCAGTAAATAATGAGCATAATTTAAAAGGGCTGCTGTGGGCTAAGAAAAAATGAACTCCATCCCAGCCAAAAGCAGGACATTACCCCACCATCTGCATGTTCTATTATATCACTTGTAGAGGAAAATGGGGTTTAATTCAGCACCAGTGGATTTCATAATGTTTACACTGTGGTTGATATTATCCTGAATAAATTATATAATAAATCAGCATAAACTCTGGCAAAACAGCTAGGGCCAGATTAGACTTCACCTTGTGTGCTGTGCAGCCATTTATTCTCAGGCAGGTTTTGACCCATTATACCTATTTTTCCATCATGTAATTAAGTACAAAAAATAAAGAAGAATTAAAAGATCAGGCCTATGTCCACACAGATTGGACTGAAATAATCAGCTGCCAAAAAGCTTTCTAATAATAATAGCAATAAATTACTTAGAATTGTAACATGTTCTGATTTTCTATCCAAATTAACAAGACAGCAACATTAAGTCCTAATGCAATTCCCTGTGCCACTATTGCCATAGTTGTAAATGGGTAGGAAGGAGAGTAACTGTATTTACTGAATGCAGAAAAGGAATTAATTGCTTAGGAAATAGGAAGCTACTGGCAAATTTCATCAAGCCAAATGAAAAGCAGAAAAATGGACAAGAATATTCTGAAATCATGGCGGCCACATGACACAAACTATAAAAAGGCAAACAAAAACAAAGCAGATGTGTCTATAACACTACATTTTATGAGTATCCCTGCCTTTATCAGACCATATCCATAAAGCATTTAAAAAACCCACCAAAATAAAAACCCACCCACACAAACACACACAAAAAGTAAAACAAAAAACCAACAACCAAAAACAGGAGGGGAAAACAGTGTGTTCAGTCATGAGTCAGATTATAAAAAACCTGCAATTCTTAGCGGTTAAAACTCAGAAAAACAATAGTGCCACTTCCTCAAGCACATCTCTAGAAAAATAGGAAAATAATTTTAGAAAAAGGTAATTCTTAGGCATTCTTTCCTTCTTCACATTGTTATAAAGATTTTCAATATGTCTTGTATAAAAGCAATAGAATATCTTCATTATAAAAACAAAGAATATTTAAGAACATTTTCAATATGTATTCCAGTTTTTCCTGCTTTTGTTGAATTAAGATAAATCCCAACACTTCAAATTTGGGCTTAGAAACTGAATTTACTCTCTTTATTAGAGATTTCACATGTTTTACTTGGATGTAGAAACACAACCAAAATATAGACTACAGCTTCAGGCAAACAAGATATATATCTTAGTCCTGTTTAGGAAAGATCTTAAAAAAAATAAATGAGATGTATTGAATGAAAGCACATTTTAGAACACTGAAGAATAGTTACCACGTTAGTGTTTATAAAGAGGAAGACAACTGCATTGGCTTTAGACTAGCAGATAGATTAAAATAATTTTCTTTATGATGCATCTCTGAATGAATTCTTCAGTTACTTTCCATAAACAAAGGTAATTAATCTGCAGTTCTATCTAAAACAAAGCTTCACAATGACTTCAATAAAAGAGCGAAATAAATTTTGACATGAGTAATGGCTCTTAGATATTCAAAATCTGCTTGTGTGTAAACTGGAACCCAAAGCTCTCCACAGACACCCATGCTTAGTAAGGCTAATTCACATGTCAAATTGCTGTGAACAAATGTCTTGAATAGTGTAATACAAAATATACGTGGGTAGGAAAGGTTTTGTAATTCTACTGGTTACTAACAGAGAGGTGATACCCAGGCTGATCATGTTTTTTGAGCATTTTGAATTTTCAGAGCCTTCTTTGGGAGCTGTCCTGCTACATTGCTAGGTTAAATGGCTTTATTTATGCTAATATTGATTTGCTATTCAGTACACACAGAATGCATTATAAATAAAACTTCATTAATTCAGTGGCCTCACTGTAAAAGCATTTGCCCAATGAACAGACACTGAAATGTCTAGAAGATAAGTGAGTTACACGGTAGTAACCAAAATATTACACTACAGCCTCTGAGAAGCTGCTAACTTGCTAGTGTTGCTAATGTTTTCCACCAGCCTTTACATATTGATACTGATTTTATCTGACTACATGGAAATTAGGTTTGGATTCTTTTTGCAGCCAACAAGAATCTTTAGACTTCCAGTTTGACTTCAAGCAGCAAGGATTGGCTTTTAGATCCTGGGGCCCTTTCTCCACGCATTGTGTTTCCATGTGCCTCATGACACAGATGAGGGTTGCTGCATGCTCCCAGGTGAAACTCTTAATTTCATGAAGAACCTAGACAAGTGACACAGATTTGGGCCAGTTTATAGCCTCTCATGAATACCCTGAGCAGATACCAGCTGATAAAGGCAGTCACACGGTGCAACCACAGCAATGCGTGAGTACGAGGCAAGGAAGCTTCACTGACAGTGCTCCTGGCCATGAATTAAGACAGCAGAAAAGCAGTAGAATGCATTCTCAGTTTGCTTTTACCTAATAAGCAAGCCTTCAGTTTTTAACAAAAAATACAGCCCACAATGAAAAACAACCGATGAATTTTTCTCCTTTTGATAATTAAATTAATAGAGCCAAAAAGTACAAAAACCCTGATTATATAACCACATACACATGCTCATAATGGTCTTTAAAAGCACATATATCTTACAGCTCACCTAGAATGCTATAATCTCAAGGGTGTTGAAGAAGCTGTCAAGACACATTTTCCATAAACCTAAATGACAAGTGTACTAGTAAATCACAGTGTCAGCAGCGCTCACTCAAAAGGAGGAGAAAAACAAAAGGCACAGTTGATATGGAGCCCTGGAAAATTCAAATTTTACAGCTGAATGTTTCCACAGATAACTAGGCAGAACATATACTGTGTTCTTTGCTTTACATGCTTTTCTCTCAGGGGAAGAAAAATGGTTTTTTCCTTAAATGTATTCCCCTTGTGTAAAGTTTAAGAATGCATTTATTTTTAGGTACATTAGCAATCTGAAATCTATTTTTATCTGTGAGAAGCTTCCAGATGACATCACTGATCTCAAAAGAAATCATTCTACATGTTTTTTTAATCGAGTAATTATTATAATTTTTATTGCTAAAAGGAGTACAAAATTAAATCATGGTATATCTGGAGTAATTTCCCATATTCAAATTAAAACAGCAGGTCCAGATAGATTTCTACAAAGCATTTAATGTAATTGCTTAAGAAACTGTACTTCTTTATCTAGCTCAAAGTAAATCTAGGCATAATATTGATAACTAATTTTTCTTCTCACACTTGGCTAGATTTGGGAACCTTAGGCTAACTTTGTTAATTACAGAGCTTTCTAGCTGCTTGCAGCATTCTTGAACATTGATTTTTTGTAATGTTCCTCAGGGGGAAAAGTTACCTTTAATCACTCAATAAAGTGAACCAGACACTGAAGCACTGTTGAAAGTCAAATGAGAACAACATTGGGATAGTAAAACCTTCACACCTAACAAGTGGCAGTGTAGTACCCATGTGCAGCTCTGACAGTGACCCAGTTCTGGACATCCCCTGGGGTCTGACACAGTTCTCAGTTAAGCCACCAAAAGCAGGCACTAAATTGCTTCATTTCCTACCAATAGTAGAGCTAAGGTGTGTGAGTCAGTAGCTAAGCTCAAACTCACAGCAGGGTAATCTGAATGAGGGGCTTGACGCCACTACTCAGAAACAGAAATTACTTCAATGGAGGAACCAACTTCTTCTGAAGTACTGAAAAAGTTATAAACAGAACCATGCACAAATTTTTACTTAATTTTTGAATAAAAAGTCTGGAATTAAGTGTCTTTCATTTACACTAAATTTCATAAATGAAACATGATAAAAGGACCTGAACTCATAGAGCAACTGTGGAGAATAATGTGTTCCTCCGACCATCTAGGTTGTTAAAGCTTCTGCTACCACCCTGTAAACAGTAGCATGGTTAAGAGAGAAAACAGGAGAGGGAGTTCTGTCCCATAACTAATGAACTGCTACTTTCTTGTACTTTGGATTGAGTACCTATAAATGTTTATAGCACACTTTAAGCCAAAAAGATTCCCTTTTTCAAGCATATTGGAATGAATTTATAATAGTCACATGCACTCATGAAAGGTCCATGCTGTGTTTAATTGTGAAAAGCAGTGGTAGCAGCAGTGGCACAATGGCCCATGGAATTACACATAATTTAGATCTGAGTCCTCTCCACCGTGGATTAAGAACTTTTGTGTATTTTATTATGGATGTTAGTCTTGGATAGAGATCTAGGGTTTGAAGCAGTCAGAGCCAATGCCAATCAGTGTGCCAACCTGCATGGCTCTTTTGGAGTTTTTCCTATTCAAAAGAGTTGTGAGTTTGTGATTTGACAATCCCATTCACTGAAAGGCCAGGAGAAGAAGGAAGAACTGACCTTTCTGAAATCGAAAAGGGAAGCAAGCTGTCATTCCCTTAATGTTTGCAAGGGAAAGGCAAATTTCTGTCTCCCTCACTCCACCCCATTCTGCCTCCATGCCAGCAGCACACGGTGCAGTGACACACACAGGTTAGTTGGCTGCAGTCACAGAAATCTCCTCCCTTTCTTTCTCTACCATCTCCTACTGTTTACCTCCTGCAGGGAAAGCAGTTCAAGTATCAAAGTGAGGTCAAGATCTTCTTCTAACTGGGTGAACTGGAATTAAGCTAAACCAACAACAAACATATTTTCACTCAGCTCCACACTTTCCCCCCTGCATGACTACACACAATACCTGCTGCTGCCCTGTTTGAGACAGTTGTCTTTGCTTAGCAGGAAAATAGTATTACTTCAGAGGAGCTGAAAAAATAATAACTTGTAATCTTTTCCCTTGAGGCTGGATCAATAGGACTGCAGGTTCAATGCTTAGCAGAGCTAGAAGAAGGACCAATAAGCATCCAGCTTCTGGGAAATCAGGGAAATGTACTGATCTCAGGTCTGGAAGTGTTTGCTGGGCTTTAAATAGATAAAATAATAAATACAACTCAGTCTGTCGTAAGCTGATGAAAAAATATAGAGAAGCCTGTGAAAGAGAAAGCACATTCTTATAAGTGTGCAGGCAAAGGAACAAGAGCTGCAGGCATGGCTGATAGAAACTTAGATATAGACTAACAATAAGCAGGATATGAGCAATTCATCCAGGACTAACAAGGTTCTACACAGGATACCTGTGGTATGCTTGAGGGAATGATCAGAAAAGAAACAGACACATCATTAAAGGTGCACAGTATGAGCTGAATGTTTTGTGCCAGTAGTGACTATTATCTAAAAGTGCCTTGTGCATGGATAAACTCCAGCTGACACATCCACAATGCCACTGGAAGGAGAAAGCGTGGTCCAGCAGGTAAGGACCAGACCACAATACATGTGAAAGGGTACCACTGCTCAGATTCAGGTTTCTGGGCAGATGAATAAGGCCTTCTGCATTTGCTTTGGTCATCATCAAATAATCATAATCCCTTCCACACTTACTATTAGCAACCTTTGTAGATGTCTGGGCTTTTTACTTGTGTGTAACACTCATTATGTTGTGTAAACTGTGACTTTTATGTCTTTACATATGATTTCTTCCAAATAGCCCTTGCTCTTATATCACATGGTTTTTATAAACAATTCTTCATATCTAAGCACTAACAGCAGAGCTTTCTGTCCAGACACACCTCTCTTTGTTTTGTAATGTATGTAATGTAATGTATGTATGTAATTGTAATTATGTAATGTGATAAAGCCTGAAGTAGCTGCAGTAACAGAGAAATGTACTCACACCCAAACCAGCTCAAAATGGAGACAGAACCGTAGGGAAAAATATACAGGTAAATACTGTAAGCTACGATGATGGCTTACTAAGCAAAATCATAATTGCTCACAATGGCATGCTCTAACAGTAGCAGATGGAGAAGAAAATTTTAAAAGTGTTTTAAGTGAAAGGGGAAGGTGTCTTCAAAATGTAAAGAAATTTTATTTTCAATATTTTTTCAGTGAATTCATCTGGGAGTAAACTCTCTGAAAAAGTTGCTCAGTATTTTTCACTTATGTAAAGAATTGCCTGATACAAACTCGAAAAGCCTCTTTTTAAAAAATATTATTTTCAACTAACCCTGCACTGTCTGGGCTCTGTACCTGACCTGTTTGTGTCAGTGAAACTGTTAGCACACCACACCTGTTTCCCCTTTGTGCTCACATGTTCTTTATTATATCTTATTTTAAGTGTCTACCATACCTGCTAAGAAAAATTGCTGCCCACTATCTTCAGAACGTGCCAAATTTTTAGAATATAGCTTCCAGTTAAAAAGCAGTCAAGAAGGACAATGTATTGTAAAAGAATAAGAAAGCTCATTTCACATTAGCAATTAGCCTATTTACATTAATTATTCAACTGCCTCATTCTACAATTTCCCTGCTGTTCTTTTGTGCTTCCTTTCTCCTTGCAGCGTGTTACAGCTCACATTACCCCACTTTGATACTTTGCTCCCTTCCAAGAGGAGCCATGAATCTAAAACATTTATTTTGTTTGCTAATAACCTGTCTGCATAGACACTTTGGAACTCTAATGGTGTAAGAAAAACAATTCCAAAGCCTTCAAAAGAACTGACAGACTGAAACAATCATTATGACCTAAGTGGAATGAATTAATGTGTAAAGGATCATCTTATTTCTCAGAAAACAGAAAAACACCTCTCATTTCTTAAAAAAAAGAAGGTGAGAGATGAATTGAAGCTGAGGAAGCATTTGGGTTTTTTCATGTTATGGGTCTGACTTAGGAGAAAAATAATTAAGTACCAGAATCCACCATAGGACCTCAACACTTAACTCTAAATACTTGTGTGATCTTTGAAAAATACTACCAGAATATCCAGTAAATATTTGATAAGAATATGTTAAAAAATACAGAAAAAAGAATGTTCCATCTCACAGGAAGTAAAAGAGATTATCATGACTCTAATAACAGCTCTCATGCTCATATAATCCACCCATATAAAGAATATATATAAAACTGCAAGGACAAACTGGTTCATGTCTGGTGCTGCATTAAAACCTGAACGTGTAGGTTATAAAAATTACCACTTTATAATAATTCTGAAGTAAAATTACAATAGTGTTACTATTTAAAGGCAGTGGTACAAACTCAACGTGAGCCAATCCTCAGTCCTTCAAACACAAGACAGATTTTCCAGCCTCACAGAGGGTTTAGCAAGCCCTCTGTATCATACACCAGAGGGCTCTCACTCATCCTGCAGCACCACTGAGACATTCTGTGCCTCAGTTCAGCAGTGGGGGAAAGCACAGGACTAAACAGCCTTGGAAACTCCTGTGCTCTGTGTAACCACAGGATGGGGACAACAGAGGTGACAGCTGGGCATGCCTTCCCACTCAGACATAAATGGACTTCTCAACACGTTTTCTAATGTAGCCTTGTGTGATGAGAGTGTAATTTGGTGTCCAGATTTATTCCATATCTGTTCTTCCTGCCAAGATTCCCAACAAAGGTAACTTCAATTCCTACCTAAGTTTTCCTAACCACACAGACTGGGGATGTTGATTGATATTAATTGACTGTGGCATTACTTGTTTTGCACAAAACCAACCAGCTGGCAATATTTGGCAGCCTGTGTTGACCTGGCTGCATCCCTGCAGCAGCCACAAGCCACAAAGCCTACAGATATTTGAACTGCTGATCACAACTGTGTCCATCCTCCCTGAGAACTGACTGGCAGAGAACAGAGAACTCTACCTGTTTAATAAAGGAAGTAAGACTAATCTCTTCTAAATCTATCATCTTGAAAGTATCGTTTATCTTTAATCTTTCCTAGACAATTGTTCAAAATAAATTTTTATATTCTGTAACACCTTTTTTTAATCTCACTTCTCCTTCTTAATTATTTGCATAAATTAGAGAACAGGATCTATCCTGCAAATGTGTGCAACAGGTATATTGATATTCACAATTTTCATTTGAGTCAGGAATTCTCTGATCCCATTCCAGATGTTTCCCAGCCAAAGAACATTTTAGATACCAAGCCTTGTATATAGCTATTTTTTTGCATCCTTTAGTCCCGTGGAAGACAGTGAAAAGCTTTCAGTGAATTCAGGTGATGTTTAACAAACTTTGTATCTTTCTATCATCAGCTACAATTCTAGAAGAGAAAAAAATCTCAGACCCCTAGGGCTCAGTTTACTTAAGCAAATAGTCTATATCCACACTTTTTCAAGTAGATGTAAAACCTAGATAATGATAAAGCAGTGAATTAGAAAATAGATCATTAATATCAAGAAGACTGTACTTCTTCTAGATTTATAATGCTTGCTTTACATCTTCCTAAAATGCATGTATTGGAAACTGGAAGAACAGAAGAAAACTTCAAGAGCAGAAGAAAAAGCAGCAAACTTTGTTCACTGTTAGATGTTTTTCAAACAAACCACTGCCATTTCTGTATCCTTTAAAAATATTACAACACAAGCTATATGTTATATTTCCCACAGTTCAGCCATATGAATGTGCCCAGTGCCCTTGCTGTTGTTCAAGGATTCATAATGAATGGACTTTCAAAAATGTCTCCTTTACTGAGAACACCTGATTTGCAGAACCATTATCACTCTTTTGGTATGCTAGATTTTCCTCTTGAAAACAAGTTTCTTCCTGACAGTAGCACTAGCAATCTGAGATCTGTAACCAGGTTTGCAACACTTTCCTGATAAACTGAAAATTTTCTTCCCTGGCTCCCTTGACCTCAGAGATTATTCAACTCCTGCATCTCTCAGCATTCCTCAAATCCATCCTTAGATCTGCTCTGATCAGCTCCTCCTCAGCTCCTCACTCCCTTAACTGCTCCACCACTCTGATTTCCCTCATGAAATGGTTCTCCACAATAACAATTATTTTCCTGCAATTACATTTGAAAGGTGCAGCCTTTAGGACAACTACGTCATGTTTCCAGACCTGTGATATCAGCCTCTGAACTTTCCTTTTAACCTGAAGGCAAGTGGAGATCTGATAGTGCTGCAGCAGATGCTTGGCAAACAAGTTCACAACCATCTACAGACAGACAATGAATAAATTCTGTACTATGCTCATTACATACCTGAGAGATCCCTGTTATATTGTGTATAAACAGAAACAATCATAAAACATTGCTCCCAACTAAATATTTCAAGACCAACGCCCTCTGCAAAGACCAACACCCCTATATTCCGAATAGCAAATCACCAAAGGATATAAGGGTGAACAGTCTAACATCTGAAGTTAAAAATATCAAAACTATCAAAAATAACAGCTGACAAGGTAATTGGAATGGGGGGGAAAAAAAGTGCTGAAACAGATTGCAAGCACAAAAGAAAGATTAGAAATGTTAAAGGACAAATGAAAGAGCAAATATGGAAATAATACATATTTCAGCCACCAGCAACATTTTGTTAAATATTTAGGGGAGGAAGTAAGGAATTCTATCCATATGTGTCTTATGCCTTCAATAAACTGAAAACTACAATTTGCTAATGACTGTGATACTTTGGCAGAACTTTTCAACCTATAGGGAACACTGCTAACTTTCCCTTTACTTGGGATGGGTCCCACAGGGACCTTTTCCGTTTGAGAGACAGCTTTCTCATCCTAAACACCAATTTACTTTCCTGCTATCAAAGCATATCAGCACCAGGGATTGTGGCAAAGAATGCTCTTAATTCAAATTAAGTTAAACCTGTCATACAACTTGATACAACATTAGGATGCCCATAAAAGTTTGATTCATATGTTTATACTCATCAGTTAGCAGGTAGGAAATCAGAATACAATTATTAACTTTCTGGTTATCACACTGTACAGAATTTACCTTTAATTAAATTTAGACCAATTTCTTAGTTTTCATAGTCAAAAAAAATTAAATAATATTTCTTTTCACTCAAACCTGAGGCAAATATTAGACAATACAAAAGAAATGGACTCTGATTACATTAAATCCCAAGATAGTCCTGGTGATAGTTTAATCACTGGCTCTGATTCTTCTTCGTTTTAACTGTTTGCGAATTGAGTACTGAGCACTGTGGCCACAAAATGGGCATAAGCTGCTTTAAAAAAAAAGTTCATTGCTTCACAACCCAAATGAAGTAAAGATCATATCATAATTTTATGATTTAGGACAGAATTAAAGTTGGGTTTAATTTACATATAACATTTGAAAATATATATGTTTTTTTTTCTTTGTGAACTTAAGAAAATCATTCTAGATTGGAAGGCAAATGAATTGGGCTTTGGCAGGAATCTATTATTCAAACAGAGCAAAAAATAATTGAATTTACATCCAGAATTCAGCTGTATGTTACAATTTGTATCCTTAACCTGTCAATTTTTTAATGAAGAAAACAGTAAAGCCTATTTTAAATGACCTAAAAACATCTGCTGGAATTTAGATAACTGATGATAATTTCAAGAGACAAATAGAGATGGATGAAGTTGAAGCTGATATTTATTTAAGAAGTAATTTTTTGTGAATAAAGAAAGAAATGCTCTGATTTGGAAGATCTTTTGTTACTACAGATTTTACTACCCTGCTTCAAATGAAATTCAAATGAATTTTGTAGTGATTCTTCAAATGAAGACAAAAGGAA
This sequence comes from Chloebia gouldiae, assembly GCA_003676055.1. NCBI lineage: Eukaryota > Metazoa > Chordata > Aves > Passeriformes > Passeridae > Chloebia > Chloebia gouldiae. Next base: position 10,663,878 of record QUSF01000014.1, on the reverse strand, counting down.
AACTTCAGGTACATTAAGCATGCCATATGTTACCGTGTTTCATGTACCATGAAAATGCCCCAGACAATGTGTATTTTTAAATGGAATTCAGATTTTTTTGATGACTTAAAGTGGAAAATAAGCCAAATGTATGAGGATAAAGACATTTGCATTATGATTTGTACTTTGCTACTTTAGCTGCACACATCTGTCTCAAAGCTTCATCTCGGCATAACTAGAATGAGTTATATGTCCACAGTACAAATTGAAAACAGTGAATCAGCTAATGCTTAACTTCAGCTAAAAAGCTGAACAGCCTGACAGTCAAAGCAAGCAAGCCAAGCTCTACTGACCCTGGCAAAAACATGTAATTCTGTAATAAACTGGTATCTACTTTTTCAGTACTGCTGTAATAGCTTTCTTAATGCATTGCATTCAAAAAATACCCCTAACGTGAGGCAGAATATTAAACTCCCATTTTATGGTCCAAAACTGAGAGACAGTAAAGTAAAGAAGTTGCTCAAGGTTGTGAAGGACCTGATTATACCTGTTGTGAGAGATGCTTGAGGTGACCCTGTGGCTCGAGTTGTCAGCTGTAATTCTGGGCTTTGCAGAATGGCTTTAATTTGTACTGCAAATTTCTTATACAAGTCAAATATATTCTGCTGTATATTTGTTCATAGACAAAAATAATTCTTAATGTAACCTGGTTCCCTGAATAACAGGAGGCCCCAGAGTCAGACTCAATAATCCTTGTGGGTCCCTTCCAACTCAGCATAATCTGTGATTCTGTTTGTTTGGTTTTCCTCAGACTTTGTGCCCATTACAAACTGTAACACAGACACCAGATAACACTACCAACCACTAATTATTACATCTGTAATAACCTCTCTAGATTCCACCAATGCAGAAGAATCACAAGGCAGCTGCAATTTACAATTCTTTACAATTGACCAGAGCTGCTAAAGCAAAAACAACTCATGCAGCAAATATGTACCAAAACAGCACTGACTCAAGAGTCCCTGCAAAGAAAACTACTGAGCTCTAGGCTGGGAATGTAACTTGATTGTCTTTGTCAACTCTTTGGGTGAGAGAAGGAAAAATTAGGTACTTTGCTCACTTTTGTAAGTCATTGCATTCCATTTCTCAAGATATGAAGTCTGACCTGGGAAATTAAAGAATGATCATGAATATCTCAATTCTTTCAGTGATTAACAAACTAATCCAAAAGCTACCAAAATTAGTTGAAAGTCTGCACATGCATTGGCTCAAGATACCTCCTTAACTTTAAGCATAAATTATGTTTGTAACTCCTCACATGAATTTATATGGATGTGATCTTCCCACACACAGGGAAAACATTTATCATTGGATCATACAGGAAGATCCTGGTTGGAAGCGCTTCTGGCAAATGTCCACAAATGAAATTTTAATTAGTTTGTCTCTCAGAAAGCAACCCACCAAATGTCTTCCCTAAGGAAGCAAACGACACTGTCTGCATCACTATTCATAAGAAACTGAAGTATTTAGAATTTACAAGCTATACTCTACTGACTTCAATGTCTTGGACCAATTAATCCAATGAAAATAGCAGCTTGTTGATGCCCTTTAACACATAAGGATTTTTTTATCATAAACAGAAACATGAAATATATGAAACACTAAACTTATTCAGAAATCTTCCTTGCCTAATTCACTTCAGAATGCCCACATATCTTCATCTTAGCCTTAGAGAATCATGAATCAGATGAGGGTCAGCTTAGTGCTTTGAACAAAACAATAGACTTATCAAAAGCAGCAACGGAAAAAAAAAAAAAAAGAGATTTAACTTCAAAATTTTGCTGGTCCCTCAATTATGTCAACTATTAAACCAGAACTCTTTTTTTCATGTCTAAGAATACTGAATATAAAGATCATTGTTAGTTCCTATGAAAATAAGACGCCTTAGCTGTGAATTTTATATCAAAGGTTCAGCTGCATTGCAAATGCTATACGAAGCAAAAGTCTCAGAGATGCTAACAACTCTGGCAGATAAAACAGCAAATTTTGGATCTGCACCTTTGTCCCATTTCTGGAAAACTGCCTGAAATTATACACTCTCAATTATTTTTGAGGAAAAAAAATAATTTTTGTTTGCAAAAGAAAACAAGAAATAGAAAATGCTCCCCCAGTTGATAAAGTAAGTAAAATAATGATTAAAAATATATGAGTTCAAGTCATTCTTGCAAATCAGGTAAATCAAAACTTGAATGTCACTCATCCACATACCATATCACTGTGCCACTATTTGCCACTTAATTTTAGAGTACTTTTCACCCTGTCTTGGTCTCACTACTCTCACTTGACTTGCTAATTTGCAGCAAATATATTTTGGCCAAAATAGTACTGAAAAAACTTTGGTGATATGAGTCCCAAATGAGTCTAGTTAATTAGTAAAAAGAAAATGGGAAAATCATATACTAATAGTAGGAAAGATGCAAAAGTCTTGTTTTAAGAGGCGCTCTGTTTCACCATGTCAGTAGGCTTTGCTTTTTGGGATGGAAGCTGGCAAGATGAATTTCCTGAGCAGATGCTCACAGCTCTGTTATACACAAAAGGAGGGAGCAGGGAATTACCGTGGAACCACTGAGCAATCCTGTTGGTGTTCCTCTCAAAGCCAGCCCGCCGAGGGATCTGCTCCTCCTTGAACCAGCGAATGATGACGTCTCGGGAGAGGGGCCGAGAGGGGCGCTCCCAGATGCTGCTGCATGCAAAGACAGAGCATCAGCAGTGCATGAAAACAAGGGACAGCAAAAATAATAGTCTATTTTTACATATTTACAAAACACACAGCTGCAAAATGGTCAGCATAACTTCTGCTCAGTACAACTCACTGAACAGCTTTAAGTTTTTAAAATTTCTTAAATTTACTTTTTGTTTTTATGGAAATCACAGTAGTGTGATTTTTATATTTGCAATGTCACCTTAAACATTTTCTTACAGAACTTACATTGAAAAAAAAAAATTTACCACAATGAACATTTCAGTCAGCTTCCCTTTTCCACCTCATTTTTATTCCAATGTAAATATTGGCAAGCAATTCTTTTTTCTGGAGTATATTCCTTTTACTGGCAAAAAGCTCTAAATCAGTATCAGCTATAATACACTGTGTCTCCAAACAGGAACCACTAAGCACAATAGACGGAATGTTTAGTTTAAACTTTTATGTTTCCTTTGCATTCTCTACTTGACAGCCTGCCTTACTCTTTCTACTACTTTCTATGTGTTTTTGTTAGTAGGAATCATCCTCCAGTTTGAATTCTTCTCCTCTCCTGTGATTAATTGTGCTCCCCAAATAGTCAAATGAAAGATTAATAAACATCAAAGATACTTGATTTTGCCTGAAAAAAAGCCATAAAAAACTAAAAGCCTCTGAAGATTAGGACTGCTCTCTGTTTAAAATAAAAAAAAAAAAAAGGAAAAAGCTGTTAAGCAGCAGGCAGTTTTAGGCTTGAGGCTTAAGACTTGCCTAAGAATTTGTCCATTTGACTTCAGCCTCGCATACTGATCTCATACTGTCTTCTCAAGGAGTCATCTCTGTGTGAATTCTAAGAAATCAGCCTGAAGATAAATGACATTTAGTTGGCATTAAATGTGTTTTGCTTTTCCTTTAAACATTCTTTTTTCTGATCATCAGGAAATATCAAGACTGAGGACTCCCAAAACCTGAAGACTAGCTTGTTGAAATGGTGGGGATTGGAGAAGGAGCAATCCAAGAGAAAACTCTTTCAAAACCACTCCAGCACAAACCAACCTGGACGCTGCAGGAGACAGCAAAGGACTCGCACTGTTGTTGTTTGGTTTGCTCTCCTGGTCACTGCTCAGGTTTGTCCCCTGGAACAAATGACTCAGGCCAGCCACTCTTCCCTTCTGGATGGCACGCAGGGACTGCCGTCGGTACTCGTCCCGCGCCCTGCGCGCTTTGTGGCTCCTCTCCTCGTCGGCAGCCTTGGAGCGGCGCACTGCACCGAATGAACAGGAGGAGACATTTAGGAATTCAAACAGCTGTTTAGCCCTCTGTTTACAGAGCAGCTCAGTGCCCTTATTCCTACATGAACTGATTTTAAAAATTTATAAATTGCAACACATTACAGAATGCAGATAACTGCATGTCTTCCCCTGATGCTTCACACACAGGCCCACTTCTAGAAGAAGACCAAAATTATCAATATCTGACCACTACTGGCAATAACTGAGCCTCTACATATTGTGATTAAATCTGACACTTCTTTTGGCTGTAATAAGAGAAATTCTGCTTGGGGACATCTTTTCCCCTGGAAGTGCACCAAGTTCTATGTTTCAAGAAAGGATGTTAATCACTGCTTTAAATTAAGTCTGTCTCAAACAGTGTTATTGGCCACTATGAACATAACTAGAATCGAAGGGTCAATCCCAAAATTTATCATTACATGTAGGTTGCACTTTGTCAGTGCTGTTTGCTTTCTGAAAGGCATATGCTATCTTTGTCATGCTACTTATAGTCACAGACATTTCCAACTTGAAATTTGCAGTCTAAAAATGGTTTCAGTAACAATGGATAAATTAACAGTAATTAAAGGGCATGTTGATGCTATGGATGCGTCTGCCTCACACTTCAGTCTCTGAAATTGTATATGGAAAACCAGAACTTGTACTGGAAGATTTAATACACAGGTAACCATGGCACTGACAAGGTAGTTACACATTTCTGTAACCTGAAATGAGACTGCTGCTCTAGCCACTGTGGCTCAGGCATCTTTCACTATATTTCTTAATTTTAAAGTTAATATTCCAACAATTCTGTCTTTGACATGGTATAACTTAAATGTACCAAGAATTTGACTGTAAATATTTGTCATCTATCAGCTCTTTTCTGGTGCCTCAAGCCCCATTTGGATGATGTTTCTGAGTCACAAATAACTGCAGGCAGGCAAATTATTCCAGTGCAAAACAAACCTTTAACACGCAGTGAAGCAAATATTAAAGAAGCCAGCTATGGCCTCCAGTAGCAATTATCAGTCCTACCATGACTATCCTGGCTAAGATCATACGCAGTTCATAAAGTGAACTCTCCATTTCCTACTCCCCCATGACTGTACCTGTGACTAGGAATGCATGATATAATACCAGACAGCTGCATTTCATTCGTCTGTTTGCATCCCTCTGGTTTACACTCCCAATTTAAAGCAAGCAGAAGTATAACTGGATTTAACTCCCAAATTCTAAGACGTTTTAATGGAATCAAGAAATAAAAGCACTCAAAGCAAAATGAAATGAAATAAAACCTTGTGGGCAAATGAGGTAAAGGGAGAAGACCTTTAAGCTTGGAATTATATAATATTATCATAAGCAGAAAGATATGCAGGATTAAAAGCTCATCAAGATAGCATAATAAACGAGTCATAGATGCTTCACATGTATAAAACTGGCAGGATTTCAGTTTCACTAAACTACATACCCTGCAGTTTTGGCTAAACACAGTAACAAACAAATGCACAGCACAGGAAATACAACAGATTTCACTATTTATCTTAGAATTCATTATTTTTAAGGGTAGATAATGTCATTTAGATATAGCACTTCAATGGCTCCAGTATTTCTGTGATTTGTCACCTATAAAGCCACTCAGTAATGGTCACTTTAAAGATGAGCTTTGTGTTTGCAGCACAAGGAGAGACTGAAAGGAAAATGAATGTGATGCAACTTTTTATGACCTATAGAAACCCTTAACAGTTTGCCACCATCACAATATTCAGATTGAGGGCAGACAGCCTGGAGTTTTCTGGGACTCTTCTACTGATGTACAGGCTGCCTGGCAATGAGATAGGCAAGCCCCTCCATGCCCCTCTTTCCTCCATAATAGGCACTCTTTTCAATAATCATTCCTATTCTATTTTTTCTAGCCAACAAATCTGTACCATCAGAAATCAGTGATCCAGACAACATTTCCCCAAACTCTAGTACTTCTTATCACAAACTTATATCAAACTTTAGTGCTTCTTATCACAAATGTATGAGCTGAGGTAGCATAGTTTGCAACTGTTAAATATCAATATTTAGAAAACCTTTTGAAAGTATGACCTGCAGCCCTCTCTATGCAGACATATACATGTATGTATGTGTGTTTAAATTTGTATATATGTACCCATACATGGGTGTCTGTGTCTGTGTACACATAAGGATGGGGAAGGCTGCATATAGATATTGAGATTTTTATAGACAGAATAATCTCTTTCATGTTATGAAGAATTTTTATTTAAATTTCCTAGTGGAGATATCTGAATTGTATCACTAACCATAGGGATGCATAGGATCTCTTAATACATTTTTCTCATTACTGGACTCCTGATTTTCTCCCTATCCCCATCCTTGTAGTTATTCCCAAAAACATAATCTTCTTTCCTCTACCTTTAGAAGTTGTCTAGTACAGCTTCAACCGTGGACCTGTGCTCCCAGGTATCCTAAGTTTCTTTTAATCTCTGATTGGTCAAGGGGCTTTTTGAGCAAATAATCAAAGTCACTGGCATCAATAACCATGTTTGGTGACTAGAAATAGTTTTGGGGATAAAGCCATCACAGTCAGGAATCTACAGAAAAGTTTTCCACTACACCCCAGACAAAATTATCTATACCACATGAGCCATCCTCCCATACTGACACTTCCCACAAATTTACCTGTCTCAAGAAAGTAATTTAGAATTTGAAGATAAATCTGGATGTATTTTTGTAGAAGGTTTTTCTTACAATAGAATTTCATTACTATTCATATTTTTCTTTATGGCTTTGAACCATCTCACTAGGAAGGAGAACTTTATGTCTGCATCCAGTCTAGCACAAATATTTTAAGATAGAAGAAGCCAAAATTCTACATTACTTGTATTTTAGGACATATCAAAACCTTTCTGGTAACAAGAAAGCAAAAGTAGTCAGGACTTCTAGTACTGACTTAAGGAGAAACAGACACATTTTCTTAGCTGCCGGTCCTCTTACGGTAACTTACTTCTGGCATGACCCCTATAAAAAACACTAGTAGTGTACTCAGTGGGGAGATTAGATATCTAGAAAAAAACCCTAAAAGCTCTGAATCACCATAACAGATCCATATGTCTAGCATAAAGAATTACTACAAACAATAATTTACATACACTTACATCTTTCTTTTATTTCATGGAATAATTTAAGACTGACAGGGTGGGGGAATTAGGAATTTGCCAAGCCCATGGGAGATCTACAGTTGAGCCAGGTCCTGTAAGACCAGCTCCAAGACTGGTTTTCTCTTCTTGGGTTGGTGTACCAACAAGAGGTACAGCCTGAGCTGCTCAGAGAGGTGTGTACCATTGTGACTTCAGCCTCAGCACAGCGGGCCAAAACTGGGTGACCAAGCCCTCCTGGAACACTGGCAAATGCATCCAAGACTGGTCCATACTGCCATCATTATCTGGTTGTCATGACCAGAAATGAATAGTGCAAACATGCCTCTATGACATGCGACATGAACATCTCTTAACAGCAAAGAGCAAAGCACAAAGCTAGGTATGCAGGGGCTCTTTGGGTCCTCAAAGGGTTGGTTTGAGTTCGCCTTGTTTTCATGAACATTTTATGAAAATCTATTCCGTCTCTATGCTGACTTAAGGTGCTTTTTACTTCTATATTTTCTTAGGATTGAGAAATCCCTAGTGCAGTCCTAGCAAAGTTCTAGTACCAAAGTTTTGATATAGATGAGGATTAATTCATGCTGTGCTGCAGCTGTACTTAATTAAATTATTTGTGAAAGACTAAGGCCTCTGCATTTTCTATACTCTATTTTCTAAATCAATCTCTTTTTGATTTACAGTCAGATATGTGAAAGCTAAAAAAACCCAAACTATGCTATGAATATCCATCATAATTTTTTTTTTTGTTGTTTAAGATTTCCCCTCATTAAAAATTATTGGAAGCTTGTTTATGAGCTATTCAAAATTACTAATACATAAAATTCAACCTTCAGATTTTCTGAAGTGCACATACAAATCAGTCCGTGTTTTTTTCCTTTTCTAAGTGGAAAATATAACTTCCCACAAATACTCTGCAATATGGCTTCAGTTCAGCAATCTTATCTGAAAGCACATAAATAATCTGATTTCTATTCAACAATACACTGTGAGACCTGTTGGAGTTCAGAGGGCACATATATGTAAGGTTGAGCACTTGCTTAGTTAATGCATAGCTAAACTGGGGAGCACTCACTTTAAAATTCAACATTTTATAAATTCTCCTGCCAGTAAACTCACTTGAATTGTTGGGGAACATAAATACTCAATGAATACCTTTAAAAGTCAGGCAAAAATAAATTCATAGACACATTGGTAGAAGAACATAAAAATACAGCAATATAAAAGAAGCTATAATGAGTCAGCCTGGTATCTTTCTTCCAAGAGAGACCAAAAGCAGGTGCTCGGGGAAAGGCAAAAGAACAGATCAACTCACTCATCTTTGTCTTCATTTTTACTGGAAAATTTTTTTTCTGGGGATGAATAAAGCTGGTCAGATTCTATCTGAGCATTTCTCTGCCTGATGCAGTTTGCAGGGCTTTGTAAGTATATTAGCAGAATGCCTTTTAAAATATTCAATCAGATGACTATTTGTGCTACAGCTTTTTCTATCATGTTTCACAGATTTTTTTTTTTTTTTGCTTTCTCAAAGAGAGGTCACAAATAAACTAGAAACCTAAAAATGGGACAGCACACAGAAATAGCCAAAACTAATGAGAATATAGACCCTCTGCTATCCAAGTTTAGTTTTGTTTTTCAGTTTCAAAAATCAGCATTTTGAACAGTAGACTCTCTGAATAAGTCTTCCACTATTCATCTTTTCACTTGCCAACCAATATCCCCACTCGACTTACTAACATACAACTGCCCTCTAAAATACCCCAATACATATATTTTATATTAAATCAGCGTGTAATTGCTTTTACAACATCACTTTTCCCTTTTAGCACCGATTTCCCAAGTTATTCTACATTTGTTATTTAGTATATTAAAAGCCCTAAAATCAAGTATTTCAGTTAACACAGTAGTTCTATGGACCATTATTGTTCTGTGGCAAACAGCAGAAGCAAACTGAACTGAACAACAGAAACTAATATTAGCACCACTTTGCTTATTGCCTTGGCAGTAAACAGCTGAGGGATAACGTGATGAGCAGAGATGAATCCCCATCACATTCTGAATTCCATCTACTAAGCTAAGTAGTAGTGTCATCAATATCATTGCTACATTGCTCTCCCCAGTACCTGCTCTAACACTGCTGTTCCCCTGCAGCACTGAGCCCTGGCCCTGTGAAACAGGGCAGGGCTCACTTCAAGAAGGTTAGACCCAAAGAGCCTGACCTTGTTCCTAATAGACAATATGGTCTCTACTGTAGGTTTGTAATGACAAAAAATATGAATTATTACATCTGCTTGTAATTCTCTTCATGTATTCATGTATTTATTTATTACTTAGAAAAGCTGACTCGTAGACAGCTTTGCCTAACTTTACTAAATTTCCTCTCACTGCCCCACAGGAATACTTGCATAAAAAATGGAAGGATTGCCATAAAAAGAAAAAAAATCTAGAACTGAAATAAAAAATTAAAAATCTGGTGAATCTGAAGTATTAATTCATTTCATAGCAATTTCAGATTTTCCCACTTCCAAATATTTCTTACTGACTATCTGCTGCACATTTTGACTCCTGCAGTAAAGTTAAGGAAATTGAAGATGTTAATATACCTGAGGAAACTCAGTGCAAAGTTTGATATCACAGTCTAAACCAGCCAACAACTGATCTCAGATAAGGCACTAAACACTGCATCTTCCTATCTTCAGTTGTTGCACCCATTTGCTAATGGAGCACGGTTCTGAGCCCTCAAACCAACGGGGACAAATTGAGACACTGAGATAAGCATAAGAGGATAAACAAGAATATGGTGCACTCTAGTCATTAGTCTGCAGTTAGTTTAATGCTAAATCAATTACTGCTAACAGCATAACTCTGCAGCACAGAATTTACAGCAGGCTGCAAACCCAGCAGCAGCAGAGAAGGTGCTGAGCCTTTGCTCTGCTTTGACAGCCCAACTGCTGTGACCAGGCTCAGCAGCTCTGAGCCACCTGAGCTCCTCTCAGTCACCCTCTGGCCGAGGGGACAGGCCTGCAGGTACTGAGGCACAGACTGGAGCTGATAGAATTCCTCCAGGACATACAGAACGCCCCAGAGCTTTCACAAGAAAAAGTGCTGATGGCAGACTATCGCCACCAGCAAGTGATGCATTCACAGACCAAAAATGCCATTACAGAACTCATAGCTTATTCATTTTTTCCCTCCCTTCTCCCATAATTATTCTATTATTCTGCATTTTTGATATCTATTCCTCAAGCACAAACAGTATTCCTCAAGAAAACAGAGACAACCATTTAAAACATCAGTTACCTCATTAATGCAATAATAAGAAAATGATGCCTGTTTTTAGTAGTGTTTGTAGTATTTTGTTTTATTTCAATGTAAAGGTAACCTGGATTATTTTTTTTATTTTAACATTATGATTGAAATGTATTTTCTTTCTTTATATAGCATCAAAATAATCCTAAATTACAATAATACAATTTTCTGTGCTGGGTTGCCAGCTGATGCTGATTTTCTGCAGAACTAAAGTGATACATTTTCCTCAACTCATTTTACTCTCACATACCCAAAATAAAGTTAGTTTTTCTTTCCATATAAACATGTACACCTGGATTTAGATCATTCACCAGGAAATAATTATTTTATATTTATTGACAGTGTAATATGCAGAGGTTTTATTGATCAAAATTAACATACCCTATTATGAGCTTGGAAAATGGTCACAGTTCATCATAAAGATTTAATTCATCTTGTATGGAATGATTCATTAGCAGATCAATTCCAGGTAATAGCACTTCAGTAATTAGTCCTCAGGAATTAATGAAGTGATGACTAAAGCCATAAAATAAATTGCATATTTTGAAATTTATTCATAATGTGGACCTTCAGTTACCTACAGTATTAACTTATAGATCTATATAATAATATAGTTGTTCTGTTCCTTATATACTTTTAAAAATCAACCAAAAAAACTTGAAATGAATCACAACTATTATATTGATAAAGAATTTCAGGCTACCTAAAAAGGAACCGTACTTCCATAGAATGAGATCATCATCAGGTGATTTTTTAGAGCAACAATCTAAGTACGATTTACTGTAATCTTTTCAAATTAAGTGAATTTCAGCATTGATTTTATAGCTTCACCCCACTGCCATATGGAAGCAATTAAAATACTGATGAAGACAGATTCTATCTCTTCAAAGATAGCTGAGGACAAGCTGTCAAAATAACTGTGCCCTTAGTTATTATTACTAAGCCAAAACTTTTAATTAAGTACATTAGCCAGAATTTAATTATCTCAGTCATTGTACACAAAAACTTTTCTATAAGGCATTGACACAGATTCAGGGAGAAATCCAAAACTTCTGTTTGTAATTTTAAGATGGGAATTTCCACCAAAATAATACAGCATTTTGTATTGCTCTAGGTGGAACAGCCACACCTTCTCCATTTTGCAAGTGTCCTTCTATCTGCTTTCAGAAATTCAGGAATGCTGTGAAGGCAGCTTTACTCACACTGTTCTTCCCACTCCTGGTCATCGTCGCTGTGCTGACTGTGCTGCTGAGCTTGCTTGAGGCTCAGGTACAGCTCCTTTGCCCGGATTTCTTCCTGCTGCCTGATTAGCTCCTCACCTTTCTGTCTTTCCTCTTCTTCTCTTTTCTGGAGAAAATGGAGTAAGCCAGAAGTGACTAAAGAGGAAAAATGTGCCAAAAGTTGAGACACTGCTTCTATTGCTTCCTATCACAGAGAAGCTGCATTACCTTGGACAAATCACTATCTCTTCTAACTTGGGGCTTCTTACGACTCACAACAGGCATCACCACCACATATCAAAGGAATGAGGAACATGTAAGCATCTAAGATCTGAAAACTATACAGAAAACATTTTATCACACAGCAACAAAGCCTGTGCTATTCTCCAGCCTGTAAGCAAAGCTTGGTTTAAGTCCATGTGTACCCCCACTGAAGATATTGCTGCCTTCAAGCACTACACACATCATCCACAGAACCTTAGAATTCAGGAACTGCTTTATTGCCCTTCTTGGTTTAGCAACTGTCCACTGTGTCATCCTAACCTACACAGGGAATAATATTTTCCAAAAATTAAGATCACTACATTCTGGAAGAAAAGGCAGATCCTTCAACACACTATAGTCACTTTGTAAAATGTAGCTAAGAGTAACATGCCAAAAAATTCCCTTCCAACAAAGACTTAAAAGAGATGGAAATCTGGGACAGATTGCTTCTGCAGTTGGCCTGCATCATATTATCGATAACATAGGAGCTCAATTAATGCAGAACTAGGAATCTGTATCTGTTTTCCAATGAGTTTTCCCAAATCTCTTAGGTAGTGAAGAAACAGATTTAAATAATATTGTTTAATTGAAGCCCACAAAAAAGTCAAAACTGAACTCCATTAAGTGTTATTCATGTTATTGAAATAACTTGAATTACAAATAAAAACAGTTTTTATTTAATTTTAGAATGAAACCAGCACTATATCCTTATGGGTAACTAACTTACAGGTAAATATTTTTTTATAAATCCCTTAGTAAAATCACCCTGAATTACTATGTAGTTACCCAACCTAAATTATAAGTACAGGAAACCCAAGTAGATTGTTGCAAAATGTTAATCCTATGAAATTTCTAGGGTCAAAGTCAAGAGTCCAGCCCTTAGTATGGTTCAATGAACAATACATTAGACTGCTCCTACTATTTCTAAGAAATAAAAGTCTAGTATTGTTCTTCAGTCAATTTTAATACTACTATCTTGGATTATTTTTAGCATCATCCTTCCATTGTTATTTCCCGGCTCCTAAAAACATGAGCTGAGTGGACAGTTCATTATTTTTGAAAAGCCAATGCTTTTAGACAACACTCATTCCAAAGCTAAGCAGCTTCCTCAGAAAAAAGAACTATCTTTTTTAATATCTCTGTAGAATTAGGGATTGCACATTTCAGCTGCAAGTAAATCGTTCTATTCTCTTCTTGAAAAAAATATGAGATCAACTGTTCTTTATTCTTATGAGGAGAATATTTATTCACTTAGCTTCACTACCTAAAAAAATTCAATACATTCAGTCTATCCTTCAGGAAGATGGACAGACACAGAAACAATCCTGGGTTATCAGAATATTTTCTATTCAACATCTTAAACCACAAGGTAAACTTAAAATAGAGAAGGGGGGGGAAAAGATCAATCTCCCTGCAGTTTCCCTGAATCACACAGGAGTTTTGTTTTAAGTTTGGGCTTGTTTTTTAATGTAGCTCTTGTTGAAACATTTCTAGTAAAAAGATGAAAGGGTCTAAGAAAAACAAACAAAAAGCACCCCCACACACACCAAAAACTAGAATTCAGGTAGAGTTTGTGTTCTTGGTGGAAGGCAAAAGTGCCAACTAAGAAAATCCTACCTTTAAAAGGAAAAGGAGATTTAAGTCAAAGAAGAGATAACAAAAGCTGTTAAGGCACTTGATTCTGAATTCACAAAAAATTTTTCACATAATTTTCCTTTTTAGAGAAAGAGGAGATTTAACTTATATTTATTAAATTAGTGCATAGATGTGCAGGTATATTACCTAACTGACTCAAGCTGTGTGTGACAAGAAACAATCCTTGCTGGTATGACACGGGAAAAGAACAGTCAACCTTTTGTCAAGTACAACTAAACAGTGTGTGTTTGTATTTTAAATGAACAATTGAACTTTTCACATTTACTCCACTGGAAGAATGCAGCAAGCAGTTTGTCTGCTTCTCCCCAGGAATCCAACCCTGCACATCAGAGCTGGGAGTGAAGAGCTGTAGTACCTACAAACACCATCTTCTGCCTGACAGTTGAGAGAGATTGTACTCTGTGCCTGACCCTTTCAACTCTTCCAAAATAATTAGGAAGTGACAATCCAGTAGAGAGATGCAAATTTTTGAGAAATACCAAGCTGCTGAAACAAATCACTCTGGCAATTCAACAGGCAGCAGCAATCCTCTCCAGCTTTTACTCCAATGGAGAATTTGAACATGTTAAATGATCTTAGCTATCCTCTGGCAGTTGAGAATTTACCACAGACTTGTTTCTGTCTATGTGTACCTTACCATGATTGACAGCTTTACTATGAGTAGCTCTAAATAATATTTAATATTAGCCCTGGTTAAGTTTTAATGTTTTAGTCCAAGGCAGATGAAAGGAGGTCATCATTTAGTTTTTGCTGCAGCAAGATTTTTAAAATATACTGAGGAAAAGGCAAAGTAGAGCAGTGGGGTTTTTTACAGAGGAAAACTGGGCTTCTGGCTGCCACAGCTCTTGGGGTCTGTCTGGGGAGTCTTACAGGTTGCAGGGTGGCTGAATGACCACCCTCCTCCTGCTCAGGGCAAAACCCACAAGGATTATGTGTTACAACAGCCCTCTCTGAAGCAAATACTGCCCGGGATTCTCTCAGTGCTTCAGGCTGGCAGGAAGTGTCTTTGGCAGCCCTGAAAGCTGCAGCCAGCTGGCTGCACTACAGCTGCAGTGAACCTCCTGAGCCCACTCAGCAACCACCTGGGCCAGGGAAGACATTCAGGCCACCTAAAACACAGCTGAGAGCCCTTAGGGACTCCCTGCTCTGAGGAAGGAAATCTGAAAACCCCAGGGTCCCCAGCTGCAGCACGGGCTGCTCTCAGCAAGGCTGACACAGCCAGCTGAGAGTGTCTCTCCAGACTCACCTGACAGGTGCCAACAGAGCTCTGAGTAAAGGCATAAATATGTCCAACTCCTTCCCAGCCTTTTTCTGGGAAAAATCTCTCACTTGCATCAGAAAAGAAAGTGTTTGCAGAGGCATTATTTTTTTCTCTACTACCAGTGTCTCAAAAGGAACACGGGCTTTGCATTGCTTCACTGTGCATGTATTTGCACAGAGACAAATGTATGAAATGCATTATGCAGAAGCTATGAGATTTCTGCCATGGGTATGTCCAGGACATGCTATTCATACATCTCATACAAGGAGGTACAAGGACCCTGTGTTCCATAATCTGGAAAGCAAAGGACTGTTTCTGGTTGGGAGAAATCTGACATTTACTGCACATGCTGGAACAGGCTCTGCTTGAGTAATTTGCCATAGATCCAGTGACTATCTACTTAAAGTTTCTCTCTGGACCTTAGAGACTCTTCACAGCTTGAATTCGTAACATGTAAGCTACCCTTATTAGTGGCTTAAATTTTCCCATTTACCCGTGGAAAACACCTGAGCTTTGCTAGTTTTTACCAGCAATCCAGACTGAAGACAGTGGCTTCAGAACTCAATCATTACTGATGGCACTGAGGAAGATATTTTCCTTTAAAATGAATATCAGTTACAAGTAGGATAGAGAAAACCTGAAGACCCAGTTCCCAATAATAACTAACAGCTTCCTGATTTACAGCATTGTTCAAGAGACAATGGCATAGGAAAAAAAAAAAAAAGAATTACTAAATTGTGGTCACCCAAAAGGAAACAAAATGAATTATTGCAATTGCCATTGAAATAACCCAGCTAAGGCACTTTCAGAATGAATTGGGTGCCAAACCCCAGCAAGAAGCTGTTGTCATATTCCTAGATTCTAAATATGCTGTCTTTGGGAAAGAGTTCAATGTTTTCTTGGCACAGCAAAGCACAGAGCTGAACTTACAGCTTATTTGCACTTGGAGATAACAGTCCCACTCTAGTGCTTGACGTTTACTTGGAGACAAGAGTTTTTTTTCAGATCAAGACAGAATGCTCACTGCTCTATCCTAAGAAGCCCACAGTACTCCAAATGGCAATGGTGACAGTTCACTGTATTCCTAAACTCTACATCTGGCAGCAATTTTCTGAAGAATCAGGTCCAGAGCACTGAAAAGCATTCAGGCATGTGTTGAAAGCTCATCCAAGCTCAATAGAAAGTGTATTCTTTCTACTGAGCATAAGGTTAATTAGATACTTCCTGAACAGAAGCACTAATTGTTCTGTTCTCTGAACCTATCTTTGATGAGACATTTCATCTCCCAGGGAATTTTTAAGAAGCAATCTAGCTCTGCTGTCAACTGTGTTTATATTATTAAATTTGGCAGGTATCTGATGTTGTCATAAGGACAGTACTTTACTATTAATATTCTCTTGCTTTATGTAGACCACATGAAGACTGAACTGAGAGATCTCTTTTATTTCTAAATGTAGCTGAAGGGTACCCATCCCTGGCTGGATGACACTCACATCTTCAGTTTTCCTTAGCTCTGCACATTGTTCAGACTCTTAATGACAGCTACTGATAACCATAGAAAATTATACCTAGGAGCTCATAGCCTTTGTGAATTAGCAAAAAGATTAATCATAGTAATTGTCTCTCTTATTTGTCCTTTGCAATAGGCGCAAAAAAGAATAGCTATCCTTAAACTGCAAAAATAGAGTAGTCAACATTTACATTCTATCATCATAAATTAAAGGCAATTCTGCTTAGAAACACCAAGGAAAGCAATACTTTTGGAATAGTATTGGAAAAGGAAATAGGGATCATCATTCACTTTGATATGTAAGATATCATTTATCTAGTGCAGACAGCGCTAACCTCCCATGATAGGTCAAGAGGAATAAAAGCATCTTAAAAAGGATGTTTGTGACACAATATGGTTAGAAATTAAACATGCCAGCAGAAAGGAGACAGTTTCAATTTCCTAAGTCAAACTGCTTCAAGAGGATGAAGCATTAGCAGAGACTGGACTTTCCATACCTCAGTCTGGAGACCTCTTTAAACATGGTCATCATCACAGAAGGATGATTACCAGTGCACTAAATATTTTAAATCTTTTGAAGTGAGCTTGCCTGCATATCCACATCAAATTCCATACACTTTTCTTCATTCTATCAATTCCATCATACACCAGTAGATTCATTAATTCATCTTTTTCCCTGTACCTTAGTTGTATTAGTTGGATGTGGATGTCAGAAACTCAACTTTCTTTCCCTGTCTAGATACCACACACAATGTACAAGATCTGATCTTTCAAGAGCAAGTAACAGATAAGGTGATTCTTTAAATCAGGAGTTCCTTTCTGCTGGGTCTTGTTTTGAAAACTTTTGTTCATTTATTTAAATTTTTGCAAATTCTGTTTTCAAATGCTTGATTTAAGAGAAAGCATTGGAAAAGAAAGGGTTTCTACTTCCTTGACAGAACAAATACATTGGCAACTTTAGGAAGAGACATAAAGAAATCCTGGCCAAAGTATTTGAAATTCAAAGTAGAAACTGAACCATAATCCCATCCCACTTCCAGCAGTGTTCCTACCAGGCACCCAGCTGGATGGAGGACACCTGCTCATGTCCTGGGAAGCAGTGGAAACATAGATGACAGTGACATTACCTTTCCATCAATATGAATATGAGCAGCATTTGGGGCCACTCCTTTTAACTGAATCAACCACAGAACAACTGGTTTTCCTTAATAGAAAGCTATGAATACTGGCCACTGAAAGTCTCAGAAGCTGCTCACTCTGCTCTTTGAAAAAGTCTCTTTGGAACAGAACAGTAACAGTGAGCTTATGGACATTTTCCCCGTCAAGTGTCCTGTGAGTCAGCCACATAGACCTAAGTGAACACTGTCAGCCTTTGTTCATGAGGGCTTTACTTTCCAGAGAGCAGAGGAAAGAGTATTTAATTAGTTGTTCTGCTCATTATTCATACCTTAATAAAGCAGAAATGTATAGTTTCATTTCTCATTGACATCAAATTTCAAAGGCCCCATTCTCTCCTGTGAATTCAAATTAATTGTGTAAAGGTAAATCAGCAACTCTATGCAGCCTCCTCTGCAGGAACTGCCCTGGCTTTGGCTCCACAACCACCTCAAATCCCAGGCCCACAGTCTGCACAGTGACAAGAAATTTGCTATTTGCAATCAAACCACATAAACTTAACACTAAGTTTTCAGCATTCCTCCCATCACAAAGGGACAATGGGAGAAGTGTATTCCTGCTTTCCATACCTTAAATAACTGCACCAGGAAAGGAAGAGACGCAGCGATCTGTCAGCAGGGGAGAGGAGTGTGGATGGAAGTTACTGGATCCTCGGAATCAGATTTTCTAAAGCCTTTCTCCATGGAAACTCAGCCTCACCAATCGTGTACAGTCCCAGCATGCACATCCCAGCCTCAGAGGACTGTCATGACTTCTCTGCACACTGAACCCATTATATTTCACTTTCTCATTTTTAAACCAGTTTTTATCTTTATCAAGTCATATGAAAAGGGTGGACAGAGGTGTTTCCTATTTACTTTTGAAATTGCTATTTTAAACTAGAAAATGTGAAAAAATATTATTTCCAGCAAACATTAAAATATTGTAACTGAGCTCATAAAACGTTCATTGTGAAGTCAATAAAAATCAAGCAAATTAACTTCTCACAGCAAAGCCAACTGGACTTTTCCCATATGTTGAGTAGGGGAAGGATCCACCCCTTATTATTTTGAAGGAAGTAGTGACACAGTTTTAAAGTTCATTATGTGAACAAACACATCCAAAATACATAGAATACATTCAAGCAAACTAACTTAAAATGAGATCTTTCCCAATTGTATATTTTTTTTCCCCAGAATGATTCATCCAGTACAGCTGACTGAACAATTCTGTTAATGTGTGAGCTGAATATCCAGTTTGATTGTTCTGGCACTTCTGAATGAGACCTGTAATTTTTTCTCATCACTCACCCAGCTGTTCTGCTGAACACCATGTAGCTATCCGTATATTCTAGAATGAAAAATTGCAACTCTGAATTTTAAAGCTTATTAATAAGCATGCACTGAAGGTGAAAAGAACTGTGGATCTATATGAAAACAATATTTAGAAACCCCTAAATTTCTCTATGCAAACCTTCAGTTCCTCCTGAATTTTTTCTTCCTCCAGTTTGGCTGCTTTCCGATCCTCCATTTCTATTTTCCATTTTTCTGCCACTATTCTGGCTTTTTCTTGAGCCATAGCATCACGGAATTTCTTTGTTATTTCAGCTTCCTTTTGTCTCCTTCAGAAAAGGATGTGAAAAAAAAATTTAATGCACTAATTTTCTTAAATTGAGGATCAATACTTACTCACTGGTTGCAATAAATAATTAGCGTAAGACTTAATGGAAAGAGGCAAGCAAAGAATTAAAATCTATTTAACAAGAGACCTACCACAAATCATATTTGAAGAAACCATCCAGAGAGCAGAAAACTTACAAATTTTATAAATTACTAATTAAAATAGCACTTCTAAGTTAGACAAGAACTTCTTGGATGTCTTTAAGTCATACCTTATATTTTTCTATTAGTCTAGCAAAACATGGTTGGAATTTTTTGTCTTTCAAATACTAGTATAAATGTCTCCCAATTTCTTCTGCTAGATTGTTTATTAATACTGACAATGTAAAAGAAATTCAGAGCACAGGTTGAAGGTTTCAATCCCTGCTTAAATATGCAAGCAGTCAAACCAAGAATAATCTCATATGGAAAAGGATGACATAGAATAACCTGATATTAAAGAGTCACTTTTCAGTGCTGCACTACATAGGGAAGCATGTGAGGCAGGTGGCCTAATTCCTAACAATATCAAGCATCAATACACTTTTGAATCTCCCCCAAATGTGGAAAAGGCCCTGCTAGAAACATCCGCATGGGACTTTGTATAATGAATTTTTGAACTGCTGGAATAAAAATTAATGCAAGCAAATTGCAAATAAAACCAATTTCAAAAAGGACTTTATGTATTAAACCCCCATTGTGGACTCAGAACTGTGATATAATAAACATATCTAATTTAATCATCTCAAAACCAGACTGCTTCATTTTTCTTTATTTGCAGACTGGTCAACGATTTTGCTAAATTCCCAAGGGAGAAAAAAGTTGGCACCACTTTTTTTTGCAAATAGGGTTTTTGGCTTTCAGTATTCCAGAAAAACAAAATGACATTTTTAACATGCTAAAGACCTGACAAAACAAATGAAAACGAACGTTCACGAAACATACTTACCGGTTTTACCCACCATTACCTTTCTACAAGGTCATACCTCCTATTGTGCCAAATGAACCCTAAACTCAGATTCTTAAATCCTCACCATAGCTCTTCTGCCTCCTTCTGTGCCTGCTGCCTGGCCCGCTCTGCTATGAGCTCCTCCGAGATCTGCTCGTAGGGTTTGTCTCCCGGGGCTTCTCCCATCACCCAGACCCAGACCTCGCCGTCCTTGCCCCGCAGCCACTGCACGCGTTTGCCGTTACCTGCAACAGCCACCGAGAGCACGCCAAAATGTAAACGCTGCCTCAAATCCTGCAACAGCAGACCTGAAAGGATGGGAAATCTGCAGTTTAGAAAACATTAAGCTTGCAATTTACAGTTGGGAAGAAAACGTTGCTCAGAGGTCCAACGAAATCTTCAGATTTGACCAAATCAGGTCAAACACTGGGGGGAAAAAAATTAAAATGTTTTCATGCTGCAGATTACCCAATCTTTAAAAGACTCACTGTCCCACAAAAATAAAAATAATTAATTCAAGCATGCATTTCCCAGAATTCCAGTATTATAATCTCTTTTTAGTTGCTATATTTGCTCACTTCACTCAGCGAGGGATGAATGAAGAGTGTGGAAAAAGAGATGGGGCAAAAATCAATGACCAGTGATATTATGTGACTAAAAATGCTTTGTGCACAAAGAATGTCCAGTGTTGAACAAGTAGAGAAACTTCATGGGAACATCTTCAAAGAATCCAGGAATTTCCTGCCTCCAATGTGTGAAGAAGGAGTTTCAGGGAGTCTACATACCCAGAACACACCACTCCCTGCTGCAGAGCCTATTCTGCTCACACAGGCAATTTAAAGGGATTAAATTTCTGGTTCAGTTTTCATGACATAAACTACACAAAAATCTATGGTTACTGTGTTGACAGAGTGATTTTAAGAACACCACAAAAGGCCTGAGAGCTCTTTACAAAACAGACTTCATTTGGCGAGCCATCAAGTACAAGAACCAACTGTAGGAATACAAAGAGCACTAGATTAGATCCTACCTGAACACATTTTAATAGTTATTTACATTATCTGACTTAGTGTGGTATGATCTTTTCCTTCTGCTTTTATAAATACAACTGTCAAATATTATAAGCATTTTAGAGGTTCATAATAAGGAATTTGTAGAAACACCTCTTATGCATCAATTTTTATGGGTTTTTTTTGTTTCTTGAAACTGTCCTCCACAAAAGGAGATTCTGCCACAAAGAACCTTGCCAAATTAACAGTGGATTTATTTCAAAGAATTCAGACTACAAGGCCATAAAGGGTCAGCAGTTTGCATCATTCCCTGTATATTACAGTCCCCTAGATTTCATCCTCTCACCAAAACATTGATATGAGAAAATCGTGCACCACAACATATCTTCTAAAAGGAATCTTGTCTCATTTGAAAATGAAGAAATGGACAGAGCACCATTTTCCCAAGTAGTTTTTCTCCAATGTTCCCATAAGAGTTAAAAGAAACCGGTCCTATTTGAACAGGATTTACTTCCACTTTTCCTTCCTCTTTCTCTACCAGCATCAGCTTAGCTACTCTCACCTAAAGCTACCACTTGTTTTGTGTGAGGACATATCCATTTAACCGGATTAAGTTTCCCAATGCACAATCAATAAAGTGTTTCTGACATCCCGGGCTGAAGGCAGAAAACTGCAGGAGGCAGTGGAGTGGGGCTGTTGACAGCAGCAGTGTCAGCACCAGCCCACACTCACAAGTGTTGACAATCCAGACTGAAGGCAATGAACGGATCAGATCTCGTCATGAAAGCTGATATTCTATATCAAATTTGAAAATGTAATTTATACGAATCCCCGGCGTTGGCCTAACGGTACTAACTTCAAAGAGAGGTGGAAATTTAAGCTAATAGTGTTTTCCTTCAATAACTCTCAAAAGCATTTGCTCTTTCACAGTCTATCAGATTATGTCTCAGGTTATAAATGTGAATGTATTTCACTGTGGTTCTTATTCTGTACATTGTGTTCCTGTCAACACAACATTTATTTTGAACTTGTATTTTTTGGATACAGCATTAGAATACCATCTGCTGAGACCTGACTGGCCATATCACTACTTGCCTGCAAGGTTTTCTCCTACTGCATTTTCTGGTAAAGTATCTTGAGAAGTATGGAATGAGTATTCCCAGGAGTACTAAGTCCATAAAACCAAAGGCAGTTTTTGTTTTAAAAGCACAGCATGTCTTCTTTCTTGTGAGGAATCTGAATATCCTAGTTGCTCTCCTTTATTTAGTACTTTAAAGAAAAGATTGCAAACAACGGACCTTGTATTAATTGAACTGTACCATAACTGGTAGATACAAAATACTACTCCAGTTCTGAGACAATTTCACTATTTTTGTTCATTTATGAGCTTATCAGAGCTCATTCCTTCCAGGAAGGTAAAAAAAATATATAATTTTTCAGGTAAACAGACAAATTTCATCTTTGCTTCTCTCAAGGTTTTCTGTGCCAAAGGTTTATTAATGTGTTTCTCAGAGGCACAGCTTACCCATTGCAACCCAGGCCAATAAAACAAATAGCTGATTTGTAGACATGTCTTCAGAAATTGTTCTTTCCTCTTTTAAAACAATGGATCTTTTTTATAAAGTTCTAGCCAGTAGATGTATAAACTCCTTTGAAACCATCAGTATTGTTGGTTCAGCATTATACACAGTAGAGGACTCTACTGTATATGAATAAAGTGCATGTTCAAATATAGTCAAAGCTGAAAGATTTGTGTATTAAACAATCTGGCAATTTTAATCTCCAGCATTAAACAGATAGACCTTCCTATTTTTATAATTTTAAAATAATTCAGCTTGAGCACAGATGCCTTAATTCAGGTTTTTCTCTAGAAGAAAAGGCTTTTTCACATCCAACCACTGAATTTACTTCAAGAAATGACTCCCATGCAAACCTTCCCTTAAACCTCTGCTCCCATAAAGTTGCATCTGGGCTTTACTGTACAATATGATCGTAAAACTCAGTCGTTTCGTAGCACAAAATAACATGAAAAATGAGAATGCAGGAAAAAAAAAAAGAGCACCTCAGGGAGAAAATCTGGCACTGTGAAAGCAGAATTTCTGCCATACAAAAAGTCTCTGCAGCTTTCAGAACCATATTCACAGTGAGAAGGTCATCTCTTCTAGGCTAATGATATTTTAAACTGCAGAGCCTATGGCAAGATCCAGAAAGTCCAGAAAATTATTTTCCCTAATACTTGTAGGAAACTAGTGTTGTCTGCTTTGCAAGCAGAGAATTACCACTATTTATGGCTGATTATAACAAAATAATTCCTGCTTTAAAATGCCTCTCAAGTATTAAATTTTTTCTGCAAAATAAGATGTTTTGCTAATACACTTTATTTCCAAATCAAAGAGAAATACACAAAAAAAGAAAAATTCAACTAACTATAAAAGGAAGAGACAGGTCTTGACTAAACAAATTTGAAATGTAGATGAGGAGGCAAGAGAGCCTAATGTTTCCTGCTCAGCAGCAGGCTTCTGAGCCCAGTCACAGAGCCTAAGGCAAAGTCAAGAAACAAAAATTAAATCTCTTGAGCCCTGGTCTTGTGCCTTGACCACAAAAGTACTTTTTTCATTTTGGAGAGACTGTGGCATGCTGAAAATAATAACTGTTAGGAAGCAGTGGACATCACAGTTAGTCTGTTTTGGAAAGTAGAAATGGAAGTATTTTATAAACAAGCACTGCTTTATCAGGAAAACTTACTGAATAATTTGCTAGGTCTTCACCATCCCTACTCTGCCATCATTTTTCAACTAAAACAACTTTGTAGCACCAGAAGAAGACAAAAAACTTTTGAAGTTCTTTTCACCTGAACCTCATCCATGAATCAGTATCTTACAAGGACCTCCTCTAAATCTACACCCACACTGCTTTTAGAACAGTAAACTGGCTTCTGGCTCTGCCAGGTCAGAAAATGCAAAATCAGGTCCCTCAAATTTGCAGCACAAAGGGATCATAACAAAAACTTCCTTGGAGACCTAAAGCCAGAACCAATTGCAACTCAAGTTTGTACATATAAACACACAGAATCAAAACTAAAACCAAATTGTATTTTCTATTTGTCTGTTATTTGCACAGCCAATTCTATACCAGCAATGAAAGTGTAACACAATGGCTGGAGAGCAATCAGAAACTTGAGCTCTCACCTACAAGAATTCTGAGGCTCTGCCAGCAGCACTCCTGATCCCACCCTCAGAGTGCTGGAGCGCTACCAGGAGCTGAACCATGTGGCACCAGGGGCTGCTCTGGCCTCTGAGCTGCCCTAGGGCCAGCAGGGCACTGTCACCTCATCACTGCCATGGCCAAATGCTGCCAAGGAACACCAACACTGCCTGGATACCTGGAGACAGAGAGAAGCACCAGCACAGGAATCCCAGCTCAGGCCACGCTGGGTTCCAATCCCATCAGCTCAGACCTCCACGTTGTGTCTGAGCCTTGGAACAAGCAGAGACACACCGAGGAGACCAGAGCCCCACACTGCCTCTGCCAGCTGGAGCAGAGGAGGTAAACGAACCACTTATGGGTTCTTGGCCTATTTTTTAACATCTCCAAATAAAAGTGCTTTGGAAACAATGGTAATTAGAGTAAATAGAATACTGCTGGAGTCAGCTTCCTTTCTGCAAGCTTGGTCACCATTGCTTTAACAGTTAGAGACTCCCCAGCAGCCCCATTTGTGATCCATCCCCAGTGTTTACACAGGAGCTATTCCAAGGAGCTATAGGCCTGATTTGGTGTCAGCATTCCCAGCTGTGCCATCACCCAGTCTGCCTGCTTAGTCCAGCAAAAGGACAGAGAGCACCAAGCACCCTCCTGCCTTTCTGTGGGAGGGAATAAGACAAGGTGTAAATTTAGAAATTGTGAGCACTGATTCAGATTATGTGGTCACTGATTTATAATCTCAGAACCACAGGACAGCATTCAAATTCTGCTAAGTTTGTACTAAACTAATTCTGCTAAGTTTGTACTAAACAATCTGCTATTTCCATGAACAGCCTCGCTTCGCTGGGCTTCCCACCACAATTCTCCTGCTTGGAAGCTACAAATCTCTGCAGTAGCAATTGACTGTCCTTCCTCACCCTCTGGGAAGCTTTGCAGTCACACAAATATCTTTCACTCTCTACAGAAAACATCTCTATTATTTTCTCTCTCTGGGCTAGAAAAAAAACATCTGAAATTTATTATGCATTTGAAATAGGCTGCATGTGCATTAAAAGCTGATCAGCCTGATCTACTTTTGCCATGGAGAGCTAAACCATAGCTCGTGGAGTTTCCTGTGTTTATAGGGTTGTGGGTTTTTTGTTCTTCTGCAATTCAAATATCTGGTATACTCTGGTCTAAGCACAATGTTCTTTACTTGAGATTTTTTGTCTTTCCAAGCAAATTATTTTTATGGCTTCTTTAAATTAGAGGCTTGAATTTTGTTAGTCTTCAGGGTAGATGAGGTTCCATTCAGTTTCATTTAGCTAGAGGACATGTGTTAGAAGCTCATTGATTAGGATGAAAATGAAGATGTGAGCTTTAGGCTGTTCTCAATTTCTTGAGATTCTCCAACATAAGTATTGAATTATCTTTTGTTTTTTTACAAACACACAAACAGAATTTCACTTCTTTCTAAGGAGAAAACCTAGGAAATTACTATGAATGTTTTTGAGAGATTATTCAAAGGACAGAATGCACTTCTCAAAACAATAACTGCTGTAAATCCATTAAAATATACAGAGAAGAACTAGATAATACTGAGGAAAGTAATGAAAATTTCATCCCACAATAAACTGAAGATTTACAATTAATTTTTGCTCTGCCCCCTGCTAATAGTCATGGGAGCATTGAATCCTTCTTTTTCCAAAATACATTCAAAAAAACCCTTCATTTCAATTCTTAGAAGAATAGGGGGAAATTCTGCCCCTAACATTTAAATTTACACACCTTTGAATTTCAATACTGTGTTATGTGACTTTCTATTGATGGGAGGATTTGCAAAGGCGGAAAGAAATTCAGCTGATTACATTAATATATCAATAAGGGTTGCAGGATTTCAGCATTGCTGAAAAATCAGCCTTTTATGGCTCTCCAGCTGCTTCCTGATCATATAACAAACTCAATCTTCTGTTTATGGAATTACAGCCTGTTACCATGGAAATAATTATGCTGCAATAAACCCCTGCAGGATCAAATAAAGGAAGAGTGACTGAAGAAAGCAAATATTAACGGAGGAAACAGTTACTCACGTAGGACTCTGGTAATTAACAAATGTAGCAAGGATAACTGTACACAACACTCAAAGGTAAGTGGGTTTACATTAGGACATGGTATGTATATATGCAACATGCACACAGGGGTTTGCATGTTAGAAACCAAAACAAAGAAAAAAAAATAAATACAGAAATAAAATACCATTTAAATTGCATTCACCCAGTATGTTGCAAACAATTTTGTGGCTCCCTGGCTAAGGCACACTGTTACATGTAACAATTTTGTAATTGGCCCAATTTCAACCAGGAGATAATATTCAAAGCTCTTTCTTAAAGTCATTCTTCTAACTCCTTGTACAACCTAGAGGCAGCCTCTTGTCTGTCCTTTTTAATGGCTGACCCTTTCACTATAAACAGCATAAAAATATAGGTAAGCATCAGAGAAAAAGTGAAGGTTTTAAAATCATTCCCATCAGTATTGCTTGTTTGCGATATTTTTTTCTTCATTAAAAAATTTCAAAAACATAGCACCATATTTTCTGATTCTTCATCCAAACAATCTTGTAAAGTGTAAAAGCTATACAGAGGGCTTGGTTTCTCTCACAGACCTATCACAAAGCTTCCAGGTTTTCCCTTTGAGAATAAAATAAAGCCATGTCTGCATGGCTGCTTCAGGGTCTGCTGGAAACTCAAAGCAGGAGGATAAGGGTTCTGTGTCACAGAATGAACAGGGAGCTATGGATCATTTTCTGCACCAGGCTCTCCTGATTAATGCAGCGTGCCAGGTTTGCACTGACTCCTTTTGTCAGGCACACAGGACCACGGAAGCAGGGAGAACTATACCCTCCAGTGAGGCTTTTTAGCACCACAGCAAACAAGCGGACTCAAAGGTTACTGAAGTCTCATCAGTGTCTGGCTAAATCCCCTGCTGACTTGAACACGCTGAGTTTTCCTTTACCCTCCAAATCCTGCTCTCAAAACCCAGTTCCTTTGTCCTTGAATATTTTAGTCATTTATGTAAAAAAATGGCAAAATCAGCAAGCAAATATTGAATTAGCTTGGGCAAATCCCATTCTCCCTCTGGCCACAGTTCTGCCCTCTTTCCATATCAAGTATTCATGAGTTTGCAGACAGGCACAACCTCATATCATTACTGAGGCACAGTATGTGGGAGAAAGTCCAACGCTGCTGTGTCCAGACAGGCAGAGGAACACGACACTGCAGAGAAACAGCGATGCCCTCTGTGCCAGAGGCTCCTCTAACCCAGCAGCCTCTCTCAGAGAGTGGCTGATGCCAGATGCCTCAGGAACAGGAGCACTGAGGATTGCATGTCTGCAGGAGAAGGCCCCAGGTAGGCAGCAATATTCTCCTGTCACTTTTCTGCAAAGCAGAAATCAGCTGCAGGACTGTACAAAACAAAAAAGTACAGACTTATTGCTGATCACAGGAGGTGAGAGAAGTCCCTCTGGTTTTGTTCCATCTGGTGCACCTAGGTCATCCAGCACCTGGAGGTCTCTTGATAGCCCCAGGTTCAGAGAAGTGAGTTCAGATGATGCTGCTTTACCCTGCCTCAACACTCAGCCACACCAGGGCATGGGCCCTGAGCAGCTCAGTTCTGGCCCAAGGTACAGAACATAAAAGAACTGCAGCATATCTCAAACTCCTCTACATTGTGAGTGTTACATTAAAACTTATCCAATGACTTCAAATTAGGTGGCTCAGTACCCTAACAAAAATTGTTTTAATGTTCTTGCTCCTGTTCTCTTGTTACTTTTTCATCTCTATCTGAATTGGAAACAAAGGACAGGACTGTACAGAATTGAAGATCACATAATGCCAGAAATTTCAGAAATACTGAGGCCTGATGTCCCTGGTTAGATCCATATCCAGTGATACAGAGACACTGAACACTGACAGGAGCTTGTCTCCACAGGAGATAAAATCTTAGCTAAGTATTACCATGGTCTGTAGAGGCCTGAGCATAAACAAGGAATACATTTCCAAGTTCAAAGTCAGAAAAAATGTCACTGCATGTCCACCCACTGAAACACATGCTCACTCACTGGCCTTCCTCTGACACTGATGTATTCTCCAGCCATCCACTTGGTATATTTGAGATACTTGCTTCCAAATAGCATCATCTATTCTCTAATGATCTTTCTAGCACAAATACCATTTAGATAGATAAATTATTTTCTAGCCATGCTGTGATAAGCCTACCCTATTTTCTTCCAGCTTCTCTTGTTAAGGACAGGTAAATAAGAGTGTTTACAAATAGCTCCCATCTAAGCACATGAGCTACAGTTCACAATGAATAAATGGCAGAAATAACAGCAGCAGATCAGCATTGTTTCTCCTCCCACATGACTGTCCTTCAGCTACCTAATGCTCAATAGTTTTTGAGATCTCATTTTGGGAATGCTGGCAGCGCTGGATACTGCATCAGTGTCAAAACTGAAATTGGCAGGGTCCTCCGCTTCCTCCCAGCTCAGCTGTAGTGGCTAAAGGGCTCCTGCCTAATCACATAAATATGATTCTGTGCAAATTACAAAGCTGCCTGTTAGTCAACTCCCAGAAAATCCCAAGGGATCTTGAAATTTTGAGGCGATTTCTCTCAGTGACTTTAGTACAGTAGGAACAAGCAAACTGTTTTATTACAATGAAGATACATTCCTGAAACATCTGCCCAGGAACAATTTGTAAGTGAATTGAAGATGAACCTCCAAGAATTCAGCTCACCTGTGATGCTATTCCAGTACCAGCCAGCAGTCGTTATTCAATTAAAGCTACAAAATATTTCCTTTCCATTGAGTAAGCTCACTAAATGCTGTCATTTTGGGAGGACCCACATGATGCCTAAATTCTACTAATAATTTTAGGCAAGGTACAAATAGCAAAAAAATTTGGAACAATTTATTCAATATCTTCTAAAGGAAATACTTAATTCTGAAGTGGTGTTTATACATTGCATCCCGTTAGACACCAATCTGTGCTTTTTAACTGGCAAAGAAATTAAGACCATTGAATAATCGGAACACATTTCATTCACCCTCAAAGTGAAACAATTCCTTCAACATTGACTCATTCTGATACTAATTTCAATTTTAACCTTTCCTCAAGACACATGGAACCAAACGATTTAAATACAGAAGCAGGCACTGTTTAGCATTTACTGCAGGTGACTAATATTATTTTCTTTAGAAATTAAGAATAAGACTACACAGATGAGTACACTATTTAGCTTGCTAAATGCTCTCAACAGCTTACATCTCATTTCATGGTTTGGACTTGTTTGTTTTCTAAACTGCAAATTTCATAGTACTAAATAGTACATTTATGGACAACCTGTACTCAGTGGCACTGCTTTAAAAAACAACGAATATTTGGCACCTTTGCTAGTCAGTTTCCAAACAATTAAAAAATTATCATGTTAATGAGCATTCCCTAAGTCTGTTGATGATTTTAACTCTAGCAGAAGGCCTTTCTGACCTGCATATGCCAAACTTTTTGCCCCCAGCTCTGACTTGTGGTTTCCATAGGACAGCACACTTAAAACACAAGAACATTTCATCCTTAAGTCACTGTAGGAAATCAAAATTGAACTCACAATCACTGCTTTGTTTTGAAAAAATCCAAGCCTTTTGCTGTGCTGCTGGGTGCACACATCCCACTGTAGCTAAACTCCTGAATCCATGGGGAATCGCAGCAGCTGGGATATAGAATTCTAGATCAAGCAGAAGGCACTTTTCACAGCACTTTTTTCTAGAGAAGTCTCCATTGTCATTAACAGCTTTTGTTCAATCTAACTGTATCCCATCCCAAAGAGATGGGAAGAAAAGTTTTCATATGTGGCTACTCAAACTTTGAGGAAAGCAGAAGGATTTCAAAGGCAATGCTATAAAGATAATTACAGTTAAATTAGTGTAAAATTATTTTATACAAATGCTATTCTATTCCACCCTTTCAGGCTACAATGATATCTACAAACTCAGAATAACTCTTGGCCTAAAAAACACTAGAACAAACATAAAATATGTTTGTGTTTTATCAAAACAGCAGAGTCAAAAAAAACCCCACAGATGAAAAATCTCAGATCCCTCAAGGGAATAAAGAACATGTAATTGGGGTAGCTTTGCATTTCTTGGTAGCCACTAATTTAAAACAGGAATAAAACCACTCTACATTTTACACTGCGTAGCAGGGGAAGAAGGTCTGGAAATTCACTTATATATTAAGGGCAACTTAAAATTAAGCATCTAAAAGGTCCAAAAAATTATTATTTCAATTGTCTTCTAGGAAAAAATATTTTAACTTAAAAAAATACTATTGGCATCTACTCTGACCCCTTGAGTCAATAGGCAAGACTATTGCACAGTAATTACTATTTTATATCCATAATTTGCAGTTGGCTTTTTTATCTTTTCTGTTTTAAACAAGAAACCATCTTCACTGAGAGATCATTTAACATCACATTGTGGAACTAGGCAATAGAAATCAATTACAAGTACCTGTACAGTTAATGATCAGCACACCTGAAAGAAGATATATTTTCTAACTCTGGTGAACACCAGATATTTCCAGCAGAAGCAGATGCCTGACTTGCAAATCTGATTCCAACAGTTCTTCACTACAGATCTGAAGAAAGCAGAAATTTCCCAAGAGTGGGCAAAAGTCAAACCTAAGCAATACCTTTAATTGGCAATTTAAGAAGGTAAAATGGAAATAGGTTTTTGTGAAATTTAACTCAGTTACTACCTTTGTCAGAACAAATATAATCTATAGGGTACTCAGCTGCTCTTCTTTCTCCAATTACTTATTAATCAGAAAATAACTTACCTAGAAAATGGTCTCCCGTAGTAGGACGCTGAACAGGTTTAATGTATCATTTATATACTGAAATGTAGGTGTCAACACTGTGACAATTCATCAGATAAATAATTTTACAGTTAAAGTTTTCTGTATCTGTCTCCCTCAAAGAACGAGCACGATACAGATTATCTCAATGATATGATGTTGTTCTGATACATGAAGCTGAACTGCATTTTTAATTTTTTCTGAGCTACAAATCAATAAAAATTAACAAGGCTTTTGTGCTGTATGAGAGAAGCTGTTCTGATGCCATCCCTCTCAAGAGGGCCATTCCAGTGAGAGCACTAACATGAAAAAAATAAATATTAAACATCCACCTTGCCATCTCTGAGGGGTCATTTTCAATTCCTGCTATGGCTGACTAGGGTGTCCTCGTTTTAAGGCTACTGTTGTAGCTTAGTCCAGTCATTCCATGCAAGCTTGTGCTCCAAGTGAGTCTTGGAAAACAGTTTTGGTTTGAAGCACTTTTCTAATAATAGTCTTTGTATTGGTAACTGTCTAAGGGGCACTTTGTAAGGTTCAGAAGCTCTAGATATTTCAAGTCTGACAACTGAATGCAACCATGTCTCTGTATTGGGGTGTTCTACCATGGTTGTGTACAAATTAGCAATATTTGAAATGCTGATTGCAATCCCATTACAGAGCTTTCTCAAAATCAGCTACCAGAAGTTATTAGAAACTTTGAATATTCAAACTTTAATAGATTTAAAGATATGATAAGATCTTTGGCAGGGAAATGAGTGATTTACGTATCTCTGTGACATCTCCTTGTTGAGTAAGGAATCACTGTATTTACATTTCCAAGATGAAAAGGTTTTCTATCTTACACCAGCCTAACAGGTTCATCCTATGAATGGGAGAAATTGCTGGAAAGGCACTTACTCAGAGAAAAGAGCAAGGAATTAAGTATTTCTGTTTATTTAAAACCACTTGGACCCAAGGCCAGTCAGTTGGAAAAGACATTTGGAGAAGTTATTTTCTGATGTTTCTTCCATCACTGTCCTATTCATTTTCAAGTCACCATATTCAGCATTCATAGCAGCCTCAGGGAGGAGCTCCATATTTTAACTACATATTGTATGCAAACACATTTCTGGTTTCTTCTCTTTGGTTTTGGTTGTTGGCTTGCCACACTATTCCCTAAACATAATCTCTTGGAGACTATTAATACAGTTGGAAATTTAGTCTCATACAGTATGGCTCTTTTGGTATTACATTTATTCACAAAGAGTCCTTTATAAAAAGCTCAAATTCATAAGATTATTTCCTACTACAGCTAGATGGAAATATTTAATGCCAAGTCAAGAAACAGAACAGGCTTTTGCCTGACCTAGAGTGAGGGGTGAGGATGTCAAATGATTAAAAAAAAATTTGTTAGGAGTAGAGGAGAAACTTGGTAATGATACATCAGTTACCACTGACAGAACATCAGCAGTGACTCCTGACTGAAACAGGCACTTCAAAACAATTCCCCTTACTCCATCACTACCATACTCCCAAAACAAAGGACCAGACTGGAGATACAAGGAGCAGGACCATGTTGCTTTTGCAGTCCCAGACTGTCATTTGGCCCATAAGGACAGCTGGCACTCAGCCTTGCAATCTCTTCCAGATGCCTGCTGCACAACAGCTGGTGGCAAGCCCACCATCCCCAGCTCTGAAGTATAGAAGGAGGTCAGAAATCTTACTCTGGTTGCGCCTTGCTGTCTTTCTCAGCACAGCCTCCTCCATTCGGGCTTTTTCTTCCCTTTCCCTCCAGCGCCTCAGCTGCTCTTCTCTCATCTTGTAGAATAAGATCTGCTTTTGCTCTTCATTCAGCTCTGCCAGGAGCTCAGGGTCAATATACATATCACGCAAAATTTGCTGCAGCATGATGACTCCAAAAAAAATAAAAATAAAAAAGATAAGGAAAAACAAAAGAGAGAGAGAAACCTGCTTCCAATTATACCCACTACAGTGACAAAAGCCCACTGATGGCACTCCAGAAAGCAAATTGCAGCAAAGGAGCTCTCCCACACCTGCCTGCCCAGGAGAGGTTTGATTCCTGCTCTGGCCCTTTTTGTGCAGGCATATTCTGCTTGTTGTCTTGACAGGGACAGAGTTCTTTTCTTATCTCATCCTCCAAATGTAGGGACAGGTGTCAAGTGAATGTAAGAAAAATGAACGGAAAAGGCTAGGAAAAAAAAAAACATAAAATGAAAAGGCTGGGAGAAAAAAGTAAAAGTCACTTGAGTGCTCCTGACTGCAAGCCAGTAAAAATAAGGGATTCTTGATTGAACCCTGCAGCTTTGCTCCCTTGAGCAGAAGAAAATCCAACATAGAGAGTCTCAGAGTTTCAGGTCAAGCAGTTCCCTTCAGCAGCAATACACTCCCAGGGGTGTGAGCGTTGCCCAGGGGTTTAAAGTGATGTCATGGTTAAAGGTATCACCTACACCAACAATATCCATGTCACTTTGGGAACTGATCTCTCCTGATAAGAGAGCAGTTTGCATATTATTTCTCAATCTAGCCTGTTAACCAGTCTCAACAGAGTAAGGCATGTTAGAGGTCATTGTCACCTGGTGTTGACAAATACTGTCATGCAGTAAATTGACTGAAATGCTTCTAAAATTAAAAGCAGATGTTACAAAAGCCACAAGAATCTTGTTATCACTTTATAAATAAATCAGTATGAATTAAACAAGACTAAGTTCTCAGCAATTCACGCAAGCTATGCAAGCTCTGATGTTAATTCATTTTCCACTTGGTGACTGGAGAAAGTTAAAATGCTGCTCTTCCAGGAGATTATAGCTCTTTACTATGTAACAGTTTTATCAAAATCAGCAAAAATAATATTTTGGCACTAGGGTGAACAGCCACTTAATTATGTAAAAAGCCCAAACCAAACTAAAGCCCAACACACTAAAAAGCAAACCCTCTGGATCCGGGAGCCTATTTTCGCTGGGCAGGGGCTCAGCTCCTCTGGGGAGGGAGGGCACAGTGTGGGAGGGGGCTGCTTTGTGAGACAAACCAAAGTGTGGCCACCCAGAGGCACAACTAAACACAGATCGCATCAGCTGGCTGATCCCCATCCTACTGCCTGCTTTTTACACAAGAAGGAAGAGAAAGAACAGGCCTATGTCTCCTCATGAGAAACCTGCTTTATAGATAAGGAGTATCAAAGCCCTACATGACTTCCATGACCTCATATTCAAAAACATCCTTCTAAAATGCACCTCTATGTCCTTCTTTTGAGAAATGTAAAAACACTATTGCCCTAATTTAGGTGGAAAATCAAACTGATATAAACCAAGATTCCGGTGAAGATGTTTTATGACCTGGAAACACAATGCCAAAGATGCTGGAACGAAGCCTTCAGCTGAAACAGGATTTCAGAACCCATCATGTATGGGCTGCAATGAGTGTAGTCCACATGCTACTCTGCAATTCAGGACTGGTTTTATGTACAGATTTTGTCTCCTAAAACAAAGTGCTTTTATTATTACTATTATTTTTTAAGAAATACAGCTTGGCAAGAAAAAACCTAGAGTAAGAAAGATGTTGTTATGTTTCTCTATTTTACTTAGTCAGCTATAGAAAGGGGAGACCCTGAGGGGGTTGGCTTTTGTTTCTCTACTTCTATTCAATTATATTAGAGCTGTGCCTCCACATTTTGGCACTAATTGAAAAAGACTCGCCTTTGCAAAGGCTTCAGGGCAAGCAGTTTCACTGTTTTACTCATTTGTCATCATTCTTATTTTATTTTGCTTGACTTCACAGACCAGAAATTAAATCCTGATCAGAAGCTATCAGAGTGCAGAGAACAAACTCTTCATCATGGATTATGTGTATTTGAGCCTGACAAGTAGCACCATCTCTGAACAGCATTCAGCTGCAGAAGTAGCTCAGGATGGAGGTACAAGACACAAAACAGAATATAAACAAATATTCAGGCAACTACTTGTAAATGGTCAATGAGCAACCACACAAGAAGAACAGCAAGAGCAAAGAGATGAAATGACACTTCACAAACAACCCATTGCCTGAAGATTATTCACCAAAAATATTTGAGGAGGGTAACCAAATGATCAAAAGGAATTAATCTGTGTGGGAATTATTTTTTCTTTAATAAAATAAAAAGTCACATGTGGAAGTGTTATCATCTAATCACAGCAGCAAATCTGATCAATTTCCTTTTTGTAGATTCTCTTTGAGTTGCAGTAACCCCAAAATATAAAACTGGAAATACAAAGGAGAAGTAAGAAAGATAAAGAAGCATCCCACCTGATGTAAGCCAACATCCAACAGACGTAGAAACAAACTCCATAAATTTTGCCATTAATTTTTAAGCTATTAGACACTGATTCTCATTGCAGTTCATGTTTCCACAAATGTTCCAAATATATAGATATAATTAGCACTAAAAAATTATCATGATCTCTCTTGATTGTTCAGAAAATTAGGCAAATTTATGAGATCCAAAACAACCTTGAAGAAACACCAAACCTACTATAACAACTCTTGCTATTTCTAGGATTAACTCGTATTTTGTAATGTGAAGAGCTTTGCAGCTCCAAACAATGTAGAGTCAGAAAACTCAGGGATAGGAAATAACTCAGGCAAAACAAAAAATAAAACTTTTATTGCATAATAATTATTTTCACTCTTCCCTTCCTTTCCCAGGCACAATTATTATATGGATAAAGTAATGATTGAGAAGAGCAGGGAAATTTGTACTAAGGATGCCTGCTTCCTGATTATGGTCATCCATCATCTTTCCAGCCTTTCTGAGAAGTATTTTGAATAGTTAAGGAGGACAATAAACTTTCCATTGCTTTACTACCTTGGTTACCCCTACTGCAACAGGCCAAGCTAAGCTAAAATCATTACAGAAACATTGCAACTCAACAGCCTATGCACAAAATAAAAGTGACTATTAATGGAGTTCTTTGTTGGCAGTCACTGCCTTACAATAATTGCCACACAACTTGAGGCTCTAATTAGTAGCAGTCTCTGCAAGGAGCCCAGAGCTGCTTAAGTTCAGAGTTTTCTTTAATCTTAAATGGCATCTTCTGGGACTAGACACACTCTGCCCCACCTCTGGTGTAGCATCTTTCTGACTAAGCACTCCTCAACACTGCCACTAGAATCCATCTGCTGGGGGAAGGGGAGGGAGGGAGAGGAAAAGGTACAGAAAACCATTTTCATTTCATTTTTTAACAAAAGGTGAAGTCCTTTATTGGCCAAGAGCTGCAAATCTCATAATCCATTTTCCTCTGAGCATTTGCATCTTCCACTCCCTGAACTGAACATCTCACTGGCAATGCTGATTATTGCTGAGCCAGGAGAACAGCTTTGCATTTTATGACACAGCCATATAATCTACTCTAGTCATGTAATTTACATAAAAATATTGTGCTATAACCTACACATTACAGGGGAAGAGAGGGTTGTAATGCATTTCTCTCCTTAAAGAAATATTAATATGATTAAGAAAATATTAATTAAAAATACATTCTTCATATGAATAAGAAAAAAAACACAGTAAAGGAAAAAAGTGGCAATCATGTTTTTCAGACTCTGAACCCATGGTCTTAATTTCTTGTGGTTTTTGTCTTTATATTTTTCAATTTTTAAGAGGAAGGAGCATGCAATATCTTAATTTTTCAAGTCCTGCT
The DNA here is from genome assembly GCA_003676055.1 of Chloebia gouldiae. NCBI lineage: Eukaryota > Metazoa > Chordata > Aves > Passeriformes > Passeridae > Chloebia > Chloebia gouldiae. Next base: position 10,626,978 of record QUSF01000014.1, on the reverse strand, counting down.
GTGTCAGCATAAAAAGAAGAACAGTAGAACCTGGAATTGAATGGTGCAGAAGGGAGATGACCACATAAAGGGGAAAGGTAAAATTAACATTTGGTTGAGGTCTCCAAAACCCTACAAATCTGTCACTACAAAAGCAAATGTGCTTTGGCATTCCCCATGAACTAGCCTTATGTCTGATTTGAAGTTGCTATTAATTAAAAGCTAGAAAAAAAAAAAAAAAACAAAACCAATTGAGAACCATCCCTTCCCCACCTCCTCTATCACAGATGGGCACAACAAAACCTGCCTGGTTTTAGTCCATTTCCATAGTCAAGTCTGTGGCTCCCTCTAAGGGCTGAAATGAGTTTCTCAGCAGCACAATCTGCAGCTGGGTCAGAATGATTGCTTCCCTGAAGCTGCTATTCCATTACAAAACACCACATAAAGCAAAAATGAGAGCACGTTTTTCCAGACCTTCCTTTTCAGTAGAGCTCTAGCATCAGTAAATCAGACTGCAGCATATTCTGGAATGTGGGCAGGCTTTGCATGCTCATCATCTTCTCTGTGCTCATTCAAGATTGCTATTTCTGCAAGGCACTGTGTTAAATACAAAGAAAATGAAAATTTAAAAATTATATATATATATATATATAGCAAAATAAGAATTAAATAGATATATTAAAATCTAATCTTAATGAAACGAAATGCAGCAAGAGAGCTACAAACCAATCCATGAGAAAATACATCTTACACTGTCAGTCTTACAGCTGCAAGTGAAACAATGATAACTGGGGATTTTAATGATGCAGTCAAGATTTACAGTGGCAGGAGTCTTATAAGATAGATGGGTTTTGCTTGGTTTTATTTTAATTCAAATCTGTTATTCCTCAATCCCACACAGAAATCAAACAATCACAATTATAGAGAGCACTGACAGTAGAGAAAGCAAAGGGATGGGCACTAACCCAGGGAAAGCAGTATTTGCAGTCCAGCACTGCAAAGAGTATTGCTCTCTGTCATTACTCCAGTCTCCCAAGGTTAGTTTTGTACTCTGCAACACTACCTGCCCTTCAGAAGAAGTCCCATCAGTGATTATTTTTGCCTGGCACTGTGGCAATCCTAGCCAGCAAGATTACTTTAGGGCTATCCCTTTGTGTTCTGTGCCACAGCTGTCACACACAATTGCACCGGAGCCTGTGATGCCTTCAAGGTTCAGCACAATTTATTACAGATTTGGGGACCTGAGTGGAAAGGACAGCCCTTGGATTTTTCTTCAAGCTGATAAAAGATATTCCAAATTCTGACCTGCATTACAAAGGTCTGAGATGTAGAACAATATATACTTGATGTTTATTGCTAGCAATACACTAACAGCAAGACACAAAGAGGCTGGCAAGTTCCATCATAATTTTCCAAATGGAGAATAAAGCAGCCACTACTAAAATAATTCAGAGTGAAAGCGAGTAAAGTAATCCAAACAGAAAAAAAAGTCAACTGATGACTGAGTTCATCTGGCTACAACCAGTGCTCCCTAAGCCAGCCACTGAAGAAAGAGACTTTGCAGAGGAAGGGCAGAAGATGATGACAGAACACTTCCATACACTGCAGTTAACTAGAACAGAGCTCTTCACCAACCTCTCACTGGGATTGTGCTGTCTAATTTAATTGGTGTATATCTTATTGACAAAACAGTAATCAAGTTCTTCAGGTTGAGCTCTCAGCTACAAATGGGGTGTACTTGGTTGACAGGCAGCAGGCTCTGCTTTGGAAGCAATTACAGCTCACTAAGTGTCTGCAGGGATCTGACCTTATCAGATTAAAAGGCACACTGGTAACAGCCTCCAAGGACTTTGTTCAAAAAGATATGCAGAAGGCACTGCCTCCTGCTCTCCTATGTACACTTCCTTGCTCACATCAGGACGTTGTAGTGCACTGGACAGAACACAGCCTGTGCTCACACTGCACACTGCAGGCCAGCTTTGTGCTGGCTAAGTACTAAATACACCAGTCCATCTGTTCTCAGCAGAAGTCTCCAATGGAGACTGAAGGAGGCCATCCATGACCCTTCAAAGCAGAAATGGTTGCCTTTCAGCTCCGGAGTTATAGGCTTTTCTTAAGGGTCTATACACCTCTTCTTCTTATTGATTTACCTCTATCTGATCTTTATAAAGATCTGTTAACCAAGGAGGAAACTCTAAGTACAGACAGCTGTGTAAAGGATATTGCTCTTCTTTCTCTGCCCCTCAGCACACACCTTTCCAGACTCAGCTGTCTGCATAGCAACAGCACACTTCAAGCAGGAATTCAGTATTCTCCTTCATATGAATTACTTGCTTCGTGTATCCACACAGCCCAAGGAGACCTTTGAATTCCATGACCTAATTGCTACATGAAATTATTCCAGCATTTGGTATGTTTTCAGTGAAGTTCATTACAATAAGTTACCCAAGAGATATCATGCTCTACATTATGCTAGGTTCTTGTCTCAGATATATATTAACTTATGAAAATGCTCAGTAAGTTCACTTTTTTCCATCTTACCATAAGTGCATCAGAACACATCATGGAAGAGCTAATTTTCTTTAATATACTCCCTGGTACCATTCAGCTGCATTATACATAATGCAGTAGTCATAGCATATCAACTTCACATCATATCAGACACTGCATTATGGCAGCTGAATTGATTACTTGTGTAATTGAAGGGCACCAACAGGAAAATTTTTAATCATTTAAGTGACTCATCAGCTTTATATAAAAAATGTCTTGCTTTAGTGGCACCATGCAAGTGACTTTCAGACCGTAGCATTTTAAGCCACTTCTTATTCTTGTCATCATTGTTGGTAATACAATCCTAGAGATTTACAAAAGGCAGAGCATAAACTTGAATGTTGACTATAACAGATTTCTTTTGACTATCAGACTCCTGTTTGCAAGACCTAATAAAAATCCAGCTAGACAAAAGTAGTTTTGTTTCTGATGGGAGTTTTGTGGGTCTGCTTTTCTGTTCTGTTGTTCTTTTTTAAATTTTAGTATTTCACTCACTGTAAGAAGCCAACCTTTTCTTTGTCTTCAAGGGTCAGACAGAAAAATCCACAAACATTTTATATTGTTCTATTATATTGTTCTTTTATTTTCAGCTTCACTTGCTGCCCACCTCCTCAGATAGAAAAACCTCTGCTGCAAAAAAGTGCCTAACTTGCTGCTGCAGATTGCATCCAGCACTTTCCATGTCTTGACACTGAGGTGCTGTTCAAAAGTTTAAAAAGCAGTACCTAAAGGATTTTGAAAATCCTTCCCTTTTACTTGAAGTCTTATTAAGACCTTCACCATTGCTGTCACATACCACAGAACAAAGAGTAGCTCAGAATATTCCTGAAACTTACTTGAGTTTTTTTTTAAAAACTCTAATCATCTTCAGAGTTTCAAACCACAAAACCTGGATTAAGCCTACTGACTCATTTTCACAATACAAGCCTGCAGATCTTTGGCATTCATGTCTGTGCTCCATTCACCTGACAGAAAATACCATTTTCAAAGCTATTTGCAAAATTATGACAAATCCAAGTTTCACAATAGGAATGTGTCCCTGTCAATCCCTTATGTCAGACTTATGAAGTAAGAGCAGCACTACTTCATTCTCTCTGGCTTTGTCATATCCTCAGTCATGAGAGTCACCTCCTCATTCTTTTCTAGCAGTACCATGCACTGCATTTCTCCAGGTTTTATTTTCTCCCAAGTTTCTTCTTTTTATATTTCTACTGTTGCTTCCTGCACTAAGTCTCTGCCCACTGTCAGCAGCTCCTGCCTGAGAAGGGTGACCAGCTAAAGTAATTTTATCCCTGCTCCTCTCATTGCAACAGAGGACTGCAGCATTTTCATGGCATCCTAACTTTCCCCTCTCCAAACAGGAAGATGAGCCCCTCTACAATGCCCATAACCTAAATATGCAGAGGAAATGAACTCCATTATATTAAATATATTCTACAGTATCACCTCAAAATGACTAAATAAATACTCAGAGTTGATTGAGGAACTTCTTCCTACAGAAACTCTTGCTTTGCTGTAACTGCCACTGTACCATACAAGCTAGTTCATGCAGAGACATTACATGAATTGGGTAAATACTCTAGCAACTCCTGAGCAACAGTGGATTCAAACAGATTATGGCTACTGCTCCAGATCTTTCTATCCTTTTAGTAAGTCATCTTAAGCCACCTCCATGCCTTCAGTTAAAAAAAATATAGTTTTATTTCTAATAGCCATACAAACATCATGTTCATGTGTTCATGTTAGAATTCTAGAAGTACCTCATTATTTTACCACGGGGCAATAAGTGAGCTGGCAGGGGGCAGGTGATATTTGTACCAGTACCACTGTTTTGTATTTTTCTACTCTCTCACTGCTACCCATATGGATCATCAGCAGTGGGGACCTCTTCCATTCGCTACACAGCACTGGAAGACAGAACCTGCTGTCAGCTGCCCTCAGAAATCTGGAGTAGGGCTCAGATTCAGCCAAAGTGCGCTCCAGTCTCAGGCCTGTAATGGTTAGAGCTTCCAGCTGAAAGCCACTCACAAGTGGCTGCAGCTGCCCATGGGTCCATTTCCATCACAGCTGGAATACCCTTGAAGTTTGTCAGCACAGCACTGATTCAGCTCCTGAACTTTCAGGGCTCTGATGTCTCGTCCCAAGCTTTACTCACCACACTCCACACCAGCAGGCGCCTCCGGACAGGCGCTGCCTTCTCTTCCACAGAGCCTCGGCCCGGCTGCACAACCCGGGAGCTCCGAGCTGTGCTCCTCTCACACCTCCACACTCTGCAGAAGCCTCGAGTCCTGTTCTGCTCCAAACTCTTCATCCTCAGCCTTCTCTCAGTCCTCTCCTCACGTGCCCAAAGGCCAGGCCAGGCTGGCACACCGTGCTGTGGCCGCTGGCCGCCCAGCTCTCCATGCTGTCACAAACCTTCCAGGGAAGCTGGGCTGGTGCTGCCCTGAGGGTGCTGCTGCCTCCCTGCTACCCCTGCAGGTAGAGAAGATCATTTATTCCTCATGGGAGCAAGCAAGCAGGTCAGCTTCTAAAAGTAGAGATGAGGTTCAGGGGATTAATCTCACCGTCACCAAAAACTGCACTGTGGCTCCGAGTGCGAACAATGGAGGAGGAAGACCTGGTCCCTCTGATTTGACTGGTAAAATGTGATTTATTTAGTAGAGGTAGGAGTTTTTTACATTAATACTCTCAGGAGCTTCAACTTACTCATCCAGCAGGTTACATCTTATAGATACAAGCAGTTCCTTTGATTAAATTATACTGATAATCATCAGTCTCTCAGTGAGATGAGTCATACATTGACATGAAACAAGTTAGTAAGAATTGTTTAATTTTTCACTACTGGAAGTACAAACAGTTCTTTGTAAACTAAATTAACCATCAATTCTGAGCCCTAGAGTACTCCAGTGAACCACATGAAGCCACTCCATTTTCTCCTATGAAATTCAGAAAGGTCATGGATCTGTTACATTCAGCCTCAAGAACAAATGCTACAGGGATAACTGGGTGAGGGTATAATGGCTTGTGATGATCAAAATGATCCAATAGTCCCTGCTGGCTTATTTGCTATGAGTCTATAAACTCACCCAAGAGTGAGACAGACTGCTCCTAAGTGGAGCTGTCATCAAGCAGATCAAAGAAGTCAGCACTTTAAAAAGTATAAATGCCAGAATGCACTGGACTGATGCTGGACTTGTATTGAAAATTTTATGTTTAGTCTTTAATTTTATTTGTTTAAAGTAACAATCCTTATAAGCATAATTATTATAGGAAAAAAAAAACAACAAAGTTTTATATCCTTCTCTAAATTTCATTGGAATTGCCACAGATTTGTCACCTACTTTTTTGGCCCAACTATTAAAGAAAATATAGACTGAAGCCAGCATTTAACTTTATGCTGTATAGCCAGCTTTAGTAAAATCAATGGGATTACCTAGACTGTGCAATATTAAAGAGCTTTGTAGGTCACTGAAGAAATGGGATCAGACGTTGCATTTTCCCTGAAAAAGCACAGTAACTACCAGGGACTATTATGTGATATGTGTGGGAGTAGGATAATACAGGCCAAATTCTTATCCCAGAAATAACCTTTTGAAAGCCACAGGGAAGCTCACAAAACCAAGCAAACAGCAGAAGGCCAAAAAGCTACAAAGACCCTCTAGAACAGGGGGATGGTTTGGAGAAGAGATGCACATGTGCAGGTCACTTTGGGCCCAGGAAAAGTAGGTAGAGCTCTGTAACAACCTTGAGGCTTCTCTAGGCTGCACAAGAGTTTGAACTGCCCCAGCTCTGCTCCAGGCCCTTCCCACAGACTCCAAGGCTATGCAAAGAGTTTAGCTCAGCTAAACACAAAACTTATTATTGCATTTTACTGCATTTTCTCCCTTTCCAATTAGCCTCTCCTCCTACAATCCTACGGAAATACTCAGAGACTGTATTCCTTTAGTTGTTGTTGTTCCATTACAAAAATGCTGCATTAAAACTTATTTTCTGAAAATAAAATCCATTGTAGAGCAAGATGATCAATATTTGCATTATTTAGGAGGGATACTGCAGACATTCAGTATGTAGAACAGGGACTAAATGCATAGACAAAAAAAATAAGCTGCAGGAGGATGCAGGTGGTTGATACAGGAAGTCAGTTTAAGGTCACAGCTCAATTTAAGGTGAGAGCTGAATTTAAAAAAAGGAGAAAGGAAAACTGTTACAAACTAAAAATAAAATAAACAGACTACACAGTTTCAATAAAGTAAGAGACCATATAGTAACCACTAATATTTCATTGTAATCTAGATCTTCAATCAGAAACTATGCTGGACAGGTAGAAATTATGAAATTGCAACCAAGTCTAGATTTCCATGATGTTTGCCTCCCAGAAATTCATAAGCTTCCAGACTTACTATGATCCATTTTACATTGTGAACAAATTCCCTTTTTTTTTTAATTCAGTAGCAGGTTGAACACAAACATCCTTCTCTGCTACCAGTATATCACTGTATCTTGCAGCTCCTATATATCAACAAAATAGTTTGTACCATACGTACCATATGTGATCTCCTAGTGAGCAAAGATATTTTGTGATTTTTTTTTCTAAATATTCAATAAACAAAATAATATATAAGGATGTGTTTCTGTTTGTACTAACTCCTTTATCACACAAGGATTGTAAAAAAATCATATCTGCAACTCCACTTCAAAGAACAATCGTAATTTCATAACTTTTTATGTCTAATTATATATTGTCATCACCAAAGTGGAAAGCGATGAAGAAAATCCACAACAATTTCAGAAGTACACACTTCTGAGCATCAGAAATACTTGCACATATACTTCCCTTATAATTTTTCTTTTTAAGTTTATGTGTATCAACAACAAGTATTTTTTGTGGATTTTACAGGCTCTTTTATGCCCTACAAAGTCAGGTAGTTTCAATCACTTCTGGTTTTCTTAAAAAAAATATAAAAGGAAGCAATTTTTTTACCTGCCAAGTAATTTTATAATACCATGAGCAAAATGCACAAGCCCTTTTCTCTGAACAAAGAAGGTGCTGGCCTGCTTTACTGCTCTTCAGAACAGGGAATTCTCCACTCAAATGATGGAGAAGAGTATTTAATTTCAGCAATCTGTCACAAGGAACGAGCATGGTTGGGTTTTTCTGTATCTTCCAGAGTCTCTCCAAAGGTCAGCTGGAGTGATATTGCAATATCCCTAAGTGAGGGATTTTTTAAAGTCTGGTCATATTTTATACAGCTGAGCTGTAGGACCTACCTGCTTCTTTCTCTTGATATTACAATTTTCAGTGCCTCCAGAGACATAGAGCTGGAAATAGAGCAGCTCAAGTCAGAATTCATTCACTGGGCTTTGAATGTGTCTCTTGAGCCTCAGCATGTGCAACTAAAGGAGAACCAGCCTAAAAAAACCTCTAGCTATTAATGAAAACTATTGGAAGCAAACCTTCAAATACTCAGAGGGCCTTAGAAAGAATTGACACCAAAAATTAATCTCAGCAGTGAAGTTCCTCTGATCTACATTTTAAACTGAAAAAGAACAGCAGGATTTATATAACAATAGGTAATTAAAAAGTGGCATAGAAGATAGTGAATATTTCACTAATGTTAGTTCTTGCAGTGCTGTTTGAATTTTGCAGCCAAATACATGGGTTCCCTGAGCCTGACAGAGATAAAGCATAAATAACTGAATCTAATACCTGCTTCAAAGCCTTTTCCCTGGGCAATAAATGTACTAATTGCAGAAAGCAGGATCTAGCTTTCGTTTTGTACTCTACATGTTGTCACACATGGATGGAAATAATTAACATTTATCAGAAGGGTTTTGGCTCAAAAAAGTTCAGTGAAAGCCTAGGTATTTTGGAGACATAGCAATAATAATTTCAATAAGAAAGGCTGGCTGGGGCTAGGCCTATCTATGCCAGTGAGACATTCTTATAGCTCTGGCCCTAATACTGAAATCCTGGATGTACCTGAATGAATTCCCATCTAAACCCACACTCAGCAGACAGTAGACAGAACAGAGATGTGTGCATTGTAGCCCATTCCAAACCAGCCTCATGAGCCTAGTTGGGTATCTCTGCAGCCTTCTAATTGAAATACCAAGGTTTCAATTCCAGATATGACACCCCAGGACAGCTCTAGTTCTAGAAGTATAAAAATGAAGCTGAAATCTTGCAATGTAGAAGAAAATGAAATGTCAAAACATCAAAAAACTTTTCTGAAACCAAGCTTCTGTTGTGTAGCCAGCCTCTATTGTGACACATGCTATGAAGCAAATTATCTTTTTACTGAACCAGATGGGAAGAATGAAAAATCTATAGCTAATTTAAAATCTGCCTGCTACACACAATACCTAAAATATTTTCTAAATGCATAGTGGCAGAACAGTTCTCCTAAACAAGGGATTTGCTCATTTACCCTCCAGATCATCATTGATACTCCCTTAACCATTGCCTTAGTCTCTAAAAAAGTTCATTAATTTTCTTTCAGAAAGTTTCTTATCAAGGTCCTGAGGGGAAAAAAAGGGATTTGAAAGTAAGTTACATGAAAGGACATGACATCTCCCAGCCTCAACTAAACTCATAGAGTTAACCTCTGACTCGATAGGATTTCTATTATTTATTACATTACAGCCAGAGAAACAAAGTATGGAAAACTGGCCTGTACTCATGATAATAAAGGATTCCCAGGTAAAATTGTTTGTAATTATACTCTCCTTTGGTCACACAGATCCCCAGATCCTGCCCCTCAGAGCTCAGGAGCATGCACCGAGATTGCTTAGGCTTTACTGCCTTAATGTAATTCACAGATTTCTAATTCACCACAAGGACTCACTACCTAATTACTAAGGCCTCAGTGCTCCAGGGAGAATGGGAACAATTAGCCCTGCTTTAACCCCTTTAACAAAAGCCTGCAAAGACAAAAATCTTCACCCATTTAACAAAAGCCTGCAAAGACAAAAATCTTCACCCACAGCCGTTCAGACACAGCTGCATCTGTGCAAGTCTGTGCCATGGCCTCTCAAGCAGCCTGAGGATTTCCATGGGCAGCAGCATCTGCACAAACCCACCAGACTGCCACAAACCCAGAGCAGCAGCAGCAGCAGCCTGCATCACAACAGAGGTGTGTGCTGCTCCACTAGGACTGAAGAGCAAGACTGGCAAAGTAGAAGTGAAACTCAAGAGTGAGTGACCACCTGGACTGAGCTCACAGAAACCATTTGTTCCAATTCGTTAAAATGTTGCAGAAGTGAAGGATATTAAACCCAAATTCACTGCCCACAAAACTCTTACTCCTCAGCATGGAGTGATTTGGTTATCCTCCTGAGACTAATGGTGCTCATGCCTTGGAGCTAACCTGACCTTCCATGACACTGTTCCAGCCCCAAACAAGATTAGGAATAGTGTTTTGAAAACTCTGAGGAACATTAGCATGTGGGACTCATAAATAAGTGACTCACACAAAATAGAAACCAGAGTATTGCAGCAACAACTTCAATCCTCACATGCAAGCTTCCAGACTAAATTTAAATTCTGCCAGCATCACAAACTATCACATCTATTCCTGTTAGTCATTTCTTTGCTTTCCAGAAGCATCTCTTAGTAATGTGGACTGAAATGACAGATATTTTCTACCTTCCCCCTTTTCTTAGAAAGGGTAGTTTCTGGTTTCTAAAAATCACAGACTTCAATTCCATCAAGTCTCTGACCATCACAGGGATCTCCAAATAAGCTTTGTTGAAATGTAAATCAAGGGAAAGGCAGGATATGGTGGTGGTTTTTCCTCAGCTGAAGTTACTCAGGCTGACAGGCACCTGATGTTTTCCATTTAGTATTTTCATTCTGTACTAAAAAGCATAAAAATCTGTGTCTGTATGTATATTTCAGTGCACCAGCACCACACAAAACAGCAAGCAAGAAGTGGTGCATAAAAATTGCAGTAGGGGAGAGCACAGAGAGAACTATTGAAAAATAAATAGATCTGTAGGATCTAGATACTTTATGGATGTATAGAAAAGGACACCTGAAGTACTACTGATTGTCACTAAGTGTTGCTGCTTTTAATGAATTAGGAATGCCAAGCTCAAGCCAGTCTGAAAGTGAAAGAAGAGTTAAGTAGCAATTCATATATTTATTGAACAAGTCTTTTTTCACCATCAGGAAATGTTTGATTTGGGAATTTGACCATTAGGTATATCCCATTAAAAAAACCCTGACCAAACTGCCAGAACTCCAAACATGATCCCTGGATATGAATAAATTCTGTCTCTAGTGAGTACATAGGAACCAGAGTGCTACACGCTCATAGTGGCAATTTGTCCTGGATTTGGGGATATCTGTTGCCTACTTGGGCCTGGAGTTACAAGAGAATTATAAAACACCAAGAAATATAGGAGAAACAGCATGCTCAGATCAAATCCAACATGCACAAGAACATGCAGAGTAAATCCAGTGTACAATATATGTGTGTGCTTCTTTTCAGAAAATCTGACAGAACCCTAGTAGCTGTAATTACGTGCTTTTACCTATTAGAATGTATAACAATTGTCATAATAAATCAGACCTGTACCTCTAAACTCGATAATGCTATTTGCTAACATGGATTCCCCATCAAAGTGCTGCAGAGTAATCTGAATTGCAGAGAGCAGTGAATCTCTGATGTCCTGCACATCTCAGAGCACTGTGACATTGGGCACTGCTCCCTGTGATGTGTCCCCATGAAAAGGATGGCACTTGCTGTGCATCTTAATGTGCTGCTGTAGATCAGCCTATTCCCAATTCTTTCCCCAAAGCAGTTTACTGAAGCACGACCACAGGCTGCAGCTTGCTTCTCCTCTCAGATATGCTCACCCTCTGCTCTAACTCCTCCACTCTCCCTTCTGTTCCGTTAGGTTTATTTTCATCACAGTTACAGAAGTTTCATGCTGAGCAAGTAAAATGATAGTTCCTTTTCTAAAAATCTTTTGATGTTTCCCAGAATAACTGCATCTACCAGACCTGTGAACCAGACCAAAATACCCTTTCACTAGTATTCAAAGGCAGAGAAGATAAACAGTGCTATATAAATCAGATTATGTTCTCCAGTGCAGAAATTCCTTTCCAATAAGACTTTTTCTGGCATTTTACTGCTCAGATCAACACAGATACACACTGTCCACTAATTTTTTTTTCTTCTGGGAACAGGACAGTTTACTTGAAGCCACAATCAAATGAACCACATTTCCACCTTGTAAAAAATTAAAGCAGCAAATTAAGTCTCAGATGAGAGATACATCACACTGCAGAATATTAGATTAACTTGATTTAAAGCAATCCATCAACTAAGAAAGGAAGAAAGACTCATCCATTTATTCTAGATAATTTCTTTCACTGAAAGTTTTGTCTTTGGTATCTGCAGAGAAAATAGTTTCTCTCTGTCTATCCTGGGGTGTGCCTACAAGAGGAGGCATAAATACAGCTCAGGTCCCCCAAGTGGAGGCCCAGCATTACCTCAGACACTGTAGAGGCACAGGCCTGCCTGAGACCCAAGCACATTGTCCCTCTCAGCAGTGCTGACCAGTTAATGCTTCACCAGAGCTGACCTTGTTCCTCACCTGAGGAGCAGGGACACTTCTGTCTCCTTTCACTGCCTCTGCCACTGACCCTCTATCTTTTGATTTTTCAGTTTGGTGTAATACATTTCCAGTGCAAAAATTGCTCCCTGTGCATTTGTACAGCACCATCAGCACCTGATGCTGGTAGGAACCTTGTGCAGTGTCTCTTACAACAGATGTCCAGGCTTACATGCAAATAGAAAGAGCATTTTAGCTGTTCTATAAATTGGATTCCCAAACCATCTTATTTTGTCAACCTTTGAAACTGATTAGTTTGCATATAAAATCACAGTTCATTTGGCACAGGATTTCCATAGCTGGCTGCTTGTCAGTGCTTTGTGCAGTGTTATGAATCTCTATTTCTCCATTAGTATTCACTACAGCAAGATGATGAATGACATTGAAGATGTGTTTATCTGATGTGATTTCTTACTTGTCTTCACCCATTTACTATATACCTCATTTTGTTTCCTTTGTTGTCTTCAGTCTTTTACCAAGGAAAACTGTTAATTTTTTTTTTTTCATGATTACCATTTTCTGAATATCCATGAACCTGATCCAGCTTCTTTGAAAACATTCCTATTGACTTCAGAACACACTGGAACTGGCCTCTATGGAGGATGAATGTGTCTGGCATGCCTAACGTTGCAGTACCACCACCTACTCATCCTCTCTGGTTCTTGTCTCTTTTGGGGCTTCACACTTTACCAGATCTGACAATAAAATGTTAACATTTACCCCCCCTTGCTTGCTTTTCAGAGCTATCCAACTTCTGGCCATGCTGGCACCATGTGGCAATCCTGCCTAAGCCTCAGTCTGCACTCTGACCTCAATAAACAGCGATGCCTTTGATTCCCAAAAGCCAACAAGAACCAGCTCATCTTGTTAACTCTGAACCAACAGGAAGGTCTCATCATTTTGTGACATGCAACTTAATCCATGACTGATCTTGGTCCCTTTTAAGCAGTCAAGCACACGAGCTCTACTTGCCCATCACCTGTAAAAAGCATTTTTTTCTGGATGTGACAATGCAAACATAATGCAACACACAAGAATTTTCCCCATTACAGGATGTAAGATAGCAATCTTCACCTTAGGACTTTTATTTTCCAATTCATATGCAACTTCACGGGACATGTCATTTCAATTGGAAAAAACAAATTATGCCAGAGAGAATTCAGCTCATCCTCCCTCTCCACAAGCCCAGCCAAAGGGACCGGCTTTTTAATTATCAAGCAAGAGAGCCAGTAAAACATCTCCACCTCCTTTACAGGATCCTCAGGCTCCAAACTCATTATCAGATTGCTTTTTAAGAGTCAGCAAATTAAACTCCCTCCAGCGCTATAATCACCACAGTGATTATAATTCCATGGTGCAGTGAAGTTTTAGGAAGCTACAGACTTGGAGCCAGTGTTACAACCACAGACTGCAACACAGCCCCCACCAAGCAGCACCACACTGGGAAGCTCAATCTGCTTACTGGAACAATCTTTAAATAGTATTAACTGGCAGACAGCATTTCCTCTAGCTCAGGCTGCAGCAACACTAGGGGGTTGTAATGCATCCCAAATAGAACACAGCACATGCTTCGTAAGCTGTCCTGTAACTGGCTCTTATTTATTAGAAATTCAACTCTCCCATAAAGTGAGCTTAGAAAGGCAACAGGGAAAAAAAAATCTCTATTATTTTTCAAACTATTGCTTCAAAACTAGCATTTTTTATAACCATCTATTTGAAAAGCTATGCTTTTTAAAATAACTATTACAAAATAATCATTGAGAATATTTCAGAAAGCATTCTACTTGATCAAAAACAGTAAGCCAGAGATGGCACCTTCAGGTTCTAAAGTTTCCTTTATAGAAAAAAAAAAAAAAAAAACTCTTTTATATTTTAGCCACAGACTTGAAAGATGAGTGTAAAGGCTTGGACCATTTCTCAAGCGCTTAGCACCTGCCAGGTGAGGTCCAGGTATGGATAAAATTTGGCTAGACTTTAGAATCAGCTTCTAGGAACACTCTTAAATCTGTCTGTAAGTAGATGCCAATCATAATCTATTTCTCTCTTGGAACTCTGTCCCTTATTAGATTCAATAATCACTCTTCTGAATGACAGTAAAGGGAAATTCACTAAAAACTGCTTTGGAGATCTGAAAGCATCTCTCCCAGTGTGATAATTACTATGTTTCTATTTCTGTTAATGACATCTAAGAACTGGAAACAAAAGTAGTGTTGGAGGATTAAGTAATTATGGAGTATTAGATGCATTTGAAGAACCGGGTCACAGAAAAAGGCAGGAGGAGGAAAGAGTGAGCATGCTGTGGGCTGCTCATCAGCTTGAAAGCTGTAACTTATTCCCCCTTACTCACAGTGTGGTAGCTGTAAAGGACAGACTCACAGTACAGATCAGCTGTTCTTTATTGTTCCCATTCTGGAAAGCTACAGCTTTTATGGGTAAGTAAAGCTCTTGTTAACTATAGATAGATAGAATCTCTAGTCTATGCTTAATTTTCTCTCATCTACAAATTGCAGATGTATGTGACCAAAATAGAAAACTAATTTAGTCTCGTTTAAATATACAAGCGTAGTTCTATGACAAATGCAATACTATAGATGACCTAAAATTCTTCTCTCTTCTATTTCAAACAATACTTAACACTTAAAGTCACATGAAAATTAAGGCTGGTTTAAAGAAACTAGTAAATTATAAGAATGGCAATGAAAAGGGAACTTAAAGCACTGGAAAATTATGAGTTCTTATGAAATTTAAGTAATCCATCAAGGCCAATATGCTCACATGTGCCTCTGCATACATACTGCACTTTGCCAAGCACTACTGGGAGGACTGGAGCTGCATTTAGGTGGTCCAGCCTTGGAATATGCTTCTTTATGACATAACCCTCAGCATAGGGAAAGATGGAGTACAAGCCCTTAGCTCTGACCTTTCCACATGAAAGGAATGCCTTTTGTACTGGATTTAAAATATACCTTTGAGACTTTAATTTCCATTAGTCTCCAGATCATTCCAAGGTATTGGTTAACTGGATCAACCTTCCACCTTCATTCACGTGATGGCAACTCACGTCACAGCTGGACCTCGTGACATCAGCAGAACTAATCTTAGTAATACTCAATATGTTTAAGGGTGAAATAATCTCTCTTTAAGAGCAGTATGACAACTGAGCTGCCATTTAGAGTAATTACCTTCCTAGTCAATTAAATGATTGTTCAAGCAAAGTTAAACATTTCAGTAGTTTTGGGACACTGATAAAAAAAAGCAGGTCAAAATTTGACTTAGAAGCACTTTAAGCAAGCAGAGAGATGGGCACAGAACATAAGTGGACTAAACTAGTATTAGACAGGTATTGCTTCTGGCTAGACTACCTCCACTGTACAGGTCATTTCTATAGGACTGATTTTCAATTCAGGTGGAGACAGCTGAACTTGGTGGATTGTTTCTTCTACTCCTACATCATTTATGTGTACCTGTCCTACTTTCTGAATGTTCTGCTCAGAAGGCTTATCCTTTTGATATATTTGATGGCTATAGCTCAAAGTTTTTATTCCCACTTTTGTTCCTGCTCTTTCCAGCCTGATTTTACTTGCACAGCACTGTTTCTGCTGCCCAAGTACAAAACTCTGGGCAGGATAATAAGAAATGACAAACATAAACCCACACACTTCTAAGTACAGGGTCATCAAACTTATCTTGAAAAAAAAACCAAAACCATCCATTCATGTAAAATCATATAACAATTCAGACAATTTTTAGATGTAAACTGTGTTACCTTCCTCACAACTAAAAATGCTAAAGCCAGCCTGGAAAATATTACATATTCCTTGTGTGTGCAGTTTTCAGCATTCCCCAGCACCTTGGCATTTGCTTCAACAGCATTATAAACCCATAATACAGCAATACCATAGGGAAATCCCACAGCTGCTGCTTTTAATACAAGTTGTTTTCCTTTTTGATTTTAAAGCATTGTATCAGATGCACTTACATAAATCAGAGTCAGCAAACTTATTGCTGCCTAGAACATAATGAAAATTCAGGGACTCTTATTCTTTAGAACTAGAAAGGGACTGCACCAAAGTCAATAAAGCCATTCTGACCTGCACAGGCTGCAGGAGGGGAGACAGGGTCCCAAAACCTTTTTTGAACCAACTCCTCAAAGGCTCTGAGCCTCATTTCTGAGGTGCTTTGTGAAACAAAGCTCTTGCACTTGAGGAAGGATGAGATTGTGTCTGAAGGACTTGATTGTATCACAGGGTCACAAACAATCTGAAAAAAAAAGAAAAAAAAACAAAAAGAAAAAAACAATCCCCCTCTATTTGCTCTGTTGCAATCCAAGTAATTTTAATATCCATTTGCCTAAACTAATCATTCTTGTGCTTTGGGATCCCTTCACATGCATTAAAAAAAAACCATAAATTAAGTAAATAAAACACAGTGTTGCTTGGAAGGAGGTAAATTATCTTCTCACTATTCTAATATCAAAATCAAATTTTCAGGGGGAGCTGTTTTCCAATGGAGATACAGTTTAGATTAAATCTATGCAGAAAAATACTTCATTCAGGGCCTAGTCCAGGGCAGGACAGTGACAGTATATTGTTGTTTATAAACTGGAATGGGGACTTTGCTATGGTCCTTTGTAGTTAAGAGGACAAAACTATACTCTGTCAAGTCTAAAAACATCTGGGAATAAAAGCAGCTCAGCTTTACTGGAAGATCTGTAGAAAGTCCTTCAAAAACACCAATTCCAGATGGGAAACACAAATACCCATTTAAAAGAAATTACCCCATGTTACAAATTAGACACTATCTTAAGATTATTAGAAATATCAGAAGTATTTGGAATCGGCACTGCTCAATGCAGATGTTGAATCTAGCATCCCAAAACTATTTTATGGAAATAATTTTATCATTCTTTAACTTATTTGTGAAAAAAAAAAAAAAGTAGAACAATAGGAAAAAATCCAGCCACAAAGTAATTCAGCCAGGACAAATTCAATACAGCAAAAGAATCTTAGGACTTGCTCAGAGACAGTCCCTCCCTCCCTTTATTAAATGTTTCTTTTTCTGAAAAGCCCCTCCCACCCACTTAGATAATTTTGATGTTAATAAAATTATTTAGATAATTTCTAATGATTGTAAGCATTTCTTCCAGACAGATAAAAGTGAGAGAAACTTGCCGAGAATTTTGAACCAGATAGTTCTAGGTAACATATAAAGCTTGCACAGCATTATGTAAACATGAATTTGTCCAGGAAAATCTTATTGCAACCTTCAATGCCCAGGCAACACCAACCCACTTGTGCAGCAGAGCTCAAACCTACTCACACAGCACAGGTAACCAGGTCAACATAACTGAGTTAAAACAAACAAGAAATTACCCAGCAAAAAAGAAATATCAGATTTTCAAAATTGCTAAAACCCCTTTGTCTACCTGCATACATTTAAAATCTGATCCTTCTTGCTCTGCTGGGAACAAGCATAAAAGTAACACTTTATAGATATTGAAAAAGTGATGCACCAGTAAGCAGATTCTGCTGAGCAACTTGGGTTTCGAGCAGAGCTCTAAATTGTAGCTCATATCTTACAGCAGTGTGGTACTTGCATTAAGCACTGAGAGAGCTTATAAGGCCACAGCTTTTAAAATGTGTGTCAGAATTGAGAATGCTCTTTTTTTATGGTACAAAGTCTCTTATATGCATAAAAATATCCAAACACACACACCCACTAAGCAAGAAAAAATATTCCTGGTACATCCATTATGCAACCAACTTCAATACTGTCTTCCAAGGATCTTCTTCACATCTCTCTCATTATAAAATGGGTCAAACCCATGTCAGGATCAAAATCATAATACTCAGCATTACAAAATTTCAGACAGTGACACAAAATAATTTTACATTTAACAGAATTTAGGCAAATTCCCACTATTGTCCAGAGATCTCTGAAATTAATAAGCCACCTCACTCCATAGGTCATTCAATACCCTTATCTTCAACAGTGCAGGAACAAAATCTTCCTCTCTCAATGGCTTTTTCCAGATCTTGAGTAGAGTCATACAAGAAATTAGCAAGAACAAGATAGGTGCAGGTAGAGGACATGGTGCAGACAAAATATACTCTTTTGGCATTGTACCAGAGAAGCAAAAGAGAAATGAATGCCCTTTCCAGCCTACAATATGTTTTTGTACTATAGCTTTTCAAAAAACATTTGTCACACACAAGCAGGACAAGCAAATGCTCAGGGCTATGAGTTTACTTGCATAGAAGCCATCGTTAATTAAACTCTAGAAGTTCAGGAATTTTAATCTGGACAGTGGAACCTTTGTGCTGTGGCTGTTTAGGTGGAGTCAAAGCACAAAAGGCCAATAATTACATTTGTTTTGTTATTTGTCATCTCTCCACATTGATCTCCTCCCACTGGGCTCCTGGTGGGGCCTCCCTGCTCTGCCAGCTGTGCCCAGCATCCACCTACACTCCCAACAGATTGTTCAGCAGGGAGAGCTGAGGGCTGGCCTGATGCTTTCATATCAGCAGAAAAGCTTCTGCTTTTTCACAGCTGCTCTTTTGCTTGGCCAAAAAGCCCCTTGTAGGAGTTGTCAGCCAAAGGAAATTAGTGTTTTCTCTGCCATGGAGTCTAATTGGCTTTTTTATCCACTGACAGCTCTTCAAGCTAAATTTAGGCAGCCAGGAAAATTAGGCTGAATGCTATTTGGCTGAAACTATGGCCCACTTCCCATACACATATGATAACCATAGGGAAGGGTTCTTTTAATCCACTTTATGCTGCAAAATTTAAGACATATATTAACTGCATGATCAAAGGTATCTTTAGAGACCAACATCACTCAAAAAATGCAGAAAACTAGATCTCTAGTGAGCAAGATAGAAATTTCATTCATTTCCATAAATGAAGCCAATTTATCCCAGCTGTCACAATTTGTCTCATTGCTTATCTGCTAACATGTAGCTTTGCTGCACTGACAATTTACTCCTCTTTCACAACACATGATGAAATCAACATCTCCTGGAAACAAACAACTGTGAAAGAAGTTGAACTTTGATTAAAACCATCAAGTTTCTTGACCCCTTGTTTATAAAAAAAAAATCTACCCAAACACAAATTATGCTGATGGTGCTTTACTCATTTCTTTGAGCACAGCACATTTGTGGCTGTTGCTGCAAGCATGACTTCCAGCCTTTGGATCTAGAATTTCCTTACCTTGCATAATAAACTGGAGTATTTGGGAGCTCAGGCTCAGCATTAGCCTATGAAGCTGGTCTATTTCCATCAGACTTATTCCCTAAGCACTAAGTCAGTTAAATTATCAGGCATGTAAAAAAACACATACGGTACACAAGTTCACGACATTTGTGATACCTTTACACTAAAGTGAATTTTATCCCTATTCTCCATCCCTCAAAAAGGAGCAAGTTTAATAGAACACAATTAAGCAGCTTTTCAAGCTCTTCAGCACATATGTTCTCCCTGACTGCACTTGGCTGGCTTTATTTTGACTTCATCTCACTGACCTGTTTTAGGTTATCATATTTTTCCTCTTATCTGTTTTCAGTCAGGGTTCTGCAACCATTTTTCTTGTTGACTCCACAGGGCATAACATCAGCCACAAGCCAACAGGATCTGCTTTCTACCCACAGTTTTCCCCACACACAATTTTTCCTATATTCCCTCCTTGGTAGACTTCAATTACCCAAGGATAAATCCAAAAATTACAAAAATATAGAATTGATTTCTCCCCCCTAAACAGTCCCCATTTCACAATCAATTGCCATTTTGTTCTCACCATAAAAATATATCAATTTGGGTTACCACCAGAATATCAGTATCTCCTTTTACCAGGGCCTCTTCTGAGCCTGCATTTCTCTACTAGTTTTCTGACAACTTCTTCTGTACATCTCAGTTTCTTTTTGTACTTTACTGCTAAGTGATTTCTTTACCTCATTAAAAAAAAAAAAAGCCATGCATGACACCACATCAAAGAGAGCATTTGTTGCTGTCCTACCTATTTGTGACAATTAAGAGAATTTTAGACATGGATTACAGAAAGTTTTTTAAATCCTTGTGATTAAGAGAACATTAATGTAAGTACTAGCCAGTCAGGCTTAAATTCCTGTTGTCATCAACCCTTCCACCTATAGCTCAAGCTAAACAGTGAAAATCTCCTTTAAATCCTGCTGCTTTCTCATATTCTTTGAATAGTAAAATATTCAAAGGTCCAGCCCACAGGATCATAGATATTCAATAGTTTAAGGAGCTCAGGATGGGCCAATGCAGTCCAGAAAGGCTGCAAAAGCAATGAGCAAACTGTGGGGACAACAGAGTGGGCTTTCCCCCGTTTTCCAGTTCTAGGCAAGAGGTATTTTTAGTGCCCACTTATGTATTTCTCCATTAAGATTGAGAATAATTACCCATAGTCCAGAAGAAAAGAATATTGGGGAAAATATGGGTCTCATCAGATTCTGAAAGTGGGTGGAAGGAGATATTTCAATTCCCAGGTAATGACAAGGCTCCAGCTTTCTAGGAAAAACTATATTCATACATTCCTACTCCTTTCCCCATTGAAGAGAGTTGCTGAAGAATGCAGAGGAACAAGAGTTAAAAACCAGCCAGGAGTTGTTTATAATTATATTCCTTTCATCCTCAGGATATTAGTTTTAAATTTTCTCCCCAGGTCCTTTTTAATCTCGTGATTTTTGTCTTACATCTCATCACCCCTGAGTGCAGTGACAAAGACACAAAATGTATCTTTTAACATGGCCGTAAGTGACTTCCCATGGAGACATAGATAATAGCTTATCTGATTTATAGGACAATTTCCTTGCCATGGGTTTGAAAGTCTGAAGAGATGGAGGATCTGTTCCTCCAATACTCTACTTCATGTACCAAGATAAGATAGTTGTATTGGAAAGAATAAAAGTCAGCTCAATCCCAAAACAGTTGCATGACTTTCTAGAGATGAAATACAATAATTCACCACTGGAGAAATTAAAAAAAAAAAAAATCTTGCCTTGGATTGAATTGTTACCTTTCTTCTCCCTTCCCTGGTAACAAAATCAAAAGCAGCAGCTTTTGCTACCCTTGGTTACAGCAAAATGCTATAATCATGTATCTGCAGCACTCAGCTGGCAGGAATGTATTTGACCTTACAGGCTTTATTTGCTCTTAACACACACACACTCACCAGCCCTCCTGGAGTTCTCCTTCCCCAGTTTACACCTTTATGTTTCATATGAAACAAATTTAATATCACATTCCCAGACAAGGAGACCTGGAGCTTTATTTCGACTACTTTACAGTAATACTTCTACTCAGCATAGAGGTATATTTATTACCATGGGTTCATTTAGGATGTGCCACAACAAACCAGGAATTATTTTATCTATTTTAGGGAAGAGCATTAAAAAATACTGTGAGAAAATGGAGACGTACAGCTACATGATTTTGCAGGCTGCCACACTAACATGAATGCAGGTCAAATTTTCAATTTGTTTTTAATTACATTGCTAGACAGACCCAACAGCTGTTTTGCAGTATTTTGAGTTGAAATTTTACTTTCTTCAGGATACATCTTCTGCTTTTCAGCTACTCTTGATGTGCAGAACTCTATGAGTTTCTCAAGCCTAACCCTCATCCCTCAGCTGTTGAGGGATGTTGACTGTTGTTGACACAGGATACGTCAAAATAGGAAACGCTTATGTTTCCTGCCCCAGTGATACAATACATTTTCAGAAAACCACAGTCAAGACAAGGCCAGGTGACAATTTCAACAAGAAAAAAAAGGAATGAGTTCTTTTCTCACTCAATCCCAAGTTACTTTGAGGCACTTATCTCTAGTCCATATTCTGCAAGCTAAATTACAAACAAATTCAACATTAATGAATTTAAGTGCAATTAAATAAGAGGAAACTTCCACCAAAGAAAATCCCTGTGGAGTTGATTACTATAAGTTATGAAAGCATACCTGGGAAAGGCTATATAGTGTCTTCTTTTGCTGCTCTTTAATCATCTATTACCAGACACATTAGACAAAGCTAAATAACCTCTATTGTGAATAACTACCTCAGTTTTGTAGTCTGAAATGAGTATGAAAAATGTATTATCTTATTTTTCTGTTTTGAATAATGCTGATAATAAGCCATGGAAGAACCTTCTAAAGTGTACTAAAAGTAAGTGACAAAAGCAGAATTTTAGTATGTGAAATTACTGAAGGATGAGGCAACAAAACACAAGGCATTTGACTAGATGAAGTTGCTTCAAGCCCTCAGATTGGCTCATACAGACCTCACACGGCTCAGGACCCAAATGACAATAAGAAATACTATGAGTAGCATTTACATTGAAGTATAGAATCTATGCTTCCTCTAGAAAAAAAGAGAAGATCATTTCTACACATGTGAGCAGGTATAAAAAGGAAAAAATCAGAAGCCATTACTGTTTTAGAAGGACAAAATCAGTTGCTGAAAAAAAAGATGAATGGGATTCTCTCACTCCCTGAGGACTTTATAGGTCAAAACTAGCACTGAGAATTGACACAGCAGTGGTCCAAGGGATCCAAAGCTCACTCCTCGTGGCTCTTTCCCCACTGCAGAAGTCAGATGAAGTTGCTGTGCTACAGCACGCGTTCTGCACTATTGTCTCTGCTCTCATTAGGATGATCAAAAACCAACTCCCATAGCAAAAGTCTGGTTCCTTACTCAGTATCTTATTTACAGATTTATGTGTGAATTAATAATCTATGCCTTCAGCTCAAGAAAAAAGCCTTTTGTACCTCAGACTCAAGAGATTTCTAAACTCAGGCCCTGCAGACAATACGTGCCCATTTCCCTCTCTTCTACAGTGAATTACTAAAGCTGATGAGTGATATCCTAGCAAAAATGCTGATTCAAGAGAAGGAATAGTATTCCTTCAGAGCATGTTTATTCTGCTCAAAGCCTCCTCAGAGGCCAGGGGGGCAGGCAGGCCCTGCTGTGTGACCAGCTGGCTGGCCCCCTTCCAGCCTGGCTCCCCGCCGGGCAGCGCACCACACGGCTGGCCAGGAGCCACTCTGCAGAACAGCTGAAACAAATCCTTCTGCTGTGCCTCCAGCTCCACCGTGCCAACAATCTATTCCAGCATGGGATGAAACAAAATGTCAGCACCCCAGAATTTTTCACAAAGAAGGAATAAATACCCTTTTCTGGTCAGCTTTAGTCACAATCTGCATATGTTCTACTGCTTTTTCACAGCGTCTGCTTCGCTGCCCCTGCAGAAGCATGGACTTAAACACAAGGAGTACTGAGGAATCAGTCCCAAGCTGGTTACACTAATCAAGTTTTTATGAATAATAGGCATGATAAAATTCTTAGCCCCTGAGAAAAAGGTTCAGTATTTTAACACTGTTATAGTTAAACGCTGCTTTCTGTGAGGCTTTTATAAGTAACTCTTTAGTCAGCTACCACTCACACTATTCATTTCAAAATACTACACACTGAAAACAGAGGACATTTACAAGGACTTTGTCATCATGTATATGGTGCTATTCTACTATCCATTCCCTGGAGAAATGGCAAAGCAACCAGATTTCTAGTCACCACTGTACTGACCCAATGAGCCACCAGTATAGACTGTCCCCTGTTATTTGTAAAACAACCCCCTCCATCTTAAGAAATCTAGTTGTCTTTCCACAGCTTTACATAACCTAATTAGAAATATTTTAGAAATGCATTTACAAACATCACGATTGCTCTAATTAGAGAACACAGTACTAGAAGTCAATCTCACAGGCTTCTAATTTATTTCATGTTGCTCAATCAGCAGCTGTAGCCTTCTGCCTACTCCCACCAGATCTGTGTTTAAGATCAAACCTGATTCAACTGTCAGGTTGCTCAGGTGGTTTGGGTTTTTTCTGGGTTTTTTTTGTGTTAAAAAGCTGCATTCTTCTGTACTTCAATTACACAAAATTATTAATTCAGCAGGAGAACTTGACCTGGTGAATTCAGCCATTTTTCTGGAGATGCCAGCTTCTTTAAAGCACAAAAGCAAAACTGTTTTTAAATAACTGCTTTTAATTTTTCAAGCCAAATAATTTTTCTTCTCAATAGGCAATAACAGCTTTCAATTATGTTCTACTTCAACTCCCTTTACTTCATCCTCTTTTCAAAACAGATCAGGACACTTCTGTTCCTCAGAGGTAAATTCTTGTATGCACTGATTTCATGTGTTTTCATTTTTAAAAATCTCACATTAATTAATACATTAGGGACAGAAAATATAGTGAGTTCACCAAATAAAAATAAGTGAGCAATTATTAATCCTTGTGAAATAATTTCTGAGGCATGACTATGAGTCAGCATTTTCAATGAAACTGTTTGTAAAGCAGAAATGCAATTTTACTACAGTTTTGATAACATCTTACATCATATCCTACTATACATTAACTACTTCAGACATCAGTTTTTCAGCAGTATTTTACATTAATTTCAGCCACTTTAGGTCTTTTTGTTTTCAGAAAGCAGATGGAGGAATCTTCATATTAAAAGGACAGAAAACTTCTAACAGAACAATAAAATAAATGGTACCTAGGTGTCAAAATTGCATGCTATACTACAGAGTTTATAAGAGATTCATCTGTTATAAGCATTAAAGGATGATTCATCTCATCATTAACTGTGACATACAGAATATCATTGAGGTCAACAACAGCATTAATAAAGTTGGAAGCAATAGGAGTAGGATGAGTTTACAAAAACGGTTGCAAGGAATGTTGGAAATTAAAATGCAGAAGTCTGATCTCTGCAGAGGTAAATTGTAGGATTATAGTAAAGCACAGAGATACTAAACACAGACATGATGAGAAAGGACAGTCTCTCTGATTTTTGTGGAGGTGAAACTGCACAGCCAGTCTCAACCTGTCTCTAAACATTTTAAGGAGCTGGTAAGAAGGAGATATAAGAATAAAGGAGATACTATTAATGCATTTCAATGTCTACAACCCTTTCAATAACCTTTATCTAAGTTATCTTGGGATATGAGAGATGATTATCTGATGAAGTCTGAAGAGCTGAATAGAGGCTGCTTTTACAATAAAAAGCCAAAATTATAAGGGGTTACCTTTGCTGTAACCTGTGTAATTCCATATAATCATAAATGACCTAGAAATAGCAGAATGGTAAGGAGTTGTTTTATTTTTTGAAGTGCTCAAATTTTACTGTAGAGAATTGCAGGAAAATTGTATCATCCTGTGTGACCTGGGAAAAGAGGCATATCCAGTTCAGTGTCTGCAAATGCAAAACAACCTACATGGGGAAAAAGATGGCCAAACTGTAAATGATGGTGGGGTTTAAGTTACCTCCCACTGCCTAGAAGATAAAATACCATTTTGATTAACTGCACAAAAGCCATTCTCAAAGAGACAAAAATTTAACAGAGTAGAAAACAAAACATGACAATCTCTGTCTGAATCCCAGTCCATCTGAGTCTTGAGAACACTTTCAAATTCTAGATCCTCATGAAGAATAAAAGTGAGCTGGAAAAATATTCAGGCAAGTTATCAAATTTTCTGTAAATACTAAGCAAATTGGCATAGAATTACAAAGGAGGACAATAATAAAAATCCATCTGATTATGACAGACATGGAAGAGATAATATATTGTGAAGGATAATTCCTATTTCTTACAACAGCAACTCAAAGGCCATCAAATTTGACCTTTTTGGCAAATATTCTAAAACAAAGGGAACTATCTTCCTCTTACAACAGTGAAATTGTGGAACTGTGTGATATAGAGATAAAAATTATGAATTAATACATGCAGGTAAAAAATCCTGAATAAAAGTTGATCAACATGTAATAGATGTATATTGATGTAAATACTAGGAATGTTTCTAAAGGCCAAAGTTGCCAGAAACAAAGGGAGAAGTATTTTACCTCATTTGCTTCTTGCATCCTTTCAGGGCCTGCTACTGGCCACTGACACAGTAGATAGATAGTTGAGCTGCAAGTACTGTATTTATCATAAACTTATTTAGAAATTACAGCCTTGATTTGGGTCCTGCAATTATTCCTCTCTCCTCCCCACCTCAAACTCTGCTGCAGTTATTATATGTTAATTTCTGTTTCCACACAGAGTTTATCCCTGCATGTTTATACCTTCTCCAGAACTATGTGCTGTCTGAGAAGTGACCATGCCTTTGACCTCACACTCTTGGAATAAATGAGCATATTTAGGTCTTCATCCCTCAAGAAATTATTTTATAATAAGATATGAGCACTGAAAAGAACTGCCAGAAGGAACTCGATATTTTCCCTGCTGGGTCACCAAAGTTTTCTATCCCATTCTTTTTAGAAACCCTGAATAAGCACCTGGAACACCTTGGGCTTTGTGGTGATGGCACAGAAGCTGAAGATCAGATCCTTGAAAGTTTGAATGGGATTCTCCTGGCTATTACTGAAGATAGTTAAGTATTACTCTGGATCACCAATTAACCATTTGCACAATTCAAAATAATTCATGGCAGGATTTGTTTATTGTGATAATCTCCATTTCAAGAAGTGATTGCTGCTGGAACTATAGCTGTCATCAAGCTGTGTTGCTTTCTTTTCTCTCCGTATAAAACTCACAAAATTACCTGTGACCAGATAAAGTTTCTGGTCACTAAAATGCCAAAAGCTCCAGAGAAATTCAGGTTTAATATTCTATTTATTACAAACTCCTAAGATTAATTTAGAGTGACCCTATCAGGTCAGGCATTTTAAAAGTAGTTTCTAGGCTACTTATACAAAAGCCCCTAAAGCCTTCGCACATTGTCCTAAAATGACATAAACCTGCATTTATGATTTTCCTGGCAGATGGTGATTTACTATCTTCAGGATAGCTGGCCATATTTTTGATGAAAAAAGGCTAAGGGAATTGTCTGTTCTAATTGCTAGTCTAATAAAAGATGCTGTGCCTACCTACAGAATTAATTGCTAGGCCATACCTCAGGAATAGTATCTTAATCCCTGACTTCCCATGCCTTATGCAGGCATCCTTTTATAGTCAGAGAAGATGAAACTGTTTTCCTCTTTGCCTTGCCACCCCTGCTGCAATTCAGTATAAAGCAGAGTAATCAGCTGGAACCACACTTGCTGCAATTCAAGCAGATGACTGTGCCCATGTATTCAGACTCAGACAGCCTTTAAGAACCTTGTTAAATCAGAGGCTTGGATCCCACAGATAGCCACTCAGAACTCTAGGAAACAAAGGAACATGTGAATAAAACAGCTGCAAACCTACTGCAGGTACTGCTAACACTCTTATCACTGCAGAGCAGAGATCCTTCCACCTACTCAGAGGGAGTAGGATCTTCCCAACTTTGGCAAAAATCCTGAAGGGCAATCCACGATGTGCAGTGAAGGCAGCCCATGTGCTCTCAGAGATAGCAAAAAATGGTAAGTCATGCTCAAATATTACTACAAGGCATCTTACAGCACATTAGCTTCATGTTTTCACGCTTGAATTTTGTTTCACGGCTACCAGCTACTCCTATTGCAATTGTTTTATTCCTAAATGGCAAAAGCCTGGAATTCACTCTTTTATCCACACAGAGGAAATGAAGAAACCATGTATTGAAGCAGATTTGGTTCTAACACTGATACCTTTGCTGGAGAGCACAGACCAAGAAATGCTGCTCCATGCTGGGAGGGCCATTGGCCGTATCTGTTACGAAAACCGTAAGTATCCACTGAGGAGTAGCTGCTTTTCCCTGGCTCTAAGGCATTCTTTTAAAAGGCATTGTAACCTGTAACTCCTAATAACTTTATGAGACCTGAGCACAGATGCACCTCAGCCTCCAGTTAGGTATGCAATTCACAGAGCTCACGGACACCTGGCTGAATGCACCCCAAGCACTGCCTGAACTCTGGGCTTCCCCCCTACGTTTTTGACTTCAAGTGGCACATCTCTGTCAGAACTGCTTTGAAATCACAAGAGGAGCAGAGCCTCACACATATCTTAACCAATTTTGCAGACTTGCCTTGGGTCCAAATCCTGAATAGCTTGGACATCTTACAAAGTAATAAGAACATCTATAAAGCAAAGCACTTGTTTAAAAAGTGTGTTAGGAAAAAAAGAGATAAAAACACTGAGATATTTATCTGTGCAAGGAATAGATTTCTCTGAGAACCACTGCAGGAGATCTTTGTGCACCAAATTCCCTGGACACCAGCTTGCTAGCTGGTCTCACAAGTTAAACAATTTTCATTTACTTGCCCAGAACAGTTTAAGATTTTTTTTACCTTTATCTCCCATACTGCCCAAAATATCTACTCTATACTGGAAGTAATATGGAAATTTTCACCCAGTATCTTGTATCCATTACTCTCTGCCTTCAGTCTCTTTTCTCTAATCCTTCTAGTGTGGATCTGCACAACTTTACTTAGAAATTTGTGGGTGTGCCTCCTTCACTGTTGTCATGAAATCCAAGCATGATAGGTACCTGGTATAGATTCCACTAAGCTCCCTATGAGTTACATGTATTGGTCAGGGAATGACACAATAGTCTAAAAAAGCTTTTCCCTGTAATTTCATTCCCAGCTCATGTAACTCCTGTACACAGCAGTGCTGCAGCATATGGCCATCCTGCACATCTGCTTCCCTTCTGGCAGAGCACAGGCCCAGCACAGATTTGCCAAGACAACTGTGACATGCTTTAATAAATCCTATTACTAACACAGCAATAAATGCATCGAAGAGAAGAAAAATTAACTTCACCAATTCCCTGTCTGAATTTCAATTACTGTGCTACAGTAGCACCAGACCCTTCCTGGTGTCTGCCATGCACTCTGTCACACAAACAGAAACCCAGCTCTCAGCAAGACACTGCTGCAAAAGCAATGCCATTGTGCTGTTAAGCAACCATCACTGTCCGACTTTGTATCTCACAGTTCTCAGTACCATCAAAATAATTTCAGGAATTAAGCTTTCATTCATTACAAAAGAAACTACGAAAAGAAAACAGCTATCAGGGTTTTCCTCAGGAAGCACACGTGGATGGAGACAATGGCTTTATACCTGAAGTCAAAGATGAAGCAGGAGGTTTAGCAAAAATCTGTCCCAAAGTTGCATTTCCTCCACACACATATTAGCCTGGAGCCACAACCAAAAGCTTTACAAATTATAACTAACTAGTGTGAGACAGAACCAGACTACCTTGCTGCTAAGCATCTCAGTTGGACCCTTTCCACAGGTTTAATCAGTACCTGATTTAGCCACCTTAAACACCTCTGCTTCTCTGACCAGGTAGCCTTCAGGAAGAGCTGGTGAAGGTTGGAGTGATCCCATCACTGGTCAGAATATTAACTGACTATGCAGACAGTGAACCACTTGTCCACGTTGCTCTATTGGCCTTGTACAATCTGGCAGACCTTGGTAAGTAAGGTCTTTTTAAAAGTTTTTTTTGTTTCTCCATGTTAGAGCAAAACATCATGTCCACACTGGCACTCCCTTTCCATGCCCACAGGTTTGTGGACTTTCTTTGTTTTCTCTTTTGTTTTTGGGGTGGGGTAGGGCTGGTGTTTGGGCTTTGTTTTTAAAACACTAATGATACCTAATCAGGAACTGGCCACAGTTCCTGATATGGATTGGAGAAATAACTACTCTTTTATGGAGTACCAGCAATTACTTATACTACATTATAAAAATTAAGTTTTAACAGCCAGCTTTTGACCCCAAATGAAGAGATGGCATAACTTCATATGATAAATTGACAGTTTCAGCTACTTCAGATTTGGTACATTAAAAGCTTGTTTATTAAAACTTCATTTCTATTTAATATTTAAGTTTTTAAACCTTACTGAAACAGTTTCAATTTATACAATTTTCTAAGAAAAAGCATCTCTCTACTAATTTAAAATATATTTACCCTACTTTATACAAGTTGTGAGTAGTAATGGAAGAAAAAGATCAAGTACAAAGTTATTAGCATTTTCTATATATGGTCTGGCTAAAATTTGATCTATTGCTTCCTGCATTTAGGGGGATATGCAGGGAAGGGATATGATATCACACTGTCACATTATTCTCTAAGGAGTTCTGTCCTTGTTATATCTGTTATTTAATACCATATTCAATTGAAATGTATTCTATGTCAAATAGTGGCAAGCTTTGCTAACATCCATCTTGCAAATGTTTAGGATGCCAGCAAGACTAGATGCACTAATCAAGACAAAAAAATATACTGCTATATCAAACTGACATGTGCCAATTGTTATATTAAATAACCATAATACAGATAGACTTGTACAAGTCAGTGAAATTAAGCCAGGATTAATTTGATACCTATGAGGTCTACAGAAGTTACAGAAAAACAGCTGAAGAACTTTGGGGGGAGAAGGGATAGAGTTCTGCAGTCTCAGTGCTGTCCAAAGAAACAGAAGAGTCTACAAGAACAGAAAATGCCTTCAAAAACTGTGCCTAATGACTTCAGATCATAGGGAGATATTTTTAAATGTTTAATCAAATAAAAAAAAATCAAAATCCTGACTTTATCACATACACAGATTCAGCCAAGGAAGCTCTAAGCATGACAAAAGTTGCTGAGCAACTGGTGAAGCAACTGAGGAGAGCAGAGAGCCATGAGAAGTTAGAAATTGTCTTTGAGGTCCTGCAAGCTCTTGCAGAAAATGGTAAGGCTCCTTTTGGTCTGGGTGGAGCAAGGGGAGACTGGGTATGGTACTGGCTTAAGGCCTGGGTTCCAAGTTTGCCATGGGATCCTGCTAACAGAACCAGCAACCCTTTTCAGGAGGAATAAGCCCCAAGACCATGTGAGATCCTGGCCCAAACAACACAAGAACAGGTGAGACAAGAAAGAAAGGAAGGACAGAGCACCATTCCACTGCATTTCAATTGATCCAAAGGACAGCAGAGTCACACTTACTCTCCATGGTGGGTAAAAGGAAAGCAGCAACACAGATCATTTTCTTAATTTTAAAAATCAGAACAACTGGGTCCTGGTTCAATCCCTTTTTGGGCCATTTACTTAAGAGCTGGACTCGCTGCTCCTTGTGGATCCCTTCCAGCTCAGAGTATTTTGTGACTCTGTGAAGATGCACACAACATTGACACTGCTCCACTAAAAATATCTCGATATCTGGCACAGATTTTAAAGACACAAATGTTCATGACTGGCAACACAAGAAATGCCAAAGACCAATGCAGAAAGCTGTACTCATTCTGCTTTGGTGTCACCCTAGCTCCAGAAAGCTGTTACAAGCAAAGCCAAAACAGTGACTGCGCCTGAAAAACAACTGGCTAAAGTTCAAGGATTTAGCTTTCTAGTTTGAAATGCTTCCAAGAAGAGCCAAGAATCTTCTAATGTGCTTTTAATGTGATCTCTACAGACGCTCTAAAAGTGCAGTTGGTGGATGCAGGTGTGCCAGAGGTGCTGTCCGAGATCCTGCTGAGGCTCCAAGGCAGTTCCCAGGCTGAAGATACATGCATTATGAAGGCTGCATCAGATCTCATTGTCTCTCTGCTTCTTGGAGGTAAAAAGGGAAATATTACAGGCCAGGTACATAAAGAATCAACATCCAAAAGTCTCTTTAGCAGAAGAGTTTCCATTTCTGTTGGCTTCTTTAACTTAAACAGTGACCTGTTCACAATCTCTTATCATCCTTGCAGGAATTTTTCTCAGGCATGACACTTTTCAGTTCTATAGCCTATAGCCCAGTGCTTGTGCCTAACAGTAACTTAGTTTATATTACTGCTATGCTGTACTTTGGGCAATACAGATTAAAAAAAATCAAGAACTGGCCACTTACACTGCATCCCACCACTCTCAACCCCAAAGCAAACAACATAAAGGCCTTCAATTATTAACCTTAACAACAAACTAAGTCATCACTGACTGACAGAACAGCTCAGTTTGGAAGCTAATTATAATCAGATATGAAATATTCTCTATTTCTCATAACACAAATAAATACTTACAGAAGGTTTTTGCTAAGGGCTGTGGCATCATCTCTTAGAACACAGATACTTGCACCACATCTAGACACTTGCAGGTACCAAGACAGGGGAAGACGTGTTGCTAATTTTACAAAAGAAATGGTAAGGTTGGTTATTCCCTACCCTTCAAAGATGGAAAGCCACTGTTTGTAAGCGCAAAAAAAAAAAACCAACACTATCAGATTTCACTACTCCCTGGTTCTGAGTTACTTTCCATTCTGCAGATTAGAGACTTGCATGCTTTTAAGTTACAGATGCTACTGATACTAAAATAATTTTGGGGACATAATTATAAAGAAAGAGATGATCAAGTATGCAAGCCTTTGCACTTTTTTTTTTTTTTTTTGCTGAACCACACTTTATTAGAGTGGAGACTCTGGAAATATTTAATGGTAAATATGTTTGTTAGAAATAAAAAAAAAATTAAACAAAACCCCACACACCAGAAAAAAACACCAAAAACACACAGAAAAAAACCCAAACAAACAAACAAAAAAATCAGAATTACTGCTGTTTTATGTTTTAAATCAGTTTTAGGAAGGGTTTTGCTCAGACATTGAGATGGGAAGAAATCTCAAGATAAACTATTTTATCTTTCAATTCCTATTATAGAAAGCAATGAGCCTTTATACTCTGCAGAGAGAAAGAGATATTCTTATGAGCAGACTCCTGGAAAGCATGCTGTGCTCAAGCAATCAACAAAAGATCCTCCCCACACTTCCTGTCCTATCTCACTGATCACTACTGTACTGGCTTCAAACTCAATAAACAAAATTGCTGAACTTTCTGTGTGCATATTCTCAGTTCAGTCAGAGAGAAAAAGAGAAAGATTTCTGCTAGGCTAAGCCTGAGAAAAAGTCCAGGAAGAATGTAAACAATTATCTTGTTTTCCATTCATATTGCTTATAGATATGTTCTACCACACTGACCTAAGTCCAAGTGTACCAATCAAGTGAAATGTTTTTACTTTAAAACCAATAGAATTAATGTTCACAATGTTCTCTATAAAAGACAGAAGTGCTTTTGAATAAAAATCATTCTTTGCCTTCTAAAGATAGAATCTCTCCATTCCCATCCCTGCCTCAACAGCACCATTCTGTGTTAATAGATGCTTAATTATTAGAAAAAAATCCCTCACATCTGTTTTAATGTTGGTTTTGGTTTTTGTTTGTTTTGTTTTGTTGTTGTTGTTGTTTTTTTAAGCAAGCTACCATCCATACATCTCTTCACTTCCACCTCACAATATTTCTAGACTCCCTTTCTTCCTTGCCTTATACCTCGCTCTGAATCAGCCATTGTGCATCATGGCTCTACAAAGGCCACAGAAGTGCCCCCAGTGCCTTTAACTGGCTATTTCAATTTACTCAGCTGAATGGCTTGCTTTGTCACTCACTCTTCTCCCCCCCTCTTCCCCATACAGCACTAGATGTTTCATGTGGAAGAAGTGAATAATCCCTCTCATGCCTCAGTGTGTGCCACTGATGTATGCACAGCTTTTAATCTGAGAGAAAAAAAAAATCCTATGGAAATCTGTTCTGAGCATCAAATGACTTCTAGGCAGTGAAAAGATGACAGACAGCTTTTGCAACTATCAAAAGTGGCTGTTCCTATCAGACTTTAACTATGAGCCATTAAATTGAACGTTCTGCTGCTATCCAAGCAAAAACTCCATTGGAGAGAAATGCAATTTGGAGCTCTGTGACAATCAAAGCAAGGCAACCACTAATGGGCTCTGCCTATTTTCACTTTACTACATGAGGGGAAAAAAACTGTTCTGACATTCTTCAGTTTGAGAGGTGGGGGAAGGAGAGAAATTAAACTCAATTAAGGTTAGTCTGTATGAAGATCAAAATCTTTTCCCTGTAGCATTTTATCAGACCAAAAGAGGTGACCTATTTCTATGGAACCTGGTTTTAAAGAGGACTAGGCAATTTTCCTCATATACTCTGATCTCCAAAGATTAGGACTAGGCAAGAGAACACTTTAAGAACGACAAGCAAAACCATCAGCTTTAGAGAATATATGCATAAAATAGATATATCAAAAGATTTCAGTGTGAGTAGAATCCTAACTACTTCACGGAGTTCTCTCATGAAAATATCCAACTACATTTTACAAGCATTTGACAAATTCTGATCTAACACATGTAATAATACAGAGGAAAAACAGGTTACTAAGTAAAATGTTAAGAGATTAAGGGAATAATTGGCACTCATTCCAAAGACAACAGAAGTGTCTACGACTTTGAGGTGGAAATAACATCCAAACCATGAGAAGTACTGTTGCATACAGTTAGAGATACTATTAAAAAAAAAAAAAAGGCCTTGCTCTGCTGAATTGCCAGCTAAGCCTCTGAGTTCCCATAAGAAAGAATCAGAGGAATGAGAAACAGTGAGCACAACAAACTATTCTGGTAAGAGAACCATTTACACCTGCAAAAAAGGAGGAGTCTGTCCCATGAGAATCCACAAGGAAAATATGTAAACACCTGGGTAAAGAGAGAGTCTTAGCATATAAACTCACAAGCATTTTCTAACTAACGGAGTGGAAAGAAAGTTATGAACAAATTAGAATTATACACGAGATCCTGAAAACTGTAAAAATGGGCTTTAACATTTGACTTTTCTGCATGAAGACACTGAGTCCCATCTGCTTGTTACTGCAACAAAGTACTGGAGCTACTGTTGGCCAGACCATGTATTTGCATGAGGTGTGTACAGTTTCATGGATAGCCCTTTATTCCACATGAATATATCTTTCTATTTAGCGTTCACACTGTT
Source organism: Chloebia gouldiae (assembly GCA_003676055.1). Taxonomy (NCBI): domain Eukaryota; kingdom Metazoa; phylum Chordata; class Aves; order Passeriformes; family Passeridae; genus Chloebia; species Chloebia gouldiae. The sequence continues at coordinate 10,592,074 of QUSF01000014.1, read as the reverse complement.
TTGCCATTTTTAATAAGCAGCTTTCACAAGGTAAAAGCACACAATAAGGAAGTGTTCATGTGTGTCAGGCATATACTTCTCTTGAGGCATAACAAACTGCATAAAGCAAAACACAGAAAATTATTTTCCAAATGGCATCTTCAAAACACTTCCTTCAGAAAGGATCCCATCTGTAGCATAGAGGGCTTCCTTTGGCTCTTTATCAGAACTCTCATTTTCTAGGTGAGCTAAGCAGCTTCTGAAAACAAAGCTGCCACACCTATATGGAGCAAACTCTCAAAGACAGGAGGTGAGATCCAGACATGCACTGACAAAATACTTGCAGAGCATTGCTGGGCAAAGTGGTAGTTTTTTGGAATGTACAAATCTGCTCTTTCACTGGGATTTAATAACCCAGATCTCTCCAGGTCAACTCATATTTTCTGAGCTTCATGTGAGTGTAACACAAAAAGACTTCTCATTTCAGAAAATGGGTTTTTCAAAAGAGGTAAGAAAAACCTGGCTCTGATTCTTTCAAGGAGTCGTTAATGACTATTTATTTCATAGAAAATAAAGAATAACAGCATTATAGAACTAGTAATCAGATTTACCATTGGTGTGTAAGATCCCTGATTTCACAATAATTAAATCAGTAGAGTAGCAAAATTAAAGGACCTGGTGAGAAATGAAAAATGCCATTGGTATTCTACTACATGTGTAGTGGAAAATACAGCAGCACTGAGGGAGAGGAAAGGGACTGGGGAACCTATGGTTTTGAATTTGACAGTGATTGTCCCTTGATAGCTCTCTCGAGCTAAGCTCCATTGGAGTCTGTCTCGGCATCAGTTTACAGGTAGCTGATACTTGCCTCTAAAGAGCTGAAGGCAACAAAAAACCATGCAAAAGCTACAGTCTTGATCTTAGCAACAAATGAAAATAGTCAAGGCGAAGGCTCCCTGAATTCCGAACTTGCATCATTCATTTATATCATTGTGTTTCTTACCTCTCTCACCTGCTTGGTTCTGCCTCTCTCTCCAGATGGCAACTGTCTGCGAATGTTCCAGCTGGGAGTGGTCCACCAGCTCCTGGATCTGCTGGAGAAGCACGTGCAGAGCGGGGACACCTCTGTGCAGCAGGCTGCACTCAGCGCCCTGCAGAGCCTCGCAGTTCCAGGTGCAGTCTGACCTCAACCACCCCACTGCCACCCTCCGCACAATCATCCCTGCAGCTCTCTCCACTCACCAGTACCAGGCCCCTGTGTTTGCAGGGGCAGTTGACCTCTTCCCCCTCCCCTGCAGGAACATGTATTTGAATAGTTCATCAGGAATTCCTCATCTGCATAAAGAGTTGAAATACCATAAAGTGTAATCTCGTTACTAGCTGCTGAAGTAGTTTCATATTAATAGCACACAACAGCTCAAGACAAAAAAAATCAGAACAGGTTTTATGATTTAAAACACAGAGAATGGAGTGGAGACACCTGGTAGGGATGTCCAACTTTCTCTTCTATAAAGCTAATATTCATTCATATTTTACAGAACAAGTAAATTTTAATGTTCTTTGAAGCTGCATTTTCAAAAGCTCAACTCAATTATAAAATATCAACATAAAGCATTTTGATTATCTGTTCTGTTCAAGTCTGTTACAAATCATTTTAGATATTTCCAAGTGTGTGGACACTTAAAATGATATTCCTACAATATACTTTTCCTCATCAATTCATAAAAATATCTGTAATATCTCTTAGGTAGTCTCTAACAGAAACGCTTCTAGAAACACAAGCTCTATCACTTTCAACAATATAATCTGCTACCTGAAAAAGAAAAATAAAAGACACTGAGTGGCAATACATAAACATGAATTAAATATGGGTGAACACTTGGAAATAGACATAGAAGAACCCTTCAATCCAAGCATTGATCTTAAAAGATAACAGATGCTTATAAAACATTTAAAAGTCATTATGATCTAGTAAAAGGAGTCAGTCTTTCCCACTGAAAAACACGGACATCAAGAGAAAATTACTTAATAGAGTGTGCTTCTCAATTGCCCAATAAAAGGACGAGGGCTATAACAGTTCTCTTCCTCATTTCACTGTCCAATCTTCCTCACCACTCCCTCAAAAATATATGCAGAAGATAGGAAAAAGATTGCTCTGGAGGAAGCAGCTTTTGCACCACAGCTAAGCAGTATTAAGCCTTCTTGCAGACAAGCTTCTGATTATTACAAAGGATTTACTGCACCAACCACTGGAGCAGAGGAAAGCACAGAAACAAAGGCACAAACAACAGGGCATCAGTGAACTCTTAATACAAAAAGAAAAGCCATTTCCAAGAAATATGGCTGAATAAATCACGTCTGCCCCCCAGTTCAGTTAAGATGAGCTAGCACAGAACAAGCTTCCTCATGTGACTGGGCAAGTGGATGGATAATCTATTACAACTACAGAAAGAAGAGAAACAACAGTGCTGTGTTTTATGTACTTTTTTTCTGGGCAGGGCTAAGAAAAAGTAACCAAAACTACCCAAGACCAGCTCCTATGAAAGTTTTAGCCCAAAAGAGAAGTCTAAGCAATCGGGTACTCCTGACTTGATTTCTGAGCTCGCTAACAAGTTGGACTTTTCACTAGAAGCCAAACACAGCACACAATTCACAACAGTTATGTCACAGCTACATTTTTCAAGTGTTTGTGCCATTACTGAGCCTCACATCCACACCCCTTTCCCATGTTCTAGTTGTCAGCAAGGTTCAGATGCTGGAGGAAGGTGTCGCAGAGCGGATCGAGGCGCTTCTGAGGGCAGAGAGCCCTCCCGTGCAGTTCAAACTCCTCGGAACACTACGGACATTAGCAGATGGACAAGGTAGGCACTGCCAGCACTCACTGAGCTCAGCCTGAGCTCCCCTCCTCCCTTACCCTCAAAACAAGGCTGTGCAGGATGGGCTGAGTGTCCTGCTAACCCAATTCCACTCCATCGGGAGAGCTTCCAGCAGAGACTCTTGCCAGAGGCTGCACTCTTTCCAGACTGCCCCAATCAGCCTCAGAGATAGCTGAGAAACAAACCACATGGAACGAATCTGTAGCAGTCACTGAGAACAGGCAAAGGCTCAAAAAGATGTCTTTCAGCAGTGATACAGCAGCAAGGCATGAGTGTGATGAAAAAGAGACTGGTTTTAGTGTCAAATCACAGGACAGCAAATCAATAAAGAACTAGAGAACATAAAAGGAATAAAGGGAGTTAGCAAGGCAGGAGAAATTAATTTCTACCAGTCTTTCTATACATGTTGCCAGTTTTATCTTGCTCATGTGGCTCAAATGTTGAATTTACTTTTCATGTCAATGTTTGAGATTATTTACTTGTACTTCATTCAGTTTATCACAGAGGAGGTATGCAAAAGCAACAATAATCTTTCTGTGCACATTGTTGCATTTTGAGAAACACGCACCATGTCAGAATTACATTAAGATATTGAAGTATATCTTAATTTACCCTTAGGCTTACTTAGCTCTTACCAGACCATGACACAAAACAAATGCCATGCAGTTTAGTACTTTCTTTCACATTGCCAGAGCAGCTGCTCTAGAGCACTAATCAGTACTGATTCCTTGATATGCAGGAATAACAAGTTAAAATGAGAAGAGTTATGACCATTTTGTGATGGGAAGTGACATAGGACAATTAAAGACATCACTTCATTAGTTATATGGAAGAGGATAAAAGCTCACTCTGCTACATTCCATGCTGCACTCCATTGCACTACTGTAGACACCACTTAATATAAGAACTATTTGCATCTTTTATCAAACTAGCATGCATGATAGAATATGCAGATCTAGTCCTTCTATTAATTTGCACTACTTCCAGTCCAATGAAAAGCTGATTTCACTTACATTTCTCTGTGGTAGGAAAAGAATATTGCAAGACCCATAGAAACCTAGCATCTTCTTGTTCTGAGGCTTTGAAGAAGTCGTTGTAAGATAATTTCTCCAAAGTTATTATCTCCATTGTGACAAGGTGTTTGACATTTAAAATTGAGCCATCACAGTAACATAGATCTAAATTATCAAACACTAAATTATCTTTTTAAATTTTATTTACCAGCCCTAATACAAACTTGGAATTTGGCACAAGGCACAACTTCTGAATCTGAAACAAATTAATTATCAAAATGCAAAGTAGAATAAAATATGTAGAAGACTCAATGTTTATCTATTCCCACCTATGAACACACAATTCTCCCACTTTTAATTATCTTCTATTCTGTTTACCCATAAGCTTACATTGCCTTTAATTAACTCAGCCTGAAACTCTTATGAACACACATCTACTAAGAAGTCCACGCTAAATTAGTCAATTGCCTTGTCTAGTATAAATTCATTACTCTATCAGCAGGTATGCTGAGGCTTACAGACTAGAAGAAGCAGGTTTCTTCCTAACCACAGAAAACTGCAGGCAGATCTGTCAGCTTCAATATTCTAAAGAGACCTTAACTCCTGGCCCTTCCACCATTTGCCTTCAGAAGAACAGAATAATTTGTGCACTTCAGTAGCCAAAGGACTTTCAGCACAACTGAAAGTTCAAGCTTATAAAATGACAAATTTGAATAAATTGTAAGTTAAATGGTCCTCCTGTTAAGAATAACTAACTTGGGTTTATCTTAAAGACCTCTACTGCCTGTCAAACTGAGTAAAGAACCTGCTTTCACCACAAATCTCATACTGGTTCCATCCTCCAGCCTCTTACTTCAACTTCCTGTACTAAACTGGATTGCTGTGATCTCTGCAGACTAACGAGGAACATCTGACTAGAAACAAGAGTCTTGTGTTACAGGAGATAACATGCAGGTGGCTCTGCAATGCCCAGTAACTCTGTTTTTTGTCTCAAAACAAAGTATGCCAGCTAGGCTGTAAGCTCCCAGATTCCTGGTGGGATTTTGACCTGTGGATTGTTCCTTAGTGTACTCAACTAATTAAAAAGCAAGTGTGTGTACTTCCCCATCTCCCTCCCCCAAAACAGACAGAGCATAGGCTGACTTACAGCTTCTAGAAAATGTCCAGAGCAATCATGTGGTTTATTGACACTGACCTTGTGGTACGTGCTCCATCTGATTCTTCCAGCATATCGCAAAAGAAATGCAGTGCACAGAGAAAGGGACAGGTAAAGGAACAGGAGCAGGGTGATGCCTCTATCAAACCTATCCCTTCTGTTACAGATGTTCACATAATTAGAGTTCCACTTCCCAGGACAAGTTATCTAGTGAAGTTTTTTTTCAAATGTCAGCCACAGACACCAATATTTCTAGCAAGTCTTGAGATAAGGTTCCTGAAATGCAGGGGAATGCAAATTAAAAGGCTCTTCCATAGTAAGGGGAATTTCTGATAATGCCTTATACACAGTTCAACACACATTCTTAAGACTTGGGTCATCCAATTACTGACATGCTGCCATTCTGCACTAAGACTTGGGTTCCCACACTACCAACAGTAATTAATTATCACCAAAACAGCACAAATAGGCTCCCAAGAGCCCACAATTACATTTGTGCAGGGCTCAAAATGCAAGGGCCAAAAGCCAAGTGGGAAAGGGCAGGCCTCCTGAAGTATCACAACAGAATATTTGTTTTCAAAGACAGAAAGCTGCTTATTTTAAGTCCTCCTTCAGCGGCCCCTTTAAAATGATAGGTCTATTGACACAGCTTATTTTGTCCTTCCCCTGCATGATTCCTTTGTAAAATATTTCCTAGATCTTTTAACAGCTCAGTGCTTCAGTCTAGAGTTGCTGAGCACAGGTCCACCTCAGTAACTCCTACACTGGCATTCCTGTGACAGACTGACTGAGGGGTCTGATTCTGAATGCCTCTGGGTGATGCTTTTCTCTTCAGCTGACGCAGCCGAAATCCTGGGCCAAGACCCCCAGCTGCTCAGCAGGCTGGTCCAGTGGTGCAGTGTGAGCGACCACAGTGGCATCTGCAGAGAGGCCAACCGGCTGCTGGCTTCCATCCTGCACCACAACAGATCCCAGGTACCAGGACCAATTTCTACTTCACCCTTCTCAAATATTTGTAAAGATTGTAGACAGAGCTAGGGATTAAACAGCACATGCAGCTTTATAATGAAAACCATGAAGGTTCACAGTGACAACCTCTCTGGTCTGCCTCAACACCAGTAAGGGGGAAACCTGTGCACCCCATAAGCACAGACACATCACAGAAATGAGCACCATGGTCACTTACTGTCACTTGTCAACACTGACCCTGCTTGAGTAAGGCTTGACAAATGGTAATAAGCAGGCCAAGCTTTTCTATGGTCATAAATATGTTTCAAATTTCAAATTAAAACCGTAAAAGCAACCCACAGCTGTCCTAAACGTCTGTCCTCTGGAAGCTCCAAAGAGCCCACTTATCCATGATGGACAAATCTGGCAAGATCTTTACATGCTGGCATTTTCAACTAGGCTTCTGTTTTTTGTAAGTTGTACTATTACACACAAGCATCCAAGCCATGCTTTACTATGAGGTAGTGACTAAAAAAGTAGATACTCTCTGCACAGGCTTTGATAAAGCAAGACTAATCCTTGCTAGTTTGATAGATTGAAATGAAAGAGTGGAATAAGGACAAATTGAAACAAGACAAATATATATTTATCTGACAGATATGCATCTATAGTTAATTCTAAGTATTAGCATTCCAGTTATATTAGACCAGCCCCAAGTAGAAATTTATGATCAGTGCCAAAAGCAATGTTATTCCTAGTCCTTGAATATTGTCAGTTTGCACTGCAGCAAACAAATCATTTCCCTCTATTCAGAAGCTGAAGGGTGCAATCTCATTTCCCTCTTTATTCTACTGCATTCCTACATTAGATTTCCATCTGTTTTACCTTTGCTTTCACAGGAAGTGGTCAAAGCCATCCAGGCAGCACAAGGAGTGAAGCATCTGGTTTCCATGACAACAAGTGAACATGCTGCCATGCAGAATGAGGCTCTGAATGCCTTGGCAATAGCTTCTGCCATTGACTTAGGTATTTTCCTCCTAAAAGCATTTACCTGTGCAAGATCCTCAATTATTAAGAAACACTGTCATGCTCTTAATTCTAGGTAACATGTATGAAAAAGCATGTTTCTTGTATAGATTTATCTCTTCAGCATGAAATAAAGGTTGCCACCATTCAGATCATGAAATCAACAGGCTTTGGGAATGCCCTGAAGGCTTTTTTTATTTAGGATAGAGTCAAATTACCATACTGTGGGGACAGGCACTATTTGAGTACCATAATATGATGCTAGAAACCTACACAAAAAAAAGTAGGAAAGTGGAGGTGATGGAGATAAAAAAAAAAGATGATAAAGGCTAGATGAAGGACAAACAGATGGTCAGTGAAGACTGTAAGTAGCAGAAATAATCTTCAGACTATGAGGACAGAATAAACCAGAAGCATAAACAAAAAGGCATTGTAGAAGCTGCAAATAAAGCAGGTAAAGATTCAAAGTAATTTTCCTGAGCTTATTTTCAGAGTTACAAACAAATTTCTTCAGATTTTTCCTGTATAACTTGAAAACTGGTATGAATTTCTTACAATAAAGAGATGCCACAAATCTAGGTACATCAAAAGGTAAATTAAAAGAAAAACTTGACATTTGTCATTTTCTTTACCAACAGATAAGACTGAAGAGTCCATTTTACTGCTTGTCTACCATTAAAACCCTCAAACTCATTTAAGCAACTAATGGGAATCAACATTTCTAGCACTGAACATTGCAGGTTTTAATTTACTACAAGGTTAACTATATACAGTCAATATATAACTGGTCCCATCTTCAATAATAAGGCCAATAAAGAAATTCTGTACAGAAAAGAGCACAGAAATTCTTCAGTGCAGAAGGCAGATGCTCAAGATCTTCCTGTATAGCCAGTTTGAAATGAAGCCAGTCCAGAACTTTATTTAAAAAAGGAAGAATATTCACTTTATAATTTCTTTCCAGATAACAGCTCAGGGTTACCATTTCTTTGTTTATTTTTTAGAAACTCTTGAAGAATCTTTTAAAGAATCACAGCTAGTTCAAAGCTTACACAAACTTCTACGAGATGATAACACTAGTCCTGAGGTGAAATACAACTCAATGGGCCTTTTGTGCAGACTTCTTAATTCAGGTAACTTCATTTTAAGTTGTCTGTGATGGAAGGATGAATATTTGTGAAGACAAGTGGTTTCTGTTACCAAAATATGCTGCCTACAATGCTCCAATGAATGAGTATTAGAGGTTCACTCTATTGATCACCAAAAATCATATTCAAGTAGTTTCCTTCTCTAGGAAAAGCTGATTAAACCATTAGTTGAATAAAATAAAAAATAGAGGAAGGCTTTATTCCAGTCAGTCAGTGGCATAACTAAGTCCCAGAAAAATTAGTCTTGGAGTAAAAGCATCTTTGTCCAACTTCACCATGCACAAACACCTGGCAGTCCCAGAGTATTTTTGTGTCCACAGAAAGAGTCTGTACCACACTCCTAGGCAGGCAAACATTTCTTCTGCCTGTGCTGTGAGCAAACCAGAGGCTGAGATAAAGCAGCCATTTCTGCCTTCACAGTGGCTTTCAGTAAAGCATGCAAAGGGCACAATTTCAGTTTCACTCCATGGTCAGGGAAGACTTCAAATGCTTCCAGCAGGCTGGGACTATGCTGGATGTGAAGCACTAAACGAAAACAAGCACCTTGAAACCAGGAGTCCAGAAATCTTGTGGTAGTTTCTCACATTTTAAACAAAAATTATATAAATTGAAAATAACAATTGTATTTGGGCAAGGATGGAACACAATGTGAGCTGCCTTTCAAATCCTTGAGCCACCCCGTCTTGACAGACAACATGGATTTTCCAGTATACTCTGTTTTACCCCTGTAGCCACAGAGATATTGGAACAGGGATAAAGAACTTGCAGCTTTCAGTGCTACTATCAAGTATTGACATAACAGATACCATCTACAATACTTTTTCCAGAGATGTATATACATAGCATTTTATAGACTAACTGTAAGGATGAGTTGAGTCTTACTAATATGGAATGGCAGCAAAAAGCATACAGGCAAAAAAGTGCCAGAAATTGCCCTGTATTAGAATTTCAAAATTTGGTTTTTTTCAATCAGGAGGCAAAAACCTTAATCTGTCTAATACTTCCAATGGCTGAAAGGTATATATTGAAAAAAAACCTGTTTTAATTGAAGCAGCTTATTATGAACAGCAAGTACTCCAAACTTTTATCTCACAATTGTTGGGAACCACTATGCCATGGCAGGTAACTAAAAGTCATCATTTCATCTCCCATTCAGGTGACCTGAGACAAGAAATAGAAGAGGACAAGATCAAAGACACCCTTGAGCAACTCTGCAGTCACAGTAATGCGGAGGTGGCCAAGGAAGCCATCACAACACTACAGGTTCTGAGAGGAGAGACACCCCACTGACCTCCCTGCTCCCACACAGCAAGCCAGCACTGCTGCTGAGGCACACCACCAGCTTTGCAACCCTTGCATTTGTCCTGCTGCTGCACGGCCAACACTGCTGAAGCCCCGGTGCAGCTGCTGCTTTGAAAGCTGTGTATAAAATACTCCTCATTAGCACGTCTCTTTGGCCTGGTAACTTGCACCAGTACTGCTCCTCACTGAGCCACTAACACACAGCAGGAAAAAGTGCTGTCAAGCAAATGGTGTTAAGAAACATCACAGGAGAAACATCAGGCAATTGCCACTCATTATACATTTTTCAGGGGCTTGGTTTTGTGAGATTAGGATACACACTTGCAATTTTTCTTGTATCAATGGGACTTTTAAATAATTATATAGAAGTTTTAAGTTTTATCATGGAACCTGAAACAAAAGTTAGATTAAAGCTGTAGCTTAAACAATGCAAAGGGCTATCTGGCACAAATTCAACACCTGCACATCATGAATGACACTGTGAGCCCAACTGTTAGGTGAACATGTCAAAACCAAAACTATCTTTCAGCTAACTCTCCAGTTTTAAAGCCCATCTATGAACCTGTACCTGCTCCCGTCAGAAATCATATTCCCAAACACTTGAGGCTACAGTCTTGTCCTGATTTCTGAGTTGCACCTGCTGGAATGATACTCTGAAGAAGCAAAGTTTACAAGAAACCACAGTCAGTGAACACAGTGCTTGGACAAGACACAGAAATTACAAGTGGGCAGGAATAAGGATGTGGAGGGAGCCAGCATTCCATTATCACCCATAAGAGAACCTGGGTTTAACTTTAGATAATGGGAAAAAAATGGAGTAAAACAGATGTCTCTGAACATTTCTGTGGAATCCTTTTGTATTTAAAAAGGTCACTAGATGAGAAGATAACAGATTCTATTCCACAACTTGTTCTTATGGGAAATTTTTGAAGCAGTTGAAGCTATGTTGCAGTCATGTTGTCCAGACCTAGAAGATTAAATTCAAAACAATGAGGTAGTAGAGACTGAAAAGCTTGGGAGCAATTATTTTTTTTTTTAGCCAGCAGAAAAGCTATTGCAAAAAAAAAATGAACAAGCAGTGATCTTCAGAAACCTATTATAAAGCAGACTGTACTTAGAAGTCAACAAGGCTTCATGTTCTCAATTAGAGAACAACTGGCTTATGTCTGCAAACAAACACGACAACTTTGTTCCTGCAAAAGCTTTCCCACTTGCAAAACCCAGTAACACTACTTAGTCCCTGACACTCATCACCAAATATCACTCTCAGGAGCAGCCTTGACAAAGGGAATTCCACAAAACCAACCCAGAGAAGTGACACTTGTTGAGCAACACACAAACAAGTTTCAATGACATTACAGGAGAAAAGAAAAACAGCACTTTTAACCTTTTTTCATGTCCAGAGATTTAATAGTTACTCTACACAATTCTGCAGCTCTTCACTTGCTCATGGCTTTCCATTAAAAATGCAGAGAAAAGAATCAGTCTTATCTATTATTCAACAACCCAAACTGAAAAGAAAAAAATATCAAGAATTAGTTTCGGCAAAATACAAAAACAAGCACCCCCAATCTGAGTAGCCAGTCAAACCTTCAAGAGTGAAATATTAGTGACTGGAAGCAACACATCTCAGGAATCAAACTCCAGGAGTAGAAAATATTGAATTTTATTTAATCAAATTTAAGGCTTGTGAAAAAAAATATATTGAAAGTCACTCAGAAAAGCCAGCTGAGAAGAGGAGAGAGGAGCCCCCCTTCCAGTGGCTGAACAATGTTCAAGCTGCATGACAATGCACAGGCAGTAAGGGGAAGAAAGAGGGAAGGATGGAATGGGGATACAAAACCCAAGGCAGTTCTACACACAAATCAATGGGCACATCAAGCTCCATGGACTGGAAGCACAAGTCTGTCCACATGGCACTGCATGAGCTCACCAAAGCTAAAGATCTCTCGGGAAGAAACATCCAGGTTTTCACAAGAAACCCAAGGTCCTTTGGTCACTGCACTCTTTTCAGTGCTTATACTCATTCTCCTCTTCATGTACAGGGAAACTGTGTCCAAAAGCAGTTGTATCAATAAAAACAGAGGCAGTTGCACTGTCAAACAGACTGACACATACATACATAGCTTAACGCAAACAAGTTATGCTCATTTCTCAGAAATAAAAGTGATCACACTGAAGTTTGCTTCTCTCAGTGCAGTTCTTCAAGTCTGACCTCTTTTGACATCTTCATGAAAAACCTTGGTTTTTCAAAAAAACTTGGTAGTGTTTGTGAACTTGTTCCAAATGCAACCGCTGAAATCTCAGCATCAACAATGTATCAAACCTCTCTGTGAGATCACTGAATTACTTTTCCTTTGCGGCTTCAGAGGCAGGCTCACACCCAGCTGCTTTTGCTGACTTTTTTTATACCATAACCTAAATCTTTAGCCATGACATCACTGCAGGTCCACAGAGAAGGTGCTAAATAAAACTAAGTAGAAAGTCTTCCCATTAGAAGTCTGAAATTACACTAGCCACGTGGGCATACTTCAGAACCTACAGGGGCAAAACAACCTAGAGCCCCAGGATTTTAAAAATTACACTGAATAAGGACAGAGAAGTTTATCCACAGTGGCAAAAAACACATTCACTCCATGAATTTAAAGGTCCTCAAGTAAGTTGAACTTCTCTCAAATTCAGTTCCAAATAACTGAAACACTGATACAAAGGCTGGTGTTAATATGGCCAAAGCCATTAAGAACAAACCATGGAAAGACAATATTTTAGTTAAATTCTGGTTTGCATACAAACAGTACTTAAAAAAAACCCCAAGTATTATTAGTCTTCAGGAAACTTGGCAAGATTTGCAGAGCCTGGAATCCTAATATGTAATGCTGGCTCTTGTCAGCTGCTAATTTCAGTGCATGAACTCCACAGCCATCTTTGACACCAGAATGATTTTCACCAAATCGCTGGAATTCCTTCCTAGCATTAGAAGCTGGTTGTGTCAAAAACTGGCAAAGGGAAATGTACTCCCTAGCTGGTGTTTTCAATGCAATGTTTTATGACTAAGAAGTTCCAAATAGGAATCATCTTTCTCCAAATTTACATGTATCAGACTATCACAATTAACCTTAACCAAGTAAATCGGCTGATGAGGTCTTGCAAAGTTTCAAGCACCAGAATTTAAAGCAAATGTTGCTGGCCACTGCTCTGTTGCTTGCCAAGTCATAGCACAATCACACATTTCTGGCTGCTCCTGGATCAGATTCAACTGATTCATCAGATTTGATGTCTGATGTAATACATCAAATTCACAGCTTTACAGAAGAAATGCCTCTTGCTCTACCCTCAGTGATCTACTGCTACTGTTTCCTTGTTGTATTCCAAATTTAAAAAGTCACAGTGTACTTCTAGCCATTTTACTTTCAGGTTTTCAGATGAGTTAATAGCAGACTATTCTCTGCTACTGTAAGGAAATCAGCCATCCTTAGACAAGCTTCCTTTTCCTGTTGTGTCTCAATCACTGGCCAGAAAAAGAACTGTGAAAGCTGAAGTACACATGAGCACTGTCTGAAGTGCTTCACAGATTGCAAGCTAGAAGGATGTCTGGACAATTCACCAGACACAAAGATTCTTGCTGCTGATCAGCTTTTGCCAGTGAAATCTTTGTTAATACATGCATAATAGAAAAAAAGGACATAATATATTTAAAAATTTGGCTTCCAAAGAAAACCATATACTTTAGAAATACAAGTATTAAACCCTTCAGGCACACTACATATAGTAAAATATCATTATAAAAATAGATGTCTAAAATTTACACTATGTTAGGCACTGTAAATGAACCTGCTCTCCCTGAAAAACCTGGTGTCATTGGAAGCAGTAAACCATGTTAGTGATATGGCCCACAGTAAAACTGATAGCCACAGCTACTTCCAAAAACTTTTCAGCCACATACTGAAACCCTACAGCTAAGGATACAACACCAAAGTCTTTCAGAAGAGACTGCACCTCCTACTGAGCTACAGATCCATCTACTAAGCCCCCACAAAGGGAGGACTGGAAGAAGAGTTTACTTTTCTCTTGATTAAAATAAAAACCCTGACAATAAAGAAGGACTAGTTCAGCTTCATGTAGAAAATAACTAAAGAAATCATTCTGCTTCACTGTATTTTGATTCACATTTGAACCATGAACCAGGCAAAACTGATGGCTCGACAGCTTGACACTAGACTTTAAAATTCAACAACTTTAATATTTTGCTAAATATGTACTTCCTTATTTAAAAACATATTTCAGTAAGGATTAACACTGAATTTTAAGTCTTTCATCAGTCCTGACAGTGGCAGTTAAGACTTGTGAAGATCAACATAGCAGTTGTGAGAGAAACTAGAGGAATAACAAAAGCCATCAACAGCTAACACAGCATGCTTGCTACCTACTGAAACAAGCTTCTCAAACATATGCAGAGAGCATTTTTTAAAGATATTACTGCTCATTGAAAGGATAAGCATTTTTAAAGAGGTTTTTCTTCTATAAATAAAGAATATTTACATTTTTCTCAGACAGGGAACAGCATCAGGGCTTTACACCCTCTTGCCAAAACAGAGATTTGTAAGACTTAATGCTACAGATAGTCAGATTTTTCCTATCCTGGGAACTGGCTTCCACTTTTCAAAACAGCGTGGGGTTTGCATAACCTAAAATCAACTAAAGATTAAACATTTTGTGATTTTTTTTTTCCCAATTTCCAATTATGCTTGCTGGATATGTTGCCAAAAATTACTGGATAAGTCTGCTGGAGAGATTAATATGATTGCAAGATTCTGGAGAAATCAGCATGTGACATTTGAAACTATTACATTTTAAGACAGAAGACAGGAATGACGACAGAACAATCTTAGCAATCCTTCAAGGAAAGGGTTTACAGCAGTTTCATGGCTCCCTGCTACAGTCTTTAAAATCTGTTCTGCCAATGTCTTGGGAAATTCCATTTCTTCCTCAGAGATCAACGCTGGTGCGCTGAATTGTCTTGCCAGAAAAAAGGTAGACAGCATATGTTCAGTGATTTTTTTTTTGTAACAGCTTCTAACAAAAACCTTGAGCAGGGAAAAAAGATCCATATAAGGCTTTTAACAATGGGAGTATTTCGTGGTCCGTGCATTTCTTCTGCCTTGGTGTCCAATCAATAATCTTAACATACACTGTCTTGCAACATGGGTGTGCTTTCATATTCAGAAGGCATTACTTGCCTTTACAGCTTCAATATCAGAAATCAGTGTTCTGGCTAGGAAAATCCCAAAAATCTAAAAAGATAAAAAATATACCATTTAGTGAGATAAAACACTTGTAATGTACCAGTCTGCAAGATGCTTGTTGGCAGATTCAGATATCATTTCATAGCCAAGATTATCCATCAAAGTATAGCTATTACTAAAAGGTAATAAAGGCAATAGAATCCTGCAGGTAATAAAACTCATGAGAAAAATGTTTTCATATAAAACTTCAGCAGCCTTCAAAATAATAAGCTTTCAGGTGCCTTAGAGCTAGAACAAATCCACTTAACCAAGCTTGACTGTCATGAACACCCATGTTTACCTACAGCTAAAGCTAAAAAGCAAACATTTGCATTCGATCCACAACTTTGAATAACAACCCAGTCAGTTTTCAGACCATTTTTTTTAAATACAGACAGAATGTACCAAAATGAAATTCTTATCACTGACAACAGAGTCGCCCCAGATTATTCAGGGACATTTTTAAATTTGAAATTTTAACATTCATGTCAGTTCTCAGGGAAATCTTCCTTTACAACCTGAGGATAAACTTGTAACTCAGCAAATTTCCTAAAACATTCTTAGCAATAATATAAAACTGGAGTGAAGTTTTGGAAAGCTAAAAGATTTCATTTAAATGTAGTCAGGTTATGTCTTATACTCAGCCCCACAATGAAATAGTTTAATGCACAAGAAAGACAGAATTGGAAAATACAAATAACTGAAAGTGGTTTCAGAGAGCCTTGGGACACAAATAGAGAACAACACTGTCAAGTTATTGTCAATCAACACACTGCCAGAGATTAAACTTTGTCTTGACCATCTTCCTAGCAAGAGGTGCTGCTCTCAGCATAGTATTTCTCAATCCCATGGAAGCATTATCACCAGATGGTGATAAAAATATATCAAACCCGAAGCTACAGAGGGCAGTACTACCAGGGGTGCAGGAAGGTCTTTTGCTAGCACTCTATACTCAAGTATTGTCAATTACATGGAAAATACTTTCTGTAGCAGAACTTAAAAGTTTATTGTTTCCCATTGAAGTGAAGGAATTTCTTAGCACAGAAATTCACGCAGTGCAAACAACTGCCACAATGAAAGTGGAATCCACCTAGAAAGCAGCAACCTAACATGCTTTACTGAGAATTTCAGCTCCCTCTCGGATGTACCAAGCACTGATAAAAGGTAACAGAGGTAGTAGAAGTCACTGTCTTCTGTCTGGTTCTGCTAACATCCCATTGGCAACTGTTCACCTACTTTCCTGCTCTTATATTCCCAACCTTTTTGAGCAGCATGCTACAGCCACTTCAGGTGAGCCACTGTAGGTTACCTACAGCTGGCTGAGGTAACCTTAGCATGAAGGACAAGGCTGTATCTTAGTAATTTCAGGTTTGAGATAGAAGGCTGGAGCTCATATCTACTGGAGCAGACAGCAGATTCTCCTTCCTTAATGACACTGAAACAGGGAATATTTTATATAATAATCATGTTACATATGACCATATTAATATTACAATATATATATCCCAATTATCCCACACTATTATTATTGCACTGTATTTTTATAATGACCTTCACTGCTTTGTGCAACCACTGTTTTCACACTAACACCCCTTCACTATAATTGGTATTTCCGCCATCCTTGTATCATACCTAAAAAACCCACATTCAAAATATTTATTTTACCTCTGTCCTTAACTGCCTTTACCTTCAGCAGGTCTTTATTTGCAAACATGACTTTTCCCAAGAATCATAACAATAACAACTAACCTGGAGCAGTGAGATAGCTATGAAGACACCTGCAACAATGTAGATATTTCGGGGTAACCAAGCTTCAAGCGCATGAATACATCCTTTGACAAAAATCTGATCATCCCATTGACTTTTGCTCTGAATTTAGAAAAGAAGAATAAGAATATTACTTTTCTGCTCAAGTTTACAGTAAGATCCATCACATGATCCAGTTAAGCTAATGTTTTGTCACTTTTGCAGTAAAGTTTTTAACCACACTTCAAAACATACACATCTGGAACAAGGAATGTCAGACACTGATATGTGTATTGTTCTGAAAATCCTGTTTATTAGAAACACTGTAGAATTAGCAGATAATAGATGGTCAAATTAGCAAGCAATAAATCAGCAGATTTAGATTACTACAACTGATAACTGAAATCCAAGTACTACCCCTTTTTGAAACCCACCTTTCCCCTTACCTGTTCCCACTTGTTTTCTCTGCCCTCCCACAGTAGAAGATTACTTTAAACAAAGGACAATGTCTACCTTGCTCTACACCTGTATTATGTAGCACAGTTATAAGTTGCTCAAATTTTCAGCTGACACATCTATCAGCAATCCCACCAGTTTTAGTTTTGTCTGTGCAGGCACAGAACATGACAGACAGCACCTTACCTTCTTTCTGATATCATAGCCACACTGAGTGTTCACAACTTTTTGCTGAAAAGCAAAAGACATTTTAAATAATCAATTGACTTGTACTCACTTCCGTTCACAGCAAGTTTTTCTACCTTTTATATCCATAAACAGATCAATTGTCAGAGCCAACCATTTTTAAAAGCATTTTTAGTAAAAACAAGCAAAGCCCTATCAGAACACAAGAAAATTAATGACAAAGCAAAAGTGTGTACTATAGATGATGATATGAGATGATAGCCTGCACCAGAAATCTCAGCTGCTTCTATCACTTGGCATTTAACTAGCAACTTTTTAACATGAACACTGCACTCCCAGCACACAGGTGAGACACCTGCATTTAGAAAATTTATACTAAGTTTCATGGAAATATTAATAATAGAATCTCACATTAAACAGATTTAAGCATCCTTTTGCCTCCTTAAATATAGCACCAGCAACAGAAAAATGTACATTTCAGCAGTACTGCTCCAAACTAAGCTAGAAAATAATTACTGAGGAATCTGAACATAGAATATGTCCCTGACAAAGGCCTTTCTTGGCTGATTTCCAATACAATCAGAAGCCTACCAGGTATTAAATAAAATTTACCAATGGCTCTCTCAGCACAAGGATTACTGGATGGATTTTAAGCTGTATTCCCAGCAGTACCATAAAGCACTATAAATTAGCCCCTACCGCCACATTTTGGCATCTGCTGTAAGGCTCAAAAGTTTCACAAAGTTTAGCAAAACAAGTTAACCAATAAGCACCTAAACCTTGCCAAAACCAAGGCTGACTCAGAAGCTTTTAACTTCACACATGAGTACTTCACTAATCACTGACCAACAAGCAGCAAATGGAGTTACTCCTGCCTATCTGGCAGAGATGGGGGTGAAACATTAATTCCAACTAGGGCAGGCACACACTTACAGCCCTCAGCTCCCTACAAGCAAAGAAAAAGCCAGGAATCCAAGGAAACAACATACTGGGAATAAAAAAAAAGCCAGCCACGAGTGCTTCAGATCCAAACCATACTAAAATGGTTTGAATTTCTGGTGACAATACATCTTCAGTTAACAGGTTGACACATTTGGACTCTAAAAAGAATGCAACAGAAACACAAAAAAGTCTGTCTGAACAGGAGTAGTTTTTGGTTGGCACACCTCAAAGCCTTTCAACACCTTATTCAGGAAGTACTTCCTGTCATAACTTTACAGTCTCAGGGCAAAAACAAAGCCAGGAAACAACTTACAGCAGGATCAGGTATACAACAGGAAAAAGGAACTCCACATTTCTCGCGACTTTTGCTTTCACTCTTGCAGTCAAAGTATATGTTGAAGTCCCAGTCTTCTGGACCTTGGGCACCACAGCAATGGTTCTGCAGCAGATAAATACATTCCAGAAGTTTGTTCAGTGGATAACTTTTCTCTAAAATACATCCAAACAGTAAGTGTTTGCTTACAAATCTTCACCATCCCTAAGTCAGTGCAATGACAACAGCAGAGTGAAAAACTAATAGACAAAGCAATACATGTGGAATACTGCTCCTGGAAACAGGTGTCAGCATGTCAAGCAAGTTATAAAAATTATCATTTTGGATCTAATTGTCATACAATCTGTTCCATTGCAATTTTTTTTTTTTTAAGAGAAAGCTTTTTCTTAGGGAGCAAGGGAAAGGGGAGCAAATGAGAAAGGTCAAAGGCAGGTGCATGCCTGAGAGAGCTTCCACAATAGACATCACAACAAGCCTGGATATCAGGGTATCTTCTATCCCTGCTGCTTTCAACACAGAAGGGAGAAAACCAGCACATCTATAACACAGTACTATTAGCTACAAATTATTATAACTCTATAAAAAATGAAAACTTTAAAATCTATATTCTCCTAGAAGATGTCAAAGTGACAGGATATGAACTTACAATTCTCTGTAGTGAATCAATGATGTTCTGGAGGTCAATGTCATCTCGGTAGGATTTAATGTTATTCTCAAAGAATTCTTTTACCCTGTCCCTCACCCAGTCCTGGAACAGGAAAGCCATAACTGCTACTGCCAGCTCCAACAGGAATATAAACACAATTGTTCCACAGAACTACAAAAAACAAAAGTCCTACATTAGAAAATATGAATTCATTTTGAATGCATCCCTTTACCACCAGAAACGGACACTGGCTTCAAATTCTGATTCAGTACAGACACTGAGCAAAGTGAGAATACAAGGTAAAGAAACCCCAAGAGACAGTGTTATCCTTTTGTTTTTGTCACCTAAACTTGACAGTAAAAAGAGCATCTGACAAAGTCATTATTGACAGCAGTGAAAACAATAATAAAGGAGAATGTGTAAAACACAGGGCTAAAGTAGTCTTTATTACCTCTTGGATTGTTCCTAATTTTAGGATTTTTTTTTAGACTTCTTTATCAAGCTTAACTGTTTTCAGATCTAAAGCAAAGAAGCAGCCTCTGTATAAAAAGAACCATTTTAAAAATTTTACACCAATGACTGAAGTCGCAAAGTTTTGATAACATGTACAAGAAACTTTTAAGTTTTTAAGGGATTTTGTTTCACTATATTATATTCCCTCAGTGATTCTTAACTGACTAAGCATGTTCTATAATATCACAATGTTAGATTTTGGTACACCCACTATAACATCATTTTAGAGCAGAACAAATTTAAAAAGGCAAGGAAGACCATGTTCCACAAAGAGGAAAACAGGTAAGCTGGAACCACCCTGCTTTCAATACCATTACTCAGAGGTTTATCGAGGCAGCAAGTTTGCCATATACCAAATTTTATTATGAATTATCTGGGCTTGCTCCCAGTTCATCATTTGCAGCATTCACACACATAATAATTCCCTCAAATAATGATGTTACTTACAAACTTCAGCAGGCAGATGTTTTCTCTCAGTGCTCCCACACAACCAGCAAATCCCAAAGTAAACATCACTATTCCCACCACTAAGACAAGCACCACTGGGTCCAGACCGTGAAGACCAGTCACCTTTGTCAGATCAGACAATACACCCTGAAAGAAAACACCAGAACAGAATGTGACCACTGTAAGCATGCTATTCACCCAGCATTCCTTCTGGATGATTTCCACATGATTCCAAATGAACGGGCTGCAACAGTGACACCAACAAAAAAAAGTCTTGCTGTAACATGGTCATTGACAGCACCAGTTTTCATCACCCCAGCAAGGAAGTATGAAAGTTACAGCTAGGACTTCTTTTAATAAGTCACTTTCTCAGACTACATCCTCCTACAATAATTTGCCAAACAGAATTCCACAAGATGGTGCCAAAAGCTCAGTTCTATCACTGAATGTTCATTTAGTTTCAAGGTAAAAGAATTAAATGTATTAGATTAACTTGAAATTCATCAATCCAAAGGGCATTCCAATATCATGGTCTAAAAAATAAATTAGGAAGACATCGTGGGAGAAAGGGAAAAACATTTTAAGGACAAAAAACCTTATGGATGACATTTTAAAAAGGGAAACAATTTTCTTGTTTGTTTTCAAGGGAAGCATGTTTTTCCTCTCTTTTTAGTTACAACCCTTTTAGTGCCAACGAGTCTTAGCAATGCTCCTCCAAACTCTTTCAGAAATATACAAGTATAGTCTAAACTCCCCTTTCACCCCTGATAAAAATTCTTACACCAAGAGCAGTTATCTATTCTCTATATTTGCAATTTGCCTAACAGAAGCAATATTTTTTTTAACTATCCAGAAATCACTTATCTTGACAATAATCTTTGCTATGAAGCCTGTGTGCTTAGATTGCCAGATCTATGTGAATGCAATGCCAACACAGTGAAAACCTTCCTTATACTTTCTATATTAGGTTTTAAGAAGTTATTACAACAGCTACCATTAAAATTCCACCAAATATACATAACAGGATTTTCATGTGATGTGCAAGAACAAGATGGAACATGCAGAAGACAGAAGGGACAAACAACAGAAACTCTTCATGAGAATGACTTGTAGGGACACCCAGGCAGCCTTGCAGTAGTCTGAATGTTCATCATACAACCATCAACAATGCATAAAATATTTTAATAAGGAAATATTTTCATTTTTGAAACACAGAATTAACAAAAAAGAACACAATATCACATCATCACATGTTCACTATTTTTTCTTTATAAAGTTTATTCTCAAAATAACTATGTTTAGTGTAAGAGAAGACTATCAGAGAGACTTGCAATAAGCTGCCCAATTCTTTCAATAAAATGTGAATTACCAGGTACCTGTTCTAGAGTAAAGTGCAAAGGATATACACCTAAGATAACACCTTGGAAAAATCCCTATCACTTACTCAACTGCTTACTTAAAAATAAAATCAACAGCATTAGAAGCAAATGTGCCCTTGGAGAAACTCCATCAGCTGAAGACATTGATGAACAGTACTGCAGTGTTCCACAAGACTCCATCTTCTTTCATAGCATGCTCCACAACAGCTTCTGTCAGAGCTGTTAATTTGGCAACAGCAAGACAGAGTTGTTTATATCAAAACTGGCTAGTGAGGTGAAAAGGAAAAAAAAAAATAATTAAACTGTAGCACTCAGAATTGCCTTGCAACAGCTGGTGACTAACAGCTGAAACAGGCTATTAGAAAATGGTCCTAGTTTGTTGATAATGTTTTATCATTCGCATATTTTCATTCTTAAATACTGTTACACCTCACAGCTAACAAACTTGGTCTACCTGGTAAAATTATGGGAGGCCCACCTAATCAAACCTTGGCTCAGACCCCCCAGCCAAGAAACACCTGTCAGGATCAGAGGGGCTGATGCAGCATCCTTGTAGAATCAACAAGCTGTGAAACCAAGCACTGTGTGACCAGGATGCTGCTCATAACTATTGCCATAACATTCACAACTACTGCCAGCCATCTCCTTCCCACACCCAAACTCAAGCTTTTTGTTTTCAGATGATCTCAACTGCTCAAGCAAGTTTTTCGAAGACAATTTCCTCTGATCAAAGCATGTTACAAATAGAAGTAGGCAGGAAATGGCTGGTCCACAACACTTTCTTCACATTCACAGAATGTTTATAAAATGCTCTTTAAAAAAAAAGGTTATGGGGATTTTGCCTAAGAAACAATGTTAAGTCAAAAATCCTGAAGGAAGGAAACATGGAATTAATTCAGAAAACTCTCATCCCACCATACCTATTTTGCTAAAGACACTCCTGCCTGTGCCATCTGCACCTGGCAAAAACAGGCTGCCCTTTACAACAGATTTCCTCAGGTACACAGGAGTGCAGCCTGATACCTGCACTCAGTGTCAGACTTGCTGCAACAAAACTCACACTTTAAGCCTTTCTTTCAGTCACACAGAACAGTGACTTATTTCTCCATGCCCTTGAAGGCCCTCTAAGCAACAGTCTGAAAACTGACTGTACCCTCTCCATGAACTTGTTGGAATGAAGTCAGGCTGACCAGCCTCTAGTTTCCCAGATCTTCCTGTTAAAGATCTTCCTTTTCTTCAAATTTTATGCAAGTTAATTTTTGTGTGACTGTTCAGAGTAACTAAAGCCAGTTACAAAATCATAAGGATAGGCCAACTAGATACACCAGTTAGAGAGACTAGACCTTAATCAAATAACAGGAGTCACGATGGTAACATTTTTCCATGTAGTATTTTCAACACTTCTCACAAACCAGCAGTCTTATTTCAATATATTATCAGCCAAAAGGAATAACAGGATTTATAGCCAGAGAAAAAGACTGCTGAGGAATTAATCTGTAGTCCTAATGCACAAATAAAAGAGACAAAATCAGAGAAATTAATTGAATCTAATGTATTTCATGTTGTGGTAAGAGACAGTATGTTCAGAACTCTTCCACCACCTGTAGTTTATATTTGGGTTCACCAC
Source organism: Chloebia gouldiae (assembly GCA_003676055.1). NCBI lineage: Eukaryota > Metazoa > Chordata > Aves > Passeriformes > Passeridae > Chloebia > Chloebia gouldiae. The sequence continues at coordinate 10,569,071 of QUSF01000014.1, read as the reverse complement.
TGCAGCTCAGTTTCTGCAAAGTTTTTCTCTTACTTCCCATCTATTGTTCACACAGATGTTTATCTGTAAAATACAGGCACTATTGGCTGAAGAATGGTACAACTCTGAAAGACTGAAAACATACCACAGAACTGACATAAAAATAACAAGCAGACTTCATGAACCATTCAGAAGTTCAAAAGCACAGGAAAGGCTTTGAAGCATTTATTTGCAAGATAGCACAGAGAGCAGAAAGAGCTCTGGCAAAGTTCAAAAAATAAAGACAAAGAGTTTGCCTTTGTCTTTTAGTAATTTCAGTGTACCGTAAAGCCAGTTTGGCAAATGGAGATATTGGCCTCCAAGCACACAGATCCTATGTGCTTGTATACAAAACAGAAGAATGAACGTAAGAGAACACAAATTCAAGGCAAGTTTAACATCCGCCTTAAAGGGGTGGAAAGAAAATTCTTTTGTAACAACAAAGTAGGTGGCAAATGCATTTGTGTGTTGAGATAGGCTGTCATATAGCAATGACAGCACCAATCTAGTTATAAGAACGTATGCAAGGAGATGGGGAGCAGGGAGGAGGGGAATAAATACCTCAGAATTAAAATCACCATAAAACTCATTTCCAAAAAGCAGAGGAATCTCAGAACCTCTTGCCTGTGGATTGCTGCTGTACTTAACCACTCCAATTGAAGAAAAGTGAACATGATGGTAATTGAAGCCAGCTCATGGCACAACTGAACAGCAAGGGCACCTGTCCTCCACTCCTGACTGACATGCAGATCGGTGAATCTAGAAATGGTCACTTTCTCTTACTGCTTGAATTCATTAAACCCACACTTTTACAGCCATTCAGTGGGGAGAACCATTCGTCTCCATACCTCTATCATTCTGTTCTCTTGTAACAGGAGAACTCTGAGTACATGTGCATATATAACTTCCTTCAGATGAGGAAGTTTCTTAGTTACAAGAAACCTTTGCTAAAAATAAAGTTATTCAGCTACATCATGTTCCCCAGTTTTGTTCCTCTACATGGAAACACAATCACTTAAGCACTCCATGGGGAACAGAGTGGACAACAGATGGCCAAGGGATTGGGAGCATCTTTCTGAAGTATTCCAAAGATGCACATTTAGATTTAGTGGTGCTTTTTTTAAAAACAAAGACAGCTCATACCCCTCACAAATATATGTTTATAATAAAAGGAGGTGAGTGGAGAAATATAGAATTTAGAAAACATGCTTTTGAAAGAGCCTTTTCATAACAGCTAAGTTCTGCCCAGCATCCTGCTCTTACAAATTCATTAAAAAACTCTGATTATCAAGGGTCACAGCTTAACTCCTAATCAGAGACAAGGAGTAAATTCCAACTAAACTCAGTTTTAGATTATTTGAACATGCTCCTGAGCTCAGATGCTACATTTAACTTTTGCTGCTTCCTGAAGAAGTAGTTTTACTGGAGCGAGAGGGAGCAGCCACTGAAGTAAGACCAGTTATCCTTACCTTTTCACTCCATGCCCACAGACCAGCTGCAAGGAAGGCCACTCCAGCTAGCTAAAATTAAAAAAAAAAAAAAAAAAAATTAGATGTACTAGTCACCCATATGCTCAAACTTGGCTAGAAGCACTATTATTCAAAGAAAACTAATATTGCCTGTAATTTGAGACAAAACTAATGGGATCTTACTCCCCATAAGTCAATTTCCCAGAAGAATTATTTGAGGGGCATTTATTCCACAACATTTATGCATTTTATAAATTACTTTTTTAAAAGTATTTTAATATGATTCTTCATGATTACTCAAGAAGTACATGGTACTTAACAGAAAATATCTCAGAGCAGCATGCAAGGGGGAGTTATCCTTGCCCAATGACTTGCTAAGAAGTGTTTGCCTGCCCACTAATGAAGACATCAAAATATTTAATTCATTTTGAAGTTATTCCCTATTTAGTCACTTAATAGTACCAATATTATGGCTATGACAGTAGATATGCTTGCTCCTTGTAACTTCTCAGTGCCAAGGTTCTCTATATTTGCCTCTTCTCTGATTAGATACAGTTTGTCTTACTTTGTTTAAGCCTATCTGAATCGAGCTAGATTAATGGTCTGTTTGCTTACTTTCCATAAGCACCAAATATAACTTACAACAAAGCCTCCACTAATTCATGTTTGTATAATAAATACTTCTGAATAACAGTCACTCAAATAAAGCAAGAGTTCCTTGCTCTAATATCTTATTCCCTTTCTTCAGTGCTCAGGCAACTTGTTCTTAACATCCAATTTCAATAATCAAACTAAAATGACATCTCCATAACTCAAGGACAGTTCTTCCTCACTACTTAAAAAATCAACCCTGTAAGGCGACTTGCAGCTCTCTACAACTACATGGACAGAGGCTGTAGTAAGGTGGGCATCAGTCCTTCCTCCCAGAGAACAATGAGCACAAAAGGAAATAGCCTCAACCCACACCAAGGGAAGTTTAAACTGGATATTAGGAAATACTTATTCCCTGAAAGAGTTATAAAGCATTAGAGCAAGTGGCTTAGTCATCATTCCTTGACATATTTAAGGGATGTATAGATATGGCACTTAGGAACATGGACTACCTAGCAGTTTGGTCAATGTCTGAATTCCACCTTAAGAAATCTTTTCCAGCCTAAATGATTCAATTATCCTGTAGAAAGGACTGAAGTTGTCTCCCCAGTGCCAAGCTTTACACACACTGAAGTGTAAATCCCAACTGAAAAAACCCTTTGAAAAAGGAACCCTTTTCTCCAGGAAATGCAGCACCTCCCACTAACTAAATGGGCATCACAGGCAAGTTTCTACAGCACGAATCAGAAGCAAGAATGGAACCCTCTTACACAAGAAAACAGATGTGCAAGTGTAAAATACTGCTGGGCCCCTGGGCTCCTTGCTCTAAGAACACTCAGGGCAAGTGAAATTGTTCTGGGGAGAGTAGGGGAGAGCAAGGCCAAAAAGTGCTGCAAGCATCATCCATGTTATTCTGTAAAAATTAGTCAAATTATATTACACACTTCTGTCTTGGCAGGAATTATTATATGCCATATTCTGGGTCTTAAAGATTAAGCAACCAAAACCACCACTGACACATGGAGCTAGAACTGGACAAAGCAGTACAAAATAAATTGCCAGAAGCAATAGCACAATGACTACTCACCTTGGATCTGAATCAGCTAAGAACATCTAAAGTGATCATTTGGATCAAAACATACTTGAAAAATACTATTAAAAACCACATTAATATAAACAGAACATTGACCCAGATTAACCCTAGATCTTAACCCAGTGATCCTCAGATCAGAAAAAGCAGGGAAAACAGTCAGTAATCAAGCTTGTATGCCATTAAGTTACACAGTGCATGTAACTGATGAATCCTTCATCCTTTTCACTCCAAATGCTCCAGGAATGCTGGCAGACAGATGAAGACAGTTGGTATAATTTGCAGTAATCAAGGTAAATTACACAGAGAGCTGGATATTTGGAAATTTTTATAGAGAAAACAAGGCAGAAGAAAAATAATGTGGAAGACATATTCCACTCTCTGTATACAAATTAAAGGTACTAGAACACTAGTACCATGCTATGGAATTTGTAACTAGAGTGACCTCTTCAGACTGCCTCCCATTAAAATTATCTCCTTAATTAAATTGCAACAGATTTTTGATTAAGTAGATTTTTCACTAGCATGCATTATTCTCACCTTTGAACATTAACTTTGCCCTCATATTTTTATAAAACATTCAGTTTCAAGAAAATACACTACTTTGCAAATTTCCATATGCATCTGTGCAAACTAGATACAAGTAAAACAGTTTATCAGAAGAAAAATAAACTTAGTCTCATTAAAACAATGTGGATAAATCTAAAACTTAATTACAGTACATAATTCAACATTTTCACAAGCAACCAAACGAGATAAATTAAAAATTCTTTAGCAAAAATCCAGTAAAGTATGAGGTACTTGCAGAAGAAACAAAGCATTGGCAGGTGCAATTACCAAAACAACCACTTTGCAACAATGTAAAATAGCAGTGAAATGAAAAATTAAATTAAACCCTTTTGCTTCAAAGACTACATGCAAGATATTTTAAAGTATCTCACTGAAAACCATTGTAAAAACACAGCATGGTGACCACACTAGCTCAGGAGTCTGCGTGATTGAGCGTGCCCAGAGTTCTACAGAGAATCAGCCCCAGGAAAATGCCCTCTCTAACACACTTACACAGAGGCATCCAAGTGGTGGCTCCAGGGCAGACCAGGGAACTGATCTGAACTAAACTGAAGGCCAAGTTTTAACCTTCTTCAGCTCACTGAACTAAATAGCTGGGTGAATGGGACAACAGGCAGCTGAGAAGAAGCATGGACAGCCAAAAGTGCTCCCAGGGTGAGAGTAAGCTAGTCAGCTATTTTGAAAAAGCACAGCATTTTGAAATTTTCCTTTCACCAGAATCTGAATGACATGTAAACAAGAACAAATTGGACTTCCCAATTCACTACTGTGCTGCAGAGTCCTTGAAGCCACATACTGCGCGAAAGGTTAGATGGAAACGTACACAAAGCAGGTCAGTTGTGCCCCTTTGAACAGGAAACTGAAACACTATGTACCAGCATTTGCTTATTTCTTGCTTTGGAACTGATAAATCCATTTTTTAAATATATTGCATCAAACTGTAGGCTCTGCTCAGATGTACAATACTGATGCCAATTCAGTGACACTGTGCCCAAATGACACTGTGCCCACTTTTAAGCATCACCTATTTATCCATTCCCAAGCACACTTTGAATTCCTACAATTCCTATGACCGTGCTGTCAGAATCACACTACCAACTGAGAAAGCAGGGTTCATTTGTTTCTCAGATGTAGGCAGCTCTTGCAATACAACTCTTGCAACAAAAAGTGATTGTGGGTCACTGTCCCTAGGTCTGATCAGCAGCAATAGGAATTGCATGCGGTTTTTGTATATTCTTACAGAGAATACATTTCCCCACTCCCTGGATATTCCTACTTTACACTGCAGCTCCACCCATGCTAGAGTAATCAGCAGCCTGCAGCCCTTCCTTCCTATCCTTGTCTCTTCAGAGACTCTTCCTCTCAGTGTCAGGAAACCACCTGGTGGTACCTTCTCTCCTCTTCCTGGCACAGCAATGCTGTTTCAGAAGTTCCTGGAAAACAACACAGATAGCAGAAGCCAAGAAAATCTTATGCTAACCTGGGTCTTCTCTTATTTTTCAAAGAGATGAACTCGGAATTCTTTTCCAGAACTGAAGAGAATTTTTGACCTTCACCACCATGTGCAGGACAAAATGCCAAATCTCCTATAAGAGGAGTGAAAAGGTCTGGTTTTGTCTCCGATAACACTTAAGAGTCACCCACAACTACAGATCTTTAGAAGATAAACCCAGATGACAGCAGCTAAAAGCTATTTTATCCTGTCTTCTCAATTCATGAGAGACAGTGAGCTCATATGCAACATAAAAGGCTTTGGCAGAGCACACATGCAATCCTACACTTCACTGAAACAGCCATAGCCCAGCTGAGGTGCAATTCTCAGCCTACCCCAAAGAACACCCTTTCCACTGGAGGCAAAGCAGCAAGCACCAGAACGCTCACAGAAGAGCTCACTCAATTGCAGAATGACTCAGAACAGAAAGGTGCCAAAACCAAGCTCTGCACTTGGCATTGTTGCAGTCCTTAAATTGCACCATGACAAATAAAGCGATTTGACCAAAAAAAAAAAAAAAAAAGAAAAAAAAAAAGCTTTCAAACACAAAAAGGTCCAGCCTTCTCATCTTGTTCTCTGCAGGGCTATCTTAATGGCTGCAGTACTGCCTTATCACCACTCATTAACAAGAGTGTACTTGGACAAGCTAAGTCTTGTGAGCATGCTTAAAAAGCAAGATGGAAACAAAGCAGTCGCACATCCAAATCATGCCTAGGCAGAGCCCTCCCTATGGCCTCAATTCCCTTTCTTAAAAGAGCAGAGAAGTGGTATTACAAGCCAGCAGTGCACAACCAAAAGCAAGAACTTTGTATTCCCAAGTCACCCACCTGAAAAAAAGACTTCCAAAGAATGAAGATTTACAGATTTCTAAAGGGCAATTACACTGAGTTTGCCATTATTAGTCCTATTTGCCCTCTTTGAGTTCAATATTTTGTTTAATCCCAATCTATGCAAACTGTATTTGAAGCATGACACAATTTGCAGTAACCAGCCAGTGAAAAGTTTAAAAATTCTGGGAATTACCACATCACCACATGCTTTAAAGTTTAAACAGTCAATGATATCCTTAGAGCTACAATGGGAAAGTCAACATTTAACTTTAGTCAGTATGACAAAAGAACAAATGCAACTATTTTCATGCAACTATTTACTATTGCCTAGTTTGTGTATAAAATGTGCATAAACACAGGAGAGCTCTAAAGCTTATATGGGCAAAAGGCCCTCTGGCATCCAGCTAAATCCATCCCTCATCCACCTCTAGAGCAGCCAGGCTCACTAATAAATGCTCACAAACAAGTTCCCAGAAGCACCTGTCCTACCCTCCAAGGAAAGTGAATCAAAACTAACACTCCCTCCTTAAATGCTCCTTGTGAGTTATGGTTATGTTTCCCCTTCTGGTTTTGTAGTCCTTCAGCTCTTCTAAGGCACACAGAAAATTCACTCAGTTTCACAAATGGTGAATTTGTAGTCACCCCAGCCAGCAGGATTTCACAGGCTCCTGAATCCTTGTGTCAGCTGAATGATTCATGAATTGCTTATGGGGGTGTTTACCTTCCACATTTACATAGCTTGTTCTACAACTAAAGGTGCCAAAAATCTTATCAAAAGAACTGTAGCTGCACATCATTTACTAGGTCAGCCTGATAAGGTCAACAGAAGCATCAGACTCTTGTTGAGGAAACTACCAGTACCTGTTCAGAAGGCTAATTCCTCCAGCCAACAGATCAGCTGAAATACACGTTGTATTATCAATTCTCCTCAATGGTTTGGCATCTCTTTAAAAGTTTTTCTTTAAAGAAGAGAAAATTCTTTAGATCTTTATCATTCATCTCAAGAGAATACAGGTTCTTAAAAGTGAAAAAAATATAATGACTGCAAAGAGAAAAAAGATACCAAACTTATTCCTGTGAAAAAACAGAGGCAAATTCTTGAGTCTTCCCCTTACAGTGAAGACAAAAAAATTCAGTTTTTAAAAGGTTGTCAGAAATATAGACCCCACTACATGAGACAGCAGAAAAAAAAAAGCAGAGGTCTAGAATAATCCTGATATGTTCATGAACAAGAGTGTTAATTTCTCACATATCCCACCATGAAAGAGCATCCACAAAGTGATTTCTCTGAAAGCCAGAACAGTTTGGCAAGCATCACTTCTCACTGTGGCACACTCCACCACAGGTACATGGGAATTGTACAATACAGGGGAAAAGGAACTGCAGAGTTGGTGGCTTGTAAGCATCCTCAATTGCGACACAGAAAATATCATGCCTAATGAACACCTGCACTATGTAATATTGTAGCAAATTACCCCTTAAGGGAACAAAAGTTTCTACAAATGTTTTCTGCCCTGGTATCCACACAAGGGTAACTCCCGCGCGGCTTAATGCTACAGTATTATGTTACAGCATTGCACGAGTCAACAAAAGGTGGTGACAGTAACAAAAAGTTCTGTGGTTTTCAGCCACTTTACTGCTAAGCACTGGACAAGTCACTGTATCTGCACTTTTCCAGGACTACTCATGCCTTTCCATGACTGCAGTTCCTAGGACTTCAAACTTGTTAACATTTGACCTGAAAATTCCAAAAGGAATTATTGAGTTTGAATTGCTTCCTCACCTTCCTCTCACAGACATCTTAACTCTTTCTAGTGGAACACTAAGCACCAGCCTTTAAAGGGCCTTCTCTTCCAAGGCAGGTGCTTCACTAACCATCACACATCTAAAACCACTCATCTATTACTGTACCTTTTCACACTCACAATTCCAAACATTAGAGGCAGGTAGTCCATAGCTAAGTATTTCAAGACTGTATCAGACAATTCAGTTGCCCACAGAGCAGGACATGTGCTGCCAGCTGTTGACACTCTCTGAGGAAGCTCCTTTTTTCTCTTCTGCATTACAGCTACACCACCCAACAAAGATTAAAGATGATTTGAAAGGAAACATTACAAAAGGATTCTTTTAATAGGGAAGCAACTTAACATGGATAATATGGACACCGAGTCCTCTCACCTACAATAATAATTTCTCATAAGGGATAAGCTTCTTCAATTACAAAACACCTGGGGAGTTTTGTAAACAATACATCAGTTTCCTGCTTTCACACAACTATTCCAGTTTGTTCTCTTGAACAGAGTAATGAAGCTAAGTAATAAAACTTAGCTGTGCATAAACTATTTCAACCTCTACATTTTGTACTCACCCAGAAGACAATGTTGTAGCTGAAGAGCAAGTATTTGTACCAACAGCTGACTTCTGCATTAGAATATCGGTAATAGTGCATCTTCTATGGCACAGCGTCTGCACAGAAGAGAAAGAATGACAGGATAAGGTAAAGATTTCATGAATAAACATTTCTCCCCATGCCCCTCTTGCTCTGTTGAGAAAGAGAGGACAGTAATCTGTACCATATGCCATCCAAAGGCATTTTTGAAGTCAGCTCGAACTTCCACTCACCCTACACTTCCTTTCAGTATCTGTTCCTTAATAATCTTATCTTTAAGCATCCTAATGTTATAACAGGGCAGGCACACCCACAAAGGAAACTCACTATACAGTTAGCCTAGGAAGATCTACATCAGCAAGTTGACACTCATCTGCCTTCTCACTCTTTCAAAACTGTTTTACTTCAGCAAATGGCTGCTTGGGCTTATCCACAAACCCTGTGGATTGCACATCCAGCAATCCAGCTAGCAGGATATCAAAGTGGTTACCTGGAATCAGTGTCTCTGGATTGCTAAATACAAAAAATTAGTTGTACCCAGCTCTTCCACATTTGTGTTTTCCTTTACGAGATCATCTCCTGCAAGAGGTTTAATTCTCAAGAACCAAAGTCCCACTGTTTAATACCCACCTGCTCTGTGGATTTGGTTTGCTTCCTCACACTAGGGAGATAAGGTTCAACCACAACTCTTGCTCAAGTATTTCAGACAACTACAGCTGTTCAGAGCATCATAACTAAACCACCTCTGCAGAAATGCCACGCATAACTAAAACAGAACAAGCTGTAAATTCAGAGCAGGAGTGAGCACTTGCACAGCCCTCACATTCTGGACAGCTGAGCAGCATTTCAATCCTCCCCTTGATTGAGGTAAATGTCAGTGGAAGGTTTGCAAAGGCAAGGAAATATGAACACAGAATTTTCAAACACCTCCTAACTAAGAAAATGTACTGTGCCACCCTGGTCATGCACAGACAGCAGGCAAAAACCAAGCCTACCCAGTAAATCTGAAACCCAGACCATGGAATGGACAAGTGGACTGCACCCCATCCACAGCTATGAGAAGGTAAACTAGGTTTTTTGGGGTTGTTTGTTTTTGGAGTTTTTTCCCCTATAAAGGAATCTGAACCTGAGTATAAAAAAAACACTCCCACTTACAGAAGAAACCGAAGTTGGCTCTGAGAATCTCATCCCATTGCTAGAGTGTGAATTAATACTTGAGCTTGGTATTGCTAGAGTTCAGATGTTGATCTCCATATAATTTTAACCAAACACTAAAAACAAGTCTTCTTTCTTCACCTTGTGCACGGTCCATTTATAGCAAAAATAATTTAACTTTCATTAAAGCTAAGGAAATTGTACTTTATTGGCAGTATAGGCAGTGACTGGAAAAGACTGTCCTACATGTGGCCAGTTGCACCACATAAAATGAGTTTTGTAATTTAGTTACTGACCTTTGCAACCCATCCAATGTTACAGAGAAAATTTAGGAACCTTTGCAACTGTAATGAATCATTGCAAAGAGCTCTTGCTTAAGCACCATTCTCTTATCTAAGTCCACAACTGAGTGAATAGAAGAAAAGAAACAAAGTTTTGTCTTCCCAACTGAATTTCAGTTTCTACCTCCAAATAGCAAGTCTTATGGCAACAATCAACATGCACACGCGTGTCCAAGTCAGTCAGTCTGATGTGCCTGGGCAAGAGAGGAAAGAGGGCACAAGAACATAATCCCACTAATCTCAGCAGGGTGCAAGACTCATTTACATTAATGTAATCCCATTTTACAGCAATACACTGGCTGCCAGTGCAAATATAGTCTCCAGATGCAGACACAACGAGGCCTCCATCACTGTTCTGCCTCCTCCCTCAGGAGGAGAACATGGTAAAAGACAGGAAAATCAGGAACATGGTAAAAGACAGGAGCAGCAACTGCAAAATGCACATAAGGAGCATTGCTTTTGGTGCTGCTACATCTGCAAAAGAGAAGGCAGCAGGTTGCATTTAGCTAGCATATCAATCAATATCACAAAAATGACATTCTGCCAGACAAAGAGGCTTAAAATATAACCTGAAGCAAAAAGGCAAGCACATCATTTCATGACCTAAAGTACAAACATCATCTGCAGACATACTTTTTGTTAGCTTACCCTCTCTGGCATTGGACTTATATTCTACTGTTCAGTCCCAGCTTCCCCGAAACAATTCACAGGAACAGGAGGATTAAAAAAGTGTCCTTATTCATAAGCACTACTCCCCACTAACCTCACTGTTCTGACCACCAGCCTGCAAAACATTTCTCCATGCTTCAAACAATTGCTAAGATGCCCTAGTCAATACCAATCACAACATTTTAGCAGAATGAAAAAGTAAAACACTTTTTTCAACATACACACCTCTAAACACACAAGAAATGATGAGGGATGTATTACCAGTACTAGCAAGAAGCTGTCCTGTAACAGCACACAGCTCCTCAGACAGATATTAGCTCCCAAAACACCTGCCTATCTTCAGAACTGATTTGGCTTGCTCAGTGCTTACCTTCATCAGAATTCTTTTGGTGGTTCTTGACAGACCACTGAACACAGTTTGAGTGGTATGGGAGTAGCATAATAAATCTGATAAGTGATTTTTTTCCCCCTAACACTACAAACAAATGAAGCAGTCCACTCAAGACAACACAGCCACCTTCCCTGTGTTTATACTAAAAGCAGTCATGTTTCTTAGCACACAAGGCATCTGTTACCAGTCCAGAAATCTGCTTGTCAGTAATTCACTTTGTTCACAGCACAGGCTGCATGGCTATGGTTAGGCAATACTAAAAACACTTGGAAGATTAAAGCAGTATGTGGGCAGCACAGACTAATAACATTCTCTGCTGTGTTTCAGACAAAGCAAGTCACACTGTGTCAGCTGACAGTTATCACCCACTCACAGCAACAGGAATTTCTAAAAATCAAATACAGAGCCCTGCTGCTTCGGTAGAATATAATTTTGTCTTGGTGTTTACAGCTTTAGTGAGAGGCGGAAAAATATAGTCATTCATCGAGAGAATATTGCCATTTCCAAAGCTTTTCAACACCCACAATTCCACTCTTACCTTTGTTATAGATAAGAATTTGTCCAGCCAAATTAAAACTGAAAAAAAAAATTATTTAAGATCAAATTCTCTCTGAGCCAGCCACAAGGAAAAGGACAGACCGAGCCCGGGATCGGGGCTGGGTGAGGCACAGAGCAGACAGCCTCAGCAGAGGGTCCCCCTGCACACACCACCCTCCTGGCACAAGCAGTTCTTACAGGAAATACTCTGCCCGAGGCCGGGATTTCGACAATCCAGTCTTTTCTTCCCATTCCAAGTCCCACATATTCATAAAGTCTCTTTTCTCTGTGCTGGGATAGAACAATTCGGGGTCCAGGTGGTGATGAATCTTCTTGATGGAGTTAGGGGAACAGGGCTTTCAGATGTATCAGCCCGGAGCATTCCATCAATCCCAATCTCCAGTCGTCCCCGGGATGATCAGTGCCTGGGCATTCCTGTATCACCTCGAGAAACGACCCATCTCCGGGCGAGCCACATGCATTACATTGCAAATGAGGTTTTGTCAGAAACCGGTTTTCGAATATGTGGGGGCAGCTCCCAATGCTGGCGTGTGTGCTTGCAACAATATCAAATATTACACATATCATATTATAGTGGTGCGAATTACATTCATTACATATAACACCTTCAATATGCTACAGCAGTGATATTCCTAACATATATTCGATCTCTCATAAAACATATAATGTGGTTGACTAATCTAACCTAGATATGCAGAGAAATCCTCACAGATAAGATGTTAAGTCTAGAACAACTGCAACAAAGTAATTTTCTAGATTTAGATCCAAATATTATTTTAATCCTCCAGAGATGTTTACAAGGCAAACCTACGCCACACTAAAATTCCAAGTTCAGCCAATACTGCCACCATATAAAGTCCTGATCCCCTTCCCTGCCCCTCCTAAAATCCACAACCATTAATCAACCTACTCAGTGGAGCAAATAGGCACACAGCAAACCACCAGCAAATCTTCAGCTCAATCCTGTAATCTTGTGCCACACACCAAGAAGTAAACAGGTTTAAGCCTTCAATCTGCCTTGCCAGAGCATGTACAAATGCCAGCATGGGGGCAGTCAGGAGGTGGCAGGAGAACAAGCAAAAGCTTTCCCCTGAGTGTGCCCATGGAAACACAGCACCCCTCTAGTGCCAGCCTACACCAGCAGCACACCTGGAGCTGCTTTTACACACTGAAAGATGAAGCTGGGGAACAGGGGCACAACTGAGGCAAGAGGAAAAAAAATGTCATTTGCCAAGCTGTTGGCTTCTCCACCACTGTTCTTCAATACAAAGCATTACATCTATATGAAGCTGGTGAAGGAAATGGACAAAGAAGGATCTCTGAGGAGCAAGAATTTTTAAAACACAGCAAGAGATGTACTTGCTTTAATATGACTCAATTCTATTCCATCAAGACCAAATATATATCAAAAAGCATCAGTTCATTCAACATATGGTGCCATTAAAAACAATTGTCATTCTTTGAAGGTGATCAATCGTTAGGGGTTTTGTAAAGGTAAAAGGCAGCCTAATCCCTGACCAGGAAAAATTCAGAGGTATTCTTAGGACCTTCTAAAATTGGAACTACTAAGAGGCAACTATAGATTGCTCTTTCCAAATCCCAGAGAAGGCACTCACCACCAAAGGGGTCCTAATGCTCAGAAGAGTATCTGGGTGCCATCCATCAAATCTTCAGGTGAAGAGGCTGAGCTGGTACAGCAAAAAGCAAGAGAAGCTGACAGGATGTGATGCTCTTGCAGGCTAATCTTCTCCTGGAAACAGACAGTGGTCCTGCTGGTGACTCAGGAACTCCAAGCAAGCATGTGTCATTTCGCAATATTGCCTCAAAGAAACTCAGACTAGGGCCTCAAAAAGAACAGACGAACTTCCCTTAAGGAACACTAGTACAGTTTATTTAGTTCTGCTGCAGTTCAGATGAGCAGAGAAACATTTGTTCATTCTTAGAAGAAACCTGAGGATTAATCAACAAAAGGGTATTTTTTTAAACTGAAAGACTTATGATGAAAGACAAATATCATTAAAAGGTATCTGTTTCACTAGAAAAATAATGGCAAGTAACAAATCTCAGAACTCAATGGAAAACATGGCCAAAGCCAGACAGAATTCTTAAGACATCTTCTTTTTGACCCTTATTTTATACTGTGCCGAAGACTCAAAGACCTCAAAAGAATATTTCAAGCAGAAGCTGCTCCACTGTAAGCACTAAAAAACAATCCCTCAGAGAAGAACAAATCCCCAGCCTGTTGGGAAGGGTTTCATGTTTCAGTGACCAGTCTATGACTGCATCACAAACTACAACTTAGGAAAACTCATCAGAAACACACACCAGCGTTTCCAAACCCCAAAGAAGGAAGCAGTAATTTGAAAGAGCTCCACTCCAGGTCTCTATACCTCACACTCACTATGCTGCACTTTTGGCCAAATCACTACTTCTATGTGGATGAGTTGCATCCAAAACACCATGTAAGTGCTCAGAACTCAGAGTAACATTCCCAAAGTGGACATTCCGCATTTTTGGGAATAAGCTACATGGTCATCAAGAACCTCTTCTGAACTCCTCACTTGACTAACATCACCAATCCTTTGGCATAAACGCTCTACACTGCACAACTGTAATTCAAGGAGCTATTCAAGCTATGATTCATGGAATATTTTCAGCTCCATTTGATTTCTTAAACCAACAGAACTACACTAAAGACTTGCAAAAGGCAAGCAGAATTCAGTACTGCTCCCACAGCAATTCAAAAGCTGTAACAGAGAATGACAGCAGTTCTACCACTTTATCACTTTTCACTGTTCTTCATGTAGAAGCTACAAAGGATACATTTGCCTGGTCTTGCTTCCATGTGAAAAAGTATTTATTCCTATTCAGCAAAAAGAAAAAAAGCTATTACTAATATTAAAACAAAATCAGCAAAACAGAAGTTCCAAAGAGTCCATATTTTCATTTATACAAACCAGTCAGAATGTCAGTCAATGACACTGTACAAGAGAAGTCTTGACAATGTAAATTCAAACTACAAATACTTTTCGTTATTGGCACTGACAAGAAACATAACTCAATTATTCAGAGAATTTCAGTACATTTATGCTAGTTCTGCCCCACTGACCTCAGGCTGATTGAAGTAGTAGCTGAACAGTTGAGGTAGTTTCTGCTTCAACATACAGAGGTGCTTGACAAAAGGTATCAACTAAAAGGCAAGGAGCTCTTACCTAGTTCAAGGAAAATCTGCTGACTGCAAACAAAGCATCAGCTCCACATTCTGACTTAAAGCAAGAGATAGCACAGGAAACAGAGACAAAAGGAAACGTTACAAGTAAACTTCGTCTAAAAGTCAGCAATTTTCCAAACATAAGGAAAATGCAGTGGGAGATGGATCCTTTTGTAAGATATCCATCTCTTTACTAATATTTAAGAAATGCAGAGAAGAGCAGGAGCACAGGATGCAGGGCCTTCACTGATCTTATTCTCAAAAGCAGTATTGGTTAAACCTCTGGAGTTAAACCTCAGTTGGATTACAACAAAGTAAGTGAAAACAACACTAGACACTACCACTACAGTTCAACAGATCCCTCATTAACATCTTAGAACTAAGTTTAGAAAAATTTTTTATTTAGTGACTATGAAAACTTTCTTTAATAAAGCTACTGATCAGTTTCATCTGAATAGGACCTTGCCTGTGCTGCAGTTTATTCACTATACACAATAAGCCACAAGTCATGCTTTCCTGTAACTTCACAGCATGTTCAAGTATTGGGAAGCCCATTAGTCATTCTGAGCAGGAATTTATCCACCCCAGGGTGCAAAACCTGTCAGAACAAGTAACCAGAATAATCTTAGCTGACCCAAACTTCCCAGTTGCTTTCTACTACCTCTCATGAGAGCAGATACACACCAACTCTCTGTAACATCAACAGATGCAAGGCAAAACTCGAAGTCTTAATGCAAAAGAAGCATGTAATTTGATTTTTCCCCCCCCTTCTAACAGAAGGTTTTGGAAGCCTTACAAAGCAAATATCTTATCTGAGGAGACAGAACTTCCAGTTTAGGGAATATTTTTACTTCTATTTAGTAATCCAAGAGTAACAGAACCTATTTAATACACTTTGTCTGCTCCCTCCCACACCTCCACACAGACCAAGTTTCAAGAACTGAATGGGCCCCTCCATTTGCTGAACCACTTCATAGCATAAGAAAAAGACAGGAAGACACCACCTTTCTTTGCTGGCAAATACACTCTTTCTTCAGGGAACATCCTAAATTTTTATACATAGTGTGACTTTTCTCCACTTCCAGGAATGCCAGTTGTTTTCAGTCTCCAGTTACATTTCAGTCTAAAAGAATATATCTTCATTTTCTCTTTTCATAAGAAAAAACCCTGAGAGACTGATTATAGCAATATACAACAAAGAAGTGATGAGCATATAATTTGCTTTGGGTTTTGTGGTTTTCTTTCCTTAAAAATGTTCCTTGCTCTGGATACAATGTGCAGCCTGTCTACATCCACACCATATTTCTTAGGCTTCACACTGAATACTCCTATATATGAATTTGTATATATAAACATATCTACTACATATAATAAAATAGATATTTATTTTAAAAGTTTAAATCAGATCAAAGTATTTCTTAGTCAAAAAAAAATTAAAATTCCAGGTTTGAACTCTGATCTCCAGTAACGAGGACGCAAAGTAATGACTGCAATATCTGGATAATACCAGCTACATTCACCACTTGCTGTTTAAACAATGTTGACTCCATGTCACAGAAACCAGATGTGGAGTTCAATCCACAAAACTTTTTTTTCTACCGTCCCACCTCAATTACCAGGGCCTATGCTTTCAACACCAGAGCAACACTCATTTCAAATGAAGCACCAGGGAAGGCTACTTTTTGGGGAAAGGCATGGGGGGTTTGGGGACAACGCCCTCAAAGCTTTCTTTTGCTGCCCTCCACCTCCAGCAGCTGCATTCATAACAACCAGGACAGCCTCATTTTACTTGCCAAGGACGCCAAGCTTCCAAGCCACAAGACAAGATGGCTCTTTGTGGCCACGTAG
This sequence comes from Chloebia gouldiae, assembly GCA_003676055.1. Lineage (NCBI taxonomy): Eukaryota > Metazoa > Chordata > Aves > Passeriformes > Passeridae > Chloebia > Chloebia gouldiae. The sequence goes on along the minus strand of QUSF01000014.1, from coordinate 10,552,449 downwards.
ACAGCTCAACCACCATGTAATTTATCTCTTTACCTCCTTTCTGGTAAAGAAACACACTCGTGAAACTTGCAAAACCCAACTAGATAAACCTCTAAGGCAGCACTGGCAAATCTTACAGATGTGACAAAACAGCCTTCACCAATGGCTCACAATCCCAGCCACTTCAGCAGTCAATGTCTCAGCCCAAATACACAGGAACAATTAAAGCTTCAGGAGTTATAGTAAGTTGGTTTGCAGAGCACCCTGCACATGCTACCACACCACAGGGAAAAGATTAAAAGGACAAAAACCAATGCTGCTTCAGGACAAGCCTATGCTTGAATAGCTCCAGCCCTTCCCCCCAAAGCCAGTGCTCTGGCAGGTCGTGAGAAAGCCTCCAGTGTCTCGCCCAAAGTCTCTGTGTCTGCCCCTGGGGAAGGAGGAAAAACAGGCTTTCCACCTCTCAAGATGATGCCAAGAACAACACGGTGCCATTAAGAGATCAGGGCAACAAAGGCTGTGAAGGGAAGCGGTCAGTGCTCCTTCCAACACAGACCTCAGTCTCTGCAACAGCTAATTAAAACATGCCAGCAAAATTAGAAGGTGCAAAGCTTGGACACAAACACTTCCTAACCTGTGCCTTCAGTAAAATGAGAAACATAGCTCCTGATGGAAACAACATGAGAACACAGGAAACTGCCACCTGAACGGGGTGACAGTACAGCGTGACTGGCTACACAAGGAGCACGGCTCGGATTAACAACACCACACAGCTGAACTACACCTTCCCTCCTCACCTGCCCCAGCTGGACAGGCTCTTTCAGCTGAACACTCCCCTGTTTTGCAGGAGCAGACCACTGCTATGACTTAATCAAAATATCCTTTGCAAGCTCAGCATGATGGACACTTGGCAAAGAAAACTGCCTTGCTGTCTTCCAAGAGTCATCTCACCAATTGCTTTCCAAGAGTCATCTCACTAATTGCCTTCTATTAGTTTCAAGTCAGACAACTCTTTTGATGAACCTTCCTCCTCCACAGGCTTGCCACGCAGCCAAACTGAAGTAACTTAGCACTCAGGGCAGGGTAGAAAGTTTATACCCTTTATTCAATACAGCTACACCACTGCATGCATATTTCACCTCCCATGAAGTCCTTCCCTGAGCACCATCTAATAACCAAATGTTGAGGGAAAAGTGATATGCATCCAAAGAATCAGCTCCATACCCTGGCAGTCAGAAGGCTGCTGTCACATAAAGACCAAAATCCAGCCTCTAGGGTGTCTTCCTCCAGATCCAAGTCACTAGAGGCTATTCCCTTTATTTTCTACTCCAGAAGTTTCTAGATGTCTGTGAACATATTTCAGCACCCATTTTATGCCCCAAAACAAGAGTACACAACTTGCTAGGCTGAACAAATGAGGTTTTAAAAAATACTAAAATTCACAGCATTCCGTTGCCTCCAAATACTCTGCTTCATCCTGTAGCTGCAAGGGCAGCAACTCAAATACCCGACTTTGTTACCTTCAGGTCCATCAATTATTTAGAGAAAGCTTCTTTCCAGAGAGACTCAAACATCAATTATTTAATCTTTGAGCAGGAAACAAAAACTGTTAAAAGAGGAAAAGAGATTTCTGGAAAGGGCTGTTGGGCCACATGAACATATTTGGGCTTGTACATAACCAACCTGCCTGAAGCTGACATGCACGCACAAGCTCATCAAGTGCCAGAGCCAATTAGCACCAAAGAGCCCCAAGTCCATCAGGGGGTTTCAGGACAGCTCTTCCCATGGAAGACCTTTATCAGTTTGGTATAAATTCCTGTTCTCTAGCCCAGGAACATAAAACAGGCAGCTCTTTTCTAATACCACAGAAGCTCTTTTACAGTACCAAGACAACATTCAACAGCACTTACTACAGAGATCAAGAGGAAGCAGAGCACTCTGTTTACTACACCCTTGCCTTTCCCACTCTGGTTCAGATTAAGGAAGACAGGCCTAAGATTTTCAGCTTTTGCACAGCTTCTAAAGACAATGGCACAGAAAGAGCTCTCAGAAGAAGCACAGATAAAGCATTCACCTTAGATAAGAGCAGAAGTTCTTCCACTCACATGTATCACACATAAACTGTGGTACAATGAAAAGGACAAAACACGTGCTTGGCTCCCAAAGAGTTGAAAAAAGACAGGAAACTCTGAAGCAAAACAAGTGCTGATCCCTCCCGGCTGCCAAACAGGGGCTGAGGCACACTTTGGACCAGAAAAGAAAATAAACCTATTTTTAAACCCAGTTAAGAGCTCTGGGTTTGGATATAATTCCTATTGTGGCCAGCATATTTTATTTTCAGTTGTTAAGGTTTTCTGCACAAGTGATAACAGAATTCACACATGAATAATCAAGCAGAGTGGTTCTTCTATCTGAGGGCTTCAGTGTTAAGATTTATGTCAGATTGGTCAAAAAGTTTAGCAAAAGCCTGGGCATTCAAGGCAGTTGTTTCAACTGCAAACATCAGTCTCTTATGCAATCAATTTTTAAGGATCACCACTTTTGCAGGTGATCCTCGACACCTGCACTTTGCTATTATCATCACCTGTGACAATCCCAAAATAGAAGCATTTGATCCAAACTGTTACTCTTTAAAACCCACACATATCTAACATTGATAAGCTTTAGTCTCACTATATCTGATGCTGTTCTTAACCTTCATGAGCTCTTTAGTGTGAGCATGAGCAAAGGAATAAAAGAGAAGGATCCTGTTCCTATCCAAACTGCGCTGGGGGCTGAAGGCAGCATCAGTAGCTCCACCCAAGACACCAGTAGCAGAGCTTTGGAAGAGCCAGAGACTTTAGGACTGGGCAATACCAGAGAGGAAGACAAATGACCACACTTTGGATCTAGAATATAACCTTTGCATCTAGAAATAACTTCTTAATTCCCCTTTAGTAACACCCTGCACCATTTACTGTTTGAGGGTCTAATTTACTTTATCTGAGCTACTTCAGCTTGAAGCAAAATGCAAACCACAGCACGTTCGTGGATTTTGTGAACTGCAACCCTCTTACCCTTAGAAATGTACCACAGGTGGCAAAGCATGAAAGTCTGTTCTACCAAAAAACAGGAAGTTTTGACACAGGAAACCACAATGCAAAGCAACATGGCACAGAGGGCTCACAAGTAAAGTGTGTCCGAAATCCACAGATTTTTCCATACCCCACTCAGGTGAAACTTTCTGTAAAATCAAAAAAATAAAGGTAGTATCTGTGGAACAGTTGACAATCGCTCTGTGAAGTCCACTTCCCCTCACATACACCCCAATGAGAATTCTGAACTAACACAGGGAGATCAAAACAACAGTTTAATTTATTCACACTTATCAGTGCTCAAACTGTACCACACCTAATCCACAATGAGAAACTCGACAGACTATGAGAATCCATTGCAGCAGTTTGTCAGCAGAAAAATTCCTCTTTTTTCCAAACACCAATTTACAGGTAATGGCACATTAGTAGCCACTCACTAAAGCTTCATAAACTAAATAAAAATACTTTTTAAGAAAATCAGGTCAGCCTCACAACAATCCAATATTCCTCAGTTTTTCATTAGAAACATACAACAAACTCATTCATCATCCAGATATAACCAAATTTGTAAGTCACCATGTCAACAATTTTCTTGCTACACCCAAGAGCAAAAAGTGATGCCTTCAATACCAAGGAAAGTATCCCAATTAAACAGCATCTTAGGGCTCAGAGCAAGGGTTTTTTATCGTCCTTTCATTAAGTACTAGAAGGCCTAACGCCAGCAAAAGGCAGCCCAGAGGACACTCCCTTGCACTCCTGTCAGGTATGTCACCCATGCGAACGCTCTGCACAGACAGCGCTCCTAGCAAAAGATCACACATTTTCCTTCTTTTCTGCCACCTTCCTGCTTCCCACAAGGAGGCAGAAGGACGGGAAAGAGGCTTTGGAAACAGTAAGATTAGTTTGTCTACAATGCACTAAATGTCAGACAAAGTCTGTGTCCAGAAACAAGAACAAGACTTAAGTGAGTTTTCTTCTGATTTGGGGACTGGAGATAATGCAACAACACAAAGGAAGCTACAAAGGAAGATAACTGAATCGACTTACACTAAAAAAATAAAAAACACCACACAGAGAACACACCACCCAGAAAATCAGCTTTCCATGACTGTGATTTAGACAGAGACTGTACCTTCAGCAAGTCCACCTATGAACAAGATCAACAAACATAAAACAAAACGCCAACTGTGTAACTTACTTGCACATTGTTTTTTCAATATAAATAAGCTTACAAACTTCTGGAAACCTATTTCTAAAAATTCTTGTTTCAGTGGCATTATAGTTTTTAACAAGACAACGTTCTAAGGACAGGCAACAACACTATACTCCATCCTCCAAGAACAGAGCTAAAAAGATATAGATCACATCCTTAAAGTATTTTTATCCAGTGTCATTAAGCAAAGAATAAAGAACACCACTCTATGAACAAAAGTATCCTGAATTCCTCAAAAAAACCCAAAACACACAAAGGAAATCAAAAACTGCAAAAGCAGTTTCCACCACAGCTCGTTCCTACTTGCCACCAATGACTAGACTTGAATTCCCACCAGAATTCTCTCTGCACACAATTCTTCTGCCAAGCATAGTGCTAGCACCTCAACCTTCCACACCAAAAGCATGCCAAGTTTCACACATTTATTGTGAGTATAAAGTGTCTCAGTACTGATGTCTTACTGCCTCTTGGAAATAGCCAGAAAAGAGATGGATCATCTCACCAGAGAGCACTTATAAACAACACACCGTGGGCTTCCATTCTCTAGGAACCGCTTTCCTTCCATTTTATCAAGAGTTATAGGTCACAAGGCTTATGTCACTGTAACAAATAAACAAAAACCCAACCAAACTAACAAGCAGTGCTGGAAGAATTTTGTCTTGCCAGTTATTTTAAAATATCATTCACACCTCCACCTCCTTGGAAGGTCCATCAAAAAAAAAAAAAGGAAAAAAAATACCCAAAAAAGTAGCTTCTTTTACAGCATGGGTTAGGCTTCTTTGTGTTTTTTTTTTTACTTTCTTTTTTTATTCAGAGTGTCTCAAAACGAAACCGCTAAATCTACACAGAGCACGGAAGATAAAGCAAGAGCCAAAACAAAACTGACCATGGAGCATCACCTCTGGTACTCCCACGCTCCACGGCCGGGCCTGTTACGGCAGGAGGCTGAAAGGGTGACAGAGAGGTCGCTCATTACCACAGCCGACAGGCAGTTAAAGTTAAAATACTTTAAAAATCAAGTTACGGGGCTCAGTCCTTACACCCACGGCGCCGCTGCCCCCTCTGAACAGCCTGGGCTCAGGGCAGGGTCCGGCAGCAGCCGGGGCGGCGGCGGAGAACGGAGCGGGCAGACCGGCTGCAGCGCTCTTAAAGGCCTTCTTCTACTACTTCAATTTTTGTTATTATCACTATTTTTCTCCCTCGTGACACCTCAACGAGACAAGCTAGCCTGGACTCCCAGAGGAAGCCTCACCCGGCCTCTCCGGCTTCCTTTAATGGACAAGGACAATGGCAGGGGCTCGCCGCAGCCCCGCGCCGCCGGGAAGCTCGGGCAGCCGGGGCCGCTCCCCGCGCGGCTCGCCGGGCCCGCGGATGCTGCAGGGAGCAGCGCTCCGCGGAGAGGCGCTACAAATGCCGCCCTTTCGAGACGGGGACAGCAAGGGGCACGGCGGACCCCGGGCGGACGGGGACTCACCGGGGCAGCAGCCTGCTCGCTAAGTTTCGCCGAGCGGGCGGAGGGCGAGGCGGCGGTCGGCGAAGGTCTCTCGGCTGCCTCGGCTAGTCCATGGACACGGCGGCGCTGCCGCAGCCTGCTCCCCGCGTCCGCTCGGCCGGTGCAGCCAGGCGTGCCCGCCGGGCGTGCCCTCGCGCCGAGCCGGCCCGCCGGGCCCAGGCAGCGCGGAAATGCAGTGCCGGCCACGCCCGCCGCCGCCGCGCTCGCACAAAGGGGCGTGCAGGAAGCCCGGCTCTGCCTCCGCGGCTCCGCCCGCCCTCAGCCCCTGCCCGGCGCTCCCCGCAGCCCTGCGAGCGCGGCCCCTCGGCGGGGCCCGCGGCTTTGTTGTCTGGGACTCGCTCCGTGGCCGTGCGGACGGGCTCGGCCCAGCCCGCCGCGGCCGCGCCCTTGCCGCGGGGCTTCGGGGCACGAAGCGGCGCGTCAGAGACAGCGCATGCTGAGCCATGCTGAAGGCACGGTCAAACCTACCTGGAGAGCCGGAAGGCGAAGGAAAAACATAAAATACAACGACCTGGAAGGATATTTTGAGTCTTCGGGCGTCCCAGGGCTTTACACCTCCTGAGAAAGAGGAGGGCTGAGCTGTTAAAAGCCGTGTAGTTAGCGGGTGATAGCTCCCACCTGAGGCAGCCGCCGCCTGGCAGGTGGGAAATGCTCCCCTGCCGTCTCGCTCCGCTCCCAACCTCCACGCTCCCCTTCTGTTCGCTTCCACACCTTCTCATCTCTCTTGACACAGGGAAACGCTTCTGTCACCTTCATTCCCTTGCTCATACATAGAGCGAAACTAATGTCTCGCTAACTGTGAAAACACATTTGTGGCAGGAAGGCAAGGCCAAGGGAGGTAGTGCAGGACCACATGTGCTCTTTCCTACAGGCTGCCTCATATTGTCTAGTTTCTTCACCTGCTCCAGCTCTTGGACTCTGAGGAATCCCTTATTCCCCCTGGATCAGGAACAAGCCCGCTCACAAAGACAGCAATCTCACTGAACTGAAAGGAGCTGTTGAGCAATCAAAGGTGTGAGCTTAGCCCTTCTTTACTGTGCTAATTCTCCACTCATCAAAGCTGACTACCAAAAGCGTGCTAGAATAGCGAATGCACAGCTCCCCTCACCCAACCCCTTCTGATGTCTGACAAAGCAGATACACACCAGTGTGTCTCCCACTCGCCGCTCACATGATCAAGATTCCTTCTAATTTCCCACACGCAGTTGTTTAACTAAATGAAGGGCTTGGTTTGTTTTGGGGTTTTGTTTGTTGGGTTTTTTTTCTTTTTTTTTTTTTTTAAGAGGGGGACTATTTACCAGCCCCCCCCAAGCTTGCTCAAGTCTTCTTAGAAACCAAAGCAAAATTGAACTGAGTGTTAAAGCTGACAGAATATGCCAGAAGAACTACCTGAATTTTGAGCAGAATCTAAGAGGCGGAAGGGGAGCTCAGAAAGGTCACTGGATTATCAGATGGTAAGAAGAGATCCTTTCTCCATCTCAGAAGTACTGAAGTAATCTCACAGAACACTGAGTCGTGTCTTCAGAAAGTCCAGAGCCGAGGCAGAAAGCTCTAGTATGCTGATTCCGTAAGAGAGAGGAAGATGGTGCAACAGTAACTTCTAAGATTCGATAGGGAAAATGGGAAATTTCAGGGAAATTCAACAGCTTTAGGATGTAAGGACTGTGGAATAGTAAGGGCATCTGTCGATAAAATAAGGTTCTCTTGCAATTAACTATTTGTAGAATGGTTAGTGTTAGCAGTTCACAGCGTAGTTGAATTGAGTGTGTTTGCTGTCAGCATGGAGCTGGTTTGAACAGCCTCTCTGTGTCCCATTTATTTGCCTTTGACATTATCTCCACATAGTGCTTCACTGTGTTTTCAAGAAAATTGGAGTAACATTCTCATCCATCACAGAAACCATTAACTAAGTGCTAGAGCAAATTGGAAAACTTTTAAAAGACAGTCACTTCAGCAGTAAGAGGTGTAATAATCCCGCAGGAATGAAAATAGGAAATCTGATTTTTTAAGAACATGTGCAGGCTGATGTTCATGTATGGTTTCTTAATGTTGTTTTCCTCTAACTACTACAAAACGTTTTCTAAAATAAATGAAATCCTCATGAGGAGTAGCTGATGGAAAATGGCCTGACCAGAGCTGTTCACCACTGTATATGTTCAACATTATCACCAAATACCATTTTTCAGTGTTAAAAAAAAAAAAAAGTCTATTTATGGAAGGAGGCATCCAGAAATCAGAGTCACAGTTGGAATTGTCATGTGGTTTTGATAATTATGAGGTTAAGAGAGAGGGGGTGTGCAAGGAAACAAAGCCCACAGGAGCTACTGAGAGATCTTAAGCAACTTCAAATACAAAGAAATCAGTAGCTGGATCTAAAAGAGAAAGCAGAAATATTTCAGGGAAAGCCTTTATAACACGTTCGAGATCGATTAGAAGAATAATAAATTAGGATGGAACTGACAGACACCCAATAAAATTCGAGGAGATCAGGCTGAATCAGTGATTTTTTATCCTCAGTCCCACAGCGTTTCCCCACCTCCCTCTGCTGTTAGCAGCGGCTGTCGCACCTCTCTGCTCCGGTCCCCTCGATCGAGCCCGGACAGTCCGTGAGACAAAGGCAGGAGTGGAAATTAGTACCACAAAAGCGCAATAGATCACATTTTGTAAGTATCGCAGTAGGTCTGTTAATAATTTATTCCTTCCGCTTAGAAATATCTATATACCACAGACGGTGTCCGTCAGTACAGTATATCCTTCCTCCAAGTTTCTTTTTCTTGAAAGGAAAACGTCCATACAAGTGAAAAGATCGCAGGAATAAATGCCTGTTCCAACAGCTTTCTTCCAGCCGAATCGGACCCTCCCGCGGTCTGCTCCTGGAACATTTTATCCAAATCTTCTGCTGCAGATCGGGTTCACCGCTGACCTGCACTTTGCCTGGGTAGCAGTGACATCCAGCGGTGCGGAGAGAAAGAGAAACTTGCTCTTTTTTTTTCTTTTTCTTTTTTTTTTTTTCCTACCACAGTGCATCACAGGAAACGTATCAGAAAATGGCAGGGATCCCTTGGCATTCCCGTCTCGTTGTGGAAATCCGTGAATGGCATCAAGGGCAGGCAATCTGACAGCGCGAGAACAGATAACGCGCACGGGGAAACAAAGATGCAGAACCAAAAACACTCTCTGGGGTAGACAATCTTTCTAATGGCTACACTGCAAAGAGGAAATGCAATTTGGGATCCCTAAAGGTCAAATAAAAAGCACTTTCCTGTATTACACCTACATCAATGACTTCACAGCATTTTCATTCTTGAAATATTTTCATTAACCCCAGTTATATGTGCTGAAGAAAAGATAAATGGGCTGACAAACACAGAAAAGTTGATGGAAGAGAAATTACTACAGCAGAGCTGTGTTTCTCAAGCCCTACCCTTGCACTTTATGCACTTTCCTACTGACCTGATCCATCTTCAGCCTTAAAGATGAAGATAAATAGAATATCATACAGAGTGGGTGCAAAATACACATTCAGAATAACAAACAAACTTTTAATTATTAGTTTCCAGTAACTAGCTGAGTGTTTAAGTATGATGTGATATTTGATGTGCTGAAAAATTATTTAGATTTTGGGTACTGCTAGTGCTGTTTCTGGGAACTGTGAAGAACAGACTCTTAAGAGCATATAAATATATCTTTCTAAAATCAGTTTTACCTGGACATAAATACTACGGAAAAAGGTCAGAATTTTATCCATATGGATGCAAATTTTTTTAAAGAATCTTAAATACAAAAAAGAACCTGCCCTTGAGCCACAATTATTTTCCTTGCAGGGAATCACATGGACTTAGAAGATCTAGAACCAGGAGTAAATTAACAAGAAATTCACTGTGCAGACATAGTGGCATGTCTTGAATGCAAAATCTCAAGTGTTAACCTGACAGGGTGTAGTCTTCTAGAAACATAGATGTATTTACATGTTAATGAAAGAGCAAAAACCAAAGGCATTTCATTTACATAAAGTTTTATTATCTTTTCCCCTCAGCTGGTACTCCATTACTACACCCTTAGAAGAGTTTTGTTTCCCTAAACAGACAGGTTTTCAGCTGATTGTTTCTGACTGAAAACATCTAGGCTAAATCAGATTTTAGACCCAGCCTTTCATTAATACAGTCAGGTACAAAGGACCAGTCGAAATCCTGTCAACCTGGAAGGCTGCAAAGGAACCAAAAACAGCCCAAGAGGATTTTCATTATTTTTCTATGTTTGAATGGAGAACCTTTCCTGTGCTTTGATCACTAAATAGTTAAGCAATTACACCGCACACTCAGGACATGGATACATTCTACATTTCAAACTCTAATCAGAAACATAAATGTTTTCCCCTTATGAAGCTTGTGGTTTTATCTTCTCAGCAGCTTCAAGGACAGATGGAAGGCTGACTTTGTCTCCAAATTCTTTCTCACGATGTTCCAGTAAAACACCCTAGTCAAAGACACAAGAGAGAAATTCAGACATGTCTCCTGGCAAAAGATCCACGGCCCAAACGAACAATTCCAGGAAACAAAATTCTGATCTTATACGAGAGAAAAAAGCCTCCTAGACGGCCTGCAGTACCTGTCTTCCTGCCCCAATCACATATACACCTCCCAGGGTGAATCCTTCTCCTTCCAGATTTCCACTATATCCACTTCTCCAAGCACGGAAGAAATTTTGCCAAACTCCCAAGCGGAAGAAGCCTGACAACATCATTTTTCGTCTGCGTGGACCATAAAAGCCTTTCTGCAGGGGAACAGAAAATATGTCAGCAAACAAAGGGAAAAGGACTTTTCATTCATGTGGATTTTAAGCTCATCCACAAGTATTTAAGCCCCATGTACACCTAGATCCCTACTGCTGACAACAGGAGTGCTTTGTGATAAATATATTTTTGGTTGGTTGGTGGTATTTTTTTAAATTCAGTCTGATTCTTTCACACAGGCAGGGGGGAGAGAGAAAATAAAAGGATCATCTATTAGATTGTTCAGTATTACAGGGCAGTGGTTCTGCAGGACATGAGATTGGCAATCCAGCACCTGCCAGTGTCCTGGAACAAGCCATATCACTGCAATGTGGCCTGTACATGATGAATTAATTATATGTGTCACCTTCAAACCTTGATTCACACACCATAAACATCAGCAACTCACACAGCCAGTGAAAGAAATGAATAACTATTAACAGGCCATATTGTTTACCTGCTAAAGGGGAGAAATAATCCTGCAACAGCAGGATATAATGCACTGCTACACCACAGTTTGTAAGCTCAGCAGGATGTGTAAATATAGAAAAACAAAGCCAATTAACTTCTTAAACTACAGTGCTACTAAATCCTTTTTCAATCGGACTACATTCTACTTATTTATACAAGCTCCTCAAAGAAGACATTCATAGATTTGTTTTTAAACCAAAGGAGAACACCAACTTCACTATACCTTTTCATCCAGAAAGATTTCTCCTTTGAAGTAATGCTGAAAATCTTCCACTTCAGTCCCTATGTTCTCTTTAACAACAGCATAGAGAGGGACACCCAGCTTGGACAGCTGGGGTTTCAGAGAGGAGAGCTCAGAAGCCTCCTAAGCAAAGGAACAAAGCCCCAAACATTTCAGTCAATAAATGGAGGTTGCAAAGCTTCACCTAGAATTTCAAGACCATCAGAAACACACAACTTCCAGAAACAGCCCTGCAACATTTAAACTAGTTGTACTCCTAGGCAGCTCTTCGTAAGACTGACTATAATTTTCTTTGTTAAACATGGAGGAAACAGATTCTTCTGAGCTGGATAAAACATATATTTAATTTAAAGCTGTAGAGATACTTTGCCTGTAATAGAGCTTCAATTATCTTCTGAAGTATTTGAGAATGCTAGAAATATAATGCCTGCACATCACTTAACTTTTTCAGAATTTTCAATCCTTTTTTCCAAGTGGACATCCATCATTATCAGTCCTTCTGCAAAGTATTTTGAGGGTTCTGTGCCAAAGCATGCTATACAAGTTTACAATAAGTAATGAAGATACACTTTCCTTCCTAATTCCCCCAGTAAAAAAAAAAAAAAAAAAAAAAAAAAAATCAGGGAATTTCTTTATAGACTTTCAGTATCCCAGAAGCAAAACTGCTTTTTCTGGTGTGTAAGAGTGTAAGGTGTCACCCTCATCTCCTGGGTTTTTTGTTCTCCTAAAGGAATCCCAATTAGCACAGTTTATACAAAGATCCCTGAGGTTTTGAACAGATCAGAGTGTGCACTGAAAATATGTTTCTTATCTCCCATGGAGAAAGGTAATTTTTTCTGGGCAGAATTCCCACACAGAAAATCAACTCCACACTTCAAAAACATGGACACAGTTTACATGATCACTCTCAGACACCTAAGTGAAATACCTTAACTGAAAGGCTAGCAGGACATCTAGAATTTACTGAGTACCAAGGAGCAAACAGATAGGGATGAACAGACAGGCAAATCTGAAACTTTCAGTAATACTGCTGCTAATAATAAAAAATCACTCTGGGATTCCTGACTGACTGTGTGTGAAAGTTACAGAGTCAGGCACCTCAGTGCATTCTCCTCCCGCCTACACTACACCTGTTCAGAGAGCAGAGCACTGGAACCTTCCACAAATTCTACACTTAAGCAGTTGCTACTGATGGGAACAGATTCCTTAAGGAAAAAGGTTACAATATTAATTACTCCATGTTCTAGAGCAGTGAGTAACAACATAATAACTATTTTTCCCTTATAGCTATGAGAAATATAATGTCCAAGGTGCAAGCTATGGCTGTTCCCAGGCACTCGGTACATTCAAATTGTGTTTCAGGTGTCTGCTTCCAAGGAGCTCCACCCAAGGAGCCTAATGTCAACTTAAGGATCAAAATTTGTTTTCCAACCCAGCCTGTTATGGAACAGGATCTCCTTATCTTCAGAGTCTGTACCTTGTGCCTCACATTTAGCACCTGGAACCAAGAGGTACTCCCTCCATGCACACTTCTTTTTTCAGATGAGCTTTATTTGATGGCTTTCTGCCAATCCAGTCTTGGGCTGTATTTGACCAGACACTACCTGGCTCACAAAGACTTATTTTGGACTATATATATAAAAATAGCTCATAAGACTCATTACCAACTGAATCTTGTGCAACCTCCCTTTCTAATTACCATGGGCTAGGTCCCTGGCAGATATAAAAATCATGTAACCATCTCCTTCAGAAGGAAAAAGCTCAGGACCTGGACCATACAAACCAGCTGCAAAAGAAACTAAGTATGCTGGTAGCTGATGACCAGTTTGAACCATGAAACAAAACCTTTCAGACATTTTAGATGTATTTGATGACTGTGCTATTCATCCCCTCCCTTTATTTACAGACTATTTATGGAAGCAGATCTCAACTCAATTAATCCCCAAGCCCAGCAAGTACCTCTCTGCACAAAAATCATCCAGGTCTTCGTACAGCCATGATCACTGCACCATTCTCCTTCCACAGTTCACCTGCTTTGAATGTCCTTTTTTCTGTTTGTACAGGAGAAACAACACCAACAATAATACCAGCCAGTCTTGTTGACAACAATTCATACTTTATGGACCAACACAAAGCACTGCAGAGAATTCCACATTCAGATATAGTTCTAACAGAAAAAAAAAATCTATATGTATAAGAGGAGATTACTGAATTATTGATTTTTAAAAGTGTGTCTTGTTTCATCCAGAAATAAATAATAGTTCTGATTGTTTTTCCTTCACCACAAGTACTGGATATCAAGGACACTCAACTACATGTCATAACTAGGAAAGACTAAGAAAAGTGCTTCCAGCCCTGGCCTAAGAAACGTTCTTATAGAGGTCCAATTCTTGAAGAATGTGGTCTGAAATAGCCAGAATCTTACCTGACCCCAAAGTTTTTAGCTCTATCTCCTCTAAAAACTCCAATGTAGCCTTTTCTGGCTTGGACAAAAATAAGTCAGTGTTAGCAAGGACGATCCCCGTCACAGCTGCACCAATGGCTCCCAGGCCAACAGACCACATGCCCATGGTGAAGGCCCCCAAGTCAGGCAGGAAGGACATTTCTGGAAAGAGAAAGAAAGAACAGCTCTGACACTGAACATCAATGATGCAAAAGGACAAGGAATTGGATTAAAACAACTAAAAGCTCAAGCAAGTATTTTTTGTTTAATGGAAATGATCCGTATATTTATTAATGTACTGAAAGGGGTTTTAAAATATAGCAATTACATCCCAGTTCCTGACCCACATCAAAACTAGATATTGACAAGATGTGCTTATCCTTCCCTGCCACCAGACAAAAACATCAATAATTAAGTGATCAGATGCAATGAGGAGAAAGTGTATGTGTGTAATAAAGAGCCTGTAACAATATGACCTGTACATTAGTCAGTAACTTAAATTATTACAGTAAGACAGCAGTTTCCTCAGAAAAAAAGAAGTATTTGTAAATTTGTAAATTAAATGTTTTACAACAGTAAAACATATATTAAACAGTGAATTTTACAAATATACTGTAGAAGACTTGGGGGAAAAAATCTAAACCTGCTGTATCTGGTTCATCATAACTGATAACCTTTCACATTCCTTACAGTTCCCCACTGAGAACCACCGAGTTCCCCAGTGAGAAAAGGAAAAGCAGGCACAAAGCCAAACTTAGAGCTCATGCCTGCAGACAGAAAAATGTAGATCTGCAACCATTTTATTACCCAGTGATCTGACATTGCAAATATTCCTGGGTCAGCACGTTTTTCCTCTATGCTACCTCGCTGCCACTCTTGCTAAAGCAGAAAGGACAGCAGGAACAAAGAGCCTGCGCTCACACCACCACTTGGAATTGTGCATTGCAATGGGAACCATCACATACAAATATTCCAGCATTAAAGCACAAACCCTGCTTGTGGTTGCTGGTGGCTCAGGTTAGGAGGTAATTTTGTGTAACCACCTTCCACAAGCCCCCACAGCCCAATCCTGACCCTTGCAATTGTTTCACAAGCCTGGAAAGGGCTTCCAGTGAGGCAGTATCACTTAATGAGGATGCTGGAAATCACAACAGCCCTGCCTCACGGACAAAGTTCAAGATCCAGCTCTGGGTAATAACTGGTACAGGAGTCACTGGAGTTTTGGCAGCACAAGAAGTCACGGTACACTTACATCACAGGGCTGTATATTTGCACTCACACAACTGCAGCATTACTCATTATGGAGAATCAATTTTTTTTTTTCACAAAACACCTATTTCCTGATAGAATATTTTGATAAATACTGCTGTCTATATATACTTTTGTATGGGTGAGGTTCCCACCTCAATAAATGTAAGAAAATCTTAGTCTTTTGAACTGTGACTGCTAGTAAACCGACATAAAAATCATCTTTATCTCCATAGCTAGCTGTTGCCAGAATTCAGAAACAATTAGGAGTAGCTCCTCAATTTTGTGGCCAGAATTTTCTGTGAGAAAACCCCTTTCTAGCCTTAAACCCAGGTCCAGAATACTACTGATAAGCAAATGCAACATTGGGAAACAAAAAACAAGATCACATTGTTCTTTTAACAGCATACTTGGTTTCAAGGGAGGCAGTATCATGGTATCTAAAAACGTAAGTAACCCATGATCCTGAGCAAGAAACAAGGCCAGTTTACACCAACATCATGCAGATAAGAGAACAGATCCTACCCTATTTCACCACTTATTTATAACCAAGGCAAAACTTCTTTGACTGTATCTGCTTTCTTTACATAATTCTTTCAAACATGAAGTCATTTTGTAATGACATTTTTTTATATCTGCCTCTGACACCTATCAGAGACCATCCTGACCCCAGCTTTTGGAAGGATGCAAATCTAATTCCAAATGTATGTAATGCAGCAATATCCTTGTGTTAAGATTTAAAATCTCTGTAGCATACCCAATTGGATAAAGCCCTGCTCCCTCCCAGAGCTTGATTACCCAATTATTTGGATTTCAATCTCATCAGGTCAATCTCATTTTCTTAATTTATAGTTACAGGCAGTGGAAGGGGACCCAACTATTTATCTTTTGCGCACATCATTTGTGTACAAAAATGTTACAAAATTTGTGGCAAGTGATTAATTAGTTCTCACAGTTATGTTCTAGTAGTTCTCATATTTCACTCTTTATGCTAATAAAAAATTTATTTTTATTAGCATAAAGAGCATCTCTAAAAGTCGGCTTCCAATCAGTAGTTATTGATCCAGGAGATCATTAACTGTAGTTGGACTCTTTGTCACTCTTCACACAGTGACAAAAAACCTAACCTTATTCAAATATGGGAATTTTTTGCTATTTATATAAATAGGAAAAAGGAAAATGCAGCTCTGCAGTGTGATACCTAAATTCCTCCCCTGCTAAGCAAACACCATAATGAGCCACTTTGAAAAATATGCATGGGAAGCAGCAGGCAGGATTAAAACATTGCCTAACGCATCATGTCATTGAACCCCAAGTGCCGAGACTGACTGGAAAACAGCTGAGCGTTTGCAACTAGCGGCTCCATTTCTGGTTAGCTGCTGCTTATTAAGTAAACCTGAAGCTCAAAAGGACTTCACAACTCTCCCCTCCAACATTAAAATACAAACACAACTGCCTTGTGATCAGGTTTTTAAACACCGAGCAGCAATAAGAATACAGAAGAAAGCATCCTAAAAGCGATAAGCCGTGAGAGGAGACAGGAGAGCATCCCGCAAGGCCGCCCAGGGGCGCGGCACTCACCAGAAGCCGTGCGGGCTGCTGAGCTCGGGCAGCGAGCGCGGCAGCGGCGGAGCCCGACTGCGCTGCCCGGCGGCGGCCGGGCCGGGCTGAGCTGAGCCGGGCTGGGCTGAGCCGGGCTGGGAGGAGCCGGGCTGGGCCGGGCTGGGCTGGGCTGGGAGGAGCCGCAGCTCTGCCCAGCCCTGCCCCAGCCGCCCCGCAGTGACAAACGCCAGCCCGCCTGTCCAACCCAGGGCAAGGATCGTCATCGCTCAACCTTCTGGTTTGTTTTTAACGGAACCCTTTTTACGGGGCGGGTAGGTACAGGGACCAGGAATTACAGAAAGTCTTTCTGAAGCTGGGAACACAGCACAAAACTTTTAGATCTGCATGCTAAGCCATGCTCCTCTGTAAGCTGGATATTTTTACAAGAAAAGTTTTCCCTGTGTTTCAGCCTATTCTACATCTAACCCCTTCACACATGCACACCGTATGCCAAAACAATACAAACAACCCTGGAAAAAATTAAGAAGTCATCACAATGCACAATATTAGGAAAAAAATTATTAGTATAGAGGCTGTACCTCTACAGAGAATTAACCCAGTGTTTCTATAGTCAGTTAGTTACCTGCTTTAATGGCAACATGCCTTTGCTAAAAAGCATCATCTTCTCTGGGACTATCACATCTTCAACCTCTCTTAACCTCTGTTAGAACTTCCAGAAAAGAATGAACACTCCTCTTTAAACAGTACAGGCCAAAGAAAAAAATGAAAAACATCTTTTTGTGTGTATGTTTTTGTGGTGACCACAAGAGATCTACAAAATAACATTTGAGTTATTTTATAGTCTGTCAGTACTCAGCTAACCAGAATTTAAACAAGCTTAACCTTAATCCTGTTTTAATTGCCAGTGCATGGTCTTCACTTTTGTCAAGACCAGTTAAAATGTTGTTTTCTAGATGTCTCATTTCCCTCCCACCCACAACCAAAGAAAAAATTGTCATTCAGAGAACAGCTATCCTTAAACATTTATTTTAACAGTGTAAACAGGACCCATTGCAGCTGTGTCCCTCTGTTTTCAAGATGCCAGTAAGATTCAGAGTAGCAAACAGATTTCCTCACATACTTTTCCTAAAAAGAAAACTGTCTTGCAAGTTGGACTGCACTAGCAAATACTCTCGAGCCTAAAGCGGTTTTGACCATTACTTGTTCTTCCTTCCTCTCCCACTCCAGCTTCCCCAACGTTCCATATCAAGCCTAAAAATGTTTCAGAGCTTTGTCAGAACTTGCGTATCCCAAACAAGTTGAGCAGATATTTTTATGAGACATTTCCCCCCCCCCCCCAAAATGAGTCATGACTACAAATACCTTTTTAAGCTACCTCCTATAAAGAAAATTTACAATTCACAATAACCTGGTAACATGCTCATCAGAATTTCATGAGCGTTTAAATACCATTAAGGATTGCAAAATACAGCATCCTGACAGACCTTCAAATTTAGCCCTGCTTGACTGGGCTAAGACTTTTTTTTAAGACTGTTTTAAAGAAACGGTCTCAACAGCTCAACAAGTCTTTTCTTTAGAGCAAGGGAGAGCAAAGAGCTTTGGCAAACCACTTTGGAACTCTTCCAGGTCTCTTGGTGTATTGAGAGGGAACAGGCACCTACACACCGTGTATGGAAAACTTCAGATCTCTGATGAGTCAGTGAATGGATACCATGGAGATGTGAGATATTTCATGGAGCACAGAACTGCAAAAAGTACCTATTTGAAGATAATACAGCATGAAATCACAGCTTGGTCTGCTGGTGATCCAGAGCAGGAAAGCTGCACTCTGTGTCAGTCTGAAGAGGTGGTAAAGGAAAGGGAATACCAACAGACCCACTAATAATACAAGCATTTACTGAAAGAACAGCAGGTGCTAGGCAGCAAGTGATCCCGTTCCCATACAGCAGATTCAAGAATTCTAAGCCCTGCAGATTCAAGCTTAAATAATGATTTCCCTGACTTTTTGGGTTCTTAGGCCTTGCTTATATTTTAACTTCTGCATTTCTCACACTATACAATTCATAACAGCAAAATTGTTACTAAAAGCAAAGATGCAAGAAAATGAACACGTTTCAACTCCACGCCATAAGGCAGAGGGGCTCGATGCACGAACAACCCTGTAACACCACCATATACCCACTCAGTGCAGAATAATTTCCACACAGCCTTGTTTCCCCTCCCATCGTCTGCTATGAACCAGGTCTGATGGGAACAGTGCCCCTACGGTTATAAAAGAAAAGGCTGGGAGACCTCCAGGCTGGTCCTTCGAGCAGCTCAAAGGTGAATTTCCTGAGATGAGAGATTGCACCCAGGACCCAGCCAGCGCATCAGGAACGAACGAGAAACGAAGTACGGAGTCTCTTCGTCCTTCACGGGTCCTGCTGTGCCTACTCACGCACGGGATAAGATTGCCTAGCAAGCAGGGATCTCTCAGAACGTCAAACCACGAGGGCAGGCATAAGTAGGATTTCAAACCTAAACAGCTCAGGCTGGCGAGAGCTGCGGGGGTCCCCGTCCGCCCCTCGGTGCTCAGCAGCCGGCGATCGCTGCCTCCCCAATGCCAGCGCGCTGCGGCTGCGAGCCGGGGCCAGCGGGGAGGAGAGAGCACCCCGTGGGGGGACAGCCATGGGTGGGACAGCCCGGCGCCGTGGCCCTCCCAGCCGCCGGACGCCCACTCTGCGGGCCGCACTCACAGCGCCGCTGGCCCGCCCAGCCCGACGCGCCGCACGCGGCCCCGCACCCGCACCCGTGCCCGCGCTCACCCCGCACCCGCACCGCTCCGGTGCCTGAGCTCACCCCGCACCCGCACCCGCACCGGTGCCCGCGCTCACCCCGCACCCGCACCGCTCCGGTGCCCGCGCTCACCCCGCACCCGCTCCGGCCCCTCGGCCCCGCACCCGCACGG